>OX638307.1:14590677-15190677 GCA_951812265.1 Taphrorychus bicolor
GAAAATCGTTTGCCACGGAAGTTTGACAATTTACTTAAACTTAGCTAGGGGTAGGGTATATTGTGTGAAAATTATGTTTCCCTACACACTCAATTTTAGGAGTAATTGAGAATTCCATAATTTGAAATTTATTTTTCACTGCCGGAAAATCGTTTTGCCACGGAAGTTTCACAACTTACTTAAACTTAGCTGGGGGTAGGGTATATTGTGTGAAAATTATGTTTCCCTACACACTCAATTTTAGGAGTAATTGAGAAATTTCCATAATTTGAAATTAATTTTTCACGTCCGGAAAATCGTTTGCCACGGAAGTTTCACAACTTACTTAAACTTAGCTAGGGGTAGGGTATATTGTGTGAAAATTACGTTTCCCTACACACTCAATTTTAGGAGTAACTGAGGAATTTTTATAATTTGAAATTTATTTTTCACGGCCGGAAAATCGTTTGCCACGGAAGTTTCACAACTTAATTAAACTTAGCTAGGGGTAGGGTATATTGTGTGAAAATTATGTTTCCCTACACACTCAATTTTAGGAGTAATTGAGGAATTTCCATAATGTGAAACTTATTTTTCACGGCCGGAAAATCGTTTGCCACGGAAGTTTGACAGTTTACTTAAACTTAGCTAGGGGTAGGGTATATTGTGTGAAAATTACGTTTCCCTACACACTCAATTTTAGGAGTAACTGAGGAATTTTTATAATTTGAAATTTATTTTTCACGGCGGAAAATCGTTTGCCACGGAAGTTTCACAACTTAATTAAACTTAGCTAGGGGTAGGGTATATTGTGTGAAAATTATGTTTCCCTACACACTCAATTTTAGGAGTAATTGAGGAATTTCCATAATGTGAAACTTATTTTTCACGGCCGGAAAATCGTTTGCCACGGAAGTTTGACAGTTTACTTAAACTTAGCTAGGGGTAGGGTATATTGTGTGAAAATTACGTTTCCCTACACACTCAATTTTAGGAGTAATTGAGGAATTTCCATAATTTGAAATTTATTTTTCACGGCCGGAAAATTGTTTTCCACGGAAGTTTCACAACTTAATTAAACTTAGCTAGGGGTAGGGTATATTGTGTGAAAATTATGTTTCCCTACACACTCAATTTTAGGAGTAATTGAGGAATTTCCATAATGTGAAACTTATTTTTCACGGCCGGAAAATCGTTTGCCACGGAAGTTTGACAGTTTACTTAAACTTAGCTAGGGGTAGGGTATATTGTGTGAAAATTACGTTTCCCTACACACTCAATTTTAGGAGTAATTGAGGAATTTTTATAATTTGAAATTTATTTTTCACGGCTGGAAAATCGTTTGCCACGGAAGTTTCACAACTTAATTAAACTTAGCTAGGGGTACGGTATATTGTGTGAAAATTATGTTTCCCTACACACTCAATTTTAGGAGTAATTGAGGAATTTCCATAATTTGAAATTTATTTTTCACGGCCGGAAAATTGTTTTCCACGGAAGTTTGACAGTTTACTTAAACTTAGCTAGGGGTAGGGTATATTGTGTGAAAATTATGTTTCCCTACACACTCAATTTTAGGAGTAATTGAGAAATTTCCATAATTTGAAATTAATTTTTCACGTCCGGAAAATCATTTGCCACGGAAGTTTCACAACTTACTTAAACTTAGCTAGGGGTAGGGTATATTGTGTGAAAATTACGTTTCCCTACACACTCAATTTTAGGAGTAATTGAGGAATTTCCATAATGTGAAATTTATTTTTCACGGCCGGAAAATCGTTTGCCACGGAAGTTTGACAGTTTACTTAAACTTAGCTAGGGGTAGGGTATATTGTGTGAAAATTATGTTTCCCTACACACTCAATTTTAGGAGTAATTGCGAAATTTCCATAATTTGAAATTTATTTTTCACGTCCGGAAAATCGTTTGCCACGGAAGTTTCACAACTTACTTAAACTTATCTAGGGGTAGGGTATATTGTGTGAAAATTACGTTTCCCTACACACTCAATTTTAGGAGTAACTGAGGAATTTTTATAATTTGAAATTTATTTTTCACGGCCGGAAAATCGTTTGCCACGGAAGTTTCACAACTTACTTAAACTTAGCTAGGGGTAGGGTATATTGTGTGAAAATTATGTTTCCCTACACACTCAATTTTAGGAGTAATTGAGGAATTTCCATAATTTGAAATTTATTTTTCACGGCCGGAAAATCGTTTGCCACGGAAGTTTCACAACTTACTTAAACTTACCTAGGGGTAGGGTATATTGTGTGAAAATTATGTTTCCCTACACACTCAATTTTAGGAGTAATTGAGGAATTTCCATAATTTGAAATTTATTTTTCACGGCCGGAAAATCGTTTGCCACGGAAGTTTGACAATTTACTTAAACTTACCTAGGGGTAGGGTATATTGTGTGAAAATTATGTTTCTCTGCACACTCAATTTTAAGAGTAATTGAGGGATTTCCATAATTTGAAATTTATTTTTTACGGCCGGAGAATCGTTTACCACGGAAGTTTGACAACTTACTTAAACTTAGCAAGGGGTACGGTATATTGTGTGAAAATTATGTTTCTCTGCACACTCAATTTTAAGAGTAATTGAGGGATTTCCATAATTTGAAATTTATTTTTTACGGCCGGAGAATCGTTTACCACGGAAGTTTGACAACTTACTTAAACTTAGCTAGGGGTAGAGTATATTGTGTGAAAATTATGTTTCCCTACACACTCAATTTTAGGAGTAATTGAGAAATTTCCATAATTTGAAATTTATTTTTCACGGCCGGAATCGTTTGCCACGGAAGTTTGACAATTTACTTAAATTTACCTAGGGGTAGAGTATATTGTGTGAAAATTATGTTTCCCTACACACTCAATTTTACGAGTAATTGAGGAATTTCCATAATTTGAAATTTATTTTTCACGGCTGGAAAATCGTTTGCCACGGAAGTTTGACAATTTACTTAAACTTAGCTAGGGGTAGAGTATATTGTGTGAAAATTATGTTTCCCTACACACTCAATTTTAGGAGTAATTTAGGAATTTCCATAATTTGAAATTTATTTTTCACGGCCGGAAAATCGTTTGCCACGGAAGTTTGACAATTTACTTAAACTTAGCTAGGGGTAGGGTATATTGTGTGAAAATTATGTTTCCCTACACACTCAATTTTAGGAGTAATTGAGGAATTTCCATAATTTGAAATTTATTTTTCACTGCCGGAAAATCGTTTGCCACGGAAGTTTCACAACTTACTTAAACTTAGCTGGGGGTAGGGTATATTGTGTGAAAATTATGTTTCCCTACACACTCAATTTTAGGAGTAATTGAGAAATTTCCATAATTTGAAATTAATTTTTCACGTCCGGAAAATCGTTTGCCACGGAAGTTTCACAACTTACTTAAACTTAGCTAGGGGTAGGGTATATTGTGTGAAAATTACGTTTCCCTACACACTCAATTTTAGGAGTAACTGAGGAATTTTTATAATTTGAAATTTATTTTTCACGGCCGGAAAATCGTTTGCCACGGAAGTTTCACAACTTAATTAAACTTAGCTAGGGGTAGGGTATATTGTGTGAAAATTATGTTTCCCTACACACTCAATTTTAGGAGTAATTGAGGAATTTCCATAATGTGAAACTTATTTTTCACGGCCGGAAAATCGTTTGCCACGGAAGTTTGACAGTTTACTTAAACTTAGCTAGGGGTAGGGTATATTGTGTGAAAATTACGTTTCCCTACACACTCAATTTTAGGAGTAACTGAGGAATTTTTATAATTTGAAATTTATTTTTCACGGCCGGAAAATCGTTTGCCACGGAAGTTTCACAACTTAATTAAACTTAGCTAGGGGTAGGGTATATTGTGTGAAAATTATGTTTCCCTACACACTCAATTTTAGGAGTAATTGAGGAATTTCCATAATGTGAAACTTATTTTTCACGGCCGGAAAATCGTTTGCCACGGAAGTTTGACAGTTTACTTAAACTTAGCTAGGGGTAGGGTATATTGTGTGAAAATTACGTTTCCCTACACACTCAATTTTAGGAGTAATTGAGGAATTTCCATAATTTGAAATTTATTTTTCACGGCCGGAAAATTGTTTTCCACGGAAGTTTCGCAACTTAATTAAACTTAGCTAGGGGTAGGGTATATTGTGTGAAAATTATGTTTCCCTACACACTCAATTTTAGGAGTAATTGAGGAATTTCCATAATGTGAAACTTATTTTTCACGGCCGGAAAATCGTTTGCCACGGAAGTTTGACAGTTTACTTAAACTTAGCTAGGGGTAGGGTATATTGTGTGAAAATTACGTTTCCCTACACACTCAATTTTAGGAGTAATTGAGGAATTTTTATAATTTGAAATTTATTTTTCACGGCTGGAAAATCGTTTGCCACGGAAGTTTCACAACTTAATTAAACTTAGCTAGGGGTACGGTATATTGTGTGAAAATTATGTTTCCCTACACACTCAATTTTAGGAGTAATTGAGGAATTTCCATAATTTGAAATTTATTTTTCACGGCCGGAAAATTGTTTTCCACGGAAGTTTGACAGTTTACTTAAACTTAGCTAGGGGTAGGGTATATTGTGTGAAAATTATGTTTCCCTACACACTCAATTTTAGGAGTAATTGAGAAATTTCCATAATTTGAAATTAATTTTTCACGTCCGGAAAATCATTTGCCACGGAAGTTTCACAACTTACTTAAACTTAGCTAGGGGTAGGGTATATTGTGTGAAAATTACGTTTCCCTACACACTCAATTTTAGGAGTAATTGAGGAATTTCCATAATGTGAAATTTATTTTTCACGGCCGGAAAATCGTTTGCCACGGAAGTTTGACAGTTTACTTAAACTTAGCTAGGGGTAGGGTATATTGTGTGAAAATTATGTTTCCCTACACACTCAATTTTAGGAGTAATTGCGAAATTTCCATAATTTGAAATTTATTTTTCACGTCCGGAAAATCGTTTGCCACGGAAGTTTCACAACTTACTTAAACTTATCTAGGGGTAGGGTATATTGTGTGAAAATTACGTTTCCCTACACACTCAATTTTAGGAGTAACTGAGGAATTTTTATAATTTGAAATTTATTTTTCACGGCCGGAAAATCGTTTGCCACGGAAGTTTCACAACTTACTTAAACTTAGCTAGGGGTAGGGTATATTGTGTGAAAATTATGTTTCCCTACACACTCAATTTTAGGAGTAATTGAGGAATTTCCATAATTTGAAATTTATTTTTCACGGCCGGAAAATCGTTTGCCACGGAAGTTTCACAACTTACTTAAACTTACCTAGGGGTAGGGTATATTGTGTGAAAATTATGTTTCCCTACACACTCAATTTTAGGAGTAATTGAGGAATTTCCATAATTTGAAATTTATTTTTCACGGCCGGAAAATCGTTTGCCACGGAAGTTTGACAATTTACTTAAACTTACCTAGGGGTAGGGTATATTGTGTGAAAATTATGTTTCTCTGCACACTCAATTTTAAGAGTAATTGAGGGATTTCCATAATTTGAAATTTATTTTTTACGGCCGGAGAATCGTTTACCACGGAAGTTTGACAACTTACTTAAACTTAGCAAGGGGTACGGTATATTGTGTGAAAATTATGTTTCTCTGCACACTCAATTTTAAGAGTAATTGAGGGATTTCCATAATTTGAAATTTATTTTTTACGGCCGGAGAATCGTTTACCACGGAAGTTTGACAACTTACTTAAACTTAGCTAGGGGTAGAGTATATTGTGTGAAAATTATGTTTCCCTACACACTCAATTTTAGGAGTAATTGAGAAATTTCCATAATTTGAAATTTATTTTTCACGTCCGGAAAATCGTTTGCCACGGAAGTTTCACAACTTACTTAAACTTAGCTAGGGGTAGGGTATATTGTGTGAAAATTACGTTTCCCTACACACTCAATTTTAGGAGTAACTGAGGAATTTTTATAATTTGAAATTTATTTTTCACGGCCGGAAAATCGTTTGCCACGGAAGTTTCACAACTTACTTAAACTTACCTAGGGGTAGGGTATATTGTGTGAAAATTACGTTTCCCTACACACTCAATTTTAGGAGTAACTGAGGAATTTTTATAATTTGAAATTTATTTTTCACGGCCGGAAAATCGTTTGCCACGGAAGTTTCACAACTTAATTAAACTTAGCTAGGGGTAGGGTATATTGTGTGAAAATTACGTTTCCCTACACACTCAATTTTAGGAGTAACTGAGGAATTTTTATAATTTGAAATTTATTTTTCACGGCCGGAAAATCGTTTGCCACGGAAGTTTCACAACTTAATTAAACTTAGCTAGGGGTAGGGTATATTGTGTGAAAATTATGTTTCCCTACACACTCAATTTTAGGAGTAATTGAGGAATTTCCATAATTTGAAATTTATTTTTCACGGCCGGAAAATCGTTTGCCACGGAAGTTTGACAATTTACTTAAACTTACCTAGGGGTACGGTATATTGTGTGAAAATTATGTTTCTCTGCACACTCAATTTTAAGAGTAATTGAGGGATTTCCATAATTTGAAATTTATTTTTTACGGCCGGAGAATCGTTTACCACGGAAGTTTGACAACTTACTTAAACTTAGCAAGGGGTAGAGTATATTGTGTGAAAATTATGTTTCCCTACACACTCAATTTTAGGAGTAATTGAGGAATTTCCATAATTTGAAATTTATTTTTCACGGCCGGAAAATCGTTTGCCACGGAAGTTTGACAATTTACTTAAACTTAGCTAGGGGTAGGATATATTGTGTGAAAATTATATTTCCGTACACGCTCAACTTTAGGAGTAATTGATAAAGTTCCATAAATTGAAAGTTGAAAAATTGTCCGGTTTATATTTTACGGCTGGAAAATCGTTAGCGGCGGACCATTTGAATATTTACAGATATATGTTTTGTGTGGTTATGTTTATTAATATTCCGGAGTAGGTACAACATTTTTTCAGACACTTTAAAGCTGACTTCTAAAATGATTTTTGTCCCACCTCCTGCAATCTTTTGCCCCACTGTAGAAAAGGTGCTGGAGCAAACGTCAAGGCGCTGGCGCCAAAATAAGTGCTAGCTTCACACATATGAAAAAAAAATCAACTGGTAAACTTAAAGCAAAGTATTATTGCACAGACTCCTGCAAGAAATTCATTAACTTACTAAATAAGGCATATTTAGTATTAAAAAAGAAATTGAAATATAGTTTTAAAAAGTATAAAAATTCCAATAATTTCGTCAATGTTTGGCAGAGATGGCACCAGGTGATCTATCTACCCTATCTATTTTTTGCCGTGCCGTTAGGAACCCTCTACAGAGATGGCGCTCATGGACTTTTCCTTTAAGTATTGTTTGTATTGTGTAGAGGTGGCGCTAGTTAGGTAGTTTCAAATTTTAACCCTCATATTTGAATTATTACCTGGCGGGAAGCACAAGTCATCAGTTGAGTCCCTGTGGCGGAAAGCACAAAAGTTTGGTACTTCCGATATCGTAGATGTAGAAATGGTGTATTTATTTTTACATTCTATCGCCATGGTATATAATAAGAAGACTCATACTTCATAATTCCATATTTTACATAGGTATACCTAATGTTATTTATCACATTAATCATATTGAATTTTATCTGATGGGTTAAGAATCACATAGCACATAGCATTAGACGTAACATTTTTTGCGACCGTTGCGACCGTCACTTTTAGTCACAGTAGTGTCTGGAAACTTATTACCCTCCTCCTTAAGAGTAACCATTTTATTTTTTTTTTTTTGATGACGGTTTTGTCTTTGGTATTTCAAAGACCTCTAGAACTGTGGCCTCTTGCATATCTACTGATTGCTCTTTAATAGTGTAAGTTCGACTCTCCTCCACAGTCACTGTGGTTTGAGGTTTTCTGCCTTCTCCCTCTACTGTAACAATTTCGGTTTTCTCTTCTTTGTTACTCTTCTTCTTTTTAATAGTTACTCTCTTCTTCACAACCCGTTTTTTAAGTAGGTAGGTACTTCGTGTTCTTGAACATTTTCGGGTATTTCTTGAGTTTGATATTCCGATTTTTCATGTTTTTTTCAACAATAACTTACTGAGTGGTTCTTTTCCAGCCTCCTCTACTGCACCAACCTCTTCCATGACGTCCTTTTTCTTCTTTAGAATTTATTTTTTAATTAGAGTTTTATAGAAACAATTTCCTCAGCAATAACGGTGTCTTGTATTTTGCTCAAAGACTTTTTCAGGAGCATATTCTAATGCCTTGAGACCCTCTTCAACCGTAAACCGTGGTTTGACGCTTTTCACTTTATTCTTCTATAGTAACTTTTCCTATTTATCGCCTATCTGTTTCCTTATTACTGGTTTTTTGGCTTTCTTTTTAGGTCCTCATTTTTCTTGAACAATTATTGTCTATTCTATTTGCAGTGGCAGTACTTCAACAACAAATTCCAGCGATTTAGATATTTCTCCATCCTCTAAGTAACCAACAAAATTCCAAAACAAAGTTTACTGTTGTTTGGGGTTGTTTGCCTTCCTCTTGTTTCTGCTGTAACTATTTCCGTCTTCTCCTCCATGTCATTGTTTTGGAAGTGTCTAATTTATTGACCAGAAAAAAACCGATTAACTGGGTATTTATTCTAATATCAGATTTGCACCAAACTTGGTATAAATGATGCCTCTAATCCGGGGCATACACTGCTAAAATTTCAGATTCGGAGGTCCATTCTAAAGGACACTACCCTCTAGAGAAATTTGATAAAAACCGATTGACTGGGTATTTGTTCTGACCAGATTTACACCAAACTCGGTACAAATGATGTCTCTAACCCGGGTCATACACTGCTAAAATTTCAGATTCGGGTGTCCATTCTAAGGGACACTACCCTCTAGAGAAATTTGATAAAAACCGATTGACTGGGTAATTACTTTGATCAGATTTAAACCAAACTCGGTACAAATGATGCCTCTAACCCGGGGCATACACTGCTAAAATTTCAGATTGGGATGTCCATTCTAAAGGACACTACCCTCTAGAGAAATTTGATAAAAACCGATTGACTGGGTATTTGTTCTGACCAGATTTACACCAAACTCGGTACAAATAATGTCTCTAACCCGGAGCATAAACTACTAAAATTTCAGATTCGGATGTCCATTCTAAAGGACACTACCCTCTAGAGAAATTTGATAAAAACCGATTGACTGGGTATTTATTTTGATCAGATTTAAATGACCCAGGGCATACACTGTTAAAATTTGAGATTCGGTTGTCCATTTTAAAGGACAAAAGGACACTACCATCTAAAAAAAATTGATCAAAACCGATTAACTGAGTGTTTGTTCGAACCATCAGATTTACACCAAACTCGGTACAAATGATGCCTCTGACCGGGGGTGTACACTGTTAAAATTTCAGATTGGGATGTCCATTCTATAGGACACTACCCACTAGAGAAATTTGATAAAAACTGATTGACTGGGTATTTGTTCGAACAAGATTTGTACCAAACTCGGTACAAATGATGCCTTTAACCGGGGCATACACTGTTAAAATTTCAGATTCGGATGTCCATTCTAAAGGACAACAGGACACTACCCTCTAAGAATTTGGTAATAACCGATCGACTGGGTATTTATTTTAATCAGATTTCATCGGCACCGAGTTTGGTGTAAATCTGATTAAAATAAATACCCAGTCAATCGCTTTTTATCAAATTTTTCTAGAGGGTAGTGTCCTTTAGAATGAACATCCGAATCTGAAAACAGTGTATGCCCTGGGTCAGATGCATCATTTGTACCAATTTTGGTGTAAATCGGATCAGAATAAATACCCAGTCAATCGGTTTTTATCAAATTTTTCTAGATGGTAGTGTCCTTTTGTCTTTTAAAATGGACAACCGAATCTCAAATTTTAACAGTGTATGCCCTGGGTCAGAAGCATCATTTGTACCAAGTTTGGTTTAAATCTGGTTAGAATAAAAAACCAGTCAATCGGTTTTTATCAAATTTCTCTAGAGGGTAGTGACCTTTAAAATGGACATCCGAATCTGAAATTTTAACACTGTATGCCCCGGGTCAGACGCATCATTTGTGCCAAGTTTGGTGTAAATCTGATTAGAATAAATATCCAGTCAATCGGTTTCTATCAAATTTCTCTAGAGGGTAGTGTCCTTTAGAATGGGCATCCGAATCTGAAATTTTAACGGTGTATGCTCCGGGTCAGGAGCATCGTTTGTACCAAGTTTGGTTAGAATAAATACCCAGTCAATCAGTTTTTATTAATTTTTTCTAGAGGGTAGTGTCCTTTGGAATGGACATCCGAATCTGAAATTTTAACAGTGGATGCCCCGGGTCAGAAACATCATCTGTACCAAGTTTGGTGCAAATCTGATTAGAATACATACCCAGTCAATCGGTTTTTTTCTGGTCAATAAATTAGACACTTTTTTTTCTAGTTTTTATTTTTTTTATTTTTGAACCTGAACTAACCTGAACTAAACTTCTTTAATTGCAATGTGCATTTATTTCTATTGAGACAATTTTGGCTCAAAACTGTGTTTTTTAACATTAATGATTTCTGATTTTTCAATTTTTTTATACGGTATTGGCCCGAATAAAACTTCTCCAAAGGGTCAAAAATTAATTTTTACTGAAAAAATTGTGATCCGAAAAGAGACCTCTTTTAGCAAATTTCTGAAATCTGTTAAACGATTTTGACATAAATGAGAGATATTTAAAATGTATGCCTCTACTACCTGCTTCTTGTGGACATATTTTTTTTCTAAAATTTCTTAGTTATTGCAGATTTTTTACCTTTCTACTGATGTTGTTTTATTGCTCATATCTTTTATTCTTTTATAAATATTTTTTCATCGTTCTAAATGGATGGATTATTATATATTTCGACGAGTGAACAATTATTGTAATGTAAATAATTGGTTTGCATTGGGACAATTATGGCCCAAAACTGTGTTTTTTTAAAAATTGTTTATTCAGTATTGTTAAATAAAACTTCTCCAAGCATTCTCCAGCTTCTCCAAGAGCAAAAATCGTTACATTTTCAGAATATTTGGTCCGAAATGGAAATACTTTTAGTTTGTGGATGGTTGTGGCCCAAAATTAGAAATATTTGAAATTTGTGGATTTCATAAGTACCTCTTTTAGATTTGTTTTTTAGACTTATCTGATTTTTACAGGTTTCTTAACTCAGTGATTTTGTAGTTTTTAATTTATTTTTCTTTCTTAATGTTTTTTATTCTTCATATTTTTCTATTTTTAACCTTCGTCTTGTTTCGTTGTTTCATTTTTTTATCAATCTAAATTAGCTGTTCTATTATGATTTTTTTTATACAGTTTTATTAACCCGAAAGTGTTGTAGACTTATACAATGAGACGATGTGTTATTTATTAAAAGAATTATTTATATGTTTGAGGTTCGCGTCGTCAGGCAGGCTTCTGATGACTGCATAAGTGCATTTGTCCTCCGGCAGAGTGTAGGTATGGAACCTAAGCTCCACGGGGGCCAGCACACGGACCACCTTCTTGTAATCTTCTGCTGTTTCAGGTGCCAACCCCTCTTTGGTGAGGGTGGTCTTCATGATTTTAATGCCAGCACTTTGGAGCTGAGCAGCTCAGCCCACTTTTGCCGGCCTTCCACCACCGGGCCTTTGCTGCCTCTGCAAAGGTCCTAGGCCTTGTCTCCCGTGTATTTATTTCCCCGCCGTCGTGCTGCAGTGTGGGGACTGGGGTGGGGGTAGTGGCGGCGCGGGGTTTCGGCTTCGGCGCCCTTGAAGTATGTCGTAGAACAGAACAAGAGAAGTTGCAGGCTGGGATAGACACAAAAGTCAGCAGTAGCAGAGCACGCTCTCTCCGAAGGTCAAGACATCCTTTTCAACGAGGTGAATATCTTATATCAATCGCAGCATTTCTATCCGAGACTAACGAGAGAGGCCACTGAGATCTTTAAACACGACAACAATTTCAAGGGGAAGGAGGAATTTACGTTTCTAAATGCAGACTGGAAGCGAGTTCTAGGACATACTTCAAGTGCGCCGAAACCCCGCGCCACCACTACCCCCACCTCAGTCCCTCCACTGCAGCGCGACGGCGGGAATAAATATTACTGAGCTAACCACAGTCGAATCAGTCAACGTCGGGAAGCACGGGAGATCACTACGCCCATTGCGTCATCGCCTTTGGTAATGTCTGCCGCAGCTGTACACGAAACGTCAGGAAGAAATTCCATTGAACCACGGCTTCAAAGCCCGGAAAACACTTTAGTTTGTAATTTGATCGTGAAAGCCTTCGTAGTCTAATATAAATTGTTCAAAAAAATTTTTTTTCAATGAGGACTTTTTGAGACCATACTGGAAATTAGTTTCTTATTAAAGATCTCAAAAGACGCTTGATTGCCATTTTTAAGAGATTTTGCTCCAGATACAGAATTGTTTTTATTTTTTATCCAAAAGTTTTTATAATTTTTAAAAAGTTTATTATAGATTTTGATTTCTTGGCATATTGAGCGATAAGAGCTTCGCTTTTATTTAAAAAACAAAATGAACAGATTTGGGTTCAAAAGTTGAACAGTTTTTTAAATAACCAAAAAGAATGTACGTATTGTGTTTTGAGACGATTATAATTGAATTTGTACCACAAATTGAATCGTTTACTGATTTTAGTGCCTACCTAATAAATTCTTACTTTTTTTTTCAAAACATGTAAAATTTTGGATTTTAGACATTCAAAAGTAGACTGCAAAAACGTCTTTTTGAGATGATTTAAAAAAATATATTAGAAATAAAAGTTTCAGTTCAGGTCAGTTTGGTTATAGTATTGTAAAGGTTGGGATTGAATTGATTCGAAAAGCAGGAATTTCGTTTTTTCTAGTTTTAGACGACAAACGATTTTGCTTCAAAAATCGTAATTTTAGTCTCAGAATCGTATTTTTACACAAACATCTTTTTTTTATTAAACGAGATTTTGTGAACAAAAAATTTTGATTGACGAACATTTTGAAGAAATTTGTCCATTCCTGCCATTTCCAAAATAATTTACTTTTCTTTAAAGAAAATAACATATTGACCTAAGGATATTTGGGCTATTTTAGCCCAGACTTTCAGAGCAAAAATCAGTAACAAACATTTTTTTTTCCGTTCAAACACGGTTTTGATCCGGGTTTAAAAATTCATGTTTCATCGAGTTTAGTAAAAAATGCTTTTCTAATGTGGCAAAAAGTGATATTTTTTTTTTTTTTAGTCTTGAGGCTACAGAAACGATTGTCGAAATATCTAGTTGTTAGGAAACACTAGAAATTGCGTTTTATCGTTTGATAAATTATGTTCCAAAAGTATGAGTTTGTTGATAAATGTTAAAGAAAAATTGATTTTTTCCAATGATATTTGGACTTCAATTGATTAACTGTAACACTCTACTGGCCATTTATTTTTCGTGTTTAATTATAGGTATTTGGTTTGGCTTTGGTCTGGATCAAGTATAGGTGTGTTAAACAGAAGGCAAGGGCGCAGATGAACGTAAACCTGCCCTGCCTCTGACATTAGTTCATAAAAGGCATTTGTTGCTCGTTTTTTTTACAGTTTAGTAGTAGGGCGAGATAGTTCCAATTCAGAAGAAGCGATGTATCTGGTCCTTAAACATTCAGGCTTGTCCAGACTCAACAAGACCTCTTAAGCCACTGACAATAGTTTATTTTGTAGGTACACTAAAAGTCTCAAAAGGAACAGTGACTAACTCCTTTTAGTGAACTTGGCCCCCTGACCTGTATATTATAATGGCGATTCCTAATAAAAGCGAGAGGAAGAAAAAATTACGGAAGGAACCTAAATAAACGCACGTTAGATTCAAATAAAGTGACTCAAGGCCTATATCTCATAGCAAATTCAGGGGCCATTTTTACGCATTTAAAGCATTTGAAGGCGTAATAACATAATGGCCCATAATAACTACTAGCTATTGCGACCTAAGTAGTTTGAAGTAAGACTTTCAATTGAAAGCTGTAAAAATAATATTTGCGAAACGGCTATTGTTTCTTGCAGAGGTCCCTGTGTAGATCCCTCAAAGTATCAATTGCGAAAGTGGATATTCTTAATTTTGTATTCTGACAGTGTTGTGTTCCTTTTAAATGTATAGTCACGATATAAGTGCTTCTCAAAAATGATTTCTACTACAACAGGAAGTTACCTACATACTCGACACGGATGGATATGGGGTAAGTTAAATTGAATCATGCAAAGTAGAACAAGGCAACAACAAATTGTTTGTTATTAACAAATTCGTGACACTTATTTAAAAAGATTTTGATTTTTTATTATATAATATGATAAGCAAAGTTGGTAAAAAAATAATAATTGGAGGAATATCAAAAATTGGAAGATGGTATGTAGTTTAAAAAAAGGGAAGCCCAAGGCCAGGGGTCACTTTATAGTCAAAACGCTAATATATTATAATGGGCCTAAAATTTAACAAATTTAGGCGATTTACAAAAAGCTCATTTATCATCAGTAAATGTAATTTACTAATCTTGTATCAACACCAACACGATTTAAGTACAGACCGATTAGGCTAATATCTGAACGAAAAATTGTGGTTTAATGTTAAGTCACAACGATTTCTTTGTAGTCCGGCACGTCTATTAATATAATTTCATCTTTAAATTAAGATGAAGTACATATTTATTCGCACTTACAAACGGAACTATATATTTATAGTGGGGCAAACCACAGGGAACAATAAAGTAAAATAACCTATGGGGGCACGACAAATCTAGATTATCCAGTTAGTAACACAATAAACGATTATTACAAAAATTAACAAATAGGTATTTATTATATCAATATGAAGTACTGGGGGTTCAATAGGGAGTTAACGGCACGGCGCTGCACATGAAGTCACCCCATAAAAAAGGGATCGATATTTCCAGATGATTCCAGACTAGCAAAATAACGTGTTTTCAGTGCGCTTTAGGATGTAGTTCGACAAACATTTCGCGCCATATTGGCCATTTAAACGTGTAAAATAACAAAAGTAATCAACCACACTGAGCAAAAAGAGTGGTAGGAACACTACCTAATCGCGTAATATTGAGAAAGTTATTACTTACTTACTCATCAGGTTACCACCAAATTTAAGGTTCATTTTAAATCATCTGTCATTAAACATGTATCGTAGTAAAACCTATTGAAATTAACTGAACGCTTCAATACCCATTTTCTCATTCAATACTTTCTCCAATGTCTTATTGCTTAAAATGTTGTGCTTTAATAGATTTGGGTGACAAAAAGCATTCTCATAAACAAAAGTTGCAACTATAACAGACTTCAATGAACTGTCCTGGTGTACGTACAATTGTAAAGGAAACGTTTGATATAGTATGGTGCTGTCGCTCATTTAAGTGATAAGTGTACATTTTTGTTTGTTTTTATTACCTGTAAGACTGTTATGAAAACAACCTAGCACGATAAATCGTGTAGCATTGAACCAATTAAACCAACAATTTTATTTATCAATATAATGCACGCATAAGGTGAATAAATTTGGTATTTTTGTCGCTTTAAGTATTTTAGTAATTATAAAAAAATCAGCTTGGGAAGACCTATTTAAAACAAAATGCGAACTTTACATCTAAGCAAAATTAAAAAACAGGTGTTTGCCTCCTAGATGATTTTTGTATTCATAATTTACTGTACTTATATTATTTTTAGCAAAAATAGAGATGGAGACAACATGGATAAAACCAACCACATACAGGCAAAAACGGATAGTTCCAAACCTTTCGAGCCCAAAGTTGATGGGCTCACTGTTGCGACAATAGAGATGACAGCCATTATAGCCACTGTCACTGAAGCCGACAATAATGAAAATGACAATGGAAAGTTGCCAGATATCGTTGCTGAGGCCAACGTCTGCGAAGAAGCCGTACAAAGCGATGAAACTTTCTTTTCAATCGCCATTCAAGTCTTCATCCCATTTCTCATCGCAGGGTTTGGAATGGTTTGCGCTGGGCTGGTTCTTGATCGCATACAAGTTAGTTACTTTAGGATTTGTACGAAATAGTGGTCTAATATGACTCTTCTAGCATTGGCCTGTATTTGAAGAAATATCAGAACTAGTAATCTTAATACCAGCCCTACTTGGATTAAAAGGAAACCTTGAGATGACCCTGGCATCCCGATTGTCAACGCAAGCTAACTTGGGGCACATGGACACAACTCAACAAAAAATCAATATTATTGTGGGAAATTTAACCCTAATCCAGGTAAAGTTAATAAATGCTATTAACGTACGCTCTAATAATTGTGCACCAAACAATGTTTTAGAGTCAAGCGATTGTGGTGGGTTTCCTTGGAGCGCTAGTGGCCATCGTTATGGGGGGAATTAAAAGCAACGAAGTGGAGCTGGACCACGCCTACATTTTATGCGCCAGTAGCTTAATCACAGTATCCATAGCCAGTCTAGTACTTGGCCTTATCACAGCTGGAGTTATCATTTTCTCCAGGCATTGCAAGATTAACCCGGATAATGTAGCCACACCGATTGCTGCCAGTTTAGGAGATATCACATCACTTTCTTTATTATCCTGGGTTTCTACTTTGCTATATGAATCAATAGGTGAGTAGAAGGTAGTATGAAACAATCCAAGATCCTATTTTCACCCAAAAATCTGGACACATTCCATACCATCAGCATGGACATACGCAGTAGTAACACAAGTAGAATGGTGTCGTTTCTATGACATCATTTTTTGGGCATATATTGTAAATTAAGTTGTCAAATCACGAAAATCTGACTGAAATATTTGTTAATATGAGAGATATAATACGTATTTCTATGACGTCATATTCATATCAATTAATCAATCAATTAATACAAAATGAAGTCATATTTAGAACAATTAATTAATGTACTTTCCTTTAAGTAGAACTATGTGTTAAAAATAGTACAGTCTTAGCTTAAGCTCTTCTTTAACACTTCATGAACTTCAACTATCATTATCACAACTCAACTGTAGGACAAAAAAATGTCTCCAGTGCTAAAATTCCGTCTTAAAAACGTCGTTCGTTTGTCTTCGACAATTAAAATAACCAGTCATGTTGGTGACCACCTACTCTCTACACTTCGTTTTGGTTCCGA
This sequence comes from Taphrorychus bicolor, assembly GCA_951812265.1. Classification (NCBI taxonomy): domain Eukaryota; kingdom Metazoa; phylum Arthropoda; class Insecta; order Coleoptera; family Curculionidae; genus Taphrorychus; species Taphrorychus bicolor. The sequence goes on from OX638307.1 coordinate 14,607,819, forward strand.
TAACCAGCGAGGTACAGAGCAATATGGGCTGTTTTTCGAACTGAGAGCCATCTGTCATGCAGTATTAGATCTAAAATACACTGGTGGATGTCGCCTGCTCCTGCTCTGTACAACATCTCACAGGTACTCCGTACATTTTCGACTTTAAGCCGCTAACTCACGGTCTCGAATTTGTCGACCAGCCAAAGCTGTACTGATGATGGGTAGACCCCGAAACTAGTATGCAGATGGGTTGATCGACAAATTGGTGACCACCTACACTCGTTTCAATTCGCTCTGGTTGCGATAACCAACGAGATACAGAGCAATATGGGCTGCTTCTCGAACTGAGAGCTATCTGCCATGCAGTATTGGATCTAAAATACGCTGGTGGATGTCGCCTGCTCCTGCGCTGTACAACATCTCACCGGTACTCCGTACATTTCCGGCTCTAAGTCTCTGTGCTGATAAGGGGTAGACCCAGAAACTAGTATGCAGATGGGTTGATCGACAAAACACCTACTCTATACGAGGTATTGTGTTTCCACCCCGTCCTTTTGCCGTCCAAGGCCAACAATATAAAAGATAGACAATGTCCCGTATGGCATGGAAGTATGTGATGCTCATATGACGTATGGTTTCTGGGACACGACACCCTATACAAGGTTACACAAATTCGCCGCTCATCACTGGAATCTCGTAAACGATAGGAGATATGAATTCTATTAAATTGGCGCAAAGTTGAGCATTTGCGTGCAGATTATAATGACGTTTTAAAGTTTCCAAAGTTCGATTACTTCCGAAGATATTCTTCAGTGATTTTGGTCATAATCCTAATCTAAACCAAGAATTTTTCCACAAACTCCAATTTTGCAAACAATTTGAATCATTTTTAACTGATTTTGGCCCTAATCCCAAACTAAATTATTCTAAAAATTTTTAGTTTGCATTTTTAAATGCTTTGAGTAATTTTTAACCAATTTTAGCCAAAACTATAACGTGATATTCATCAAACTTTCCAGATTTGTACTTTTACACACATTCAGTATTTTTTTACCGATTTTAGCCCTAATCCTAACGTGATTCTCGAAGAACATCAAATTTCGATTTTGAGGCGTTTTGATTCACTTATTTTGGTCTAAAAGCATATTTTTTTAAACATCAAATTAGAAATTTTTTATCAGTTTTGCATAATTTGTTCTAAAATTTTATTTCAGCAAAAACATGAAAAAATGTATTTTTAGACATTGTGGGTGATTCTTAACCGATTTTATCTCTAATTCTTCTCGTAATTATCTGATCAAGGGCTCAAAATTCGCATTTTTAGACGCTTTGTGTAATTTTTCAACGATTTTGGACACTAATCCTAATCTAAACCATGAATTTTTTCACAAACTCCAAATTGGTATCTTTGAACACTTCGAGTCACTTTTTAACCGATTTTGACTCTAATCCTAAGCTTAATTATTCTAAAATTTTTGGTTTGCACTTTTAAATGCTTTGAGTCATGTTTAACCAATTTTGGCCATAATCAGCCATAACCTTTGTGATATTCTCCTATTTGTGATATTCTCCAAACACTCAAAATTTTGAGTACTCCAATGAGTACGTGTAATTCTTATGGAGTGTATAATGAAAAAACATAATATGCAACGTGAATAATGATAAAATAATTATAAATCACGTTACAGAGTGTGATACCACCCTATTAGAGCAGGTGTTTATTAGTAAAAGTCGTCAAGGTATAGTTTTTGTTTTTTTTTCCTTAATATAAAGCGATATTTCAGGCGTTTCGATTTTTCAGGAGCATCGTAAATAAATCGTTAAAAATTACATAAACTCTAAAGAAAATAAGTGTTACATATCATTGAATTTGTAATAAAAAGGGATTCGCATTCGAATTTAAGTGTCATATTTGAAACACTATAGTTGATGATGCCTCAGAAAAGACGAAACGTCCGACTACAAATTGAATAATACCTTCTTGTAGAGCAGAAAAAGTACCCATAAAAATGTATAAGAATTAGATAAATATCTATTTTTGACTTTGAAGGCCAGTAGTTTTTTTTTTAAGTTAAATTCTTAATTTTGGAAAATTGAAACTTTGGAAAATGTAAAAAGAAAAAAAAAATTTGGAAATTTTCAAATGTTTATTTTTCTAAAAATTATTTATACTCAAATCTACAGGTCAACAAGATTGGTTAGCACCCTTAATCATAGCAGGCTACATACTGGCAATACCTCTATGGGTGTGGATAGCAAAGAGAAATCCCCAGACTAGGGAAGTTCTTCTCCATGGTTGGACTCCGGTTGTAGGGGCCATGCTTATCAGCTCTATAGGAGGCCTTATTTTGGATTTTATGGTTTCCAGGTATAATATCACCAAACAAATCATATATCTTTCAGCAATATTTATACTTTTTCGTAGATTTGAAGGAATCGCAGTATTTCAACCGGTAATAAATGGTGTCGGAGGTAACCTAGTGGCAGTCCAATCCAGCAGAATAGCTACAGCACTTCACAAAGAAGCTGAGCTGGGTGTGGTATCTCCGGGAAACTCCAGTGATGAAGATGATACCAAAAAAATATTTATCTCTCCAATGGCAGCCTTCTGCGGAAAAGGGCCTCACGCTAGAACCACTAGGGTTTTAATGACGATGGTTATTCCCGGTCACCTCATATTTATTTATACCATCGACTACATTAAAGATGGCGACACATCTCTTAACTCTGTCTTCGTTGTAGTTTATTTACTAGCTGCGTTTATGCAAGTAGCTACTCTGCTTTACGTAGCCTACATTTTGATCCACTGGATGTGGAAGAAGAAGATTGATCCGGATAACTCGGCTATTCCGTATCTGACTTCTGTAGGTGACCTACTAGGTATTACGTTGTTAGCTATAGCATTTCAGTTTTTGTATCTTGTTTCTGATCACGAAGTACAGACAGATTGAAATTTCTTCGCCATTTTCATGTGATATTGATGAATTGTGGCTTCTAGAAATAGTTATATGCCTGTCATGTTAACATAGCTATTGATAATTTATTTTCAATAAAAAAATGTTGCGTCTGTTAAAACAATTTTGTGTGAATATTTTCCCGTAAGTCTAGATGCGTAAACAACATTCAGATCTATATAGCTCCAAAATTACTGACATGGGATTGATTTTGACCACGCATTTTACGTAGGTAGATAACTAAGACGATAAATTCATATGAACATAAGTCAAGTCAGAAATGCCTCATTACTAAGATATACAATATTCAAGTTTAAGTTCCACTTTTTTTTCTCATAGCCCCTACAATTTTTAAAATATCTAATTCCAATTTGAGTTTGTAACGCTTGTTATGGTTTATCTAAAAAGATGAGTCAAACGACATTTTTTTTGGGTCAAGCCTTTTTGTAACACACCAAACTTTTTTATACTAGCAAGCACCACGCCCAGCGACACTGACGGTTATTCAAGTAAATTGGGATAAAATTGAAAACAAAACTATTAATTGCAATATTAACAAGTGAATTTATTTTAACATAAATAGATGAAATGCCTATATACTAGATTAGACTTAGAGGCAGACATTAAACTTAACAGAACAAAAGCGTATTTAAATATATCAAAACTAAGTACTCTCTAAAATAACGATTTGACTAATTTGCACAGTAATTTTTAATAATTATATTTGTAATATTTCACGTACTAAACGCAAACAGTGATATGGCTTTTACAATCCTGACAACCAGAACATAAAAAAAACAATTAAAGACTATGCTTTTAAACAGCTTTCCTAATCAGACTTTTCAAGAAGGAACACTCAAACTACTCTGAAGCGCTCAAATACCCCAAGATCCAATACAAAAATATTCTTAACTATAGGCGACTATTACCATATAATTCTCTGAGGATAATCCATATCACGCCATTGAAGGCTTTTGTTAAAAAATATATTATATGTTGTCATATTTACAACACAATAGGTGACAAATTCTAGAATAACGTTAAACACAGATGAATCCCTGTTTTTCATTCTAAGCCTGATTATTATATAAGGAGCCAAGAAATAACGCAATTCCAGTAAAGACTGACTAATTAACAAAATCGTTACCCCCAAAGTGAAGGGTAAAAAGAAACTTACGTCAGACTTGTCCCACAAAGTTTTTATTAAAACGTAGAGACTAAAAATATAGACTGGAATCAGTGCGTATCTAAACCACCAATATTTGCCATAAAATCTGCTCCAAACATAGAATACTAAATGCCTGTTATCTGCTAACAAATAAGGGTGAACTACAGTGTTAAAGCGGACTATAAGAACTGAAATTATAGTAAGACAAAGTATTAAAGCCTTATGTCGCTTGGCAAATTTGGCAAAATTCAATACTTCACCAACAAAATGGGGCCAACCAAACAACAAACAAAATAAACTAAAATAGAAAATCTGGGGAATATTGATGGTAATGTTATGAGCATTTCTATCACCCACTACAATGCCACCATTTAGGAACAAAAATATCAAAAAACATAATATGAGACTAATATAACATAAAGAGTTTATCCAAAAGTTGAGGGTGGTGTTCTTTAAAGTCTTCACAGGATTTCCCATAACACTTGTAAAAAATGGCTTCAGATTCTAAAATTAGGTATTAGATACATAAATTATAGAAGTTTGCCGTTTTTTTAAATACATACTTGTACAGGAAAATTTCCAGATTTCTTACAGGAATCCTTTTTCTGTATCCATAAACTGTATAACTCAGAAAGCACATATTTGGCACCATAAATTACCACAAAAATGACATTTGTTTGTCGACACAAAATGGACATAAATCCTTAAATGTAAATTTTTTATTTAATTTGTCTTGTATGCATTCAGCTATATAGCTTAACTTACCTGCTATGGAAGCGAAATAATGATAACCCTTCTCATTACAAGTTATAAATATCAATAAAGTTGTTAATGACACAATGTCTGTGTAGTAGATGTGGGACAAAAAGTAGAGGGGTGGTAAAAGGGTCAGCATAAGCGCTGAAAACACCTTTTGCCATTCACCCTAAAATCAAAATTAGCTTCTAATACACTGCAACCTATTATGATCCTAAATAAGTTGTTGAAATCCACAATAAAATATTTTGAGGCAAATGTGAATATCATATAATTTCAAAGCTGAAATTCAATTTGTCCATTGTTCCAAAGAATTGAACAAGACAATTACCTTGACAAATAAGTAGTAGTTATATTATTTTTGAATGTTTTTCATCACTCAGAACACTCTTTAATTGTAAATATAGATCAGTGTTTCTACTGTTCACTTATTAAGTTGCTGGGGATAAGATAAAAAAAATTGAAATAGCTTGTACAGGGTGGTCATAATATAAAAAAATTAATTATTGGAACAAGAGAAGGGAATTCAATTTTTATGTGGTAGCAAAATAAAATAAAAAATTATCACAATTACCTATCAATTAGACTTAAAAGTTTAAACTCATATGCCTATTACATTAAATAATTGACAAAATAGTTAAATTTTCCAATTTTATTCCTATTCTGTACTTGAGCTTAACTTTCATTGAGGCTGTCACCAAAATATATTATATCAATTTTTGTTTGCATTCTCTTGGCCCATTATACTAAGTATCTGTGCAAATAAATCACTTACCTGAATAGTTTTTGAAAAAATTATATAAAATAGCAGGAAATTGACGCAAGAAAACAACAATGAGATTGATCTCAGCCAATAAATGGAGCATAATCCAAAAGGTCCTAGTATAGCTGCGCTGATCAGATAGAGTCCTGGAAGTGTTGTAACTTTTGGGTCCCACTAAAAAGCCATATAAATCCTTTACTAGTAAGGCCAGATTGTACAAGTCACCCTCAAAGTCGGGTTCAGCTAAACTCGACTGGTACTTGAACCTGCCAATAAGAATCACATTGCTGTCAGATTAATTGCATTTGTGACACTTGCTAACAGCAATGCTTTTCTTATGGGCGAGTTCAAGTACCAGTCAAGTTTAGCTGAACCCGACTTTGAGGGTGAATTGACTTGTACAATCAAACCTAAGACGTCCAAAAGAGCTATAAAAGTAATAGGACTTGTGCAAAAGGTTTCCAAAGTAAGTAGCCCCTAAAGAAGGTATGTGAACACTAAATACTTACATGTCTAAAGTGGAAATAGCAGTATTGTTCCCCAAGGGGCAAGTGAAATTCTTCATCAACTATGAGGTTTGAGGTTAGGTAAATATAATCAAACAGGATTCTTGATAAAACTGCATAGAATCCAAAGGTAAGTAGTAGGTACAGTTTAGGAATACCCATTATTGGTTCAACTGCGATTTAATACAGGTGCCAAACTCATAAAATTAAAGGAAAATTTAATTAATACATTTAAAATAGAATTTGACTTCGGCAAACAACATGTAAACAAAAACAAAAAAAAACTATTCATTTAGGGGCTTACAAAAGAAAATTGTCGACAAAGTTTTGAGTAGGCAAAGCACATGCTATCTTTCTCTGAGTATTATGTATTGGACAGAGACAAACAAACTTGAAGTAAAGTATGTCAATTCCACGGAGCTTTTAAAAGCACCTATTTTTTGGCAACTACAGTAACTGTCAATGTCAAATTAGGATCAGGCCGATCAGGCGCATTCACCATTATTTAAAAGCAAATTTATAAGTTTTTCAGTTTTGCATGATTTTTAAAGAAAATGTATATTATTTTTTTACTTCTGATACAAGTTTTTTCACAACTAGCAATTTCCATTCAAGCTGACGAAGTACTAGGCTGTGGGGGATTCATTAAAAGCCATGTCCCCATAGATTTCTCCAGAGTCGAAGTTAAATTGTAAGTTTAGGTTAGAATAGAATTGCTAAATAACCTTATAAAATAAATATTACCATTTTTTATCAATTAATACTAAACACTCTAAATAATAAATGGCATTACAATCCATATATACTAAAAACAGCCCTCAGAAAGTTTAACTTTCTTTTAGAGTTACTAAACAAGGTATCATCAAAGACAGAACCCACTGTGCTCCAAATAATGGCTACTATTTTGTGCCTTTATATGATAAAGGTGAATTGAGGCTTGAGGTAAGCAAAAATCTGGTCCTGGTTAATGAACCTCTTGGTTTTGGTAATTAAATACCTAAGCATGTTATTCCAGTTGTCCCCACCTCCTGGCTGGAGCTTCAGCCCCAGTAGTTTCAACCTCAACATTGATGGGACAGACCCCTGCAGTCGAGGGCAAGATATAAATTTTGTTTTTGAAGGTTTTGGTATAGCTGGGCAAGTTCAGAGTTTGGGGAAACTGCCTGGTGGTCCATCAGGGGTTTCTGTTAAACTAGAATCGAAAGAGGGTACTAGAATCACTCAAACTGGTGTTGATGGCAGCTTTTCATTTTCACCTGTGTATCCTGGTTCTTATACAGTCTCAATTTCACATCCCAGGTAATTTTTTATGGTTTATTAACACATTTTGGTGGGTCTTGTAAAGAACACAGACACATGAATTTAAAAACTTTGAATTATTTATTGTAAAGTAGACATTTAATAGAGTATTTTAAATGAAAAAAAAAAATATGGGATACTAATTGGTTAACAAAAAATACCAATAACATACTCTTTGCAAGGCCACTTGTGTGTTTTGCATTACCGCATGAGTTGTTTTCAACTGGCACTATTGATAGGCCACTAGTACAAAATACTACAGAAAAACTAAACTTACCTAAACTAACCTAAACCAACCTAAGCTAACTCAGATGAACCTGCACTTACCTATACTGGCAAACCTTATGGGCAGCTCCGGGACCAACACAACAGTGGCCCTCAGGGCTGCTTGTGTTTTAGGGTGTTTTATTATTATATGGGGTGTTTTCGACTGGCCCTATGGATGCTGGTGTAAAATACTACAGAAAACCAAAACTAACCTGAGCTAACCTAAATTAAGCAAAACTAACCTGATCTAACCTATACTGAACTTATGTGCAGCTCTAAACACGAAAGCAGCCCTCGACTCTTAGCAATTGACCATATTTATGAAAGTTCAAAATAAAAAAATTGTATGTAAAGTGTGGGAAATAATTCATAAAATATTGTTTCCCGGGCATTATGTGATATTGTCCACCAGCACAAAACAGTAATTAAGCGCCTTAATTCGTGTGTCTGTTATCTTTACAAGAGCCCATTTTGTCTAGTTTTCTATTGAATTTGGTTAAAATATATAGATATAAATTATACAAGAGCTCCATAAAAGTAGAGGTAAAAGAGGAAAACACAGAATTACCAGCTAATAGTCTGGTTGTGCAGGGATATGATGTGACAGGAAAAATTTTAACTGTTGATGGAGTTCCAATTAAAAACACTGTTTTAGCACTGATGACATCAAATCTGGCAAGTTTTGTTTTTTTTTTGTTGTGTGAGTTTAAGCTTTTAGTTTTTAATTCCCACAGGATTTAATTTATTTTTCTCAGTAGTTCACTTATTGACAGTTTAAATATTGCAAGTAGTTTGTTGTAATTTTTAAGAGGTGAATGCTTTTCTAGAAATGGAAACAAGTAAGGCTTATATAAATTTATTACTAAAATTAAGTTTTTTCCGTCTCCTCTCAATTAGAAATTATTTTTTTTTAGGCTCAAAATCCTCTAGTTGATGGTTGTGATAAATCTAAGCTACCAGGATTTACTTTAAAAGACCTTTATCTTTGTCATGTTACCACAAGTTCTGCAGGGGAATTCGTCTTCCCTGTGGTGCCTCCTGGTAACTATTATGTAGTTCCTTACTACAAAGAGGAGAATATTTATTATCAACCAGAAAAAATTAACTTCTCTGTTGAACACAAAAGTGTAAAATTAGAGCAAAACTTTCAGGTATTGTTTCTAAGTAGTAACAAAAAATAAGTTTTATGTAATTTACTTACTGTGAATTCAAGGTAATAGGCTTCACTATCTCTGGTAAAGTGACAAACAGTAAGAATGAGCCTATTCCAAATGTTGCAATCCTTCTTAATGGAGAATTATTGACTAAGACTGATGGTTTGGGAAAATATAAACTGGAAAAGTTACGAGTGGGAAATTATCGTTTAAAGCCAGAAGCAGGTTAATATAAATATGACACGATATTATTTTGTCATGATTTGCAACATTTTAGAGAATATGCTCTTTAACGAAGTGACGATTAAAATCGACCCTGGCATGTCATCTCTACCCACCCAGACACCATCAGCATTTAAAGTCTGTGGGAAAGTTCTTAGTGACAAACCTCATACTGTTAAATTTGTTCAGGTTGGAACAGGAGTTTCATTTTTAACTCAAGCAAATAATCAGGAGTTTTGTAATTTTTTGGCATTGGGAAAATATGATATTAGTGTTGAAGTTAATGAGGAAGAGAGGCAAAAAGGCTTACAGTAAGTTATACTATCAGATTTATTTGTATATCAAGTGTAATTTTTTTCTCTTAATAGATTTTTCCCCATAACACAAAGAATAGAAGTGTCACATGACACTATAAACAATTTAGTGTTTTCCCAATTAAAATCCAGTATCTCTGGAAGTATTACCTGCATAAAGAATGGTCGTAAAAATGACTGTGAAGGACTGAATGTGCTTTTAAAGGCTGGCTCAGAAGAGCTTGTTCTTCCAATTCAAAGTAGGTTGAATCTTTTTTCTCGTATTGTTTTCTGGGTTTGCATTGCATTTTTTGTAGACTCACTATATTCTGCCATAGACATTCATCCAGGAGTCTATGAAGTGTATCTTTCTAAAAATAATTTATGCTGGAAAAACCCTAAACAAACCATTAACGTAAATGCTGAAATTGTCCAAGTACCCCCATTTGTTCAGACAGGATATTTGCTGCACTTTATTTCATCACATGATGCTGAGGTATGGTACATTTCTAAGGTTTTGTTTAAATATATTTTTACTCCCTTACATGTAAGTACAGATAACCTACAAGGGTTTAAAGGATGGAAAACTCACCAAATTAGCCATAAACAGTGGTGCGACTTCCATATGTTTAGATGCTCCAGGAGAATACATTTTTTCAATAAATAGCTGTCATGAGTTTGAATCGGAGACTCTTGCTTACAACACTTCTTCTGATAAAAACCAAATTACATTGAATGCCAAAAAACACACTGTAAAACTGTCCATAGAAGCTGACAAAGATTATGGTCCTATTGAAATACTGGTCCAACTGGGGAATGATCAATCCAAACAATTTGCACAGTTTGAAAAAGAGAATTATGAAGTCAGATTATTGCTGAAACCTTTTGAGCTTGTTAAGTTGACACCAAAATCTGATAAATTATTTTTTACGCCAAAGAGCAGTGAAATTGAAGGCACCACAGACTGCCGTCATTTGGGACATAAATTTAAGGCGGTGCTTGGGAAGCTTTTCCAGGGCCAAATCCAGCCGCCTTTGGCTGGAGCTACTATCACCGTGGAGAACTTAAACACCCATGAAGTGCACTCATTGGACACGGACTCGAAAGGGAGTTACAAATTTCCTCCATTAGACAACAAGTATGAGTACAAAATAACTGTACAGAAGGACTCGTACATTTTTATTGGCCCAGATAGCAATGGGAAGTTTGTTGCTCAGAAATTAGCTGAAATTAATGTTCAAGTGTTGGATGAAGATGATAAGTCTCCCTTGTTGGTAAGTGAAATTTTGTTTTAGTTTCTTTAATTCCTTATTGGTCAGTTAATACATGTTTATGAGGTAGAAATTAACGATGGGCATAATTTATGAATTTCTATATTAAAATGAGTCGAACTAATAGATTGAAATAATCAAATGGTAACTTAACAAATGTTTTTTTTTAAATGATTTATAATCGATTATTTGAATGATCATTTGATTATCCAAATCGATTGTTTCTAGTTATGGACATAGTCGATATATTTTCTGAACTGGATGGATCAAAATTAAAAATGCAAACTAAAGGTTTTGGAAAAATTCAGATTAGAATTAAAACTAAAGTCGATAAAAAATGACCCATTTCATCTAAATATGAAAATGTTGATGTTTTGTGGCCAAAAATTAAGGCTAAAATCGGTGAAAAATGACACAAAACATGTAAAAATACAAATTTAGAGGGTTTGGAAAAATTCATATTAACATTATGGCTAAAATCGCTTAAACTTTACCTAAAATGCAAATTAAGAATTTCTGGACAAATTCAGGTTATGATTAAGGTAAAATTTGGTTTAAACATGAACTAGGCGTTTGAAAATGCAAATTAGGATGCTTTTAAGAGATTCTGGTTAGAATTAGAACTAAAATCGACTAAAAATTAACCACTTTAAATTCATGGTTAGAATTAAGACTAAAGTCGATAAAAAAATGACCTATTTCATCTAAAAATGAAAATGTTGATGTTTTTTGGCCAAAAAGTAAAGCTAAAATCGGTGAAAAATGACACAAAGCATGTAAAAATACAAATTCGTGGGGTTTGGAAAAAATCATATTAACATTATGGCTAAAATCGGTTAAGCGTTACCTAAAATAAAAATTAAGAATTTCTGGACAAATTCAGGTTATGATTAAGGTAAAATTTGGTTAAAACATGAACTAAGCGTTTGAAAATGCAAATTAGGATGCTTTAGCGAAATTCTGGTTAGAAATAGAACTAAAATCGACTAAAAATCAATCACTTTAAATTCATGGTTAGAATTAAGACTAAAGTCGATAAAAAATGACCCATTTCATCTAAATATGAAAATGTTGATGTTTTGTAGCCAAAAATAAAGGCTAAAATCGGTGAAAAATGACACAAAACATGTAAAAATACAAATTTAGAGGGTTTGAAAAAATTGATATTAACATTATGGCTAAAATCGGTTAAACGTTACCTAAAATACAAATTAAAAATTTCTGGACAAATTCAGCTTAGGATTAAGGTAAAAATTGGTTAAAACATGAACTAGGCGTTTAAAAATGCAAATTAGGATGCTTTAGAGAAATTCTGGTTAGAATTAGAACTAAAATCGATTAAAAATGAACCACTTTAAATTCGTGGTTAGAATTAAGACTAAAGTCGATAAAAAATGACCTATTTCATCTAAAAATGAAAATGTTGATGTTTATTGGCCAAAAATTAAGGCTAAAATCGGTGAACAATGACACAAAGCATGTAAAAATACAAATTCGTGGGGCTTGGGAAAATTCATATTAACATTATGGCTAAAATCGGTTAAACGTTACCTAATGTTTACCTACAAATTAAGAATTTCTGGACAAATTCAGGTTAGGGTTAAGGTAAAAATTGGTTAAAACATGAACTAGTCGTTAAAAAACGCAAATTAGGAGGTTTCGGAGAAATTCTGGTTAGAATTAGAACTAAAATCGATAAAAAATTAATCACTTTACCTAAAAATGTAAATTTCGATATTTTATGAGAAAGTCAGGTTAGATTAAGACCAAACTCGGTGAAAAACGACATAAAGCATGTGAAAAAAGACATTTTGAGGGTTTGAAAACATTCAAATTGAGTTCAAAGCCGAAATCAGTTAATAATTACTCAAAACGTCAAAAAATGAAGGTTAAAGGTTTATGGGCAAATTCAAGTTAGAATTAGGGTCAAAAGTTTTTAAAGAATTACACAGAGCGTCTAAAAATGCAAATTTGGAGTCTTTGTAGAAATTCAGGTTAGAATTAAGACTAAAATTATTTAAAAATTATTCATTTCATCTAAAACTGGCAATTTTGCTGGTTTTTTTTTTAGTCAGGCTAGGATTGAGACCAAAATACGTACAAAAAATTACTTAAGCCATATAAAAATACAAACTTGGATGGTTTGAAAAAAATCAAATTAAAATTATGGCCAAAATGAGTTAAAAATCACTCAAAGTGTCAAAAATACAGATTAAAAGTTTCTGAGCAAATTCAGGTTAGGATTAGGGTCAGAAGTGGTTAAAAAATTTCACAGAGCGTCTAAAAATGCAAGTAGTTTATAGTCTTTGAAGAAATACAGGTTAGAATTAGTACTAAAATTGTTTAAAAATGACCTATTTTATGAAAAAAAAAATTACAATTTTGATGTTTTTTTATTAAGTTATGCTAGGATTAAGGCCAAAATACGTGAAAAATACTTCAAAGCGTGGAAAAAGTACAAATTTGGAGGGTTTGGAAAATATAAATGCAAATTTGGAGTCTTTGGATAAATTCGAGTTAAAATTCGGACTAAAATCGATTAAAAATAAACCCTCTCATCAAAAAATGCAAATTTTAATGCGTTTTGAGAAAGTCAGGTAAAATGGTTCACAGTTTTAAAATATAATTTGAGGGTATGAGGCAAAATTTAATGTATTTTTTGAGAAAGTAACGCTAGGATTAAAACCGATATCAGTGAAAAACGACACAAAGCATGTAAAAATACAACTCTGAAGGGTTTGAAAACATTCAAATTGAGATCAAAGCCTAAATCAGTTAATACTTACTCAGAGCGTCAAAAATACAGGTTAAAACTTTCTGGGAAATTCAGGTTAGGATTATGGTCAAGAGTGTTTTAAAAATTACACAGAGCATTTAAAAATGCAAATTTGGAGCCTTTGAAGGAATTCAGGTTAGAATTGCGACTAAGATTGTTTTAAAAATGACTCATTTCATCTAAAAATTTAATTTTAATGTTTTTTGAAAAAGTCAGGAAAGAACTAAGATTAAAATCGATTAAAAACGAACTACTTTGTTTGTAAAAGTACAAATTTGGAGAGTTTGGAAAAAGTCAAATTTCTCAAAGTGTGTCAGAGTGGTTTAAACCGGTTTAAAATACAACTTATACTACTTACAACGTCTAAAATTGCCAATTTGGAAATTGTGAAAAAAAAAGCAGGTTGGCATTTGGGTCAAAATCGGTATTATATAATATCGATTATACCGGGTGTCCAAGTGCTTGTAGGTACTATTGCTTAATCCAAAATGAAGGTTTAATCAATTAATTTTATTTTATTATTGGGCATATATTTATTATATATTTCTTTCTATATTAAGGAAAATTTCATGTAGTAAGGAATATAATGCTAAAATTTGAACAATTCTAAATCTATTATGAACGTTATAGAATGGATAATAATAAAGGGAATTAATAAAGAAATAACATAAAACATAACAATAAGTGTTAATTAGTTATTATTAAAAACTCAAATAACTTACAGGATTTTTTTATTATATTTTATATATAACTGGCCTCGATTGTAATAATCGCATGTTCGATTATTATGCCCTAATAGAAATATTTCAATTATATCATTCACATCAACACTAGTAGAAACCATGGTAATTAGGCAGCAGTTTTGTATTGTTAATAAATTATAAGCGAGTTACAAAAATGGGTAAATTACATTGAAAAATGTAAAACTGCTGCCTAATGTATCTTCATTCTTCCCATGTATCTTCGTTATTCACACTTCCTAATTTATTACATTTATAATTTTTCTGAGTATGCACTGTTCAGTCTTCAAACCCTCTTTAGCATTAGAAATCATTAAATTACGCCTTTAAAATTTCTGATTTTTCTGCGGGGAATGTCTTACTCAAAATGTAATTAATGTAAACATTGAAAACTGGACTTGTTCCTGCGATTATATTCTTTAGCATGCGTTGCTTTACTTCTCTTGTACTTTTTCAAGCTTTTAAATAAACCAACTATTTCAGGGCGTTCTTTTATCTTTATCGGGTGGAGAGAGCTATCGTAGAAACCTGCAGACAGATGCTAATGGAAAAATTACTTTCCATTCGCTAAGTGCCAGCGATTACTTCCTCAGACCCATGATGAAGGAATACAAATTTGAACCTGCGTCGAAGATAATAACTGTGAACGAGGGTGAAACTGTTAACGTTGTTTTAACGTATGTGCATTTTTTATGTAACAGGGTGACCGGGAAAAACGTTCATATACTTAAATATCTCCCGTGAATACTTGTGGTGAAATGCTTCTTTATCAACGGTATATGCGTGATAATGTTTTGTTGGAAGAATATTGAATATAAAAATGTATTTTTTGCATATTTTTAGATGAAAAATCACTCGCACTGAAAACTTCTCTAGGATTTACCGGTTTCGGAAAAACTCCTTTCTACAAGTCCATGTAAGGTGTGGAACATGAACATGCATTCATTAGGAGACTTTCAAATGGTTCTAACTATTTTACCTTTCAATATTTTTGTGAACGTTTTTCCCATATACCTTGTATTTTTTCAGCAAAATCTACCTATTACTTGGCTATTATGGCCTAGCCAGGAAACTATTTTATACACTGTAACCATGCCCGCCATTTTTTATGGAAGTCGAACCATGTAGGAATATTTCTTTGTAACTCAAATAATAACGAACCTGAACAGAGTTATTGGTTTGTTCAAATTCGGTGTTTTCTCTGAACACAACAAAATTTGCTAGAAAGTTCGATATCTTTCAAAATGGCCGGTTGTTTGGTTACTCATTTAGCCTCCTTAGTGGGTTCAAAAAACTGGCTACAGTATTATGGGGTGTTTAAAATTCGATCTGTATTATTGAGACCTCGAAAACGGTAATGAGAGTTGGTTAAAGGGAGAAAAAGCTAAAAAATTCTTTTATTCCGAGTACTTTGCGTAGAGGGAACTAAGTACTCTAGCAAGAGCTGGGTACCATTTTTGGCCGGGTTATAAAAACTACTACCCGTTACATTTCTAGTAAAAAGTATTCTGAAAAATTCCTCTTCGGTCATTCAAACTAAAATTTCGGTCGAAAAAATTAGAAACCCCGAAAATATTCTCCAAACAGATCTATAATAAAAGACAGCTTTTTAAAATAACATGTTTGGTCTTTTGGGTTTGTCATTTTTTCCACAAAAAAAAACGGTAAAATTCTACAAACATTCTAAAATTGCGAATTGATGAATATAGAATTCGCTTTTTTATAGTAATTGATCCACAGAACACACAAATAAAGAATATTAAGTATTCCTAAAAATTGCGTTTGTGGTGCTTCGGGCATACATTTTTGTCAAAAAAAAGTGGAAGAAAATCCAAAAAGTTTCTTAAAACAAATCTAGGCAAATTCAATATTTTTGCTTTAAATGAGTAACAAAATACTTTCAAAAGAGTAGAATAGTCATTCCTAAATATAATTTTTGGTCTTTCGTGCTTGCTAGTTTTCCACAAAATTCATTGAAATTCTACAAACATTCTGAAATTTTGAACGAAAACGAATATAATTCCCACAACATAAAAGAAAAAAGTTTTAAAGAATCTCAAACTTTCTTTTTTCGTCCTTCGAGCTGACAATTTTTGTCATAAAGGGAACAGAAAACGAAAAATTCCAAGACGCTTCTTGAAACCTATCTAATAAAAGATATCGATTCCTACATATTTTTGCTAAGTTTCGTTGAATATCGTTAAACGACGAATTTACTGATACAAGTAGAGAATAATTATTTTTAAAATATAATTTTTAGTTCTTTGAGCTCGCCACTTTTGTCCCAAAAGTCAATGACATTCTGGGAACATTCTGAAATTTAGATTTATTAATTTGTTTTTCCTTAGCAATTGATCCACACAACACAAAAGTAAAGCGTACCACTATTCTCACAAATGACATTTTTGGCCCTTCGAGCTGAGAATTTGTCAAAAAAAACCTAATTGTTGCTTATCATAGCATATCATTCAACTACAAAAATACTGATAAAAGTAAAGAATAATAGTTATTTTAAAAAACCTGATTTTGTTTTAACGTATTGTATTGTATTCAATGTAAGTGGACTTGTCCAGTCCTCCACCGCGACCTACGGACTATTGTGGCTCACTCGAAGCGTTACCAGCAAGGTTTGCCCCTGCTAGCTTCACTAGTTGTCACCCGTTATGCCCAGACCCTCAACGAATCTGATGAGTCTCTCTGGCGACACTGCGTTTGCATCTTGAGGTTCTATGTTCGTGTTTCCAAACAGTGAGTATCTCGATCTGGCAATAGCCGGGCAGTCACATAGGACGTGCTCAACTGTCTCGTCGTCCTCCAAGCACAGCCGACACTCCATCTGTTTGGACAGTCCGAGTCTGTGCACGTGAGATCTTAGGTGGCTATGTCTTGTGTACAGTACAGTGGTTATTCTGATTTGTCTCCTATTTAGTCTGAAGAATGTTTGGGCTTTTGCCTTCCCTGTTCTCGTGATAAATTTTTTGGAGTGTGATGGTCCGGGTAGGTTCTCCCACCAGTTCTGGGACTTGGAATTGCTCCAGGTTTTCAATCCCGCCACAGAACCTTCTCCAAGACTCTCTTTTAGCAGCCCTAATCTGCTTGTTGTAGTTAATTAAGGCTTGTCTGTAAGTGTTCCAGTCGCCGTTTTTTTTTGCTTTATTAAAGAGTCGTCGAACTTTTGTTATTCCACCAGGATATTTGTCTGTTGTCTTTTTTTGTTCTCAGCCTTGGATGTTGGCCGGCTTTGGCTCCGGACATACCAGAGCTGCCTGATCTATCCAACCGCTCCGCCTCTGCATCAGCGGAGGGTGGTTTGCCGGAGCTTTCTCTAGTTCTTTTTGATGTGGACACACCAGAGCAGCCAGGCTTATCCAGCCGCTTTGCTTGTACGTCAGCGGAGGGTGGTTTGCCAGAGCCAGCTTTTTCCGCGTGGCTCTTGCCGTGGGTTTTCCGCCTTACGTCGCTCTGTGGCGGAATTGAATCCATCTAAAGCCGAAGAAGGGTCTGAATTCCATGCCTGCTAGGACTGCCAGTGACGCATCGTCGATGCCAAAGGTTCAAGTTTGTCCAGGACCCACTTCCACGCGATGTAGGATCGTCCACTCGCTGGTTTTTAGCCCATGGTTCATTTTCCTGAGCCCCAGTTTTACCGTTTCAGGCGCTAGTCGCTGGTCGGTGGTGTCATCTGGTATGTAGGCTAGGCAGTATAAGAATAATACATTATATCAGTAACGTCAGTCGGTCGAAAAATTGAAATTCCCCTCCCCTTGCCCCGTCCGCCCGGCCGCCGGCGGTGCACCACCAAACCGGTTTTGGCAGTGCATCGCTTATGCTTGAGCCGTATACAAGTCCCCTGTAACTACTCGAGAAAATTGCCGGGTGCAGGTCCGCGCGGCACGCTTTAGTTTTGGGAACATCAAAAGTGCCGACACGAACTGACGATACTGAGATAATGTATTATTCCTTATACTGTGGTTTTGGCATGTCTGATCCCTTTACGAGTCTGAGACGAGCACCATCCCAGTGTTGGAGCCCGTCGACGGAATCTTCTAGCCATGCGGCACTCTGCTCGTCCTCGCAGGTGACCTGTAGCCAACCAGGGCGATGGGTGCAGCCCAGGAATCTGGGGGGGGGGGGTTCGACTGCATTTAAGAATGCAGCCTGTATCAGCCAGAGTTGGTCGGGGGCTTTTTCTCGGGTGTGCGACCGGTGTCGTTTTGCACCCTCGGTGGAGCTGGCTGTGGGAGCTCTGTTTTCTCTCTCTCTTCGAGTACCTATTTGTTTTAGAGCGGCAGCACAGTTAGCCCTTCCGCTCATTAAGTTTTTTAATTGTTTTAACGTAATCAATTCAATAATTTTTCCTTTTGGGCTTATCAAAATTATCAACTTTTTATTTTAATACGGACCCGGATTTTTTTCTGCTCTCTTAAAACTAAGTACCTCTTATCGTTTTGAATATCCCAACGATACGGCTTGAAATTGAAACACCCTGTATATAAAAGCCGTATAGGAGCCTTATTAACAGCAACAATTATATATTTTTATCAGAGGTAAACGAGTAGCCTTCAGCGCATTCGGCAAGTTAACGTCTGTTAACGACGAACCTGTGGAGAATGTGAGCGTCATAGCAACTGGTACAGGAAATTGCACAGGATTATCTGAGGAGGCCACCACTGACCTTACAGGATCGTTTAGAATACGCGGCCTCCAACCATTCTGCACCTTTAAAATTTATGTTCAAGTAGGGAGCGATCCTTCAAGTGTTGTTGAGAGGACCAGCCCAGAATTTGTTGAAGTTAAAGTAGGGTTGTTGCTTAATATTTATATTGTAAATATTGACTTTATTTTTTTCAGAACATACGTCAAGACTTAAAAGACTTGCACCTGATTGTGTTTAGACCCGTCCTAATAACCGACGTTCTGGTTAAGGTGTTTGCGGAAACAGTCGAGCACTATCGGGCCCTGAAAGTCATTCTTTACCGTGAAACTACCAATCCTTCGGTTATATACTCAACGTCTGTTGAAAATTCCAATATTAAGATAGAGAAAAATAGGAATTACGGCATTTTGTTGCACCTACCTTCGATTCAGTTGGATAATAATGAATACTCTGTACATCTAGAACCATCTCAGGGCCTGAAGGGTTCAGCTCAAATAGAGTACTTCACGGCAAACACTTCCTTTAGGTATATTGAGATGGACTTCAGCCCAAAGAGCACCATCAAAGAACAACCAATTAAGCAGACGTCAATATGGGCTATAATATTCATTTTTATATTCCTTATAGCAGCTTATAACATTCAATCCCTCTTGGGTCTATTAAGGGAACGCGTAAACTTCAATATTGAGGGCCTCAGTTCCTACATTCCTGCAAGTTCTAACAGTAAAACTGTTAATGATTATGATAATGATATAGATCAAATAGTGCAAGATATAAATAATGTAAAAAAACATAGACCAAAAAAGACTAATTAGGAAATAATGTTGTCAGAGGAAAAAATTAATTGAGCAAAAAAATGTGTAATTGTGTATTATTGGGGGGTTCTATATAATTTTTGTGCGAAATAAGGTTTTTCAGTATTGTTAGAAAACTTTTTATTTAATTATTTTCATTGTTAAATATATTTGTTATGTTCCACGAACCCTCAGTAGTTTTAATTATTCCCTTAATGCAAAAAAAAATGGGAACCGTGTATATTGTAGACTATGCAGTTGCTAATAAAGTATGAATGAACTATATCTATATTGTTTATCTTCATGCTTTATAGATGGCGCTAAAGTAAAATCTACCATATTAGTTTTTGTCCTTGTCTAGTTTGTGGAAAGACTTAATTATTTCTCTCTGTCAACTGATCTGAGATATAATCGAATATGTCAGCTGCATTGGCTGTCTACCGACTGCCATCTTTATTGTTTTCTTTTTCTTTAATTTAAAATAATTTTGTTGACGTCGGTACTTGGCGTACTTATGGTACCTGCTCTATTAATAAGAATGAAGTGAAAAATCGACTGTCGTACCTTCCTGCCGAGTTAATCAAACTTTGACGCTCTGCGATAGCCGATAGCTAGATTCGAAGCGTAAATCGCAGTGTTTTTATTTTAGTATTGTTATCGCTTTTCTGTTAACGTGGGTTCGTGGTGGTTCCTCAAGGTTTTGTTACGATTTCTTTTGTCTTTCCAAACAAATTGAGTTTCTTAACCTGTCTCCCAAGTAAATGTAAAGAAACCTTATGTTGTGGTTCATTTTCAAGAATTTTCAAGGAAAACCAAGCTCAGGTAAATATTTACTTTTCCTATGTTGATTAACTTGTGTGTACTTACTTTTTATATTTTTTATTATATTCGTGTTTGTGTTCCCTGTTTGTGATGTCTTACCTTAACCTTAACCGTAACCTAACTTCCAAAGTTACATAAACATATAAAACACATTCCAAAACATACAAGAGTCTGAAGATAAACTGGTAAGCTCAAAGTGATTTTATTATAATTAACATTATTGAATGGTAAGCACCTCCTTCTATATTATACAGGATGCATATTCTTCATCCAAAAAAATATGTGGATAAAAAATTCATATGAATATAGATACGAAAAATAATTCCTGTTATTTTTTTTTGTTTTATTTATAAAGAAATTATTAGGTAAACAAGTAGATAGGACTTTTAAAAATATTAAGATAGTTTTGAAAAAATTTAAAACCTTTGTGAATCGAGAATGATAAATGTATCATTTTGTAACCAAAAAATTATGTTATTATTTATAGTTTTGCAAATAACTCGCTAACAATTGGGATTACAAAGGTAAAACTAGAGGTAATTTTTTTTAGACTCAATTATAAATTTCAAACAATGAATAGACAGTATCATACTTTAAGAAAAATTGGAGTGGAAGTAGGGGGCCCAACCCCATAGATTACCTAGAACAACTATTTGATAAGTTTATCTAGGTAGAGCATAATGTGTTCCATACACTCCCAGTTTTGAACTAAATATTTCAAAAATTGAGGTTACTATGAAAAACAAAATTGATTTTGATAATTCAAGATTTTTATAGTTCAACAAACTATTTTAGTAACAGGGCATTTTGAGACCTAGGTTTATATAAACTTTTTGTCATATTTTTCTACATAGAATTCACTGTTAAAAACCACCTGATACATTTTAATGAATTTTTGTGTGTTGACTGATCATTCTTTTCTCTAGAGAATGAAGTATTTTGACTTAATTTTTAACCTCCAGTTAGATGCCTGCAGTTCATTTACTTCTTCAATGTTCGTTGCCTTTTTTTAAGGCGGCTGTGTAACTTGCTTGTGATGATAGAAAAACTTGTCACCATGTATGACAGGAGAACTCGTCATGAGTTTAGAACACTTTTTTGAATATCTGTTATACAATTTAAGAAAACATTGTTTTTGTGCTGATATACATTTTTGAATATGTTTTATTAACATTTTGATAAGTTCGTCATGGCGAAACAATGTTGGGTGCCATTATTTCAGGAATAGCTGCCATATGGCTGTCACAGTAGACACTTTTTTAAATTGTTGGAATCCTCCTTTTATACAGGGTGTCACAGTTGAACTTCCGTAGTTCTTTAGAAAAAGAAACCATAAGTAAACACAAAAGAAATCATCAAATTGTAAAGATTGATCTTGTGACTCAATTGTGACATTTCGACTATTTAAAAAAAATATCAATTGGGACAGCCATATGGCAGCTATTCTTGTAATAATGTCACCCAACATTGTTTCCACCATGGCCAACTTATCAAGATGTTAATAAAACCATATTGAGAAAATGCATATCAGTACAAAAAAGCAATTTTTTTTAAAATTGTATAACAGATATTCAAAAACAAAAAATTTTTTTTAACTCATGAAGAGTTTTCCTGTCATTCATGGTGTCACAAGTTTTTCTATTATCATGAGCAAGTTACACCGCCGCCTTAAAAAAAGGCAATGAACATTGAAGAAGTAAATGAACTGCAGGCATCTAACTAGAAGTAAAAAAATTAAGTGAAAATACTTCATTCTCTAGAGAAAAGAATGATCACTAAACACACAAAAAATCATTAAAATGTATCAGGCAGTTTAAAGTCGATTATCAATTAGAGCGATCCACTTCAAATGAACAAGAGTGTATTTGGTAAGTTTATCTAGGTAGAGCATAATGTGTTCCATACACTCCCAGTTTGAACTAAATATTTCAAAAATTGAGGTCACTATGAGAAACAAATAAAATTGATTTTGATAATTCAAGATTTTTATAGTTTAACAAACTGTATTTTAGTAAGAGGGCATTTTTAGACCTAGGATTATATAAACTTTTTGTCATAGTTTTTGGACGTAGAATACTCTGTTAAAATTTGTTGCATACATTTTGGGACACCTGTAAATGTTTATTTATTGGGTTGCCAAGGGTACCTACTTGTAAATACCTTTATGGAGAACAGAGGATTCGCTAAGGACAACCAATCTACTTTTTAATTCTTTATTGAGATTACAGACCATTGACATTATTTATTGACATCACATTGACTCACAATGTGTCTTAAAAGTGTCTGTCCTGTGTCCTTCAGGAAAACTGTTTATTGAATTTTTTATTTGGCCCATTAGAAATTGTTGAGGGGTGTGACACAAGCAAGGCAACAGGGACACCTCTTAACATTATCAACATTATTTAAAATAATTTTCAGTATTATAATAATTTTTGAGTAAAAATTGTAATTTCTAAATAATTATAATAATTTTTCAATTCATTTTTAAATTTTATTGTATTTTTTTTTTATTTTGGAAGTAGAATTGGTAATTTATTGTAATTCAGTGTGGGTGATTTTTTAATAATTTTAGACCTAATTCTACCCTGCATTTTTTTAAAAATTTTTAGTTTGCATTTTGAGATGCTTTAATTAACTTTTCGGCTATTTGACTCTTATTAGCATGTTACTCAAACTTTTCAAATAACTTTAAATTTTTATTTTTACACACTTCACGTCAATTTAAACGATTTTTTCGACTGACTTCCTTAAAAAACCGTAAATTTTAATTTTCGGACGCCTTTAGTGAATTTTCACTTGCTTTGGTCCCAAAATTAATTTCATCAAAAACAACAAATTAGAAGATTTAAATAAATTTTGCCTGATTTAGTCGTAAAATAGGATTTCTCCAAAAACATAAAAAGTTTCCATTTTTAGACAATGTTAGCAATTTTAATTAATTTTAGATCTAATTATTCTATACTGCGTATTTCCAAAAAATTCAAATTTGCATTTTTAGAGTCTCACTATTTTTTTTAGCAATTTGGTTCTATTAGTATGTATTCCTGAGTTTTTCAGAAAACCTCAAATTTTATTTTCACACGCTTTGACTCAATTTTAACGATTTTTTGGCTGACCTCCTCACAAAAAACTTAACCTTAAAACATTAAATTTTCAGTTTGGGACGTCTTTACTAAAATTTCACTTATTTTCGTCAAAAAATTAATTTTATTACAAACAACAAAAATAAAATTTCTCTAAAAACATCAAAAATTGCATTTTTACACGATGTGGGTAATTTTTAAATAATTTTAGACCTAATTCTACCCTGGATTTTTTCAAAAATTTTTAGATGCTTTAACTCACGTTTGGCTATTTTACTCTATTAGCATGTAACTCGAGCTTTTTGAATAACTTACAATTTTCATTTTTACCTTTTTGGACCATTTCAAAAAAACCTCTTTAGAGGTTAATTTCATTCGAATTGAGTTTGTTACGTTCTTAGAAGATTGCAAACAGCAAAAAAAAAACCGAAATTCTTTTGAAAATGTCTATGAAAAAGGAGGATATTACGACTTTTTTCTCAATTTTCAACTTTGACCGCCAGTAACTTGAGAATGCCTGAGCCGATTGGAGTGAATCCAACTATTTTGTCCTCTTCTTGATGTCCTCTTTCACCTCCCACCATCGGAAGCAGCTACAATATTTTTTAAAAAGAATGTCATGTCTAATTTTAAATAACAAAGTTGTTAATGAATGCGCAAAATTGAGACGACTTGTATATACAAAAATAAAATAATTAAAAACTATTTACTAAATTATGAAATTTTAGTACTTCATTTTTTTTTCAATTTTTGAAGGTAAAGTAGAGGTTGGCTCAATGGCCACTCTGTACTTATACCCTCAACTATACAATGGGATAAATGAAGACGTGTACCATTGCGAGGTTGCCTAAGCATGTTTGCAGTGTTGTCAAATTTTATTTATTCAGTAATTTCAAGCGTTCTTCTTCTTCTATTGCCCTGTCCGATTACGGACGTTGGCTATCATCATAGCTATGCTGATCTTGTTGGCTGCGCATCGAAACAGTTCAGTAGATGTTGCTCCAAACCATTTTCGCAAGTTAGCCAGCCAAGAAATTCTTCTTCTCCCAGGCCCTCGTCGGCCATCAACCTTGCCTTGAACTATGTTTTGGAGAATTCTGTACTTGCTATGTCTCATGATATGGCCAAAATACTCTAACTTTCTACATTTCACAGTAAGCACGATTTTAGGCCCACATCCCATTCTTCGGAGTACTTCTTCGTTGGTAATTCTTTCCATCCAAGAGATCCTAAGAATTCTTCTGAAAATCCACATTTCAAAAGCCCGCAACCTTCCCTCCATAGCATCCAAGCCTCCACACCGTACAGAAGAGTGGAGTATACATAACACACGACCATTCTCTTTTTAAGGGCCAGACTCAGGTCTCGACATGACAGAAGCGGTTTCATTTGTATAAACGTATTTCTCGCTATTTCAATTCTATGTTTTATCTCCTGTGAATGATCCCAGTTTTCGTTCAATGTGCAGCCGAGATAAGTGAACTTTGACTTCCTTTCAATTGGTTTATTGTCTATACACAAGTTACCTGGTTGAATTGAATCTTTACTAATCACCATATATTTGGTCTTATTGACATTTAAGCTCAGCCCGTACTTCTCACTAGTTCGATTAACTTTGTTCAATAACTCTTGTAGCCCCTCTAAACTGTCCGAAAACAAGACAGTGTCGTCAGCATAGCGGATATTATTGATAATTTCGCCGTTAACTTTGATGCCTCGATCCGTGTTTTCTAGAGCCTCTTTGAAAACGGTGTCCGAGTAACAATTGAACAGGAGCGGCGACAGTATGCAACCCTGCCGTACACCTCTTTTGATTTGAATGTATTCAGTCTGCTGATTTTCAACTCTAACTGTAGCTTTTTGTCCCCAGTAAAGGTTAGCGATAATCCTGATGTCTTTTCCATCCAGTCCAATATCCACTAACAGATCTATAATTTTCTTATGTTGGCATCTGTCAAAAGCCTTGGTGTAATCCAGGAAACACACATACACGTCGCAGTTCACGTCTCTGCACCGCTGAATCAAGACCTGGACTGCAAACAAAGCTTCCCGCGTTCCCAGTCCATCTCTGAAACCGAACTGTGTTTCTCCGTTTTGCTCTTCACATTTTTTATATATCCGCGCATGAATGATCTTGAGAAATATTTTAAGTACATGGCACATCAGGCTAATGGTGCGGAAGTCTTCGCACGATTTTGCATTGGATTTCTTGGGCAATGCAATAAAGGTGGATGCAAGCCATTTTTGTGGGATTATGCCAGTATCATATATTTTGTTAAAAAGTGCAGTTAGTGTTTCAATGGTATCTTCATCCATAATTTAAAAAATTTCTGATGGTATTTCATCTGGACCCATTGCTTTTCTGTTTTTCATGAGCTTAATTGCCTGCTTTACTTCTGATATAGTGATATGTGGACCTTCAACAGTATCAAAGACGGGTTTTTCGGGTCGTTGTTGATCATCAAACAGACCTTCAGTATATTTTTCCCATACTGTTAATATATCATTAATTTCCAACATAATATTACCATTCTCATCAGATACATTTCCAGAAGGTCTTTGTCTAAACCTGCCTGTAACTTCTTTGATCTTTTTATGTGTATTGAATATGTCATGTTTCTTATTTAGATCTTCTATTTCATTGCACTTTTCGATCATCCATTGTGCTTTAGCTTCTCGGATCTTTTTTCGGATATTCCTGTGAATTGCCCAATATTCTTGAGTATTATTCGATTTAACTCTCCGTCTTTCTTCCATCAGATTCATAATTTCGTCGGTCATCCATCCTTTCTTCCTCTGTCTCGCGGTATCAGTTTTTAGAAAACGGTTGTTAACTTCAATTATTCTTGTTTCCATTGTATTCCATGTCTTGTCTGGTTCAGAAATGGATGTACGTATGTCCTTAAATTCAGATGTCAAAGCATTCTTTACTTTCTCTCGGATTTCAGGGTTCTTGAGTTTTTCGATGTCATATTTCTTGGACGTTTTTTGTGGCAGCGTCTTTTTTAGTTTTGTCTTCAGCTGGCACACCAAAGGGTTGTGGTCAGAGGGGACATCGGCTCCCGGGCATGTCTTGACTGAAGTCATACTATTACGAAATCGTTCACTAATCAGTATGAAGTCAATCTGATTTCTTACTATATTGCCAGGTTTGTCTGCGGGTGATCTCCATGTATATAACCGTCTGGATGGTAGTTTATAAAATGTGTTGGTAACAACTAGTTTTTCTTCTCTGCAAAATTGAACCAATCTGTCACTGTACTCTTTGGTTTCTTTGTCCCACTCCGTAGAGCCCTACTAGTTTATCTTCTGACCCTTTACCGACCTTTGCATTGAAGTCCCCCATGATAATAGTGATATCTCTCTTTTTCACGTTCTTCATCACTACCCCAATCTGACTGTAGAAGTCCTCAATCTCTTCCTCACTCTTTTCTGCCGTAGGAGCGTACACCTGAACTAGGTTTACATTGAATAACGTTCCTCTTAATTTCAGCATTATTATTCTATCTGATTGTCTGATACATCCTATAACTGACGATTGAATGTTATTGTTGACTATTATTCCAACTCCATTTTCGTGTCGCATTCCTGTGTGTCCACACAGGAAGCGTTCTTGGATGTGATAATAGATATTTTTTTTAATTTTGAAAGTAATTTTTGAAATTTTAGTGGTAATTTTTGTAATTGAATATCTAATTTTGGTAATTTCTGTACTGTTTAGATAATTTTAGAAAATAACGGTAATTGGAGCAGTAATTATATAATTTTAATGATACCTTTTTGTAATTGTGAATTACTTTTTCATCAAGAAAAAGACATTTTCGGTGTACTGTTCATTTTAGATATAAAACTTTGCCTTAGCAGGTTTGCTATGTCGATTATTAAAAGTTTTCAGGAAAAGTAATCATGAGTATTTTTTTTTGCTGTGTAGATTAGAATTAACCTGCCAGAGAACCTTCCATTGTCAGTTACACCTACTTAGCATGTCTCTGTCTATTTAGGTATAGCAATTATTCTTAGTTAAAGTCATTCCCAATGTCCTTTAAGATTTGTGTTGGGTTGGCTTTAAATACTTAGCAATAATAAGAAACTATTTTACAGCTCTTCATTCTTGAATTACCCAAATTCAAAACTCAAAATGACGTTTTTTTTTTCGAGTTTTTGTATGTATATATTTTTCTTCAGTTTTCTTCTTGAAGGGAAGTTCTTACAATTAGTTCAAAAATGATGTGATTATGATGACGCTCAGCCACATAATGCTAGGACTGTAATTATTATTGCCAGATAGTTCAAAATTTGAGTTATTTGGACAATGGTACTTAAAGATATTCTTGATTCACTACACAGACTGCTGTATTCATATCTGAGGGGAAAAATTGTAGTATTTTAAATTTTTATGCACACATCTACTTCCTGTGGTTAAAAAATGTCGTTCCTTGTTTTTACCTCTAATCCTGGATTTCTAACCCTTAAAAGTCTTTTAAAAATCTAATCCTTCCCCCCCCCCCCCTAAAAGTTTACCCTGTATTTTAGAAGTACAATATTATTTTCTAATTCTAATTTTGTTTCATCTAACTATATTTTTTATTTGATGCCTCATTCCTAATATCCTATTTGAATATTTTGTTGTTTTTGTTACTCTGCTTTTGATTAGCTTATGACCGTGAACAATTCCTAAGTTGACATTGAAGAAAACTTGATGTCATTCGAAACGTCGGTCCTATGGTAGAAAAACTGGTGACAAGTAAAACATACCAGAAAGCGACCTTTAAGTTTTTGCACCTTATCCTAATAAACATTTCTAAAGCATAAATTAAAATATATTAAGTAAATTTATTTTAAAGTGCCTACTCAAAATTGTTATCTATTATTTATTAATTAATAATACGTGTATTGGAAAATATAAAATAGTAAAGATGAGTAAGTCACTTTTATATCTAATTGTACTGTTTCCTTCGTTGCTGAAAGTTCAGTTGTGCAAATATGTGACGTCCTGCAAACTCGACTTCCCAAATTCATGCACATTAGAGCTGAAAACTAATTTCTCTCTGAAAAACCATTAAAATAATTTTCCTGATAAAGCACTCTATTTAACATTTATGGGTGGTATAATATTGGAATAAGGGGGAGTGGTATTTAATGGGAGACCAGAAAAACCGTAACAGTTAATGAGAAAGGACACCGGTTATATTGCCACTTCAGATTTTATTGCATGTTTAACAGCACTTCCTAATTGAAAAAAAATCTAAATTTTATTGTTTTAAAACATTGATTTGTTCAATTCAATCAAAGCAAAGAGGTCATTTTACCAATAAACTAATTACGTCCATGTGTTTGGCATCATCTCATAGTGGATTTTATTAATTCCCAGTGCTTTTATTAACTTCTTATCAGTTTTAGACGTTTTATATATGAGCACGGAGGGGTAATTTATATTAGTCACAAGCACCTGCAACTTAAGGTAAACATAAGTATAATTCTGTTCTGAAATGATTTAATTTTAATTACCTCATCAAGCAACTTACTGAGCGATGTCAATGGAACACTTAATTAGTAAAATAATTTTCATATTTAATAGATACTTTCCGTCCCTTTCACTTTTAATTTTATTGAAGTTCAAATTTTTGTTTGCTGGGTTGTGAGGTAATTGTTAGGTGGAACCACGTACCATACAACCGTGAAAATAATCGAAGCAAATCTTCCTACGAGTTTTGTAATAATTTTTCAGTAAAGTGTTTTTAATTGGGATTTGTTAAGATCAGGAATATATTTCATTGAATCTTTGCTTATTTTCTTGGGTAAGTGGATAAGTAAATAGAGCGTGCATATGTGTTGTGTTAATCTTGGCATTGCCCTCATTGCTGTGCCTTTAACTCGTTAAGTGATTTAACCCGTAACGGCATTTTGTTCCTAAACTTATCAGTAAAGATAATTGAAAAATGGGATTTTATAAACTTAAAATTAATTGTTACACCACTGGATGTTCCAAATAAAATAAGGCTGGTAAGCAAATATTGCTATCTTTTTATCAGAGTATGCAGTTAATTTTTGCATATTTTTATGTTTTAGTGCCTACTAGTTAAACTTGTTTCGTGATAGCAAGTGTAAGTAGTGGCTTAGATTCAAGTTTGCGCTTAAAAGTATGAAAGTGTGTTATGTAGCATCTGCTTACTAGGTACTTATCTGTAGGTAGGTATTCAGTTAAGATAAAAAAATATTACTTTGTGGTCAGCGGCGCATAGCAAATTCCGGGGAAAATTCTGTTATTGTTTGTGTTCACCTGCTAGTTATGTAATTTACACTTTCACCCTAAATTTAATATGGAAAGAAAGTATGTGTCTTGAGCCTATTGCGTGCTCTTCGTATCAGTGTTCAAAATGTGGAATCATAGTATGTAATTAAGGAAATGCATTGTCGATGAAATGAATATGTAACAATACATATGTATGTGGGAAATATTTTTCTTAAGGCTATTGGCTGCTAGAGTAACATGGTTGTTGTACGCGACCATAATACAAAATAGGTTTGAAATACCATTACTCAGTTATTCACCTATAAATTGCCAAATGTCAGATTTTTTGTACCTAGTAATCAGTAAACATGTCTCAAAACCAAATTATGCTTACAAGAAATTGCAAAACTTATATTGAAGGGAACCTCATTCATCTTTTGGTTGTTGACATGTCCATGCATTTTTGACAAAACATTTTATAATTAGGTATTCTAGAACATATTCCAGATATATATAAGGAAGCAGGGTACCTACTAATCATCACAAGTGGTTTTCTGCCGGTTCTCACGTTTTTTGGTTTCACCTTCACTAAGAAAGGATCAAGGTTTCAACAAGGATTTGTAGCGGATCCTTTTTTTTATCAATTAAAGTTTTAATTTAAAATAGTTCCCTCGGAATTGACGACATCAATTGTTGATAACGACCTTCATTGCTTTGTTAAATATTTACTTTGGGTGCGTACTACGTATTTGTATAGAACTGTAAGGATTTTAAATGAGGCTAAAGTTTTATCGTGACATCCAAGAAACCTGCCGGAAAATATATTTCAATATCTGACTTTATTTCTAAGACAAGAAAAACGCTCGTGCGGATAATAATTTTATTGCATGTATGTACACCTAATAAAGGCATGCTTCCATATACGTGTAGGAGTCTATGTGTGTCAATTTCACTGTCTAGCCACCCGCAAATTACCAAATATCATTTTCAACCCATACATGTATACCTACTTATCTTGGACATGTAGCACACTTTATCAAAATGTTAACGGGGTCGGTGGTTTGATGGAAGGTTCCTGCGAAGTTGACATTCGTCAAAAAGCAAAAGTACATGTAGTATTACTAGTAGAACTAATATCGTCTAAAACACTTTCTCGGAATGACCCCGAAATTTTTAGAAATCATTTAGTCGCTGATAGTAATTAATAGAGATATATAGGCATGATATGTCGCGCCTGGTTATGTTTGTGTTACATTTTGTTTTTGTTTTTGCATACAAGTGCGTAAATGGCTAAATTGCTCCTATTCTGACCTACTAAGGACCAAATAGTGCTTTGC
This sequence comes from Taphrorychus bicolor, assembly GCA_951812265.1. Taxonomy (NCBI): domain Eukaryota; kingdom Metazoa; phylum Arthropoda; class Insecta; order Coleoptera; family Curculionidae; genus Taphrorychus; species Taphrorychus bicolor. The sequence continues at coordinate 14,638,895 of OX638307.1, forward strand.
AAAAAAAATTAAACTTTCTTATCTTGGGTGACAGTAGCGGAACTGCGGAGTAGAAACCACATACCTGCCTAATCGTCGTTTCACTGTATATGTGTTAGGCACGATTATTCCATAAGCGTAGTTATTATATGTCTTGAACAATAGGTCTTTTATGTTTTTTTTTGCACAGCGTTAACTAAATCATAATAGAATTGCCCTTGAATATTACTTATATACGTACGTACGCCCTAGCAAATACCTACTAGTTCTAATATATTGAAGCACATAGTTTTAAAGTGTCTCCGTCTTCAATCAAAAAATATATCACCCAACCAATTATATTGTAATAATTTGAGATACAATTCCAAATTGTCTTTGTATGTATTTCATAAGGTGAGGTACTCCACTTAACGCGATTGTTTGCCCAACATAATTATCTATCGATTTATCAACTTTAATTCCAACTGATTATAATCCCAGTATTACTATTATTCTTTGAAAAGGAAATCTTTGAGCGGCCTTAGCTGTAATGTATTCGCCATAAATCTCCGTTTTCAACAAAGTTATTGGAGGGCAGCAACAAACTGGCTTCATAGCAGTTCTGATTCGGTTTATAGCTGCCAATCTGATAAAACGACATTTTATTTCTTTAAGATATAATCTTACCTCCCATTTAAGCTCGCGTGCAACCTAATTTTGCAAAGCTGCCAAATAAAAAAGCTAATTTGTAAAATTAGAAATTTTGGAATCGAACTGATTCTTTTACATCTACCGGATATTCATCTGTTCCGCCTGTGCTATTTCTAACCTGAACAGTTAAACGATGAATCACTTTTACTTATTGTATTATTAATTGGTTGTAGTTATTTGCAATTCATAAAAGCAACTTTCTCTTTCAGGGAAGAGCAAGAGGAATGATTCGGATATAAATGGTCCAGATTTCTAAGTTATGGAATCAGAAGATCCTCTGCGATACTATTTAGATGAAGTCAATGATACTCAACATGATATCAACAATTTAGAATTAGATGAACACATACCCAACGGTAAGATTCAAGTAGAGAAGGTGCTATATGTGCCGTGATATTAATATTTGGACCAATTAATCTTGTGGAATCTATACAGTTGTTATTGCGATATTATTTATTTCACAAAGTTGTTGAGCGACCAGGTACAGCTTAATCTCTTTTATTGCTCACCTTATTAGATATGGGATATAGATAAATTCGTTTACACCGCATCATGCTTTCTCAGAAATTCTGGTTTATGATGTTTGGCACAAACCACTCAACTTTCTAGTGGCTCTGAAGTTGATGTTGATATACACATTGTAATTATTATTACCTACCTGACTCTTATTGCAAAGAGCCTTTCATGTATTCATCGGTTTATGAATAGGTCTATGATTCTGAAAAGCACTTCACTAATTTCTTATTAATATAATAGCCATATATCTACGCAAATCCTTTAAAATTTATTGATCCAATAAGTGAATAATAACAAAGTTTTGGACAGATAACGAGAATTGTAGCTTAACAAATTGGGTTAGACAACATGTGTTATTACAAATTGGGCGAAACACTTAAAATAATATCCTTGTATATCATGAATAATTCTCTCTATTTACTGTTTTTTTCTAAATCCACTTGCACTAGAAAAGAAACCTTCAGTGGGGTTTAAAGATTGGGTGATTACGCAAATGCACCCTTTCACAAGCAAATACACTAATTTTTGTTTTTTCTTAGAAAGATCTCCACCGAAAGTAAGATGGAAGAAGGAATTTTTCGATAACTGTCAATTAATTTTTTTTTGTTTAGTAGATAATAATAATCTGTGGTTGCCGTGTGGTATTTTTTTATAAAACGCAAATAAAAAAATCATGAATAATCGATATACGACCACATAAGTATATTGACTTTGTATTTTGTTTTAATCAATATTTAGAAGCTGAAAGAGCAGCCGATTTTCTTGACAAAGTTGATTTATCCAACTTAAGCCAACTTTATCAAGAAGGCAAGGAAATTCCTGAAAATGTGGTGGTGGAGTCAGTGAGGCAGAAACAGTTTACAGAAAAGCAGGCTCAAACAGTGAGGTCTCGTGTTGCTACTCTTAACAAGACACTGCGCAGCCGCCAGCCCCGCAGGAAGCAGAGGCAGGATGTCAGGGATGTTGCATGGAATGTTGAGGTGAGTGATGATTCACTCTTAAATTGAACAAGATTTGTGAATGTTCGCTGTTTAAACAACTTTAGGTTGACGATATTTCGAATTAAGTGCGTTCATAAACGAATAGAGAGTCAGTTGTTCGAAATATCGTGAATCAAAATCATATTCTTAGCGGCTTTAAGATCACCTGCCACAGGTACAGTGTGAAGCACAGAGACAGTTTATTGCCTTGTTCTGGTTGCCAATAAAAATGACTTCAAAAGTATTTCTCTTAAGAATACTATTTGCTTGAAATACAATTTAACACAAATTTTGAATTATAATTTTAACGTCCTGTATATCGAACAAGAAGCTTGAACCTCACGATGTTTGTCTAACTTGCTACCGTGTCCCAATCCACCAATCACATACACCGATTACGTCCCTGGGACGCTAACGTCCTTATCAGTGATTATTTATTATATACAGGGTGTGCTTCACTCTCGTATTTTTCATTATAATTGATAAATATTTTCAGTTTTCTTTCTATTTTAATTCGAAAGAAAACATCTTAAAAAATGCATAAGTACTTTGACTAGCTGTAGTTTTGACATTTCTTTGTTCATGTTGGATTTTCAGCAAATGGTGGAAAGCTCTATATTTGGTTTATGCGTCGCATCGTTGGTGCCTGGTATACTCCATTCGATTTCTTGTTGTACTGCGAATAATTGGATATTGTTGAACCGATATCTTGTAACTTTTTTTCATGATCTTTTTGCTACATTACATTTTTCCTCTTTGGAAAATAGAATTTTTGTTGCAATTTCCGCTTTTTTTACTCTCCACTCATGTTATTCATTTTCATTACACAGATCCGGATTTTCCAGCAATCATCCTGATAATCAATGGTGAACGACTGTGTGTATCACCGTTAGAGTTGAGATGGTCTTTTTTTGTGTTCCGTACGAGTGGTGTGCTCAAAACATCCAACATTCGTTACCAGTAATGACACGTTCCAGAAAATGGGGATGATTTTCAATCGATTCGAAAAAATCACGACCTCTTTTCTTCCTCATGTCCTTTCGGACCTGCGAGAGGTTTTTGGAACGATTTTTGCCCAGATTTTTCTCATCCCCAGTTCATTAGTGACAATTTGATGAACTGATAATGTGAGTCAAATTCAACTTTTCTTCGATTATTCTGACTGTCAAGCGACGATCTGAACGCACAAGATCCCTGACTCTGTAGACATTTTCATAGGCACTCGAAGACGAAGGCCGAAAATGCTTCTTCTTCTTAGTCGCTATCTCGTATTCGAGAATCGTGCTTTCAAGAGTTGCTCTCCACAGTTTATCTACATGCCTCCCTGTTCTCTGCCATCCTAAATGTGCAGGCTAGACTTTGTCCCGTGATGATAGTGATGTGGTCCGTATATCTATAGTGGGGGATCTACCTCGGGGTCTTTTTCCGGCTACCATGCCCTCAATGGTTAGTCTTCCAAGGCCTTATCTTCGTACTACGTGACCAAAAAGTTTAGCGATGTTTTCAGCTACTATTGTTCAGCTACATTGGTTCTTCTGTGTGTCCACGAGATTATTGACAGAAATTTGACAACACACCGTTGCTTGACATCATCTCATCTTTACTCATCCTCATCACTTTGTGTAAATTTGGCATTGATATATTCGCGTCATCGCAGGTTGATGGTACTTACAAGTGGAGAAGAACTAGATACCACTCGTGACGCTTCGAACTCGAGGCCTTAAATTAGTGCCTCGGTGATATCCTTGGTCTTTCCTTATAAGACGGAAGTGGCGTCTCATTTCACTACTGATTGGCCTCTTACCTTTTCCTTAACTGGGCTTAGAGCACGGTTTCTTTATATTCATTTCCAAATTGTACCACACACACACACAGTGATGGGAGCAGTGGAGCAGCATTGCAACTGCCAGCTTTTGGCTCTACAGCTACCTCGAATTGAGTTCTGTAGATTTTTCCTATATTCCTGCTAATTGTATACTACGAGCGTCAATGTTTTACCATGGATTGGAAGTGCAGCGTCGCGTGAAACCCATGGAAAATCGAATTTTTGCTAATGCGCAAGACATACACCGGGGACACGTCTAGCAAACAAACGGCGTTGTCGAATGGCTGGTCTAGAGTGCACTGAAACTGTTCCTGTCCTTGACTTGTTTTCTCAATTAGAACGTAAAGATGGCAATTACTCATTACTCTCAAAGTTTCACAGTATTAAGGGTGAAGTTGGGCGGAGCTTGGCCGCTGGCGCACGCGCATCTGTTGCTTTTATCTTGGGTTTTGTTGGGCTGCACTTTCTAATGTTATGTTCATATTATATTAACTATCTGAATTTTCCAAACATTAGTTCAATTAGAAGTTCAACATTAGTGTCTTGATCTTAGCGTGGGCTGTCCTAAAATTCTCTACACGTTTGCCCTCACCTTCGCTTTGTTGTTCTAAAAATTTGCTGTTGAGAGCTTCGTGGTTAACAACATCCACTTTTTCCATTATTCTTGCTTTCTAGCTTCGAGATTGCCCATTCATTTTTTTTTGCTGTTACATCAGGAGAACGACAAGTTTATACTCCATTGTTTTATGCTAGTTTCTAGTCCACTCTGATAATTCGCTATTTACTGGTAGGGGTTTCACTCTCAAGATCCCGGAAACGACCGAAAACCAAATTTCGCAATATCCCGGGACTGAAATGCCGATTTTTTTTTAACTATCTTTTTGTCTGCTTGAGCAATTTTATTCGGCCCGCACCGATTCTGGCAACAATTCAATATGAACAATGAGTTCTTTTTACAGATGTTATTTGTCTATTTTATTAAGCATTATTAATTTATTTATTTAACGACTTCACAAATAAACACAATTTCGATTTGCCTGCTATTATTCTACGGATAATTCGTTATTTACTAGTAGGGGCTTCAGTTCCGGGGTCCCAGAAAAGAGGGATCACGACCGAAAACCAAGTCTCAAAAATCCCGATATTTAAAATCCCGAAAATTTTTTTTTTTATTTTTTGGTCTGCTTGAACAATTTTATTGCATAACTTTGAAACTTGCAACGATTTGAACTGGAATACGACGCAGGAAACATCGATCGTGATCGTTGTCTGTCAGTGAATCTCTAGACCTAAATGATTTAAGGATTTTTGCTGGCAAGACTGTTTCGTTTCGAGTTTCGACGCTTGATTCAGTTACACGAAGGCGGCTGACATTGATAACATATCAGTTCGGTAATTTAAAAACTGTTAATCCAGTAGTTTATTCGGGATTAATCCCGGGATCCTGTAATCAGATATATCAAACCCGAAAATCTCGTTATCGGTGCGGAACGGCCTCCAGCCCGCACCAATTCCCGCAACAATTCCATATGACTAATGAGTTCTTTTACAGATGTTTTTTGTCTATTTTATTTTTCTTTCTGGAACATATTTGTGAGAAAATGTGTGTTTAGTGGCGTATTCTTGAGGTCAAAATAAGACATTTTGCTATAAGCCTATTTCCGCAAATGAAACTCTATAAATCTACAGGGTGTTAAAATTTTTATAATTTGTCAGTTTTTTTTCATATCTTCCACAGTGTTTGATATATTTTGCCCAAAATTAAAACCAAAACTACTCTATATTGCGTTTATCATTAGGCAATTTCTGTTTAATTTTCTACAAAAATCTGTTTTGTGTCATCGCTTTCCTCAATCTATATTTCAAGTAAATCAATTCATTTAAATAATGCTTTTTAAACAAACCTTCCAAAACCCTGTTTGTCTACTTGATAAAAGAAAAGAATAGAGTATCTCTTTCAAGTAGTAAGTACCTTAGATAAGCAAAATGCTGTTTGGCCTTGGCCATTACGCCCTAAAGATTATTGCCAGGATTTTCTCTGTTATTTGCAGACTTCGAGTACTGGGACGAGGTCCAGAAGTGCCACTCCCGATTCGCTAGATTCCGGTGATAACCCTAACTCCCATAACGAGGATCTCACTTCGGACGAAGACCAGCAGCTGTCCTCACTTCCTCCATTGTAAGTACTTTTAATCATTACTGCTTATGGTTATGGGTTCACCTCCCCCTAGTCGAGTCGAATATCTAATAGCTTTTCGTTAAGAGATAAGCTAAATTGCTCTTAAAAGCGATTTTTTTTGAAGGACATGGGGTTTGCAATAGTTGTTTCTTAAGTAGTTTATCGTTTAACGTAGATAAATGATTTCTTATTTTCGATCTCTGTGCTGTTCAAAAAAGTGGAGATGTTGTCGAAAGTTAAGAAAAATTATGCACTCGCACAATAGGAATGGTAGCTACTTGGCTAGTGGGTATGTTGGATGTAACTGGGTGTAGACGTGAGTTTTGTCGTCTAATCGCATCTAATTGATTCATTTCCTCACATAACAGTCTGTTTTGGAAGTTTTGAGACGTGTAAAAATGCTTAATTAGTGTCAATTTGCATGCAAAGCGAAATGTTTCTGCATTTATTAAATAGGCTCACAAAACTGTATAACCCAAGGCTGGCTTTAGAAGCTATATTTAAAGCAGTCGCTAATGTTATAATTATATTTATCAATATAATGTCGTTCTAAATATCAAATGACACACGTTGGCTTACGTCAGTTAATGTCGCTAGACTGTTTGAAGACAGCATCTATTATATTCAAATGTACTCGCAAGAAGTGAACAAAAAACCATCCGCCTACAGAAATTCCTTTCAGGCAAATTTTACCTCTGATTTATTCGCTATTAGTCACAGTATTTAATTAACATGGTGGAAACTTGGTGATATTGTAATTATCGGAAGCTAATAAGTATGTGTATCAAAACATTATTTATCTTCTAATGACACTACTGTAATAAAATTTAAATCGCTTAGGCTATTGCCAAGTTAAACCAATTGACAGGTATCAATGTGGAGAAGGCATGCATATTTCATTAGTAATTTACATTATCTTTTGCGATGTTTACTTGTTGCTATTTTATTGATCGTTCGAATTAGACTATTTCAGTATCTCATTTTTTTCAATGGACGACGTGACGCGTCATGAAATTGATTCTGTTCTTGTTTATACGGTAATTCTTTGATTTTAAAACCACACAGTGTCGGGAAAAATATTGAGATGTGCTTGAGACAAGTTATCATGGTTAAAGTGTGTAGTCGCCAACTTTGGAACGGTTCATCATGGAGTAGTTGCCTTATTTGGGACATATAGTTGGTGGAGCTTTTTCTTACCTATTAACAATGCACTGGTTTTTATGTTGTGATTTGATGGGTTTTGTTAATAAAATTATTGCGTGGTTCATTCAACTTTTAGCAATTTTTTTAACCTTCTCAACTATTCTAATCATTCATTGGTGGATATTTTGCACAATAAAACATAATAGAGTCGCTTTTAGCTAAAGGTTCTCTATCGTTGATAATGATGCAAGCCATTGTTTGTTTCAAAGATAATTTTTAATATGAAATTATGATTCATATAAAAATCTTCTTTCTGTGTAAATGTCAGTTTCAATTAAAGTAAAATTAAACATTTAACTGAAAAAAATCACCTGGAAGTTCTGCTGCACATAACAAAAAACCCTAATGAGCAGTCAGCTTCTGTTATTGATAAATTTTGCTGCCTTCTTTTGTACGTTTTCCTGTGTAAAAGCATTCTCAACACAATTGGTCTTGTATAATACCGCCGTGGTACCTTCGAAGGTCACAATCTAACCTCAAGCAATCTGTCGCGTCATTCTTCAGGATTAGATTCATTTCCTTGAATATTTCATCAATCACTCGGTGTTGAGTTGCATAAAGGGTTGCAAATCAAGCATAAAAGCGGCATTCAGGTGGTCGGTTTTTGCTCAAGTGGAAATGCCTTTGATCTTACCTGCATTTTTATTATTATGCAAAGAATAAATGTTAATCAAGTAAATTTTACATTTGAGAGTAGTTTTTACATTCTCAGTTATACGTAATTAACGTGATGATCCAAATTCGAAATACATAACTGGAATCTTGTCAGGACGGGCTGAATTACGACAACGTCCTTTTTTTATTGAAATAATGTTTTATCATTTTGTTTGAGCGGCTTTTTCAGATTCAACGATTGAATTTTGGCCAATAAAAAATAGTTTTAAACTAGTCATACTCTGGTACATATACAGAGTTATTCTGATTTGCGACTCATTAATAAGATCTCGGAAACTTAATATGTGTGCTTTGTGTCCTTTCTAATATGATGGAACTGCAGATAGCGGGTGTAGGACAATTAAATAGCTACTTCACAGTTGCGAATGCGCCAACGTTTCGATCTTTATTTAGATCTTCTTCAGGGCTAAAAAATGTGGTAAATGAACATTCTATAAAAACACTTAATGTATGAACAAAATCATTCAAAGACATCGATAAATTCATAAAAGTACGTATCTAACAATTAAAAAATAAAAAAACAAATTTAATAGTTAACAAATACACTTAAACTTTCTACATTAAAGACATAGACCGTGCATCTGTACGTGCATATTTTCTCAAAGTGAAAGACGGTATACTCTGATAAATGGTGGGTTTGCTTACCTTAATTCGGTTTGAGAAGCATGCCACCTAAGCTATATGTATGTCTTTTACCTGACATAACATAAAAACAATGATTAATCCACAAACAGGCAACGACCACATGAGTTCAGGACAAAACGAAACATCAACCGCCAGGGACAAAATAAACGATGGAATGATATTCGTTCTCCTATCACCAATGGGTCCCGCGGAATACTGTTATGGTCTTTTTTATATTTTTTAATTGTTAGATACGTACTTTTATGAATTTATCGATGTCTTTGAATGATTTTGTTCATGCATTAAGTGTTTTTATAGAATGTTTATTTACCACATTTTTTAGCCCTGAAGAAGATCTAAATAAAGATCGAAACGTTGGCGCATTCGCAACTGTGAAGTAGCTATTTAATTGTCCTACACCCGCTATCTGCAGTTCCATCTCGGAAACTGTAAGACGTACAATATTTATTAAATTTTACCAAGTTTGCGCCCTTTGATGCTGACTGGGAAAATGTTTTCGAATTTAGAAAATTCTGATTCTTTCCAACAATATCACAAAAAAATCGAAATTTTCTAATATTGATTTTATTTTTTTCTGAACTTATTTGAAGAACTATTGAAAAAATGAGTTTCTTTTTCTCATAGGCACTTTTCATTCATTATAAAATTGTTATTTGTAGTGTTTCGGTTGTTGAGTTGCACAGTTGATTCTTCTAGCTTTTATTGTAAAGGTTCCAAGAAGGACACACAATTCAACATGTCTACTTTAGTGATGTGACATCTACCTATAATCGAATGAATCGAAATATCTATTATGCACGATTTATTTTTAAATCATTCGATTATCCAAATCGATTAGTTCTAGTTATGGGCATAGTCGATACATTTTCTTAATCGGATAGATCAAATTTCAACATACCTGCTCCATAAAATAATTTTATTTGTTTAAGAGTGATTTAAAAAAATCAGTCATAGTCGATCAATAAATGAATGATATTATTCATTTATTCACATCCAATATTAATTATAACTATCAAGAATATCGTTATTTATCCATTTTAATCCAATTTTCCATTTAATACTACATGGCCCTGCTAAAAGCTTCAAAGTTGTAGCTCTAAGGGGTGTTTGTAAAAAAAATATGTTAATATCAATATAATATAGTATTCATAACTCGCGATGTCTCGACTGCAATAATTGAATGATCGGTTATTATGCCTTAATCGGAATATGTCGATTAAATAATCGCCCAACACTATCTTCTCGTCATAGGATTGGGAAAAGACTGTCCTTTTCCGTCACACCATGCATTAATTCCGAGTGTTCTGTCACTGTTGGTATTGCAACAAAAATGAGGTAATTACTAATTATAGCGGTTTCGATTGGGAACCCCAGTGCAAAACTAGTGCAATTTATACGTTCGATTGGTAACTTTCGTGCAGTTTGGTATATTTTATTGGGAAACCAGTGCACCGAGTTTCACACTGAGTGCAACATTTTCGACACGAGCTGTACTAGGTAGTTTTACCCTGCGGTCGACTCGGTGCAAAATTCGTTTTGCCAATCGAAAACGGTATTAGATTCGAGATCCGGGCGTTTGAACTAGTGTTGGGCGATTATGAATGATATCGACATATTTCGATTACGGCAAAATAATCGATCGTTCGATTATTGCAGTCGGGGCATCAAGTTATGAATTCTTTTTGTTACAAATTTTTGTTAAAAGTTATTCAGAATCGATCAATGGAATGATCATTCGAATAATCGATTATGAATGTTTTTAAAAATTTACTCATGATCGACCAATCGAATGATCATTCGAATAATCGATTATGAATTATTTTAAAAAAAAATTGTGGATAATCAATCAATTTCAATTTCAAAATTTCAAATCATCATCTTGTTCGGCATTAAATAGTGCAAATTTGCTCTAGTTTAATTGAAATCGTATCTCTTATGGTTTTCGAGATCCTAATGATCAGCAGCAAATTTAAAAAAGAATCAAAAAATAATTATTGGAACAAATGTTTGTGGGCTCAGATCAAGACTCCCTTTCCCCGCATGCGTAATTTCAATAACAGTCCTCACGCATGCGCTTTCAGGAGCGTTCATCACTCTCACTCCGCATTCTAACACTCACCATTGCCAACTTCTTTGTCGCCGATTTCGAAAGTATGACTCTTCGACGTGCTTTTTAGCCCTTTGGAACATTCCCAGCAAATAAGCACAAAAACGAAAGTAAAATGGACATCGAGCGAACCGTTGCAAAGCAAAAAATTCCACAAGCACGACAACAAAGGGGATATTGCTCATTTAGGATCGGAAAACGTGGTTCTGAAAGGGTACCAGCCCCTGACAGAAAGCGGATCTCCGATTCGTCCTTTAAGGGAGCGGAGTGGGAGCGATCCTACCACGGAGGTGCACTTGCAACCTCTAAAAACTCAAAATTTGGTAAGTTTCTAGAGATGTGTTTGTAAAAGAGTGTATGTGACTCCTCTTTTGGTCGACTGAATGATGGGTCTTGATTGAGAGTTGATGTTTAGAAGTGACTGGCTGTTGAAGGTGTTCGACAGTTTTTTATGTGCTCAGTGATTGGAGGTGAATTGCAACGTATGTGTGTATTGCGAGCTTAATTCGAATCTGAACCGTCAGTGTTACTTTCAGGATCTATACGGATCCTCAGCACCAAACTTTCATACTCAGTTAACTAGAACTAGCAATAATAGTGTGACATCTAACAATCATTGTAGTACTGTGTATATTCATCATAGCAACGAACCTAACGAAAATGAAACTTTGAGTTTCGAGGGACTGATTAAACAGGGTGAAATAAATAAATGTGATTCTATGGTAAGAGTTTTTTTTAGCCTATTTGTCATTTTTACATAGTATGTATTATTTTAGAGTAGGGAGTTAGAGGACGGAGTCTTTATAGAAGAACTTAGTGATAGTGAGTACCAGCATTTAAAGCCACTGTTATTTATCGAGTTAGCTGCCATATTTGATCAATATAAGATTAATGTTCATAAGAAGAAGGCCAGTACGAAGAGCAAAGGTAAATATAATCCTGCTATAAAAGGAATATGTAATAGCTAGGGAACTAATATTGAATATTTAATTATAGTTAATCAAAACAAAACCTCAACTTTTATTTGGAATTCGTTTAAATTTTTGTATTGCTTATTTTTGCCCTACATAGTGCCCAAAACTAGTACACAATACTATGAAAGACGTAGTTTACGATATTTTAGATTCTCAAATAGACATTTATTTATGTTTCGTAAAAAGCGAAAATTGATTATAAAACATTAAAAGCGTTGTGCCAACAAAAAACTTTTTTGTATCTCTAGCTGTCTAACAAATGTATCATACCGATTTTACCCTTAGGCGGAAACGTGTTCGGAGTGAACCTGTCAACTTTAGTAATGCGTGATATGCCTATACCAACCGACAATTCAATGGTGCCACAAGTCTTCCAAAGCATTGCTAACCAACTAAACACCCGCTGCATAGCCGAGGATGGTATTCTTAGGTTAGCAGGGCAGAAACAAAAATTGGAAAACTTGTGCAACGAAATTGAGACGAAGTTCTACAACAACCGAGCCTACGTCGAAGACCTACTGAGGCAGGCAACGGTACATGAACTTACCGGTGTTCTAAAAAAGCTGCTTAGGGATTTACCGGACCCTATTTTCACCATGGAATTGTTTGATATGTTTTATAAAACTGCTTGTGAGTAAAATTCCTTATTAAGTGCAATAATTTTCATAACGTATACGAGGGGTATTTTTTTTTAATTTTTGGGTGGTGGCAAAAGCAAATGCGGGCAAAAAAACATATTTTTTATTGATATAAAATAGTTTTCCATATTGACAGTCACCGAGAAATTCCATTCTTCATACCACTTACCAACTTACGCCTTTGTCTTTTTTTTTTGGCGTTCGGTAGGGTATGAGGACCAGCTGGAGGAGTTGTATATCGCCCTGAATGAAACTGAGGTCGTGACAGTTGTTTTTTTGCGACCTGGCCAAAGCTTTTGACTGTGCTTCCCATAGACTCTTGGGAAAGCTTGAAATTACTATTTTAGGGGCCCAATATTAGAGTAGTTCGGGTCTTATCTTGGGGGATCGCTCTTAGGTCGTCAGGCTTCATGGCTGTACATCTGGTAAGGGAGGACTTAGTGCGGGTGTCCCGCAGGGCTCAATTCTTGGCCGATGACACCGAAAGGTGAAGAGACACAAGGACCCAACTTTGCTTGAAACAATGCTGAACGATTACCTAACTGAATTGTGTCTTTCAAATTCCCTTCCTTTTTTTACATTTTAAGCGTACTTTCAGCCTTCCAATTGAAAACAGGTTCATTGATAAACTGAAATCGACCACTTATCTGGGACTGGGGCTGGACGATTTCCTTAGGTTTGATGCCCACATTCTGGGGTCGAGATCGACGTTGGCTTCTCCCTGCTGTGAATTTCTTTCTTGTGGAATCGCACTTGAGATGTGGCATATGTTATGGAAAAACTGTTCGTGTTCATTGTTTGCGGTGGTGTTTAAGGTGCAGAAGCGTGCCACTAGATCCCTCTGTGGTCTGGGTCCCAGGGACTCATGCCGTGAGCATTTCGGAAGGTGTGGAATATAGAGAAAGTATTTTGATATCATATATCCTTCATCGGCCTCAACGACTCGCAGCTGTTATAACATACCTCTGTCTATTCCAGCATGCAGTCTGACCAACAGTTCCTTCATATACGAATCAAAGAAAATCTTCAACAATTCGCCTATAAATGTCAAATGCATTTGCGATCTTTTAAGCGCCAACTCGAGCAGCTCCTGCTGGGTGGGTCATACTACGCGACGCACTTGAGTGAATTTTTGGCAGTAAATTATGTTTTCGAGGCCTCTTGATTCATCGTCTTGACTTTGAATTAGTGAAGATCTGATTATCTGTATAGATGTTTGATAATGTTACTTCTATATTTTAGACTAAGTGCAGTTCACAGTGTTTATTTTCTCTTAGTATCAATGGTTTTTAAATTGAAATTAAAAAATGTTTTCAAAGCTTTGTCCAGAAGTGTGTTTCCTTACTCTTTAATGTTGGACCGCTGCACTCTCAACCACACTTAGTGCTAAGTCTGGATTGGGAGGATAGAGACTCTTGTTAGTCTAAATTCTTAATGACTTTTATTGTTTGTGCTGCTGCATGGAGGCGTGAAATTCCCTCACCAAAATTCGTCTGCTGTATCAAAACTGAGTGATAATAAGTTTTCGATCTGGTTTCTACTTACAAGGTTTCTATGAACTTCATTGGTTTATTGTGCGTGTTCTTAGGCATAATTTTTTTGCTTTGTTTTAGACATTCATCACATAAAAGTTTCTCCTCCCTTGTAGGTACTTCTGTAAAAACGCTATGGTGAAGAATTCATTGGTCTCAATGAATGCTTATCTGTTAGGTGTGAGGGTGCCTAACGTGCAAAAAAGTTCAGGCGGCAAAGCTTTCCAGAGCCAGAAATTATCAAAGCTGAGAGGCAAAACATCAGTTTCTTATTATTTACACCATTTTTGCCCTGTACTGATGCATTTTTCTCCGTATATAACTATCTGCCGTCAGCTTGAAAGCAAATCTCGCATCTGGAGGTAGCTTTTGATTTCAGTAGCCATGATCAAACTACACTTAAATCAAAACTATGATATTTAATAGCTAAACCTATTGTATTGCACAAACAACTTAAGGGAGCTGGAAATGAAATAACCCTCGTATATTTTGAACATTTTCCTAAATAGTAGAGTTGATTACCGTCCTTCTCAAGAGCAGAATGAAAAGTGGTATAGCAGGATGAGGATAGTAAATAAACAACTTCTACTTTACGCAGAAATTAGGCCGACTACCAAACTTGACGTTCGGGTCATAATAATGTACTTCACAACCTTAGTATATACTGTACTATTATTTATGTTATGAATATACTTAATTTAAAGGAAATATAAAGAATAGAAAGATGAACCGCGGTTACAATGAACAACTAGCTGCTACAAACACACAATTTTTTTTACCAGACTTATGAGTTCCCTTACCCAGGTAACACCTTTTGTCTTTAAAATGTCTTTTAGACGACAGCACTTGGCCTAAAAGGCGTCATTTAGGTGGCCAATTGGACGTCATAATGACGAAAGTAAGGCACATTCAAAAGACGTCGTATGGCCATATATAAAGAGAAAATCTGGAGGTTAATTGACTTGATTCTGCCGTCACATGGACATCAATTTTACTACTGTTAAAAAAACCTTTATTTTCTTTTCAAAATATTTTTATTTGATTTTTACAGCATCTACTTGCTACTACCAAAATGATGCTGTCATTTTACAGCTTTTCTGAGTTAAGAATTTTGTATAGAGAGCATCATTTTTACAAAAGGAGCACAAGCGA
The DNA here is from genome assembly GCA_951812265.1 of Taphrorychus bicolor. Taxonomy (NCBI): domain Eukaryota; kingdom Metazoa; phylum Arthropoda; class Insecta; order Coleoptera; family Curculionidae; genus Taphrorychus; species Taphrorychus bicolor. The sequence continues at coordinate 14,653,990 of OX638307.1, forward strand.
AATGATCCATATCTCATTGAACAAGACGGTGAACTGCCGCACGGACACCTAGGGACTTAGTGTTCAGTACAGCCATCTGATTCAACAATATAAGACAATTCACAAGTAACCGGAATGGCCTTTAACTTAATGAACATTTTTGAAGAGAAAAAAAAAAGAAATAGTTTAGATGTGAATGCAGACTGCCTGTTGTCTTTCTCAATTATAGCGTTGAACGGAAATAAGCCTCAGCTTAACTTCTGTCCTCACCCTCCCATACCACTTTCCATGTTTCTAATGGTAATTATAACAATGTGATTGTTTTTATCATTCCCAAAAGGTAGTCGTTAAACCCACATTTACAAATTTGTCTTTTTTAAGCTATTCCGAACAGTGATGACAAAGTGAGGGCTTTAAATTTGCTGGTATTGATGCTGCCAATTGAGCACAGAAACACATTTAGAGTGCTCCTAAATTTCTTGTTAAATATTATTGAAAACGTGAAAAAAAATCGTATGAGTCTTCATAATGTGGCTATGATAACTGCACCCTCATTTTTCCCACCAAGGCTACTGTTACCCAAGTGAGTGTTGCGTAGTTTTTCTCTGCACGCTATTATTTAAAAACTTTATAGGGATAATCGTAAGCTAATTGACAAACAAGTGACAAAAGAAGAATTGACGAAGCAAATAAACGGAGCTGCAGTGTGTTGTCGCATAATGGAGGTTCTTCTGAAGGCTGGAAGTAGACTCTGGACAGTGCCAGAGAGACTTGCTTCGCAAGCTAGGGAAGCGCGAGTGAAAAAAGACATGGGAAAAGAAAAGGACAGGAAAATAGTACGTTTCGTAGCGGAATCAGTTTTATGTGGTGTGGGAAACTGTAGAGGTGATGGACAAACTTTAGTGTTGTCGAAAGTTGGGTCTTCCAAAGCTTGATGTGCTTTAATTATGTACCGTCTTTAAACACTTAAAACTGCAACAGATTTAAATGCCTGTCAATGTGTCTAATTGCTAGTAATAATGTCGTAACAAATGTTTTATTAATTTTTGTTAGAGTTCCCGTTTCTTTAGCCGTTTACACTCACACTAAGACTAACATTTGAAGTGCCTACACAGATTCATGTAAGTGCATGCTAGCAGTAATAATTACGGGTGTGGGGAAACCTTATTAGTAGGTTCATAATTAAAAAAAAAAACTTATTTTTTTTTATTCTTTCAGCGGTCAGGTAAAACGAAGTTAGTGAGAAGTAGTACTCAATATGAGCCAGGTGCAATGAATAAGCCTAGAATTAAAAAAGATTTTTATGTGTAATATATTTGTAGCCACTCATTCCTTTTAATCTGTAAGGATTTTTAGTATTAATACCCGAACATTAGTGTGAACTGAATGAGGATTACTGCAATGTTTTAATTGCAATATTTATGATCAGCAAGAACAAATATTATTTCCTATAAAGCGAGTATCTATAAATATCCTCCTATGAACTGATAATATGTAATAACTTATTTACACTTTCATCGATTCCTTCATTTTTTATGTGACAGACCTTCTTGTGGATGAAGTGCCTCTACATTACACTGTTTTGCGTACAGTAATATTTTTTTTGCATTTTAAAAATAAATTTGATGTAGTTATTTTAAATTAAAATAGTCGTGCAATAAATTATAGGAAAAATAGGTCCTTGTACCCTTAAAGATATTTAAGCATGTTAGAAGTTTGTTTTATTAGACTTTGTGAAAAAAAACCAATTTTTATTGGGATCTTAGGTGCCGTTTTAAGATATATTGGTGGGGGAAGCTGGTTCTTTCTCCCATATTCAGTAATTATTAAGTTTAAGTTTTATTTTTACTCAACTCCGTGTAGTACATTATTATACTCTATTAGCCCATTTACCTTGCTCATCTTCATTAATATGTGATTGTAAAGTTATTAATACTTCATAGTTTACCGTTGTAATAAATTATATTTTAATACGCAAACACGTGCCAAAATAAAGACTTTAAAATAATATGAATTTGTTTATTTTTTAGTTGTTAATATTTTGTGTAAGTTTTAAACCTCAAAATCACCAGGCACTATCCTTATGAGCCAATTGCCAACAACAGTAAAACCAAAAACAAACTATATTTATTAAAAAAAATCACTTATATTACGTCTCATTATCTCTCTCACTGATGTTTAATAGCAAGCAATTAAACAGCAGCAAAAATGTCTTTCAAACAACAAACACTGTGTGATGTGACACAGAATGATAAACACAATGCACATAAAAACTATTACAGCTTCACAGGGAGGTGAGCAATTTCAGTTTTCAACTCCTCAAACGCCTCAGCATAGTCATCTTTTGGTCTGATTAGAACTGTGAGACATCCTCGCTTGACGCCTAGTGCAGCTCCTAGGTCTTTCCTGCTTGGAATATAAACGTAAGGAATGTCTTTCTTCTCACATACTCCCGGTAGGTGACACATTATATCCACAGGACTAACATCACCAGCAAATATGACTATACCAGTTTCACCTTTTCTTATTCTTGTTTGGACATCTTTGAGGCCACAGCGTACATAGGTCTTGTGTTGAACAGCTGAGGAAAAGAGAGGAAACCATTTTACACATGCCATGTTTTTTTGATTTAGTGCATAGCAAAATCATTAAATACCCTGTTATTTTTACATTTTGAGCAAAATTATTAAGTTTTGTTAATGTCCTTGTCTCAGGTTAGTAAAATTTCAAGAAAAACAGTGAATATCCGTAACACCTAATATCAACCAAACTCCCTCATACTTAAGATCTCACAGTACAAGCATCAATGGCCATTCACATTTGACTGAATGCCCTAAAAGTGAAGAGATTCTTACCTTTCTTAATTAGTTTGTAGCACCTTTTAGCAAGCTTCTTTGAGGCCATGGGCTTAGCTATCGCGTTGCAATAAGAGACTTTCTTTTCATAAGACCATTCTTCTGGTGCCTGCGGTGGTTCGCTGGAGGTTGAACCTTCTTCATTCATGTTGAGTGATTACTAGAGAATCTCTCTTGTCTTAATGGTTTAAAGGACCACGATAAGGTACCCTTTGCAGTGCCTGTTCTGTATTTTGAGGTATTAAAGATTTAATTTTCAAAGCCGCTCAAGTGATACCGAACAGAAATAAAATATCAAAACAATATGTCAACTTAACCTCACTTTGAAGAAACACGTGAAAATCAATGTGTCAATTCTGTCAAAGTCAATTGTCACTACTAGAGTGAAAGGAGTGCGTTCCAACATTTCATCGTAGGTTTACTACTTTATTTTTATTTATATACTCCTTATTGTTGTGCAAACTGACCTCTCTGTTTGCACTCCATGAGTTCATGTGTGGCAGCATGGCAACTCTGTAAGCCATTTTTCGACGCTTTTAAGCTTTATATTATGGAACTTTTATGTTTTTTGGTCTTCTGAATAAACCAGCTCCATGCGATGCCCTAAATGCACATATGGTTGCAATATTTAAATTTTCGTCGAAGAGCATTTCTTTTGTTACTTTTTGGACAGGCACTTTCACAATTTTTTGTTAATTCCGGCCATAAAGCATGATCCCTACAATTGCCCTTCTTCTTTAACCGGCAAAGGCGCGCTTTTAATAGTTTATGGCCCTTGAAAGAATTTCAGACCTGTACGTGACCCGAAAAATAATTTAGTAATTAAAGCGATTTTGCGAATATCATTAATTGAAATTAAAATTTTATCCTCTCATCAGATAGAGCTTTTAATTTCTCATCCTTTGAATGTGAATTCGAGCAATTTGTGTCTTAATTGACTGAAGAGGAAATTAACGATTAACGACGAATAATAAACTTTAATTGTCAATTAAACTATGTCATGGTAGGTGTCATTTTAAAGAGCATCATTTATTCTGTCCAATGATCACATTTTCAATTTCCTTCTTCCAGCAGATATTCCGGAAAAGCTCATTTTTTAAAGTTTTGCCCGCGCTGTCCAAAGCGCCATATAGTCGCCAATGGCCAGGGTGGTATCGATTTTTCTACAGTACCCTTTCGAGGATAAGAAGTACCGAGGTGGTCGTTTAGAGGATCTTCTTAAAAAGAGAGACGGTTTTTGAACTGTCTAGAGTTATGACCTAGAGAGAGACGGTTTTTGAACTCTCGAGAGTTATGACCGAGAGAGGCGCGTTTTGAACTCGAGAGAAAAAGTCAGTCCTTGGCTCCGCCGTTCTGATTATCGCCAATTCGTAACTTTTTTCTCCTTTTTGAATCCCGTTTTAAGTCCGCCGCGCTAATTATTTTTATTTTTAATTAGTGCCAAAATTAATTTTAATTAGTCACCTACGAAAAGTTTCGTGGAGTGTTCTTTCGGTTGTGCCATATAGTGTCAACCCACCTCTGCCCTTTTCCTGAATAGGCCATTCTCTTGCAGATAGCAGATACTTTGCAGACACAGGAGACTACAGGCAATTAAGTATTTGTAGAGTAGTTGTAGAAGTTGAAACATTTAGTATATTCTAGTAGTGTTTTGCTCACCATAATATCGAGGATCCCAGCTATCTGGCAGATTTCTTTTCTCTTCTACACTGCGTGTTTAGTATAGTTTTTTTCAACTTTACGTGTACCCGTCAAGCACGTTTCTGGGGACCACTGAGCTTATCGCGAAAAGTTCACTTCCGCCGCTATTTTATTTCAGATTCTTGAGAAAACTGAAAATTGTCTTTTTTAATTTAATTTTTAATTAATTACTATTCAATTCGTTTTTTTTTACATTTTGCAGGTTAGTTGGACAGTCGACATTATTTAAAAACTTAATTTAATTTATAGTTAATGGTAGGTTTTTGTTTCAAGATTTAAGAAGTTATTTATGCTTATGCTTAAAGATTTGAGTCAGTATGAATAAAGTGACAAACCTTTAACATTCAATTAATGTCTTATTTATGTTCACTTTCCTCACTTAAGATTTTAACATTTTAAGTGCTGCGTTTTTTGGTTTTTGCCCCTTTTGGTAAACAGTCAAGCAAGACCAAGACTTAGGATTTAACGTTAACACTAGAACTAGAGTTAAATGTAAAATTTGTATCTTGAATAGTTGTTAGCTTATAGTTTTAGTCAGTATACTTATTTCATTTATATTATTGCCATCCATTGTTTGCTTTAGAAATCTGACTTCAAAATTCGCAGAGGATACCGCCTGTTGTAGTGGAGGGCGGCAAAAGTGGGCGGAGCTGTCGGTTCAGCTCGAAGTTGCCGGCTTGAAAGTCGAGAGGGCCACCCTCACCAAAGAGGACTACAAAAAAGTAGTCCGGTTACTGGCCTCCGTGGACCGTAGATTCCATACCTACACTCTGCCGGCGAACAGGTGCACATACGCCGTCATCCGAGGTCAGTCTGAGGGCGCGGACCTCACAACGGTGGAGGCCGAACTCCTAGAAAAAGAACGTAGCGGCCGATTTGTTCAGGATGTCTGACGGAAAGATCAAACAGCAGCTGGCCCTAGTTTTGGCCAAACTGCTTGGACTTTCTATCAAGATAGAACAGCAGAAAAAGACACAGCTGCCCACCCAATGTTACCGCTGTCAGCGATATGGCCATGGGCAGTCCCAATGCCATCACAAAAAGCGGTGTGTGAAGTGCGCGGTAAACCACGCTGGCCGGGAGTGTAAACTTCCGAAATCCGCGGACGGAACCCGCAACGCTAAATGGGTGCTTTGCGGGGCAGAAGGACACCCAGCCAACTGGCTGGGGTGCCCCAAGGACCCAAAAAGCGCGCATACGCGGGACAATACTCCGAAGCAGACGAAAAAGCCGGAGGGAACCCAAAAGCTTCAAAAGGCAAAAGCTCTGTTCAGAAGGACGATGGCCTTATCAAGGCCATCGAAGCCAAGCTAAAGAACTGCTTGGGAGGATGGATTCGCGAGGCACTGCGCTCTGGTGATGGCTGCTAGACACCCTGAGTCCCTCACCATTATTTAATGGAATGTTAACGGCCTGCGCGCCAGGAAGTGCGAAGTGGAGCTCCTCTTGGTGGAAAGAGAGCCAGAAATTCTGTTCGCGTAAACTTCCGGGGGCATAGTATAGCACGTGTCGTTACGACAAAAGGAGCCCCAATAACGGAGGGGTGGCCATACTGGTGAGAGATTACATCGTACGCCTGGGCGTCCCAGTCACAGAAATTGATGCAATTTCCATCGTCTTGGGCACCAGCCCACCACGACGTCAGGTGAAGGTCACATCGGCATACAAGTCTCCACAGGACGAACTGCAGCAGGAAGATTTCGACATTCTCCTGGGTGGCCAACAAGCATTAGTGCTGGTTGGCCGAAAAGTTATTGTTTCCAATGAAATCAGGACTTTACTTATAAAACTTGGGTTTATAAAATTTCTAACGCTGTTCCCAGTGCAAAACTTTAGCTTTTGCTTTGACCACTGCTTGTAGGGTTTCCAATAAAAGAAGTCATCAAGTTGGCTGTTAAATATTAACAGCCAATTGAAAAAAGTGTCAAGCAACACAAGGGTTATTTGCTTATATTACTGAATCCTCCAAATTTCATGATTAATTGATGACTTTTTCTAATGAGCACTGATCCATTTATATCCTTAATCATATACATAGTATTTCTATTTCTTCTTCTATATCTTTATTGTACCCGGTTCATTAGAACTACGCATCAGGAAAAGAGCCTAGTCTTCTTCGAATTTAGAAAAATCAGAGAACCGCCCTTCTGCTATATTATAGTCTTAAATAAAAACAAATTTTACGTAAATCATAGATTAACTTTAATGATTAAAAAAGTGGCTATCGTCAAATATATCCATGCTTAATAGACAAAGTACCTTAAAGAGTAACAGTTCATTTACTTAAATTATCCGCGGCCAGTAACCATTCATTGTTGAGGGCCTGAGCCGAGGTAGCTCGAAGAGCCGGGTCTGGTTCAATAAGACTAAACAAAAAACTTGAAAATGGAATGGCGTCCAGTCTCTTCCACTTGTATTTTTCCACTAAAACGTCCTCGATTTTCCATATCCGTAAATTATCGGCTGGAACGTCCCGAAACTGGCCTGGAATTTCCACGTTAGGAGCTATTTGAATTGAATCCTTCCCAGCTGTTTGAGGCTTACCGTTGTGAAAATATTTCTTGGACTCAGTCCCAGTCTCAGTAATATAACGGGGGATACCTCCTAAGGTTTCCCATATTAGGCAGAGGTGGTCTATGTTAGCTGAAAATTCGGTGGATCCCTTAGGGCTAAACAACATCTCTCCAGTAGCCAGTTCAAAGGCTAAGCAACCAACCGACCAAATGTCAGCTGGATAACTGTAACCTGCTCCCAGTATCACCTCAAGGGCTCTGTATTGTCTTGTTTGTATTTCGGGTGAGAAATGGTGATCCTAAAATATATTTTTCGAGTATTATAATTGTTTTTCCTAATATATTGTTACGCCCGACCGTCGGTCCACAGAGATTCGGGCTGAAGCGGCCCGCGACCCCGGCAACCCATTTAGACTAAACGAGAACCGGGGGAAGTCGCCTCCGTTCTCGAAAGTACGAGAGTGTGTTCAGGCCGGGTTTATAAACCAGCGAGCCACGGGAGATGGAATCGAATAGATAGTGCAGTGTAGTAAAAAAGCGAAATAAGCGGACAAGCGAACAGTGCGAATTGTTAGTAGAGAGTAATTGTGTTTTAATCGTGTTGTCATAGTTAAAAGCAAATAAAAGTGTGTAGTTAATTGACGACAATTTATTGGGACACGTACTGGTGTCAGAAGTGCGATAATGTTCGTCAAACTTGTGACTATACGGACAGAGGAGTCGCACGCATGGATATTTGCGTGGTAAAGACAGTGCAAGAACCTTGGTGTTTTCTACATGCCATATATTCGATTTACGACAAAAATCATGGATGAACCACTGGCAGCACTTATGGAAATGCTGAAGAAGCGCAAAAAGTAACAAAGAAATTTTCTGGAAGAACAAGAAAAACAAAGGCAACTTGAGAAAAAAGGAACAAGAAAAACAAAGGCAACTTGAGATAAAGGAACAAAGCTGCTCTGGTTCAAGCATCGGATTATCGTCGTGAGTTATAAAAACTTGTCTCATCCAAAATGACTGAATCAAACAAGACGTAGATCAAGTCAACCGGCGTACCATTGTTGGCGCCCCATTTGAAAGAATTGCGATCGACGCGGTAGGTCCTTTTCCAGAAACGGACGATGGCAACAAATACATCTTTGTTGCCATGGATTATTTCACTAAATGGCCTGAAGCTTATGCACTAACAAATCAGGAAACTAATACCGTGGCAAGGGCCTTGGTTGACAAATTCTTCAGTAGATTCGGCGTACCATTAAAGCTTCATCCGGACCAAGGACGAAATTTTGAAAAGCAACTTTTCAAGAAGATCAATGAACTTCTGGGAATCCACAAAACAAAGACAACTCCGCTCCATCCACAATCAGATGGCATGGTCGAGCGTTTCAATCGAACCATGGAACAATACCTCTGCAAACTGGTAGCCGACCACCAGAAAGATTGGGACAAATTTCTGCCTCTTCTAATGATGGCTTACAGAGGTGCAGTGCGTAACGCGACAGGACATACCTGCCAAGGTTATATTTGGTAAAGAACTTCGTATTCCGGTAGATTTGGTGTACGGATCTCCAGAAAACCAGTGCAAGATGTCCAGAACTATGCTGAACTTTGAGAAAGATTAAAGGAAACCCATCGAAACGTGAGGACAAAGATAAAGATTGCCAGCGATTGGATGAAAGCCAGATATGACCTAAGGCGAATTCTGCAGGATTTAAGGCAAGTGACTTGGTGTGGCTGTATAATCCACAGAAGAAGAAATGAAAGTCTCCCAAATTGGGAGGGTCCATATACAGTCATCAAACGGATCAACTACGTGGTATACAGGATCCAACGTACCTCTAGAGCAAAGATGAAAGTGGTTCATCTTGAACGGTTAAAGACTTACGGTCGTGGAGATTTGTCTAATCGGGACGATCAGAACTAAGAGGGGGCAATGTTACGCCCGACCGTCGCTCCACAGAGATTCGGGCTGAAGCGGCAACGCCGAGCGCCGACCGCGACCCCGAGAATCCATCTAGACTAAACGAGAGCCGGGAACAGTCGCCTCCGTTCTCGAAAGTACGAGAGTGTGTTCAGGCCGGGTATATAAATCAGCGAACCGCGAGAGATGGGATCGAATAGACAGTGCAGTGTAGTAAATAAGCGGACAAGCGAACAGTGTTGAAATAGTTAAAAGTAAATAAAATTGTGTAGTTAATTGACGATAAATTATTGGAACCCGTATCCCGTAACAATATGTATGAAGGCATAGACGGGCAAAAAGAAATCTCAAGCTTCGAACAAAATACTCGTTTAATTTTTGCATTTTTTTTAAGGTCCAAGATCCAATCGTAGGTTCAACTAACAATTATAGGTTCAAGTTATAATTGTAGATTGAAGGTACAATTGTAGCTTGAAGTTACAATTGTATGTTCAACGTACTATTATTATAGGTTAAGTTACATTGTAGGTTCCAGTTACAATTGTAAGTTAAACCTACAATGGTAACTTGAAGCTTCAACCTACAATTCTGTTTCAACTTACAATAAGTTGAATCGTCAAATCAAGTTTGAAATTTGTTGTTGCCCTTATAGGCCTTCGCATACAGGGTGATTTACAACTCAATAATCATAGAACAAGTGCATGTAGTGCTTATTTTTCTAATTTTAACACCCCTAAACTACCCCTCTTTAAGCTGCCAGTTACTTCAAGTTTCTATAAACTAAAGACGTTAATAAAGTAAATAAATTTTTTTAATTTGGTTCGGTATTAATAAGACGTTGCTGAAATAAAGGAATTTTTCTTTTTTTAAGACATTTTCTGATGCCAAGCAACCGTAGGCTTGAGAAACAAAAATTCATATGAAGAAACCATTTGTTGCGGTGTTTTCTACATGTACCGGTTCTATGTCCATTGAGTTAAATGCTGCTGTAAATCACCCTGTATATTTATAGTAGATAGTAAATAAAAATTTGAAACTTACCACCCAACAAGCATTTCCCAGATCGGCTATTTTAATCTCGATGTTAGGACTAACCCAAAGAGGAGAATTAAAATTCGTTTCTTCATTTTCTTCTTTGCGATTTGACACTGGGCTGAAAAAGGTATTACCCGGGTAGGAAGAAGCTCTGTGTTCCCCTATCCGAGTGAACATATCTTCTACAGGTTCGTCGATTTTGCCCTCCATTTTTTTCCAAAATTCTGAACTTACTAAAAATGGACCTCAGGTTATTAAACTGCCTTCGAGAAAAAAATTTGTTTTTTTTTACCATAAGAACGTGGCAGATCAACCCCCATTTCTGAAAAACGCTCCATTTGTCCAATTAGCCTTCTTATGTAGGACTCATCGACTTTTATTAAAATGTTTTCCGGTTTAATGTCTGTATGGATTATGTGGCACTCATCATGAAGGTACATTAAGCCTTGTAAAACCTGAAAACCACATTTTTATCGCCCGCAGTAATTATTCTAGAGATTAGGCGCAGAGCCATGACCATTGAAAGAATTTTAGTAATAAGATATTTTTATTACACTTTTTCGTTTGCCTTACCTGAAAAATTATTTTTCGAACTGCAGCGACATGAATACCCCTGAAATTGCTTTGTATAAGGAGATGTAGAAGGCTTGGTCCCATTATTTCTAAGGAAATGGCGTTGTGAACTCCATTTTCGCTGATGAGTTTGAACGTATCCACCATTTGAACTATATTCTTGTAACCCACGTGACTAGGATTCATGGTTCTTGTCTCTTGGAGCAGTCTGATCTCGTCATTGGCTACTGCAGTGAACATTGGGGCGGATTTACATATTTTTAACGCTACGTATTGAGGACCACTAAAATATAATACACAATTCTAGTTTTTGTGTGACAACAAAAGAGAAGTTTAATCTTTAAAAAATTGTTTTACTTACGTTTCATGTAAATTTCTACATAACCAAACGGTAGAGAAATGACCCCAACCCAACTTTCTACAAACTTTATACTGATTTCTTAAAACATCTCCAATATTTATAGGCATATAACCACCCGCTTCATACTCCGATTCATCCTCTTGACTCTCTCTATTTTCAATATGTCTTAACTTCTTAATATCTTCTACGTTTAATAAATGTACATCCTTGCTAGGTGAACTGAAAAAAACACGTCTCTGGTTAGTTTTTTTGTTTTACTGATTAAATAAACAATTTTTGAGAAAGTGTTAATATGGGAAGAATATTATTTTTTTAGTAACCAATGTTTTGGGCTGTATTAGGCGTTTTTTTGAAAGTAAACATTGATTATATTTAAGCAGAATAATTTACAAAAATAGTACATTTTTGCATAAATTAGGCTAAAGCATTTTTGATTTCATTCTGATCGTGACCACATTGAAAACGTACTTACTACTTATTATTAGGACAAGACTGTGTTTTTCTAGGAAACCAAAATAGACGAACTTCAATAATCTCTTCAACAGATTCTAAAATTTCTTCAACAACAACCGACTCCTCAATAACAGCTGGCGCACCAAGTTTTTTTGATTTATGTCGCTTATATAAAAGGTAAAATACAAAAGACACTAGTGAGGCTGCGAAATAGTACGTCACCGAACTGCGTCCATCGAGGAAGTGGTAAAAGTCTTCATACATAGGTAACGTCCTGTTTGTTAGACAATTAACATCACCTGTCATTGTTTAGACACTAACAATTTCATCATAGTTTTTAATAATCCAATTTTAATGGGCATTTTAAGTCAATATACTGTCGCAATTATAGGAGGTACACTCGTTATATCACAGTATTCTAAATTAACTTCTTTTTTTAACGACTTATGTATTGGAATTTCGCACAACTAGCTTATAGACCAGAGACACGTGAGACGTCATGAAATAAACTAGTGTTAAAAATAACTCGTCTTGGCACAATTCAGAAAATTGATAACCTGGACGTTTCTAAAATTATTTAAACATATTTAAAGATTCCACTCATTCTAGTAAACATAGTAGGAACTTAGCTAACCGTTGAAAACTGAAAGTTGATTGATTGAAAAAATGAGGAGTATTTTTCCATAAACACCTTGCACCTTTCTGGGGCTTAAAGTCTTACCTTAGGAATGTAAGATTTGCTTTATAAAAACTAATAAATGGAATCATTGGAAAAAAATCTAGTTTTTTTCTGCTATCGACCGGAAGTAAAAAAGTAAAACATAAAAACGTCATTATGGTAATCCGGCCTTGAGATAACTATCGTGGTGCCTATACCCATATTCAATATTCCGTATCAGTATGGCAGTTGGCGGTTGCCATGGAAACGCATAGGTCACGGCCTACTATGTTTAACTTTAGAAAAGTCTTCATCTGGATAATACAGCTTGAATTTAGAATTTGCTCAAAACCCCCATACAGCAGGTTATCCAATTTAGAATTAGAGTTTGAAATGAAAAATATTTAAGGTGTATATGTAAATACTAATTAGAAATTCTCTTACATAGATGGATATTCCTCTAAGAATACACCCTCATATCTGGAAGTAGGAGGCGATAATGAAAGTGACTGAATGTCGAGGTCAGCAGTCAACGAATTACGTTTAGCGGGTGGAGAGTCGATTGGAGCGCAACTGGCAGTGAGCGGCAATTTTTTCTCAACTGATGGTGTGGTGAGTCTCTCATACAACCACTTATCGTCATTTTCACTTTTTCTTCTTCTACTGTACTCCGATGTGGAGATGGAGTCCAATTCTCTGCGAAATCAATTTTAAAACGTTTTGCAGTACATGCATTATTCAACACCACAATAAATAATTCACCAAAACAAGAAATTTGCAATATAAATTTTTTCAATAAAAGTACACATCTCTATTTATTCTAAAGGTAAATAGATATTTCTATAACTGTTTGCTTTTTTTATAATTTGTTTATTATTATTATATATTTAAACACGTACCTGTTGGGTGAAAATCCTCTGAAAAATATGCTTTCTTGAGAACTGGACTTTCTGCAATAGCTATCAAACGAATACGATTGTTTTTGGGGAAATGTAGTTTTCGGAGATAAAGAGTAAAGAGTATCAAAGGACGAATGAATGTTATAAGTTCTGAAGTTTTTCGAGTCGTCCGCACTCTCATCCAGCGACGAAAATCTGCCACCGGTTGTGAGATAATTTTTCTGTAGGCTTGCCAGAGTCTTTGGAGCCAGAACGGGGGAGTCTCTTTCAATAAAAAATCGCAGGACGACGTTGCACTAGGGGATTCTAAAACATTTTTTTCTACGGAGGGAACATCGAAATAAGGTACATCCGACATAATGAAACTCAAAGACGTGTGTTATGAATCGCGACGTTCGTGGTGCTCGTGTAGGTAACTTGTGCGAAGAGCATGGGGCGAGGGCGCAGGTTTTGGATAAGGCGTCGGCGTCGGTCGATAATCAAAGATATGGGTGGACGTTATCACTTCCCATGTTAGTTGTTAATCACCTTGTGTTTGAGCTCAAAAGCTTCATATTACCTGTCGTTTGTGTAATCTATTTTCTTGCTTCCCTGATTATACAAATAATTACGAACTTCTACCTACGTGAAGATGATATTGCTAGGAAAACCTCATATTACGTTTCCATTGTCTAATTTTACACACTTATTGCTTTCATGTTAGGCAAATTACGAACCTATAAGTACAGATCATAGCTACACATATCAACAGATTAATCGAAAAACATGCCAATAGAATCGGGAGATTAAATTGGTTTATACTTTGAAAATTACACACCTATACCTATTCAGCCCTTATATAGGTACATCTCATGACGCCAACCAGACGTTGCTGTGATATCCGTCCACCTACCCCTGTTTTTTTTCTCTAGGGTCACTGCCCTTTACGCCTGAGCAAAGCTTTGTTGTTTGATTTCAAACAAGTTCATCGCCTCTTTTCTTTTAATCTGTTTTTTTAGTACCTACCTATCTTTACTATGCATGTATTCTCGATGCTAAATCGCTGAATTTAAATATGGTACACGCCCATTTAATATAGTTGAAACGTTGAGGTGTGCTTGCACCCTTGTTGAGATTGCTGACACCCGAGAAAAGATCAATCATATTAAAATTATTATTGGGGGTAATAATTTTGTGCAATCTTTTAAGGATGCTCGCATGGAAACTATACATAAAGGATGGGCCATCCAAAACGTATACTGTAAGGCAATATTTTGTAAATTTTAGTTTAATATGTCAGCGCTTTAAATCGATCGTCCTTTCCAATGGTCTGACGATGTCTAATAAATGGGCGAAGCTCAGTAACCAGGGGAAAAATAAAAATAAGTTTTTGAGAGCGCACACTTTCTCTGAGTTAGTTACTGTTACTCTCATATATTCATATCCAGGTCTCTTTCAGAATATAGATATTGTTGCAAACTCGGGTTTCGAATAAATTTCAGTGCAAGTAAATTTATCTTAAAAAAAACGACAATATTGTTACGCCCGACCGTCGGTCCACAGAGATTCGGGCCGAAGCGGCAACGCCGAGCGCCGACCGTGACCCCGGGAACAAATCTAGACTAAACGAGAACCGAGAACAGTCGCCTCCGTTCTCGAAGGTACGAGAGTGTGTTCAGGCCGGGTATACAAACCAGCGAACCGCGCAACATGGGATCGCATAGATCGCGAATTGTTAGTAGGGAGTAATGATGTTTTAATCGTGTTGTAATAGTTAAAAGTAAATAAAAGTGTGTAGTTAATTGACGATACATTATTAGAACCCATATCCCGTAACAACTGGTGTCAGAAGTGGGATAATTTTCGTCAAATTTGTGACTGTACGGACAAAGGAGTCGTCGCGCGCGTGGCATTTTGCGTCGTAAAGACAGTGATGTTTTCTACATGCCATATACTCGATCTACGACAAAAATCATGAATGAATAAGTGGCAGCACTTATGGAAATGTTGAAGAGGGACAAAGGGGAACAAAGGAACTTTCTGGAAGGACAAGAAAAACAAAAGCGACTTGAAAAAAGGAACAAGAAAAACAAAGACAGCTCGACAAAGAGGAACAAAGAAATTTTCTGGAAGAACAAGAAAAACAACGGCAACTTGAGAAAAAGGAACCAGAAAAACAAAGGCAACTTGAAATAAAGGAACAAAGAAATCAATCTTCTCTGTTTCAAGCATTAACGGATGGTCGTCGCGAGTTGCAAGCACTTCTTTAAACTAAAATGACTGAAGTCCAACAAGACGTAGGTCAAGGCAAACAAAACGTGGATCAAGTCAAACAAGACGTGGATCAAGTCAAACATGAAGTAGAGATGAAAATGACGGAGTTAGAAGAACGGTGGCGGATCTGGGAAACAAGTCGCAGTGGGCCAACTTCAACCGCTGAGCGACTAAACATTAGGTACTAGGTCGCCACTACCTCTTGGGACATTTATAAAAACCAATTTGAGGCGGCAGCAGTTAAAAATGGATGAACAGATTCGGACAAGGCTACCGAACTTTTAGTGGCTTTGAGAGGAAAGGCTGCAGACATCATGTCTACATTTTCGACCACTGAAAAGTGTAATACAACGCAATTGCCTCAGCGTTAGAGCGGAGGTTTGGTAATGCTCATCGCGAACTAATCTACCAGTAGAGGACTACGGATGAGGCAGCAGAAGCCCGGCGAAAACCTACAGGAATTTGGAGCGGACATTGAGCGTTTGACAAGATTAGCGTGCCCTGCTGTTGCTCCCTCTAATTTCCTTGACCAGCTATCAGTCCAGCAGTTTATCGAAGGAGTTCGCGATAGTGAAATGAAATGCCATTGACTCGTCCTTCCAGTGCAAATGAGGCATTAATTCGGGTATTGGAGTCTGAGGCGTCGAGAATAAACACGGGCCACAGATTAGAATAGTTGACGTACAGGAAGAGCCGCAGGCAAACTCAATCTTATAGCAATTGTTGGACGAGCAGCGTGAATTCAGGAAGCAAATGACTTCATATTTCGACCAGCCAAGGAGCAGGGCAAAAGGCTTCATATTTCGACTAAGGTTACAGAAGAAATATGGGCCGAAATACCGACCTACAGAAACCCGGATCTTGTTTCAACTGCGGCAGAATGGCCATTTTAAAAGGGACTGTCGCGTTCGACGGAAAAGGAGTCAGACTCTGCCCCGACGACAATCTGGCGGACTGACACATCAGCCGGAAAACTAAGTCAGTGTGAAGGGGCGAACGCTGACTGGCCCCACGGAAGCTTCCAGGATTATTAGGATTGGAGAGCTTGGAAGAAGCCTCATCATCCTTGGCAAGATTGAACAAACGGAAATTATTTTAACCATCGACACTGGTGCCGAAGTGTCAATTATTCGGACCAGGGACGGAATTTTGAATCGCAACTTTTCAAGAAGATCATGGAACTTCTGGAAATCCGCAAATCAAGGACAACTCCGCTCTATCCACAGATGGCATGGTCGAGCGTTTCAATCGAACCATGGAACAATACCTCTGCAAAATGATAGCGGACCACCAGAAAGATTGTGACAAATTTCTGCCTCTTCTAATGATGGCTTACAGAGGTTCAGTGCATAACACATATTTGGTAAAGAACTTCGTCTTCCGGTAGATTTGGTGTACGGATCACCAGAAGAACCTGTGCAAGATGTCCAAAACTATAAACTGATAAACTTCGAGAAAGATTAAAGGAAATCCATGTGATCAATCCACGTGAGGACAAAGATAAAGATTGACAGCGATCGGATGAACGCCAGATATGACCTAAGGGCGAATTCTGCAGGATTTAAGGCAGGTGACTTGATATGGCTGTATAATCCACAGAGGAAGAAAGGAAAGTCTCCCAAGTTGTCTCCAAGTTGGAAGGGTCCATATACAGTCATCAAACGGATCAACGATACAGGATCCAACGTACCTACCCCTAGAACAAAGATGAGAGTGGTTCATCTTGAACGGTTAAAGACTTACACTCGTGGACGCTCTCTGATCGGGACGATCAGAACTAAGAGTGGGCAATGTTACGCCCGACCGTCGGTCCACAGAGATTCGGGCCGAAGCAGCAACGCCGAGAGCCGACCGTGACCCCGGGAACCCATCTAGACTAAACGAGAACCGGGAACAGTCGCCTCCGTTCTCGAAAGTACGAGAGTGTGTTCACGCCGGGTGTATAAACCAGCGAGCCGCGTGAGTTGGGATCGAATAGATAGTGCAGTGTAGTAAATAAGCCAAATAAGCGGACAAGCGAACAGAATTTTTAGTAAAGAGTTATTGTGTTTTAATCGTTTTGTAATAGTTAAAAGTAAATAAAAGTGTGTAGTTAATTGACGATAAATTATTGGAACCCGTATCCCGTAACAATATGTATCCTGTGCATAAACTTAAAAATACCTAATAAAAGTAATTATAGGTAATTTTATCATATCGCGTGACGTCAGAGGCATCGACAAGTTGGCAACATAGAAGTTTCAAACAGATGTCTAATTTCGCGCATGCGCTCTTTCTAGTAACGGCCCATGTCGATCGTCAGCTGTTTTCGGCTTCACTTTCAGGACTTACATTCTTCTTATAGAACTTCCATTTATCTGGCCTGACCCACTTGTTGGTAATATCTTTCGGCAGCAAAAAAAGGAAACATTTTTCGGTAAAATCGGATGAGTTTGTACTGCATCTAAAAAAAATAATAATATAGATTTTTATTTGAGCTATAAAGTTGAAAAAGACATTTTGTAATACATAGAGCAATGAACAGGTATTCTTTCTACAAAAATTTATTTTACCATGTTTTATCCAAATTTATCATATTACTTTAAATCCTATATTATTTATTGATTTGTTGCTTTTTCGATAAACAAGCAAATAGTTTCTTTACCCATGTAAAGACATTTTGCTTTGTGAATCATTCTTAAGGGTGTCTCAGGTATGTAACCTCAGAAAATAGTTAACTGTATACTGTATACTGGTAATACCACAGTATAGGGAATATCTAACAGTAGCATCACTCTATCACGTGACCGCTCCTCGCTAACAATTCTTACTCTCTTACTTCGCCTAAGATTTCGGCTAAAGTAAACAAAGGTTTGGCCAGTTTACGCCACCGGCCTATACTGAATACATTGCCCAATTAGCGATTTCGCTCGAACGCACACGGCGACCAAACGCTTTTGAACTCGGAATTTCTTTGATCTTTCCGAGAGTGACGTTACTGGTAGATATTCACTATACTGTGGTAATACTAAAAGTCGCGTAAACAAGGTAGTAAATCATGCGCGGCCACGTCGAGTCGAGAGGTCCAAGTGTCTCCCGGGAACGATCGACCGACGACCGCCTGCACCAATCCTTAACAGTACCTACCTATGCAAAGGTGTTTTGTATGATACAAAGGACCACCAGTCTCTTTTGACATTAACTCTGCCATCAAGCTACTTGTTTCGAAACCGCGGAAGGTACCATTTACTTTAAAGGACAACCAGAAAAAAAAACTTGATATCGCCCAGCGTATCCTGGAAACCGCAAACTATCCAAAGTGATGGATTCCAATCTTGGGGGTGGTAAAAAGTGATTGTGAAGTACGTCTTTACACCTTGAGAATGGACACATATCCAGTGTCCTGTGTGTAGCACATTTTGGTGACATCAGCAGGCGGGTGTGTTTTTGCAAAACTAGACATGGCTCAAACTACATTTAAGGATGGACAAGGAGGCAGCAGAACCCCAAACTATTATGACTCATAGAGGTGCATTTCAGTGCAAGAGCTTCCACTTTGGGGTATCAAGAGCACCCCAAATTTTCTAAACATTCATGGATTATGTTTGTCGGGTAAACAAGGTATTACCTTGTCATGTCAGGAGTCAGATTTAGACGTTAAGGTGCGCATTGTTAATTTGGCAGCCGGCGTTACCATGAGGATCTGTTGTTTTTATACTTGGCTTTTCGAGCTGCACTTTCTAAGGTTTTCTTCACATTACATTCGGCAGTTATTAATTATATGATATTAGGTTGAGCTTGGTCTTGTTCCAGTTTAAGAATAAATGTGCTGAATTAATCCACGTTTTTATTCGCTTTTTACAAGTCCGGGATATTTTAATTTTATAAGTTGTACACTTTACACGTGTCTGAAATTGTTTCCATAAATCGAATATAACAACTATGAACGCACAGAATGCTGTGCCACTTTCAAAACCGCGGTCAATTTTTTGCATGCGCAGAAATTGCAAAGTACAAGTTATTGAGTTCCCATCCCCCTTCTTTTGCAGTCCAAGGCCAGCAATGGACAAGATAGCCAATGAGCAGTATGTTATAGAAGTATGTGCGTCATAGACCCTGAAATACCCGCCATTCCTCTCCCCATTTCCTCCGATTCGTCAGGATAATTTGTTCTCTTCTATGTTATTCACTATTCAGTTCATCTGTAATAAAGAATGAATCTTTACCTATATACAGGATTATTTACAACTCAATGGAGATAGAACAGGTAGGATGATGCTTAAAACTGTTAAACATTAAAACAAAGTTGCAAAACATTTCATAAAAAATCGCAAAAACTCAGTTTTGCAACACAGTATTAAAGCAATATATTAATACAAAAAAATCAATTTTTTAAAATATTATTCAGATCTTTAGTTAGTAAGAATTTTAAATGGCCATTCATAAGGTTATGGCATGGAACTAACTTTTGAAATTTGTCTGTATCGTTGTTTGTTAAAGTTCTAGACATTCCGTGGCTACTAGATTATAATTAGGGTCTACCGACTTATCAACAAACTCAATTATACACTTTTTTAGTATTGTGAATTTTTCGAGAAACTGTCCATTTGGAAAACTGCGATTTTGTGATGGGGTTGAATGAGGAAAAAAATAAAGCAACGAAATTTATACAAAAAAAAGCAACTTGTTTTGATGTCCCCTACATGCACTTCGTGACCCTTGAGTTGTGTATCACCCTGTATATATATATATATAAGTTTTTATCTTCTCATAAATTTTCAACCCCTAATTTTCAAACACTCTGTACCTTATAGGAATCACAATTACGTATGCGAAGGTAATGAGAAATGATAATTCTGTCGATTATGAAATATGGCAGGTTGCCGTTAAGCGGAGTATTTAGAGCACCGTGCACTTGGAGTCTAATCTCTGAACAGGGTATAGATCTAGTCCCCCTTTGTTTTTAGCCGAGTTCGGTAATTCCATCCGAACGCTCCGGACAAAGACCATCTCCCAAAATCTTAACAAGCTAGAGTGAGATAGAACGAAATCCCGAGCGCTCGGAATGTATTTACCGAACTCAATTTTTATAGGTTATGTCAGTATGTGTTGCTGTCAAATATCAAATAATACTTTTGGTTTTGGTTGTTTAGAACTTTAAATTTTTAATGTTTGTGTTAATTATGAAGGACTGGGGCCACGATAAGTGTTTTTCATGTATCTCAAAGCATCTATGTAAGTACTTGATGTATCTACAAAGTAGTACAAAGTAACGGTATGTGACAAACTTGTTGTTACGTGACCTACACAACATAAGTACAGTGTTATTATTAAATTGCTGACTATGTGTTTTTGGGACTTTTTAATGTAACTAGGGGTGTACCCCATTTTGCAATAAATATGAAGCACTCTTGAATGGGAATTGGCTCAGTGCACTTAATTAAAATGTTTGGTCTTGTAGTACATACCACATAGATCTTGTTCCTCTGGTTACTTAGAGTCCTAGTAGTAGTAGTAGTCTTCATAGAAAGAAAAGCAAGTTAACTAAATCATGGACAAGACGTCTATAGTCTGAAATAATTTATCTATAGCATTTTCTTTTGAGTCCATTGATCTTTAGCTTAAAGTTTATAAAGTAGGTACTCTTTTTGCTGTATTTTTAATAAATAAATGGAATGCTCTAAATTGAAATTGTGTAAGATACCTATGATAAAAGTTAAAAAATCTCATGTTTTGCGTGGAAGTGCACTCAAGGGCTTCATAGCATAGAGGTGTATCTGCCAAATTGAAATTACTCAGGAAATGACAAAAATTTTTAAAAAATTTGCTGCAACCAATCGATTTTGTAGTTTATATGTCAATAATAGATTGTTATAGCAATACAAATATTCCTTTTCTATAATCAGATGAATTTCTAAGTGGTTGATATGCTTTTTTGATATTTTTGTTGTGAATGAATCATGAATGAATATGAAAAAGTTTCAAATATATGCTTTTAATTTGTTATGCTTCTAGGGAAAAGTTCTTTAAGTTAATACAAGTAACATGTGTTGGTATACAGAAAGAACTTGTATCTCTCAACAAGACTCATTACTTGACACAAAAAATGCAAATTTTTTGCAATTGCTTCCTTTTTTTGAATAATGTCCTGCTTCAAATATGGATCAGACTAGTTTCTTCACGATAAATTTGGTCAGAATGTTTATTTTTATGGAGTTGATTGAGGTGGGTGGATTTTAGTGATTGAGGGAAGTCTTTTCTAAATTGTATTGCTCTCACATTTTTCCAATTTAAAATGTTTTCTTTTTCAGCAATTGTACCTACAACTTGTCATGTTTTTTTTGCAGTAAAAAGTTTTTAAGAATGTAGTTTTAGCCAACTTAGCTACATCATGCCGACCATCTGAAATAAAAATTTTCAAATGCTGGGATGCTTTGTATTGTTGGATGTATTAGACTAGTTTATTTTACGAGAGGCATGTATATAACATTAAAGTTGTAAGAGTTAACTCTTATGCCTTTTTTTAAATTATACAGTAGTTAATGTGATCATATGCTTTTATACTTTAACATTTTCTTTGAAAAAATATTAAGAAATATGAGCATACCACTCAGCATACTATTTATGTTCACTTACAGCTTACAACCCAGATGGAAATATAGCATACCCCAAAAAAAAACAACTTTTGCCAAAAATTGAAAATACACCTCTATGTTATCAATCAGTCAATCAATCAATATTGATTTATTGTCCTTTAAAAAATAAATTTTGTTGACAAAGCAAGGTATAAAATAATAAAAGTATAGGAAATAAAATTCTTAAAAGTACAAACAGTGATGACAAACAGAAGATAACATGTCATCAAAAATTCTCCATATTAACTGACATACCAGCAGAAAACCAAACTTAAATAACAAAAAACAAAAGCATGCACACAACAATTAAACTAAGTCAAAACATGTCTTATTTGCTAATTAAAAGTGTCTGCAAAAAATTCGTCGGTAGGTAGTAGGAGCGCCCCAAAAGTAGCAGTTTAAGTTTGGTTCTAAAGAGGTCTTCACTCTTAGTCCACCTCACTCCGATGGTAACTTATTAAATATTGTCTTGCTGTCATAAATAGCAGAAGACTACTCGCGTGCTGGTAGGAATTGTGAAGGAGACAACACATGGATATCTTGAAGGCCTACCACTCTCATCATTAATTAAATGTCTGTATTTTTTATATACAAGACATGCAAACTCCCACAAAAAAACTCATGGCATTGCAAACAAAAGCTGGTGGACAAACAATTGTCTGCATGACACACTAGGACTAACTCCACACACATACCTCAAGGCTCTCTTCATGGCAATGCAAAAAAACTCATGGCAATGCAAACAAAAGCTGATTGACAAACAATTGTCTGCATGACACACTAGGACTAACTCCAGACACATACCTCAAAGCTCTCTTCTGCAAAACACTGAATTAAAAAGCTATTTGGAACAATGTCCCCAAAATGGTATCCGATATCTGATATGAGTTTCAATCAGTCCAAAATAAGCACTACTAGTTTTTCCCTTATAATTCTCAAAGCATAACATCCACAAGCGAGCCTAGAACACAATGGCGATATGTGGCCAACAAACCGAAGCCAACTGTCAATATTGAGCCCCAAAAACCAATTGTTAGTCAGACATGATAATTCATCACCCTCCACGCAGATGTCCACCTGGCACCCAAAATTCATAGCACATTCTAGTATTAAGAAATAAATCATTTTGCATTGCACCAGTCTAACCAATTTCACGTCTGCATTCACCTGTGCATCAAGGCTAACACCATCCACTTGTCTCCACAGAATTGTGGCACCTTCAGCAAATAGTGTTATCTGTCCTGCAATATCCAACCTGGCCAAGTCGTCAATTTAGATCAAAAACAGCAGAGGTCCCAACACAGAGCCCTGTGGAACTTCTCTATCAACGATCGCAAGACCAGAACTAAAACGCCTCCAAGTAACCATCTGAGTCCTCCCAGACAAGTATTCCCAAAACCAAACCAAACTCGCACCTCTAAACCCATACATGTCCAATTTACTTAATAAAATGTCATCATTTACACAATCGAAAGCTTTCGAGAAATCACAGAAAACCGCAACTGAACATGATCTTTCATTAATTGAAAAATATATAGTCTCTAGAAACGAAAAAATTGCATCCGATGTGAATCTACCTGGGCGGAAACTTTACTTTGATGAGCTCAGGATGCCACGCGAACCCATGTAGTTAAGAACGCGATCCTTTACTATCTATGGGCTATAAAACTATCGGCCTAAAATTACCCATCTCATTCATGTCTCCACTCTTATGCAAAGGAATCACAGTAGCAATCTTGAGAAACTCGGGGAAACGACCAGTCTCAAAAGAAGAATTTATAGCGTCTGCTAAAGCCACGATTGCCAAATCAGTAAGGTGCTGAAAGATCCGAGTCGCAATACCATCTCAACCTGAGGTTTGCAGATGCATTAAGCATATTCCGGTAATATGCTTGCTTTGCCATTTTAATTGTCTGCCTGTAGATTTTCCTGTAGGACCTGAAAACGATCATAAACTGTGCACAGTTGCTGAAGAACTTTTTTATGTAGTGTCAGGATCTCATGTTGCAGGAGGATATCTTGAGGCCCTTTGTAATCCATGGTTTTTTGCATTTAGGTTTAATGCGCACAATGGGAAAAGATTCACCCCCATGCAAGCGCGCTGGAAATGAAGAAAATTTACCCGTACAAGCAATCTCCCTCTCTTGAAGCGCTCACTCAGTAACCCATTTCTATTCTAAATCTAGGTATCACTGATATCACAGCCTCGTGATCCGAAAAACCAGCTCCAACTACATCACATGATACCTCATCATTTTTAAAACTTGAACATATGTGATCCAACAAGGATTATGATGTTTTAGTGATTCTAGTAGGACCATCAACATGCAAAATTACGTCAAAAGACACAAGAAAGTCGGCCATAAACTGGGTACTCGGATCCGATTTGTTAAGATTATTAATATTTTCATCACTACATAAAATTATTCTAGAGTTAACCGGAATATTAGATAATAAAGCTTCTAATTAAAGAAAAAGTCATCAACCCTAGCAGAGGGACATCTATATAAACACAGAACATAGATATCCAGTGAGGAAACAAATACCAAACAAAACTTAAAATGTTTCTCAATCAAGAGATCATTATATGTAGGTATCAATTCTGTTAAATTTAAGTCCCTTTCCCACCAGGTCGTTACTGACCAGGCAAGCGACACCCCCGTGTGAGGCGTTGGAACGACAGTATTTCGCTATAACAGTGTAATGATCAATGTACAGAGGGTTCAAGCCAATGTTCGCAAATTTTTACAAAAGAAGGATATTCTACATTATTAAACAATAAATTAAGTTCCTCAGTTTTATTCCTAATAGATTGTACATTCAAGAGCATTACGTTAAACCATCCCTGTCCACCAAAGCCTGTTGAAAAAACTCACCATCATTATTCTTATTTGCCTCCCCCGCCAGTGTGTTAATCACATTTGCATTCCATCTCAGGAGAACAGTCTGGCTAGAATACCCATTCTCCTCATTGCCAGCTTAAGCAGCAATAACCCCACCGAAGTCAGAATGCTCTTGCTGATCGTACGATCGCAACGGCAGAAATTTGGTCATAAACAAGTCTGTTGAATCACTGAGAGAATGATCCCGCACATTCTCCGCCTCCCCATCATCCGGTCCGGAATCTCCACGCAAAGTAGGGGTCCTGAGGACAATCCTAGAGGAGCAAGCGTTACTCATACGAACATAGAAGGGGAGCAAGTCGGAGAGGGGGTAGATTGAGTGCCTATTGGCGGTCCACCCGCGGACATCCAATCATCTTAATGAATGTGCATCTAGTGGACTCACCGAACAGTGGAGTCAGGAAGCTTCGACTCATGCACCTCTCTGGTGTCACACTTGATCAACATAATTAGGTTTGTTACCTTAGCAACAGACAAAAGTTCACTGAGTTGCTTCTTATTAGGAACGCCATTACACTGGTCAAGACACACAATGACCTAGTCAGCACTCGAATACCCCATTGAGGCACCAAACAGTCCACCAGCGAGCCGCTGCATGTCCCCAACCCCCTCAACAATCACCGCCTCAAACTCATAATCCCACTTCAGTTTAGCTCCCAGTTTGGGGGTCAAGTTTGTGGCACTCAAGTCGTCGTGAGGCAAAATTTTGTTCGTGGTCTCATTTGTTCTTTGCCACCCCGGAACTCCATTAGATCGTGTAGACGAGTGCGTACCGGTGTTCGACCCGTTTGCCGCAGTCTCAGGAAACTGTACAAAAACAAATATCTAGACATTCTCGCTGTTTCTATTGCGCCCTCATCTTTTTCATTCCAAGCCAACTGTGGGTCAGTCTGGGTCCCCGAATGGGCCGAAGCCCGGCTAGAGATGCAGTCCTTCAGCTGTTTTCTCAGCCTGGTAATCTTTTCAGCGTAAGACGAGTTGTCAGAATCAAGCTCGTTGAGTGATTTTCGCAAGCGCCCATTTGCCTTCTCAATATCTTGATACTTGGCTTCGAGAAGTTCTTCCGCAGACCGAACTGCATCCATCTCAGCCCTTAGGCTCGAGTTATCAGATTGAAGCTGCTTGAGCTGCGCCTGCAGGGCATCTCTCATTCTAACCACATTACTTAGCTGTTCATTAAGCTCATTTTCTCTTTCTCGATTTCCTCTTGATAGGCTTGGCTGCTACGCTTTAATCCTTTAATAGCCTCTCCTTCTACAGAAACTCAGTCCTTAAGCCGTGAATTTCTTTGACAAAGTCCCGACTCTCCTGTTCGCCATTATTAAGTCTTTCCTGGCACTTGGTTGAGCACAATATTTTATATTCATGCAACTTAATGATATCCAGCTGTCTGAGCAGAGCAACTTGGGTGAAAAATTGCATGACAGCCGGTGCAGCAAAAGTTGCTAAAGTCTTTATTTTTACAGCACTTAAACGAACGAGTCATGCTTCAGCTGCTCAACATTCAACTGTGATTCAAGGAACAGCAAGTGGTTTGTTTATTTATGTGGCCGGACACCTTATCGCTTTTTTACTTTAACATAAGCAATGGAATCCCATTGTCCTAGAGTATTTTCAATATGACGAACATACCGTTGAGTTTTATTTGACGTCACAAACAACCACACAGTATTCCTCGTATTACAACCATTAATTTGATTTTATTTACGCGATTACTACTTAATGCCTTGAATAATAGCAAAATTTCACGAACTAAACAAACTTTAATATACATTAAACATACATTATGTCCAAAAGTTATCAGGTTTCTCTCTTTATAGGCAACTTAATTTCTGAATTTTGATAGTTACTTAAGTTAGGAACAATTAAGTAACTTAGAATTGTGGAGACTGGACTGAAGAGATTGGAATGCCGTGATTTCTCTATCTTTTAAGTGCAAAATCAAAATCTGTAACAAGTCGTTAATGCCAAGGTTAATGCACTCTATTATCACCTCTAAACTCACCTCCTTTCAAGGTTGAACTAATTTTGAAGAGAGTGGATTTTTTTTTAATGATTTTTGAATTTCTTCTTTTTTTCTAGATATTTCAGTTACTGTCACTGGTCAAAATGTATCTAATCTTTAAGTACATAATTTTAATTGATTATTAATAAGAATAATGAATTGAAAATTTGATAATTCTGCTTTCTATAAAAATAGTCTCTGTAGAGTATGTAGTAGTCTGAGAATACCTTGGAAAATACACAAAAATTAGTTTTAAAATATTTAATTTATGCAGAAAATGGCAGAAATGCTTATCTTAATTTTGTCCTAAATACGAGGTGTTCATTATAAAACTTCATCTAGCAGGCTATGAAATTTTGACAGAAAAAGATGACATAATCAAAACAAATGGACTTTTGTTTCTCTATCCTTTTCTTTTGACATTTCACAGCCAACTAGATGAAGTATTATCATTAACACCCCGTACACACTACCGAATTAAGATAAGCATTTCTGGCATTTTTTTAATAGTAGAGCAAGTATAGTTTTGATCTATTAATTCGTACCTGAATCTAATTTGGTTTTAATAGAGGGCTATTTTGACCAATACCCTGATGAAAAAAGTATTTTCTTGAACCTGT
Source organism: Taphrorychus bicolor (assembly GCA_951812265.1). Taxonomy (NCBI): domain Eukaryota; kingdom Metazoa; phylum Arthropoda; class Insecta; order Coleoptera; family Curculionidae; genus Taphrorychus; species Taphrorychus bicolor. The sequence continues at coordinate 14,681,333 of OX638307.1, forward strand.
TTCTTCCTCTTTAAAAAGAATTAACTCAAAAATGTTTTATAAAGGTTAAACTAAACTCCCTACACCATACAGATTTTCTATACAGATACACATACTTTCTCATTTTTAACAAAACATATTCCATTCCAGCACTGTACCCCTGACTGCTTCTTTAGCCGCCGATGATGAAGAGTATAACCTGTCCTCCCTGCTTGACCCCACAGAGCTGACTATTTTGAAACTGGCGCCCACTTCGAGGTATTTATAAATAATTATTTTATTTTCTTTTGGTTTAATTCTAACTAAAAAGCTACAAATTATTTACTGCACTTAACTCACAAACTGGTGTAAAGTGGTTATTGCTCAGGTAATAGGAAAAGTAGCTCTACAATTCATGCATCAACATTATGAAACCATTAAAATAATACCTTAGCTATTAAAACCCAATTTGAGTTATTGATTAAAACCCGTTCCCGATCTTGGGAAAACACTTAATTTAAACCGACTACACGTGTCTCGCCCTATGGTATCATCAGACCTAAAACATTACCTACATAATTAAATTAATTAATATCTACTCGAGAATAATCACCAAAACTTTGCAGAAAACACGCTACTCGTCATTAGAATTCAATACTTTCGAATTGAAACACGAAGGGCCACTGGTAAAAGTACAATTAAGATTTGAATGATTGGAGATAGCTCTTAAGAAATTGAAGACATTGTTAACACAGGTGAGAATGGGGTTTATTATAGCTCTGTGATTTCCTTTTTTTAATAAATTCAACTTTGTGCTTTCAGGACATTCATGAAGAACTTTGGCATTGTCACAGAAAACAGAATTATGGTTTTCGGTTAATAAATGTATCGTCAAGGCAGTTATTGATTCGGTGGTATCTGAATCTTTATATTTATTGAATTATTTGACATGTTTATGAATTCTAGTTTCAATCCCCTTTGGCGTCTGACTCACATAAAAGCTTGAACAATCTTGACACGAAAGCCCAGACTCCGGATTTGATGAATAAATCACTTGGATCTTTCAACCTTATCAAATGGTGTTAACCACTCTGAAACCAATGCAAACTTTATAATTCCTGAAGAACTTGGAAAATTGTAGATATATGTCCCCAAAGAACGTATAGCACTGAATTTCATCTTATTCTCTTTCTCGTGGATCAATCAATGAATGGTAATTTGTTTTGTTTCAATTTATTGGTGATTAAGAAATCAAACAAGTTTGAGTTCGAAATTTACAAAAAATCATCAAGCAGTTGGCATTCACAATATGGTTTTTCCCGAGGTTTTTCCTTAAATTCCGTAATGAAAATATTTTACAAGTTCATCAATAGTCATCTCTTCTCTTTAGTGTCATCTGTAGGAAAGGAGATAGGAAGAATTTCACTTGCTTTACGCACGTATCTCTAGAATTGGCCAAGTTTTTCAGGAATCATACTGTGTCCATTGGTTTGGTTAACACTCTTAGGAACCATATGGTATGGTTGAAAGACTCAACTGATATATTCAGCAAATCAAGGGTCTACTAGCTTTTGCCAAGATTGTTCAAGCGTCTATGTGGGTCACTCGGTATAGCGGATTAAAACTAGAATTCATGAACATGTCAAAGAATTCAATAAATATTAAAATTCAGATATTGCCGAATTAAAACCTACTTTGACGAATATTTTTTAACCGAAAACCACATTTTTTTCACCTGAAAATGTTCTTAGTCTTCTCTTAGTCTTAAGCTATCTCCAATCATACCAATTTATTTATTTTACTTTTATTAGTCGCCCTTCGTGCTTTCATTGGAAAGTGTCGAATTCGAATTTTAATAATGTGTAGCGTATTTTCGGTAAAGTTTTGGTGTTTGTTCTGGTATATTAGTTTTTTTTTATCGTGTTGTTTTAGGTCTGATTATGCCATAGGGCAAAACACGTGAAACCCTTTTAAATGAAATGTTTTCTTGAGACCGTGACCAAAATCACGTTTGTTTTGTTTATTGAAACCCAGCATATTACCCTCCTTTAGTTTAAAAGCTGCTTTTCTGGTGCACAAACCGCACTGGTTCGATCACGCATTATCAGTACACCCTAATACTTTTTACATAACACTGAAACTTAGTGAATCCACTTATTTAAATTTGCTTTACTTTTGCAAAGTGAATTTTAGTTTTTTACTTTAGGAGTTTATTATACACATCCATCCAGTTTTTTTCTTTAAGATGTCACGAGGAAGTGACAGGAGAGGAGAGTGCGTGTTAAGTTACTGTTCCATCTCTGTTCCAAACTTTTGAAGGGTATTGGTTCAGGTATTAAGTTGGGGATTACATTCTTCTTTAGTCAAGATGGATAGTAGATATGCTTAAAAGAAGTTTTAGTTTTATTCAAAATAGCATCATTGAACACCCCCGTATTTAGTTTTACTTGTCATTTGAACAGGACACTTTCACAGTTGAACATAATAGGCAAAACTAAATACAGGGGTGTAAAAAAATGCTACTTTCAGCAAAATAAGTTTTTTTTGCCATATTTACGATTTATCTTGACCAAAGGAGAATATAATAGTGAACTTAAAACCTGAAAAAATGAATTTTGATAAGTTTCATTTTTTCTAACAGAACAGAACCAAAAATTGGTCTGTAACTTAACCCTATTGATCATCTTAAAAAAAACACACACTGCATATAGCATTTTTTTGTGTGGAAATGGTAGTGGTACTGCTCGGTGTGCAATTTCATATAAACTTCAGAAGTATTGTGTCCAGATGTTCGAGCTTGCCTGTTAGTGCATGTGCTGGTTCCCTAAATCCTCTCCTTGTATATGTTGCACTGAAAGACCATCCGTAAGTTCACTCAATTCAATCATGCATTTACTTCAAAATCTACTTACTACTCAAAGTTTCTATTTTCAGGTAAAATGTCCGAGTTTAAACCAACATTTCTAAAACCGTCAGAAACCTCTTCGTTGCTGGACCGGGACTCAAACGTCGAGCAAACCAGATTTGTGTACAATAAATATGTCTCCCAATCAATTCAAACTCAACGGCAAAGACTGCCAATATTTAAAAATAGGAATCATATTCTTTATTTGCTTGAGAAGTACCAAACTCTGATTCTCGTAGGGGAAACGGGAAGTGGTAAAAGCACGCAAATACCACAGTATTTAATAGAAGCCGATTGGCCTGCACAAATAGGTGTTTGTGAGCCCAGAAGAACCGCAGCTATATCGTTGGCCCAAAGGGTTGCCGATGAGACTGGAACCCTTGTGCAAGGTTCCACTGTTGGGTATGCTGTGAGATTTGACGCATGCAAGACTAAGCCAAAAATTAAATATATGACCGAAGGATTATTATTAAGAGAAATGATGTCTGATCCTTTATTGAATAACTATTCAGTAATAATGATAGATGAAGTACACGAGCGTACTTTATACACAGATGTTTTAATGGGTCTTTTGAAGAAGGTTTTACCTAAAAGACCAGAATTAAGAGTTGTAGTGGCATCTGCCACTTTGGATGCTACAGCAATGCAAAAGTTTTTTAACGTAAATGCAACTGGTGATGCAAAGTTAGATACTGCAGTGATTATGTCGGTGGAAGGAAGACAGTTTTCAGTGGACATTTATTATACAGCCGAGCCTGTGCCCTGTTACATACAGGCGTCAGTAGAAGTTGCTGTTAAGATTATCTCCAATGAAGGACCTGGGGACATTTTAATCTTTTTAACAGGCCAAGAAGAAGTTGACAGGACTGTGCAGAAATTGTCAGAGCATGCAGCCCAAATCAACAGCTCGAAGTCCAAAACTAAAATCATGGTTTTACCGATGTATGGTAGTTTGCCATTTAATCAGCAGTTAACGGTATTCAGAAATGCCCCAGAAGGTTACCGGAAAATCATAGTTGCAACAAACATTGCAGAAACATCAGTAACAATACCTGGAATCGTTTATATAGTTGATTGCGGATTTGTGAAAATAAAGTGGTACAACACTGAAACACGCACAGATAATCTTGTTGTCGTACCTATAAGCAAGTCATCAGCCGATCAGCGAGCAGGCCGTGCAGGTAGAATCCGTCCTGGAAAAGTGTTTAGATTATACACGGAAGAATGGGCAAATAAACTTCCCCTTTCTACTCCTCCAGAGATGGTGAGAAGTAATTTGAATTATGTGGTATTGCAGCTGAAAGCAATGGGTGTGGATAATATTTTAAAATTCAAGTTTCCCAGCATTCCTCCAATTGAGAATCTAAAAGGAGCGTTGGAAACGCTATATGCTCTTGACGGTATTGATATTCAGTGCGAGCTCACCAGGCCGTTAGGATTCCAGATGGCGGAGTTTGCTTTAGATCCTTTGTACTCGAAGATACTATTAAGTTCTGCAGACTTCGGTTGCACCGAAGAAGTATCTATCATTATTTCCATGCTTCAAGTTGAGGTAATTTTTGCTAAACCCACTACGGGAAATGGAGTCATAAAAGCGCGAGTTCAGAAGCGATTGTTTGAAGTTGAAGAGGGCGATTTACTCACCTACTTGAATATCTATCAAGGATTTATCCTCAGCGAAATGTCGCAAGGATTTTGTCACAAGAACTTTGTCAATTATATGAGCATGAAACGTGTTATGGAAATAAAAAGAACTTTAGAAAAGACTTTATTGAATTACAACATTCCAATGGTTTCGGGGATTAAAAACAGTGAAGTGATACGAAAATGCTTACTAAAAGGACTCTTTCCGAATGCGGCCTACCTACATAGAAGCGGGGTTTACAAGACAGTTCGTGGGGATATAGACTTGTACATCCACCCGGATAGCGTTTTATATACAGTCCCTCAACCCCAGTGGGTGGTCTTCTGTGAAGTTGTTAATAGAGTTAAGTTGTACATGAGAGATATAACTGTGATTCAAAGCGAATGGCTATTAGAGATAGCTCCTCATTTTTATCACAAAACTACCGCAATTGACTGAAAAATAATTTGATTTTCTAATTAAGTAATAAATTATAGATGGAAATCAAAGTTGTTTTTGCAAATCCTTTAATAAATGTATTAACCGCCAATTAGATAGATAAATACAAAACATTTTAGTTTTTATAGTTATTTACCTAAACATATTGTCGAAAACGTAATGGTTGTTGATTTATTATGGTGCTATAGGTTGCCTGGTAGAACAAAATAAATTTTTGATTTAGAAACAGTTAACAATTGGGGGAAGATGATAAAAGGTAATTACCGCGCAGTTGTGCTTTTTATTAAAAAAGTTTCTACCTTAATTAAGAATTCATTATTTTTTTAATGACCCCATGTAGATAGCCTGGAATAGTAACCTCCATCTTTCCATTAGTCTGAGCGTTTAAAATTTCTTTAGCAAAGTCTTTTGGGACATAACGTTGGCATTAGATGCTCAAATTTCATTTTAGGTCTTTTACACAGGTATCTACCATGTAGAGAAAAATGGTGATTAGTTGTATTCTATTATTAGGGTTATTTTTCTGGAATTCTTCATGAACTGCCTCCATGTATCTGGGAACTTTTTTTTGTCGGTTTTGCAGAGTTGTTGGTTGCTCTTTTTGCTGGATATTTTTCTTCGAAAGTAATGTAGAATTTTGAGGAATTCAACGTGCTGGAAAACGTGTTTAACTATGTATTATAATAAATGGCAAATAACGTCATTTTGAATACTTATTAAAGAGAAGCAGTTAATTTCATATTTTTATGAATGCAGCTCTGCAAGTATTGAATAGAAAAAATAAAGACATAGGACCAAACCAAACGAGAAGAACAAATCTCATTCATAATTGTCTTAAAGTAAAAGTGTCTTAAAGTGCAAATTTTGTATCAACAAAAAAAAAGGCAAATACTGGGCTAATCTTGAGCTACTAAAATGATAATCTATAGGGAATGGAAGTACTTAATAATGTATGGAGATTTTTACTTGTACCGAAATAAAAATTTACTACATTTTTTTAAGTTCTTTTTTTCTATGCGCAAACAAGAAAGTTCAAGGTTTTTTTCCTGAGGCGATTGTCACACTTTTGCATCATTGGTATTGTTGCGAACTCAGGGTTCAATAATTCCAGTGTAACGATTTAACACGAAAGCACTATTTATTTATCCCACAAATACACACAAGTACAATTCGACTACTAAATAACTCACTACTTAACACTTATAGCCGTCTATTATCATTTGGTACTTTAGCTTACGTATAGAACCACCCGGATAGGCGGCATGCCGCGAAGGTCCAACTACCAACGCCGCTCCGCCCGGCTGACAATCCACGCCTACAGCCGACGCTTACCGTAACAATAAGGAAAAGCTTAGAACATTCGTAACAATACGAGTTACGCCTTGCTTTAACTGTAGAGAGTCTTTAAGGTGTAAGCCTGCAACTTATTGTTAGCCTTTGCGGCGGGACTTGAAGTTTTATTGGTCACGGAGATGGTCACCCCGGTAACCATCCTGTCAACTGAATCAAGGCTTATTAAGTCGCAGTGTTTCTAGGCTTGTTCTGTAGAATGCACGACTACCATTAAAATCCATTAACATGCTCCTGTTGATAGTTTCGTGGCTTTAGTCTGACGTAAATTGACGTGACAAATATAATAACCCCACAAATGGCTGAAAAATGTATAAAAAAGGAGAGCGACATTGAGGAGAGCCCAAGACCCAATAGATTAATTAATGTCTTGGCAACTTACCGAAAGGATCATTTTTATGTAAACAGGTTGTACGTTTCCATTTTTTTCACTTTTTAAGTCTTTTGCATAATTTTTAACTTAGATTTTCAAGTCAGAAAGTAGTGTAGGGAGAATTGATGATTAGTTGTACCCTGTTATTAGGGTTAGTGTTCCGGATTTCTTCGTGAAGAGTCTCCATGTATCCGCAAACTGCGTATTTAGATGCACAATATGGCACCAAATTTGTAAATCCGATCATTCCAGCCATGGAAGATAGATAAATGGTTGCCTGGTAGAACAAAATAAATTTCTGAATTTGGAACAATTAACAATTAGGAAATTACAGCGGATTATTATATTAAAACTAATGCAGTTTTTATTCAATAAAAAACTATATAAAAATCTCATCGAAGTCACAAATCTGAATCCACAAACGCCTCAAAAGTGTCTTTTAAGTCCATTGCTGCTCTGTAAGGTAGCAACCTATAAGACGTGTGGTTGGTAAGAATTATTTATTTTTTTCGTGATTCATCATTACTCACCTTCCAAATAATGAGAGCCCATGTAAATAACCTGGAATAGTAATTTCCATCTTTTCATTAGTCTGAGCGTTTAAAATTTCTTTAGCAACGTCTTTCGGGCATAACAGAGGCATCAGATGTTCAAATTTTATTTTAGGTCTTTTACACAGGCCGGTATCTACCATGTATGGATAAATGGCGGTTAGTTTTATTCTATTATTAGGGTTATTCTTCCGGAGTTCTTCATGAAGTGCCTCCATGTATCCGCGAACTGCGTATTTAGATGCACAATATGGCACCAAATTTGTAAATCCGATCATTCCAGCCATGGAAGATAAACTTACAATATGACCTTTATTCCGTTGTTTCATGCTTGGTAAAAACGCTTCTAAAAGCTAAAAATGAAGATCAATTATGGGTAACATTTCGGGTTCTTATAAGGCTAACCCAGAAATGCGCTGTTAAATTTATTGCTATGATCTTCTCAATTTCTTGCGGAGTGTGTTCGTTTAAGAGATGGCAGGGCATAATTCCAGCATTGTTTATCAATATGTCCACCTCCCCAATTTTGGACTGGACTTCTTTAGCTATCCTGAGGACTTCTTCTCGGTTTGTGACGTCACATCTAAAATTGTGTGCCTTTTAGAGACACCAGAAACAAAATTATTCGCTTACTGGAATGAGTAGGCCTTAGGTCTTCCTCCGAGTTCCGCGATTTCTTTGACGGTTTCATCGCTATTTTTCTTATTTATGTCCCATCCAACGACAGTGGCGCCTTGTTCTGAATATGCTAGTGCCAATTCCTTTCCAATGCCATGACCAGTACCGGTAATCTGTCATTTTGATAGCTATTAGTTTGGGTATGTATTTGAATTTTAATTAGGCAGTTACCAGTACGACCTGTCCTTTCGGGGATGTGGGAGGTCGGGGGTTTATCTTGTAATAGATAACCTCGCCCCAGTAATATATTAATTTGACGAAGAAAAATAATAGGTGACCCAAGATACAAATTCCTTCTATCAGAGCTCGTTGAATATTTGTTTCTTTTAGGCTAAAAAAAAGTATAGTTTTTTTTTATACATTTAACGATTGTGTATGTTGCTTCCAAGGGATTACATTGTACAGTAATTATTTATTACTATTAAATTATTTAATGTAATTTTATTATACTTACACATCCTGAACGTTGTCCACTCTCAATTTCGGCTTTTGGACGGACATGTTTGTGAATTAGTACATATTAGATCCAATTATCGGTCCCGACAATATAAACAGCACCGCACAAATGGATACCCCGTTTTGTGTTTATTTGACGAAATAATCGGTCATACTGAAAACTAGAGTATGTAGTTAGCTGATAAAAGGTTATCACTTTGGGACCGTAAGCACTGATAATTGCTTTTTCTACTTATATTTGATTGTTCGACTTGCATGTCCATAAATACACACTAATTGCTGTCGTTCTATTATTGTCGGTTAAGTGTAAATTATACACTTACTAATAATTTAGTACAATATAGAATAGCCAAAGTTGGTAGAAAAAGCAAAACTTGACTCATTAGTTCAGATATTTGTCAAGATGAATCATATGATTGTGGGTAAATAAAACGAGAATAACACATTTTATAATGCAAACCTGTTATTGATGTTTATAGTGCAACGTGATAACATATTATTAATAAATACTTATGGGCTTCAAGCTGACAGCTTTCAATTTTAATAAGCAAGGCGTCCCAGGGAAAAATTCCACATCAATTATGCTGTTTTGTTGATTTTTTTTTAAAACGTCAAGATTTGTCAGGTTATTTGGTATGCAGCACCTTTCTTTAAATTGATGGAAAGGGATGGTGTTGTACTTTGTTTGAAACATGACTACATGTGGACTTTTTTTTATTTTTTATTTCTATATTCGAGTCTTGTGGAAATTAAACACATATGTATACCATACAAAACACATATGAAGGTATACCATTTCTAGAAACACTGTCTTGATATTCCTCCTTGCATTTAGTATTTTTGGTACCTTGTGGCAAAATATCGATTTGCAGTTTAGTTCAATTTTTAATTTGATTAAAGTAGTTTACCAGATCGTAACGTGTGTCGGTTCGTTTTATATTTAGCAAACCTTTAAACTAGAAAATTTACTAAAATTATGAGCCCAAGTCACATTTTTGTCTATTAACGTGTCCATCGTGAACCTAGAAACTAAAGTATATTGCCAAAATGACAACCACATGAAAGAACCGTGGATACCAGGTGGTAACCACCAAAATGGGAAACCGATATGCCGGTAGAACCGGTTTCACCACGAAATTATAGAATCACGGTACTGCCACAATTTAATCACGTGGCGATATTGTGGAATAGTGATGGTCTCCACTTAATCAAGACTTTGTTTTCCTGACCGGCATGGCGTCATATTGTTTTTTTGTTGCAACTTAACAAATAATAAATACTTTTCACATTGTCTCCTTTTCACAAACTTTGCTTCGGTTCCAGAGAATGCCGGCAAGTGGTAGCACAGTTCATAGCAGAATATTAGGTAATAAACATGCTATTTTATCGATGTATAGGCTGGATAACTTTTTTACCACTATATGTGCATATAACTTATATACTAGCAATATAACTTTTTTTACCACTATAATGGCAAGATGCCTGTGCTGGTCCATTTTTTTACCATTTTTTACGATAGTGGTAAAAAATGCTAAAACTTCTTAACACGATTAAGTGCTTCCACTTTAAATATTTTCTACAGGGTATTAGAGCGTGACGGAAACCAACATTATCACTTCAACTTTATTCCCTCTTCAAAGTAAAGTATAAGTGGTCCGGTACGGTGGCGGTAGCACTTAGTTTCCACTTTTACGTTAATGTGTCTCCAACGTGGCGTTAATTAGATACTATAACGTTCCTTTCGCCTTTTCATCTACTTTTAAGTTTTTAATTTTTGCGTAGGCATCAAGATAAGAAAAACACTTGATTACTACCATGGAAATATAATACAAACAGTTTTCTACTTTATAGTGTTAAATATGGTGGTAAATACGTGAAAGCCTCTGCGTCGACATGGCCATATAAGTTGTTGTAACTGTAATGCTGCTTGGGAGAAAAATGAATGAACACGCGTGAATATGTAAAAAACACCAAAAATAGCATAAACAAGACAATAAATCACCATTTTAATCTACCGGCTATAGGCAGGATGGAACGTGTCCACACTCCTCTGAATCGATCATTAAAGGTCCAGTGGATTGGCCGGTCAGTTCCCTGACACTAAGCCACAGATTTTTACTTCTAATAAATTATAACTTATTTTCACGTATTTACCTGTTTTTAAATTTTTTGTCAAATTTTCTGTTTTTTTCAGCAACCAATTTTTCCTGATTTTTTGAACCTCTCAAAATGTCAAACAAAATTTTTATGTTATTAATATTGTAAATAAAAAACATTTTTCATTGGAAATCTATTTTCCTCTTACTAATTTTTGAGTTTTAAACTGTTGTGCCTTGCCTTCGTTCTTGTCTTTTGTTATAATAATTTTAACATTTTTAAAACAAATTAACACTGGATGCAGACCAGAATGGTTTCTCTGCTTCCGCTTCGGAAATTTCAGCTTGGTGAATTTTGAGCGCTGATAATGTTCTTAAAGCCGAAACCTGTCCTCCAGAAGGATTTTAGATTCTTCCTAGCCTCCGGGTGATATAGCTTCCCAGAGACCTTGAAGAGCATCAGGTAGTAGACCAAAAGACTTATTGGCTTGTAGTTACAACTTATATGGTCATGTCGACTCAGGGGTTTTCATGTATTTGCCACTATATCTAACACTTTGTAAAGAAGAAAACACTTTGTATTATATTTCCATGGTGATAATCACGTGTTTTTCTTTTCTAGATGTCTACGCAAAAAAAATAAGTTTGAAAGTGGATCAAAAAGTGAATGAACCGTTATAATATCTAATGAACCTATGTCGGAGGCACAAAAATGGTAAAAGTGGAAATTAATTGCTGTCGCTACCATACCGGACCACTTATATTTTACTTTCAAGAGAGGATTAATTTGAAGTGATAGTGTTAGTTTCCGCCACGTTCTAATATTCTGTAGAAAATATTTAAAGTGTAGGCACTTGATCGTGTTAAGAAAATGGTGCTCGACAGTGATCCTGCAGATTATAGTGGCAAAAAAGTTACCTCCGTTCGAAACTACGCTCGTAAGTGATGGATTAAAGCGTCGTCCAGGTCGGCCATTTTCTTAAAGAATAAAATGAAAACTTAAAAGAAATCACTGTTTTTCCTAAACAATGCATAGTTACTACGCAGTGCAGTTCATTATAAAACGCCATCTAGTTGGATATGATTTTTTGATAGATTTTTTTATTAGAAAGAAGAGAGTTATAAAGGCACGTCGTAACTTGTCTCGCCATCTATTATTTGTCACTGTCACTTGTTGACATTTGTCACTTATTTCGGATGGCAGTACTAGACAAGTCTGGGCGTATTCCCATTGTTACGTGCTTATCAATCAGGATGAGGATACTTTCAAAGCGCTCTGGCAGCATTTGACTTTACAAAAGTGACAACTTAAGAAAATATCGAAGGAAGTAACTCACGACATGCTTCAAAATAACAAATGAATTTCATAGGCGGCTAGATGACACTGATGGATTGTAATGAATACATGGAATACTAACACATAATATGTATCAAATTTCACTTACTTAAAAAAAAATCTTTAAAAACTGTATATTGTGATGGCGCGCTGATTTTTGATTAAGTGGAAACCACCACAATTTCAGGATATCGCAACGTGATTAAATCGTTGCAGTACCGTTATTCTATAATTTACAGAAACGTAGCGGAACCAGTTCTACCATCAAATATGTGTTCAACATTTTGGTGATTACCACCTGCTATCCACGGTCCTTTCACATCTGAGAACTCTTCGAATTTGAATGTTACAAGTTTGGATAGAAATTCAAATGCCCTGTTAATTTTAATACCGTACATTATCATACGCTTGAAAAAAAATAAGCCTTCTCTTCTAAGTTTTTAATTTGACAGCTAACCTGAAATAACCTAAACCAACCAGTTGCTTCGATAAGTGCAAGTGCTTATCAAATAATTTGTCTTACGACTGTCTCGGAAATAAACAAATGCGCACTACTACGTGCGCAAAGTGTACTTTGCACATGCTGCCATACAGAAGCGTGTGCAAAGTCCACTTTGCAAACGCTTCTGATTGTTTTGCACACGCCTTGCATATATTTTATAATACGGATGATCATTTATGAAGTCACATAGCAGTCGTAGAAAAGTATAGTATGCAACACGTACGAAAATCACTCTTCACGCTCTTGTGATGTTGTATCACTCGCCTACGGCTCGTGTCCAAATCGTCACACTCATGTGAAAATTTTCTACGACTGCCCCGAAAATTAACAAATGCGCAATACTAACTACCGTTGAAAATCGCATATTGCAAAGAGTGCTCGCAAAGTCCTGTTTGCACACGCTTCTGATGGTTTTGCACACGTCTCGCATATATTTTATAATACGAATGATCGTTTATGCAATAAAATTGCAGTGGTAGAAAAAGTCTAGTGTGCAACACGTACGAAAATACTCTTCATACTCTTGTGACGTTGTATATCACTCCTTACGGCTCGTGTCCAAACCGTCACACTCGTGTGAAAAGTGCAATTTTCGACATTAGTGCACAATATACTAATTTTCTACGACTGCCTCGAAAATGAACGAATGCTCACTACTAACTACCGTTGAAAATCGCATAAACAGTGCGCGCAAAGTGCACATTGCGCACGCTCTCATACAGAAGCGTGTGCAAAGTCCATTTTGCAAAACGCTTCTGATTGTTTTGCACACGCCTTACATAATATATTTTATAATACGAATGCTCATTTATGAAGTCAAATTGCAGTCGTAGAAAAAGTATAGTATGAAACACGTATGAAAATCACTCTTCACACTCTTGTGATGTTGTATCATTCGCCTACGGCTCGTGTCCAAACCGTCACACTCGTGTGAAAAGTGCATATTTCGACACTAGTTGCACAATTTTCTACGACTGCCTCGAAAATTAACAAATGCGCAATACTAACTACCGTTGAAAATCGCATATTGCAAAGAGTGCGCAGTCCTGTTTGCACACGCTTCTGATGGTTTTGCACACGTCTCGCATATATTTTATAATACGAATGATCATTTATGCAATAAAATTGCAGTGGTAGAAAAAGTCTAGTGTGCAACACGTACGAAAATACTCTTCATACTCTTGTGACGTTGTATATCACTCCTTACGGCTCGTGTCCAAACCGTCACACTCGTGTGAAAAGTGCAATTTTCGACATTAGTGCACAATATACTAATTTTCTACGACTGCCTCGAAAATGAACGAATGCTCACTACTAACTACCGTTGAAAATCGCATATATTGGGAACAGTGCGCGCAAAGTACACATTGCGCACGCTCTCATACAGAAGCGTGTGCAAAGTCCACTTTGCAAAACGCTTCTGATTGTTTTGCACACGCCTTACATAATATATTTTATAATACGAATGCTCATTTATGAAGTCAAATTGCAGTCGTTGAAAAAGTATAGTATGCAACACGTATGAAAATCACTCTTCACACTCTTGTGATGTATCACTCGCCTACGGCTGGTGTCCAAACCGCCACACTCGTGTGAAAAGTGCATAGTTCGACACTAGTTGCACAATATACTAATTTTCTACGACTGCCTCGAAAATGAACAAATGCTGACTACTAACTATCGTTGAAAATCGCATAATGCAAGAGTGCTCGCAAAGTGCATATTGCGCACGCTCTCATACAGAAGCGTGTGCAAAGTCCACTTTGCAAAACGGTTCTGATTGTTTTGCACACGCCTTACATAATATATTTTATAATACGAATGATCATTTATGAATTCAAATTGCAGTCGTAAAAAAAGTATAGTATGAAACACGTATGCAAATCACTCTTCACACTCTTGTGATGTTGTATCATTCGCCTACGGCTCGTGTCAAAACCGTCACACTCGTGTGAAAAGTGCATATTTCGACACTAGTTGCACAATATACTAATTTTCTACGACTGCCTCGAAAATTAACAAATGCGCAATACTAACTACCGTTGAAAATCGCATATTACAAAGAGTGCGCGCAAAGTCCTGTTTGCACACGCTTCTGATGGTTTTGCACACGCCTCGCATATATTTTATAATACGAATGATCATGTATGCAATAAAGTTGCAGTGGTAGAAAAAGTCTAGTGTGCAACACGTACGAAAATACTCTTGATACTCTTGTGACGTTGTACATCACTCCTTACGGCCGTGTCCAAACCGTCACACTCGTGTGAAAAGTGCAATTTTCGACATTAATGCACAATATACTAATTTTCTACGACTGCCTCGAAAATGAACGAATGCTCACTACTAACTACCGTTGAAAATCGCATATATTGCGAACAGTGCGCGCAAAGTACACATTGCGCACGCTCTCATACAGAAGCGTGAGCAAAGTCCACTTTGCAAAACGCTTCTGATTGTTTTGCACACGCCTTACATAATATATTTTATAATACGAATGCTCATTTATGAAGTCAAATTGCAGTCGTAAAAAAAGTATAGTATGCAACACGTATGAAAATCACTCTTCACACTCTTGTGATGTATCACTCGCCTACGGCTGGTGTCCAAACCGTCACACTCGTGTGAAAAGTGCATAGTTCGACACTAGTTGCACAATATACTAATTTTCTACGATTGCCTCGAAAATGAACAAATGCTGACTACTAACTATCGTTGAAAATCGCATAATGCAAGAGTGCTCGCAAAGTGCATATTGCGCACGCTCTCCTACAGAAGCGTGTGCAAAGTCCACTTTGCACACACCTTGCATATATTTTATATTAAGAATTATTATTTATGAAGCAAAGTTGCAGTCGTAGAAAAGGTATAGTGTGCAACACTAACGAAAATCACTCTTCACACTCTTGTGACGTTGTATAACTCGCCTACGGCTCGTGTCCAACCCTGTGAAAAGTGCAATTTTCCACACTAGTTGCACAATATACTAATTTTCTACGACTGCCTCGAAAATGAACAAATACTCACTACCAACTACCGTTGAGAATCGCATATTGCAAATAGTGCGCGCAAAGTGCACATTGCTCACGCTCTTTCATACAGAAGCATGTGCAAAGTCCACTTTGTAAACGCTTCTGATTGTTTTGCACTTGCATATATTTTATAATACGAATGATCATTTATGAAGTCACATAGCAGTCGTAGAAAAAGTATAGTATGCAATACGTACGAAAATCACTCTTCACGCTCTTGTGATGTTGTATCACTCGCCTACGGCTCGTGTCCAAATCGTCACACTCATGTGAAAAGTGCAATTTTCGACACTAGTTGCACAATATACTAATTTTCTACGACTGCCTCGAAAATTAACAAATGCGCAATACTAACTACCGTTGAAAATCGCATATTGCAAAGAGTGCGCGCAAAGTCCTGTTTGCACACGTTTCTGATGGTTTTGCACACGCCTCGCATATATTTTATAATACGAATGATCATGTATACAATAAAGTTGCAGTGGTAGAAAAAGTCTAGTGTGCAACACGTACGAAAATACTCTTGATACTCTCGTGACGTTGTATATCACTCCTTACGGCTCGTGTCCAAACCGTCACACTCGTGTGAAAAGTGCAATTTTCGACATTAGTGCACAATATACTAATTTTCTACGACTGCCTCGAAAATGAACGAATGCTCACTACTAACTACCGTTGAAAATCGCATATATTGCGAACAGTGCGCGCAAAGTACACATTGCGCACGCTCTCATACAGAAGCGTGTGCAAAGTCCACTTTGCAAAACGCTTCTGATTGTTTTGCACACGCCTTACATAATATATTTTATAATACGAATGCTCATTTATGAAGTCAAATTGCAGTCGTAGAAAAAGTATAGTATGAAACACGTATGAAAATCACTCTTCACACTCTTGTGATGTTGTATCATTCGCCTACGGCTCGTGTCCAAACCGTCACACTCGTGTGAAAAGTGCATATTTCGACACTAGTTGCACAATATACTAATTTTCTACGACTGCCTCGAAAATTAACAAATGCGCAATACTAACTACCGTTGAAAATCGCATATTACAAAGAGTGCGCGCAAAGTCCTGTTTGCACACGCTTCTGATGGTTTTGCACACGCCCCGCATATATTTTATAATACGAATGATCATTTATGCAATAAAATTGCAGTGGTAGAAAAAGTCTAGTGTGCAACACGTACGAAAATACTCTTCATACTCTTGTGACGTTGTATATCACTCCTTACGGCTCGTGTCCAAACCGTCACACTCGTGTGAAAAGTGCAATTTTCGACATTAGTGCACAATATACTAATTTTCTACGACTGCCTCGAAAATGAACGAATGCTCACTACTAACTACCGTTGAAAATCGCATATATTGGGAACAGTGCGCGCAAAGTACACATTGCGCACGCTCTCATACAGAAGCGTGTGCAAAGTCCACTTTGCAAAACGCTTCTGATTGTTTTGCACACGCCTTACATAATATATTTTATAATACGAATGCTCATTTATGAAGTCAAATTGCAGTCGTTGAAAAAGTATAGTATGCAACACGTATGAAAATCACTCTTCACACTCTTGTGATGTATCACTCGCCTACGGCTGGTGTCCAAACCGTCACACTCGTGTGAAAAGTGCATAGTTCGACACTAGTTGCACAATATACTAATTTTCTACGACTGCCTCGAAAATGAACAAATGCTGACTACTAACTATCGTTGAAAATCGCATAATGCAAGAGTGCTCGCAAAGTGCATATTGCGTACGCTCTCATACAGAAGCGTGTGCAAAGTCCACTTTGCACACGCCTTGCATATATTTTATATTAAGAATTATTATTTATGAAGCAAAGTTGCAGTCGTAGAAAAGGTATAGTGTGCAACACTAACGAAAATCACTCTTCACACTCTTGTGACGTTGTATAACTCGCCTACGGCTCGTGTCCAAACCTATGAAAAGTGCAATTTTCCACACTAGTTGCACAATATACTAATTTTCTACGACTGCCTCGAAAATGAACAAATACTCACTACCAACTACCCTTTGAGAATCGCATATTGCAAATAGTGCGCGCAAAGTGCACATTGCGCACGCTCTTTCATACAGAAGCATATGCCAAGTCCACTTTGTAAACGCTTCTGATTGTTTTGCACTTGCATATATTTTATAATACGAACCGTCACACTCGTGTGACAAGTGCAATTTTTTCGACACTAGTTACACAATACAGGGTGTCCAAGATAAAGATGTCCAGCATGGGGATCTCGTAAACGGTAATAGATACAAACTTGGTTAACTGGAAGAAAAGTTGCGCATTCGAAGATTAGTTTAATGGTGTGAACAGACCTACAAAATCATTTTGGGTTTTTTAGTTACTAAAAAAAAACCGACATTTGGGATTTTCTTTTTTACTTTTTTTTTCGAGTTGTGGTAAGAGATGGATGAAAACTAGAAGCAATATTCATTGCAGTTTTTTATAAGCTTCAACATGGCAGTCTTGGTTTCGTTCTACGACGTTTCGTCAACTTTTTTTTTATAAATACGGACCTTGTAATTTTTTTGTCGATTTAAAGACTACTTTTTATTGCAATTTCACTGATGTATCACACTTAGCAATTTATGCAATAATTTGGTTTTTCTTCACGTTTTATATGATTTTGCATGCTTTTCTCAAAACCTACATAGCAGGCCTTGAGTAAATTTTAACGTTTTAGCCAAACTTGACACTTGTCAAACTTTTAAAAGTGTTGACAGATTATTTAGTTTCCGCTTGTTCGTTTAATATTTTCTAGTATTAAAATGGTCCGAAACTTTTCATATGAAGAAAAATTTGATTTGGTAAAGTGTTACATTTTATGTAATAATAATGCAGTTGAAGCTGAACGCATGTATGAAGGTCGTTACCCCGAAAGACCACAGCCAAACTGTAAAATCTTTGGACGTCTCGTAAAAAATCTTAAAGAATACGGATCATTTAAAAAACCGGTAACACGCCGCCGCAAACGCTGTAATGAAGAACAAGAAGAACATGTAATGTTATCGGTTATTGAAAATCCAGAAATATCTCTTCGCGAAATTACGCTCTCCACAGATGTTCCGAAATCAACTGCTGGATTTGTTTTACGCAAACAAAGGTACCATCCCTATAAATTTAGAATTTGTCAGGGACTCCGACCCGGTGAACCCAGAGCGAAAAATAAGAATATTCCTGTTCAATTTGCATTTAAAATGATGGGAAAAAAACGAAATTATGCTAAGAAATCATTTGGCTAGTTAGCTTATACGTCTATAAACCGTTAATTTATTATTGACGTCAAGTAGGCGTCGGAAATTTGACATTTTTACCGCATCTTCTCATCATGTTCTGAAAGAAGATAGGTATAAAAAAAAGAAGATTTCAAAGGTAACAAAATGTCAAAACATAAGTGAATGATAAATACCACAATCCAAATTCCATTACGAACATGCAACATTGTAAATCTCGATGTAATATTTAGTGGTTTAGGCCATCCCGTTGTATGCTTGGTCACAGTTTTTCGAATAATTGGAAATTAGACAACGTTATTTGGCAATTCCGTATAAATACTATTAATGAAGTATGTAATGTAAGGAACAAATAGCTAGTAAGGAACGTGTCAGGGCTATTCAAATTATCTATAATTATATAGACAGTTGATGATATTTTTGTCATTAGCAAGGCAGAAACACTGAAATTGTGTGAATATCTAATAATTAAAGAAAAAAAAAATAGTTAAAATTGTAATTCAGACATTTCATCCGTTTTCGTATATCTGATTGGATTCAGCATGGAAATCAGAATTTTGGATTATTATCAATACTTAGGTACCTACCTTACAAAATATGTGGTTTTTCACTCTAAAGTCAACATTCTGACCTGTGTAGCTCTGTATACACAACAAATTATGTATGAATTATTGAATCGGCGGAAACGGGTAAATATACACCAGGCAATAATCAACATTTATTTCAATGCCGAACTAATGATATAGGTATACAAAGTACAAAATTTACTATTATTGTTGTACTAGATGGTTCTCTATAGAGAGACGGGTATTGAACCTTTTTGGTGCGATTCAGTGGATCTAGGAAGTCTTGTTTGGGATGGTGCCTATTATAGAAATAGAGGTTTTATGACTATTGTGTCACCATTCCCTAAAGTAGTAACTTGAGCCATTCAGCATTTGTGTTGTAGGTAAGTGATATTGTTTTACGCCAAGGCCACGAAAAAAATCTTAATAATTATATGGAATTAAACAATTCTTATATGTAGGGATTTTTAAAGGCTTTTTTGTAGTAGCTCTGCTGCACATGGAATGGAGCTCTTGATGTCAACGAAAGAAAAGCTGACAGTAATAGATATATCAGGAGATTATAAGGTAAATTATTGCATGTGCCTGTATTTTTTTTGCAGCTGTTATTACAGGAAATATCTTTCCATCAAGTAATTAGGAAATAATTAAAAAAAAAACATTGATTGAACGCAGCTAAGTAACAAACAAGTTATTAAATTAAAATATTGTATAATGGAATTTGATCTCATGACTTGATGAACAAATTAAGACACTGGCAACTGGCATCGCAATATATATATACGAGTTAAGTAGGTTAATACCTGCCTCACATAGCCAAAATACTTCGGGTACCGACGAACCCTCCTGCACGCTGGTTCTGTCATTTGCAGTCTGCTCCGCTCGTAATCGCGTGCAACACTTTGGTTCATTCGCTTCGAATGTATTTTACTTTTAATTTCATCAATCAGTAGCATGGAAAGTTCAAGCAAAAACAAGAATGCTGTTTGGTAAGTGTTCAGTTATTACGTGCGTAGCCTTAACTATAAATCTATCGTCTATTTTCGCCTTCGAGATTTTAAGGTAATCATCTCTGTTGTCTTAATTAATTTTATATAGTGCAATGATACTTAAGTTTTACAAAAAAAGTTGAACAATGATATTATCTAATTCATTAAATGTATAACTAACTTTGTCATTCATTACTTTCTTTTGTTTGGTACTTGCATAATCAAAAATTGAGTAATATAATTTAAATCTTAAAAACAGTTTTGCGTCTAGAAAATGTAAATATTGAACATACTCTTGCGATTCAGTAAGAAACAGATTTTTAAAATCCACTAAAACTATATGGGAGGTTTAATTAAAAAAACACAACATAGTAAAGGCCTAGACACAATTAAAACTTATGCAATACGTTTTATGTTTTTCCTCTTCTGATTGATCAAGTGCTATGTCATCTTCGCTGTTGGCCAATGGGGAAAAAAATAAAACATAAAACTGACTGCTTTATTTGGTACGTTGTTATTGATCCTCTAGTTTAATATATGGTGGGTTATGCGGGGTCAGGATCACAAAATGACGAACGTTTAGCAGATATATTTCTGCATCCTCAGGACGCTAAAATTATAACTAAAAATTTACATAAAAGGAGCTCTTAAATGGTTCTATAACAGTAAATATTGATATTCAACTCAAATGTAAGCATTAAAAGTTGTAAAACAATCACAAACATTTTAAAAATAATGGGACTGCACAGTTAAAATCACACATCAACAGGCAGACAATGCTAACACAGGCTTTGGAAACAAAAGGAAAACTTTACTGCTTTATCTTTTATTTATTTTCCCTCACCTGCTAAGTTTTTAATTGTGTCTACGCCTTCACAATGCATATGTCTTTTCGAGGGGGAGAAAACATAGCCATAGAAATAAGGATTTTTTTTACAAAAAAATATTTCTCTTTTATTTCATGAATTTGCAAAGAAGCAAGTTTCTCGGGTAATCGGTTTCATGAATTTGCCGTATGTAAGTATGTAAGTAGGTACCTGACTTGCGTGCAAGACATCAAAAGGACGTTTTAACACTTAAAAAAAAAAGAAAAAAACATGGCCCAATATTAAACAAAATCTCTTTCTTGTGTTTTTATCTAACAATCTTCAGTCCGAAGGTAGATTCCACTTTTAAGTTGTAGTACGGTGGTTTTGAAATAAGCCACCTGGTTACCCTAACATTTCATAATGCCTTAACCAACGAAAGAGAGGTCGCCCAGGTTTCACAGCTCAGTCCCAGTAACCTTTCATCATGTATTTCACATTTGGCTTAACTGCGTATAAGTATATTGCGTATGCGTACCGGTGACTGAAACTATTATATTATCGGCCTTGGAAACCCACAAATATGTTTTGTATTGGAACCAATGTCAACGGGCCAAGAATTTGTTTAACAGATAGGTATTCGTCTATGTAGAAGGCCATTTTCTTTACCTAATTTTAGCCATAAATAACTTTTGCCTTGTTGATGTCCCAAAGAGACACTATAAGAACATTTACTATTAAAAAATACCTTCTAAAAGAAGACTCTTATATTGATGTTTTGCGTTCTAATCCTAATCGATTCATGATTATTATTCTTTTATTAGTATACATATATTTTCCATGACGATGTAACACACATAGCTTAAGGTGCCTAATAGAATTTTAATTTTTCAGCAAGAAGACCATACAGGGGCAACTAATTGAAATCGCGCCAATCGTATTTGAGTTCATTGGTTTAGTACTGAAGTTAATATACTATGTCCTGGAATCGTCATATAGGATTTTTGTTCCTTTAGCACCAGTTTCAGTGAAAGAGGACATAATTTTGGTAAGAAACCTTTTTATTTAACTATGTGGTAATGTCTCCTTGCTTTGCACTTGGATCGGCTTGAACCTCTCTGTTACTTTTTTTTGAGGGTGTTTCCACATCTGGATCAATGTACAAGTTCATCTATGTTTCTCTTTTTCTGTCAATTCATAAAACAGAAATCTTAAAAGTAGTTGAATCAGATAGCTTGTGAAATTTTCTTTCGTTGTGAAGATGGCTTTCTGAAGACTAAATAAATAGTTGAGACGTTGGCCCTTCGGCCATTCTTCCATAAAGAAAAAAGTCTTGTTCTTAATTTGCCAACATTATTTATGGCACTACTACAGTTCAACACATTGCACACATGCAACACAAGCAAACAAAACATTCTAAGGATGCAAGTTCACCCTCTTAAATTCTCCTAACATTAACAGAATTCATTATGTTGGTCTCTTGGTCTTAAAACCGAACCTGATTCAACTTCTGTTCCGTAAATGTAAACCTCGAAAGCTCCGTCTAAAGTTCCTCAATTCATTAAAAATTATTGATTCCAAATTATGAATGTATTGGAAACTCTTTATTAACATGAATTTGTGAGGTTTCCTATAAGGTCTCCCAGGCACTGCCGACTTCTCCCAAGTAGCCACGAGGCCTTGGATCTATCCGGATTAGGGCAGATTTCCTTGCTCTGTCTACATATTCCTGACTGTGTCCAATTTGTCCTTTTACTCTCCCATGCCCAGTCATTTAGAGTGTGAGAGACGTACCTATTGCTTACTCCTAGACATAGATCCGGTCCAGTAAAGCACGTCTGGAAACCACGCTTAGCGGATTCATCGGCGCTCTTGTTTTCCTCAATGCCCCCTTATGCAGGAACCCATCCCAGAATTACCCGTTTTCTTTCTGCCTCTAACTCTAGTCCCAGGGCTGCCTGACTGTCAGAGTAGATGAAGACATTATGTTTTGCTCCTTGTTTGACATCTGGTCGTGTGGCCACTTCCAGTATTCCGCCATTCCAGCAAACACTTCCGCCTGGTGTGGCGTCGTGTGGCTTCCCAAGGGAAAGCTCTCGCCCTCTGCATGGCCTACTTTGTATATTCCGGCTCCTGACGCCTGTGAATCAGCCAATCTTGATCTGTCTGTATACCATACCTGATTATTCGCAGAAGGTCGCTGAAGCAGCTCTTCTTTGAATTCTTTTCTTGTTGGGATGTTTATCCCAAATGACTTTAGTC
Organism: Taphrorychus bicolor; assembly: GCA_951812265.1. Taxonomy (NCBI): domain Eukaryota; kingdom Metazoa; phylum Arthropoda; class Insecta; order Coleoptera; family Curculionidae; genus Taphrorychus; species Taphrorychus bicolor. The sequence continues at coordinate 14,704,533 of OX638307.1, forward strand.
TCAGCCGATCGCAAGGGCGCCCGTCCTGCGACAGGACAATTGGAATGTCCCGCTGGATGAGGCTGGCGATCTGCGTGTGACCGCTTCCCATGACTGTTTCCTTCCACCGGTCGCAGCAATCCATCCTCCTGCAGGAAGCCATCGCCTCCTTCTTCATCCAGATTGGAAGCTCTGGCAGATCCAGTAAGGCATTTAGAGCTGCTCCCGGTGTTGTTCTGAACGCACCCGTTATGGCTAGGTAGATTGTTCTCTGCAGTCTGGTCAACCTCAACGCATAGCAGGCCCTGTCCACCGCTGGTCACCAGACCGCGGACCTATAGGATATCCTCGTCTGATTACCGCAGTGTAGAGCCAGTGCAAGAGGTGTGGCTTTAGACCCCACCTCCTGCCCACTGCCCTGCGCAGTTGCTATATGTTGTTGCTTTATTGCTTGCATTTTCTACGTGACTTTTCCAAGTCAGCCTGCTGTCGATGATTACCCCTAGGTGCTTAGCCTCAGTCTTTAGCAGCAGAGGTTCTGCGTACAGCGTGGGTGACCGGAATCATGTAGTTTTCCTCCTTTTGGTGTAGAGGACAAGCTCTGTCTTGCCAGGATTGACTGACAGTCCCGTCTCGGTACACCATTGTTCTATTATTCTGCATCCACTTTGCATTTGATCACAAACGCTGCCGAAGAACTTTCGTGGTATCATGACCAGTCCGTCGTCGACATTTCTCCAAAAGACCGTCTATTAAGAGACAGCATAATCGAGGTGATAAGCAGCTGCCTTGTGGACAGCCGCACTCGACCTCGATTTCCCTCCGGTCATCTCCCAGAGAAACCGTCACCCTACGGTTGCGGAGCGCCGATCTGACTCAGCTTACTAACTGTGTTGGAGTCCCCCGAGCCCTAAGGGCCTCGCAGGTGTTGTTTGTCGAATGCTCTTTCAATATCGAAAAAGAGTGCCAGCAGCACTTCTTTATTCGAGTAAGCCTTCTCTATTTTATGCAGTACAGAGTGGAGACGGTGTCGGTCAACTTCCCTTTACTGTAGGCATGTTCATCTTTGTTTATGGACTCTCTTGCCAAAATTACCCCTGTAATATACATATCGAATATCTTTTCTAACGTTTTCATTAGAAAGGATGTCAAACTTATAGGTCTAAACGATTTAGCGACATTGTAGTCATTTTTCCCAGCTTTTGGTATGAAGACTGCGTTTGCAGAGCTCCACGCCTTAGGGACGTATCCCAGTTCCACGCTCCCCGTGGACACTCTGTTCAGCGACTGGTCCACATTGTCCAGTCCCTCGTGCAGTATTTCTGGAAAATACCGTCTGGTCCCGCTGCCTTAAATGGACTGAATTCGCCCACCGCCCATCTAGTGACCTCGTCGGTCACTACTTGCCTTGCAAGTAATCAGTCCTCCCGGACTGGAACCAGCTCCGGAGGAGCAGCCATTCCATTTTGTCTAGGAAAGTGGGTCTCCAGGAAAATCTCTAGGGTCTCCCGTCCATGTTCCGTCCTGTTTTTTCATTGTTTTTAGTTGGTTTCCTCTTTCTCAGCTCAGCAATTTAACGAGCTTGGCCGATTCCGGAAGAGAGTCTCTTTTGTTCGCTTTGCTCTTTTGCTTCGCCTCAACTCTTTTTTGAATTCTCTGCGAGCTTCTTTTTATCCATCTCACCCCTGCGCACCCTTTTCGGCAGCTCGGTGGAAGGCGCTTCTGGCGTCTAACTTAAGACGCTCCAACGTTCCATCTCACCACGGAGCTCTACGAGCACACTGCTTCCTAAGTGGACACGACTCTTCAAAGGAGTGACCAATGGACTCGTTGAGCCTTTCTACTTTGTTATCTATTTCCTCTGTGGAGAGCAACCGCCGGTCGTTGCAAGCTATGGCCTGACCTAAAAGCTCATTGAACTTAATCCAGTCTGTTCTTTTCAGCGGTGTATCTGTCCAACTCGATTTCAAATCTTATCATCCCGCGCATCAAATTGCTATTCTAACGCTGTCCTTTTATGTCCCTCAATCTCAGTGTAGGCTTCTGTCCCAATGAGAGTGCACCCAATACTCGTTTCCTGGATGTGCGTATCGACTATGGTTTCAAATTTGATTCACATATGTGATGACTTTCACGGCCGCTCAAAATACAATCTACAGTTGTCCGGGATTTGAAGCCCGCAAAACCACCAAAAAGCAATCTGACCTTTGCAGCAGATAAAGGAAACGCAAGAGCAGTAATACCAACATCGGATTATGAAGGAAAAATCAGGATACTTCTTAGATAAGGATACTACTTACAGCCCACCACCTACAAGAAGCTAACTCGTGATCCAACCGCCCGGACTCTGAGGGCCACCAACAATTTATATTGACGAAGGTCGGCTCTGCTGCTCTGCATTTCGGTTGGCTATCTCTAGATTTTCTGATGCGAGGGAGTCTAATAGGACATTACCTTTCGCATTAGTGTCCATACTGCCCCAAACGATGTTGTGTGCATTTGCGTCGCACCCTATATGAACGGAAAATTTTTGCCTTTTGCATATCGCCCTACCTTTACCATATCCTACATCGGGGGGAGGTTGCACAATGTCATATGAAAGATATACACATTTTGCCTAAGACTGCGCCTTCTTCTATGATAGAAAATTTCGTAAGTTAGTTCACAAAATCTTTTTTTTAACAGCCAACAACTTTAAACGTTGTAGCCGAAATGAACGCTCAATAATTTCTTTGAAATCCCCATGAATGTAGAAACAGACCAGGCCATTAATAAACATTTATCACAAATCTAATTGACTTCGTGCTCAGGCTGGTAATTCTGGGCAGCAATTGGATTTTAGTTTCAGATTGTCATGTTTTCACGTTTTCCCTAACAAAATAACTCCTTTCCTTTATACCTAAATCATTTTACTATAATTAGTTTTTAGGTTACAGGAGCTGGTCACGGCATCGGAAGGGAATTAGCTCTGCAATATGCATCTGAGGGATCCACTTTAGTCCTATGGGACATAAACGAAAAAGGAAATGAAGAGACTGCCAGTTTAATATTGAAAAATGGAGGTCGTAAACCATATTTTTATAAGTAGGACAATTTTTAATTTTTTTTTTAATTTAATTCTTCGACAAAGCTCGAGAACATTTTTATTGGACATCGGATAAAGTTCAGATTTTCCAATAATCACGGTTAATTCCAAACTTAGTTCTGAAGGTGTCGAATTTGAAAAACCTAGCCAGGAAGCTGAAGTATCACGTAATATTTTGGATTTCCAGTTAAAATGGCATCAGTTTTCTGTCTGTGCTTATTGGATACGTTCACCCGACGATAGCGACTAGTTTAACCGCAAAACAGTTGCGCGTCAAATTTTGTCAGCGAATAAAACTCGTGTGAAGGGACTCTTTCGTTTTTCGTGCCAATGGGGCAAAAACAGATTCGTTCCTCAAAAAATTGTATAGAAAAATTTAACAAATTTTACAGAAAAAAGTTATATACTTATGGTGCACTTGATGAAACTGGAACTAAAATAACCACTTAAAATATTGTGAAAATGATGAGTTCTCTCACGCGTCATGGTGTGACCATTATCGTCAGGCTGGTGATTTAGCCTTCAATCCAAAGCCTTCAGACCAAATTCTTCCACTTTATCATCGTTGCTTGAAGCCATAGCGTTTGCGCTATGGTACGGTGGTAGGGCGTTCTTGTCATACCTGAGGCTTTTTTGCAAAAGTCAGAAACCAGATGAATCCGATTCATATTTTTATCGAAACAGCGACCGTTGTCTTTACGCAGGTACTCTGTGGGGTCCTGCAGTAAGTACAATCGTTACAGTCGCTTATGTTCCCGAACCCGCACCCGCATATGTTCGGGAATCTAACCATGTTCGCTGATTTTGGATAGAGTTAGGGCCTGCAGTAGATTGTCTTCACATGCTTGTACCTTAGTCCAACTGGGCCGCATCACTGAGAAACTGAGAATCGCTTCCGGTTAGTGTGCTTAAAGCAGATGGTTTCGATTTCTGCATTGGCTTCAAGAGTCATCTTTATTGGAGTGTGAAGGCTGGTCTCCTGTCCAAGTAGGGTAAGCATGTCGGTTCTTCAGACCTCATTACCATTGCGCCTGCAACACTAATCATATCTAACAAACTAGCGTCCTGTTGGATATGCAGATTTCCATGAACGGTGCTTGCAATCGAGGTCGCCAATCAGCACAAGTGCTTGTTGCCACGAGAACATTGAGATCTTCCTGCTGCAGATCGACCTGTGGAAGCTTGGATACGACGTGCCTTTCATCCTCGACGTTGCCTGCTCTTATATATGCTCTCCTCAATATGGCCACCCCTTGCTTTTGGTTTCTTGGAGAGCCAGAATCTGCTGCTTCCTTTTCTCCAAATAAGCTCTATCTCGTACTTCTGGCGCGTAGCCCGTTGACGTTCCAAGACGTAATGGTCAGCGACTCAGGGAGTCTAGCGGAGTGCCCCGCGAATTTAGTCTCCCAGGCAGTTCTTAAGGTTGGCTTCAATGGCCTTGATGAGGCCATCGTACTTCACTGTGAAGCTGCCTTTTTTAGGGGTTCATGCCCGGCTTACCTGGGAGTCTTCCCTCCATTTTTCACCTGGCCTGTGTTTCCCCGACGAGTTGATGGACAGTGTCTGCTTATTGACCTGAAATCTGCGCACTTTTGGGGTTTTGGGGCACCCCAGTGGCCGGGTACCTCTCCTTCTGCCCTGTAACGCACACACTTAGGGTTCCATCCTAAACCGTAACCAAGGCGCTACAGGCAACGTAGTGATTGTCTGAAACTCTGATTGACTGAAATGTCGCCTATTCTTTTGCAGTTGTTTTTAGTTTGAATAATCAATAAATCTGCTGTCCTGGCTACTGATGAGAGTTAGACCCCGAAACTAGTATGCAGATGGGTTAACTGGCAAACTAGTAACTGCATAAATACTTATATATTCATCAACCCAAAGTGTCAGGTCGTTTCGGTGTTTTTCAACTGGTAAATTGTTGGTTTAGAGTGCAGTCTCAAGTTCAGGTAAAATTAGCTTGACTGCTTGTCGTCTAAAGACCTCCGTTGCCAAACACTTCTCAGCTGCTGCCGTGGGGTGAACGTACCCGTAATTTTTTATACGCTAATATATGCTGTTTAAAGCTGTTTAAAGTCTGTTAAAAAATAAAACCAAACGTACCTAATAAAAGATTCTATCAATTTTTAGATGTGACGTTTCAGATAGAAAGTCCGTTTTAGAGACTGCAAATAAAGTAAAAGAGGAGGTCGGAGAAGTGTCGATATTAATCAACAATGCCGGCATTATGCCTTGCCATCCTCTGGAAAAGCATACTGAGGAGGAAATTAAGAGAACTATGAAAATAAATGTTTTGGCGCATTTCTGGGTGGGTATAATATTGGTATCTTTTTATCATTATTTTCATAATAATATTAAAACATTTTAATAAGGTTACTGCTTTGACTTGATAATCATGTCCAAACGAGTTTTTTAATAGGTAGGTACATTAAATGTGACTTGTAAGGCAAGGCGTATTACCTGGTAATCTTCTTTTCGACGAAATTTAGGCATTGATGATGGCCTAGAGCCGAAACCCGTCCGCCAAAACAATAATAAAAAATCCGTAGGAAAACATTAAAGACTTCTGTCAACAGTCGAAACCCGATATTTACATGATATTTTTCTTATTTATTTAGGCATCTGGAACATAACGTTTATATCTGCAGAAGTTGTAAAAAAGGACAATATAAATATATTTACGTGTATTTTATCCATTGTAGTTTTAAGGATTTGACAATTTACTTAGAATAGATTTTTTCATATTATGTCAACGTAGAGAAATGTTTTAGACTATAGAAGCGTTTCTACCAGACATGCGTAAAAACAACCACGGGCATATAGTGGCATTATCCTCTATAGCTGGGGTAACAGGCTTAAAAAATCTAGTACCATATTGCACCTCAAAGTTCGCAGTCAGAGGACTAATGGAAAGTCTCGCTGAGGAACTAAATGCGAACCAATATAACAGTATTAAAACTACCACTGTGTGCCCCTTTATGGTAGACACTGGACTGTGCAAGAAACCCTATGTGAAATTTGAAAATGCACTGAATTTACTGGATCCGAAATTTGTGGCTAGAGAAATTATGTTTGCACAGAGAACCGGTGTTGTGGAGTTTACGATTCCGAAGTATTTGATGACTATCAATCATGTGACAAGGTAAATGCTGAGCTAGTTGCTGAATGTTTAACATTGTCTTAAAAAAGGCACTGCAGACTCTTAAATCAATATTTTCAATTGTAGGTTGTTTCCACTGAAAGCGTCAGCAAAGGTAAAAAGCTTCTTTGAGAGTGGGATTCACCCTGATTTGTAATTTAAATTTAGTAGCACGCAAATAAATAAACCACATTTTTTCAAAGGTTGTTTTATTAATTATTATTGTTTACTTCCATAATATATCAATAAGCGACAATTGGGAAATGTACAAACAATAAAAATATTTTTAACACTAAAGAAATAACTAGTTCGATAATCGAAGGATTAATATGCTTCAACTAAATTTTGTAAATAAAATTGTAAGGCAAATATAACACGTGCTAGATAGCAATAAATTTTAATGTAACAATTTAAGTAAAAAAAAAGATGTGTAAAAAAGACTTTGATAAATATAATTTGTGGTATGAAAGAAAAAAGTACGTTATCCAACAAGCATATCTAACAAGCACCATTCCCAAAGGTGGCGCGTTTTATCTAAGGGAATAATGCCTTTGACATGCAAGTTGGCTAGTATACTTTGTCCACGGCTTAACTTGCAATTTGTTTACTTAATACTTAACATAACTCGAATTAACGAAGTGTCTCTGATTGTTAACATCGAAATGACATTAAAGCCATTATGGCTATGGTTTTAACCTTCATATAATGTTTTGTTTGTAATTTCCAACATGCGATTGTTATGGAGTGTATAACGAAAGTACAAAAGATGCAGCTTGAATAACGAATATTATTCACGCTGTAGCACCTGTTTCAGTTCAAAGGGTATAACCCACCCTGTTGTGTTTTTACAACTGATATTTGATGACCATTATTGTACAGCCGTGGACAAAATTATATAAAATAAGGGGGTTGACTCTAAAGCAACATTTACACAGGACTACTCGCCAGTTTTCATAACCTAAAATGTTAAGAATCTATATGCCATTAACTTACCTAAAGAAATATTTATGAATGGTGGATGGACGATTAGAGTATACAAGAGAAAACGATTTTATTTAAATTTTAAGCTTTAAAGTAACGATTTTGAAGCTTTAAAGGGCGAAAGTCGATTCTGTATTCGATTTCCATGAAAGCCATGTGCCCCCTTAAAATGCGGTATAAAAATAGCGGCAGCATAATAACTTCACTTTTAATAGCTGCTTGATGTAGCGTCCTCAAAAGTGTACACACAAGTAGCTCTCGGGAACAGGACTGAGAAAAAAAGCCGCCTTTTCCTCTCGTTTTTTGCTGATGGCTGAAGTCTTGAGGCATAATTTCCACACTAGTCATAGAACAGCTGAGAAAGACGTCAATAAACGTCCAAACGTCGCCAGTTTCTACTTAATTTTTGGAAATTTCTTTGGTCCTGTTCTCGTTATCCCCTTGTATGTTCACCCTTAATAACGTAACTTGAACATTCTTTGATGGACATTTAGGTCGCTTTTCTGATTTTTTTTTAATAATTTTCATTTAAATTTTTCAATAAACGTATAATTTGTATAATAAATTTCCTTCTCTTTTGTTATTATAATTTTGTCCTATCACATACCAGTCTCTAGTTACCTCTCGAAAATAGTCCATCCACCATAAGTTTAAACTTTTGACAATCATGTTGACAGCACGTGGTAGAAATAAATATCACCACTGGAAAAATTATTCATAAAGAAATCGCATAACTTTCACCTTTTGTGTAAATGGGCGGCTTTTCATCGGGCTCTTAATTGTCCCCAAGGGCGAGAGTCCTTTGTTATTGATGCGTTATTTAATACTTTACGGCTAAACTAAATATTGCAAAATTAACGGTACCTACTTTGTCATTTTTTTCCATGGTGGGGCGACTTAAAATTTGAAAAACAATTATTTCTTGGTTTAAGTATTCACCTTTTTTTACTTCATACATTATATACGTAGGTATGAAGTGTATGTCTATGTATATATAAATAAATATATTTTTAAGTAGTTTGACTTAAAAATTGATTTCTGGTTGTTTGCCCTAAATATATAAGTAAAGTGACACCACACGTTATTTTTGAATCTGGTATTAATAGGCAATCTGTCATAGACCTCGGAGAAAATAATGAAAAATCGTTTTGTGTATGAAGAACTTTCTTTAAATAGGGCCGCACAGGCGCGTATATGTGTGTGTATAATATATTTTCAATAGCCATTATACAAGTTGTACTGGTTATTATTTCTATCACCATTAATTTCCCTGAACAAGGAAAAAAGTAAATTACAAATTCAAAAAGCCCCGTTTGTTAGTGGTGTTGATCGACAGCCAGTGGTGGCCTTGCAGTCAAACGTAGCTTTTAATTTCTTACATGTAATCAAATCCCTTTATACACGTAAGTGTATTGTTATTTTCTGTAATTTAATCATCGACAAAGCAGTTTGCGCAGTAAGAAAAGACCGGTTAAAAAAGTCTCTCCTACGACGCGTTTTGTTTCCTCTAGACTCACTCCGATGCTTCCCTGTCCATTAAGTTTAAGAATCTCTAGTGAAAAAAGTACCACTCAGTTGATCGATGGACTAGAAGTGCCGTGGAAAGACACAGCCCGTTATTCGGGGGGAACCCTAGAAAAAAGGCTGACTTGGGGCCATTTTTAAAGCTAGGGGGCTATGGCCTTTCTATACCCCATGTTCAACCGGAGGAAGCAACTAGCCTTGATGAGGAAGATCCTGCTCAAAATAAACCGTCACGCGGCCGATCCTGATATACCGGGTGACACAAGATGTATGTAACAGTCCAGCGTTTCCAATTTTTATTTTAAAAATTTGAAATTTGGAGGTGATAGATAAGTCGTAAATGTACTTCAGATCCCATTTCAAGCACTTAGGCATGACTGCCAATTTAACCGGAAGTACCGCTATATTTCATTTTTTAAATGGAACACCCTGTATATTTGTTGATTTTCGGATTCCCCCGTCGAAATCTAAGTTATTAACATGTAACATAATGTATGCTTAGCTCTTACTGTTTTCGAGAAAATCGCGACTGAACTTTCGATATCATCAATAATAAATGTGGATTTTTATGGAAACAAATGAACATCGATCAGCCCTGATTTTATAGACCATTTTTTTAGGCTCTCTATCAATAGAAATTAAAAAAAGTCTTGCCAACTTGTCATGGAAAAAATGGAGAATTGATATTTTGAAGACATTGTTTATTTGTTTCCATAAAAATCCACATTTATTCTTGATGATATGGAAAGTCGGGCGCGATTTTCTCGAAAACGGTAAGAGATAAGCATACATTAAGTTGGATGTTAATAACTTAGAATTCGACGGGGAATCCGAAAATGAACAAATATACAGGGTGTTCCATTTAAATAATGAAATATTACTTGAAATGGGAAGGGATCTGAAGTACGTTTATGTCTTATTTATCACCTCCACATTTAAAGTTTTTTAAATAAAAACTGTGGAAACGCTGGGCTGTTACATACGGTATATGGGTTGGTCGCATGAAGGTATGCAGCGAGGGCCCACCTATGATATTAAGTTACAAGGTTAGTTATAACTATCAAAGCAAAAACCGCCGGAGAAGCAAGAGCCTCAAAATTGGGTATCCAAGGCTCTTGCCAAACCAGCCAAGATGACAAAGCTATGAGATGCTAAAAACAGAGGAAAGTAAGTTCTAGAAGCATCGGACTGAGCCGAGATGATGAACTCTATAAGGAACAAAACGCATCTTGGAAACAACGCTCTGATGATTCTACCCAACGAACGGTCCGATCTTTTCTTACTCTTTCGATTCTTTATAATAAACGGCCTATTTACACCAGACCCTGACATACATAACGTGCTATGTCACTTTTTTATATTTTTAAATATAATTACCCATTTATCGTTCTATCAATTGTGAAAACAATAGCAACAAACGGCTTCTTGTCACTAATTGCCATTTACGCGACGTTTTTAAGTTTTAAAGCTTCAATTGTCCACGCTTACGTATTTCTTAAACAGCTTAAAAGTTATAAAATTTAAGCCTCCGATATTGACCCCTTAAAGCGATCATTGAAAAGGTGTTATTTTTTGGGAAGAGTGTATATTGACATGCCTTTTTGCTAATGTATTGGTCGGTTTCATGGAATATACTTGCTAACAACACTTAGTGAGAGAAAACTGAGAGATTAATTTCCAATTTACAGAGGAAAAAACAAACTTAAACGCCCTACAATAAAAAAAAGCAAGGGGTGTTTTAGCTCAATTATCTCTATTTAGCGTATAAACATAGATCCTATTCTTTCTGGGACACCCTGTAGATGTGAAGCTGCGATGGTTGCTATTACGTTGTGATAAGCTTCACTGATAGAGGTTTCGACTTCCAAGCGCTCTAAGAGTATTCCGATTAACTTCTTATTAAGAAAACATAGGTTGGGAATAATCTCAAGGTGGAAATCGAGGCTCTAAGGAAGAAAAGGAACTTTTTTGATTATTTTATATTCCATTATTGATGATTTTTGCGTTAGAAATGCAGATGCATAAAACTTGGCGTCACCACTGAATTCTTGAGTTTAAAGCAGCTGAAAACGAGGTATCTAATTCAAAATTCAAACAGATTTTTAACTCATTTTAGGTAAACATATGTTAACTTCACATTGCATATTCTAAGCTGAATTTTTTAATGAATTCATGTTATATTCATTTGCCTTTCATATGACAGAAAAAGCAACACAACACTCAGCTGTCAGAATTTAATTCTTGTGGCAAGTTGAAGAAATATTGCCTTGTTATAAACGTTTATGTTCTGTCACTAAGCAAAATATCCTTCAACTATTTTACTCTTTATTTATTAACAGTGTCTTTATCAAAGTCTCGCAAATGGCAATTAGTGTAATTAAAAAATAGATAAAAATGTACGTAAGACTCTGTATTAATTTATTTTAGAACATATTTTGAAATTATTGCAGAGATCAATTAGTAAGCGTACAAATGCCAGGTTTTGCTGTCCCTGAAGAATTACAATTACATTTCATCATGTATAAAGTGATGAAAATGACCCAATATATATATATACTATCTGTGTCAGAAATTTTAAGTTACCCCTATTTTGTATATAGAAGAATATTATATGAATATATATAACAAAAAAAAGATTATATACAGCAACAAAAAACACTAGATAAAAAGAGGAAGTAAAAGATAAGCCTTTCAATTCTTATACAGTTTGTTTTCTTAATAGCAATTTATACACATTCCTGACAAATGATATTTGCCCGTACTGTAACTTTGGGTTAACTCAATAATATACAGTCATACTTAAAACGATAAAAATACCAACTAAACACATGGGTGAAAAATTACGAATATACATACCGGAATATGTTGGTAATTTCATCGTTTACCGCATGGGCAGCACTCACACACACACACACACACACACACGGCACATATGAACGAATTGCAATATCAACTAACTGCCCGTATCAATAACAACTAAAGAAGAGGTAACTTCATATACCTGTAGCACGGGAAATTCGTCCTTACCTAATATATTGCAAAAAACTCCTAGATTAGCTCCTAAATCAAATGTTCCCGGACTGGCCAGTATCACAGACAAATTTACTGACGTGGTTGTGAGCGGCTTCAACGTTCGGACTATTTTTCCGTTTGTGAGCCAACAGAAATTACTCGATGCCTGTATCGAGAACCAATTTGCTTTTTGTTGTTTATTAATGTTCGTTTTCACGCTGAAAATAAATGTACTGGTATTATTTTTCGATTGCATGTTAGGAAAAAAAGCACTGACCTTGTATGAAGTGCATTAATGGTAACTGTAAGTAGATCTTCGACAACGCTATGCAGTATTAAAGTAACGGGAACAATGCAGTTCCTAGATTCACTGAAATTGTGCTTAATAATCGATGGATGAAGTAAATTATATGTAACTTGATTTTGAGTATTGTCTGAGGGTTCTTCCACAGTCCCAACAGAGGTATTTAGATCGATTACATTGTCCGATATTAGCCTATCTATTGGCTCCTCTTCCCTGATTATTTCTATTGGAACACACGTGTGGCCATGAATCACTCGTTTACTTGTTGCGTGACAAACTAAAGCACTCCATTCCAATATAAGGGTTCCATCACGATTCTTAATATCATTGTTCAGATTGAAAGCATTTAATAAAGGTATGTGGCTTTTTCTAGCAAAAACTTGAAAAGCAGTGGTTAAATGTGGTACTGGAAACTTCTCTGAACTCAACGATATACTGGTATATTTATTACTATCTCCATCCGCTTTTCTCCTGGCTTTAAATAAAATATGAGCAGACTCCTGGGAATTTAAATTTATATACTTTGGTGTCACTATATCTTGGGTCAAAGTCCATTTACTGCTTAAGAAAGCGATATTCAGCAACGTAATTTCCGTTGACATTGCATTATGGATTTTGTTTAAATTAGTTGTTTTTAAAGCTAAGGCCAAGTCTTCGGCAACTCGTGAATTGTAACTGTTTTGCGTAGAAATCTCTACGGATATTGATTCTTGGACTTTTAGATTCCAAGTGTGTCTAATAAGCCTATACCTGTAAAAATATAATTTGGTAAAAACTTAGGTTTAGGTGTTGAAGCTAAACTTACTTAGGCACGCTTCCCACATCAACGTTTTCATAATAAGTCAATAAGTCGATTGCATAAGGCCCCTTGACGTAAGGAGCTTTTACCCATATGTAAAACGAAATACTCTGACCACTTCCTAATTGCCCGTCTTGTAACGGAATGGATGTTATATGGTTTTTCCTAGCTAACTTCTCCTTAATTTGAGGCGTTTCTCCGTCGTTAATAGTGTAGAGGACCTGATTATTCCTCAACTCGCAATTGCTTAATAGGTGTGGAACGCTGGTTGCCAACATGACGTTCTTTAAAGGAACCGAACCAGTGTTTTGTAAGTCGACCGACACGCGCTGTAGTTCCCCTGCGAGGAAGTCTGGGTTCATTTCCGAAAAAGTCATCTAAAACAAGAGATAACTCCGCCTATACGCACATACTTCCATAACATACTGCTCATTGTCTATGTTTTACATAGCTGGCCTTGAACTGCAAAAGAAGGGGATGGAAACACATTACCTTGTACTTTGCAAATTCTGCGCATGTGGAAAATTGAAAATGGCCCAGCCACATTTTGCTTTAATGTTGCCGATACTTTCACGAGTTATTTGATGCCCAAGTCTGTGATTCTAACTAAATAATTACTGTAGAAATTCGAGATTTCACAACAACTCACGCGCATAATGCACCCAGTACAAGCTCCCCACTTTTTGACGTCAAGGTCGGCAAGGAATAGACAGGATGGGTCATTTTCTTTTCGCACCGGTTCTGGTTCTGGTTGACATAAAAATGACAGACCAGGTTATTTTCAACCAATCTGTTTTGATAAAAATCAGCTGGTCTGTTATTTTTATGTCAACCGGAACCAGAACCGCTGTGAAACGAAAATGACTATTATATTTTAGTAGTACACACAAGTTGATGGGCTTGGCGGATGATAAATTTGACGCCCCTTTAATATACAGGGTGTTACGTAATTCCGTTTATAGTATGGAAAAATAACAGATTCAAAAATTGATTTTGTTTTAATAAATAAGAAAAACAATGGTTTAACAATATAAGGCGGCTTAAAGTCATATTTTGTCAAAAGTTTAATCGTAAGAAAGGAAATTTTCAACGATTTTCTTTTCTTAGGGCCGGATTTTGAATCCCGATCACGAACTTCAGTAATCATCGCTCAAATGTTACAGTGCGATTAAACTGCGCGGACTATTGATTGAGTGTATTGGGGCCGGTATTTTGAAAACCGAATAAATTAGTCGAACACTGATTATCTTTTTAATCCCCTCGTTGGGTATTTTAAGTGCCGATTAACCTTAAACACATATCAAATACCAAAATACGTTGATTAATTTTAACTAAATATTTAACCGTCATTTGCTAACGTCATTTTTAAAATATCTTGTTTCATGCTTTTATTGAAGTAGTTTACAAACCTTTGACGAAGTTATCGAAGATTACATAAATAATATTCGAGCATATTTTGCCTTGACAAAGAAAAGATCATTTTAATTTGTGTAATGACGAAGAATTTTATAATCTATATCGTTTGAGGAAAAGCACCGTTTTAAACATTTTGTAACAAATAGAACATTTCTTAACTTATGAAATACCTCGGAAAGTTGAAAGACTAGGTTTGGTCATAACAACGAATAATTTATATACACAAATACCGCTGGACAGATCAATCACCGAGCTACCAATGCTTTACTGTCAATCAACGGTAATTACATCAAAATAACCCAGAATGATGATGAAATGGGTCGAACAAATATAGATTTTTCGAAAGATAGATTTGAGTCACTTGCCTTTTTATAAACTCCAATTCAGGTAATAGGCACTGTCATCAATCTGCGGGGAGTTCATTAGAAAACGTCAGCTATGAATTTTTGACAGAAAAGAATGACGAAATCAAAGTACCTAAACTTTTGTGTCTTCATCTTTCTCGTTTGACATTTCACAGCCAACTAGATGACGTTTTTAAATGAACACACCCTACTTCATGTTTTGTAAAACTGATCAAGTTTCAGTCCGATTTAACCCCGATTAATATTGATTAAGTATTTTGGTAAATTTTTGGGTGATCGATTAGCTAATCAGATTATTTCAACAGTAATTGTATATATGTTGGCATTCTTGATTATCGAAATTAGTTGTTGGTTGTTATTTGCCGAATGCCGAACCCCTGAGTGCTTTTTTTGCGTCGCCCGCATAGAAAACTTTCTGTTCCTGGAACCCACGAAAACAATGATATCAAATGAAAAAATGTCATATGCCAAAAAATTACGTTAGCAACCGACGGTTAAATATCTAGCGGCTGTCTATTAAAAATTAGTCAACCCATGTTGGTATTTGATATCTGTTTCAGGTTAATCGGCACTTAAAATATCCATTCATCATATCACATAATTTCATCAGATTGCAAAATACCAGCCCAAAGACATTCAAAATTTAGTTTTGTGCCGATCGGCGAGAACATTTGAGTTGCAAGAGATTACATCATTGAAGTCATCAAAAACAAGAGAAAAGAGTGACTTTTTTCACCAACTTTCGATGATCTTGAGGTCTTGATCAAAAGTTGAATGATTTCAAATCCAATTACTGACCTACAGCTCGGCTCCTGTCACAAACCGTCCCGTCACACTCGTGTAAAAAGTGCAGTTTTTGACACTAGTTGCACAATATACATAAATAATACATAATATATATATATAGGTGTTCATTATAAAACTTCATCTAGTTGGCTGTGAAATGTCTAAAGAAAAGGATGGAGAAACAAAAGTCCATTTACTTTGATTACGTCATTCTTTTCTGTCAAAATTTCATAGCCTGCTAGATGAAGTTTTATAATGAACACCCCTTACTATTTTTGCCGATCTGAGAGTACATTTGAGTTGCAAAAGACGTTCACACATTCATAATATATTTTCAATCAAACTACGAAAAAACAGTGAATTTTTTCCTTGCCTACGGCTCGTGTCACGAACCGTCACACTCGTGCTTTTCGTTGGTTTTCGACACTAGTTGCACAATATATTATTTTCGCCGTTCTGGTAGAAGATTTGAGTTATAAAAGACGAAATCATTTTAAGACCATTATAGGCCAATTGTTAATCCAATCAATGAACAAAAAACACTACACGAAAATTTAAGATGACTTTTGACTATCTTGATAAAAATTTTAATGATTTCCAATCTAATTCCTTGCCTACGGCTCGAGTTACAAACCGTCACACTCGTGTGAAAACTGCAGTTTTCAACACTAGTTGCAGAATATACTACTGCCGATCTGACAGAACATCTGAGTTTCAAAAGACGAAATCATTTTAAGACCATTTTAGTCACATTATTAAGGTTTTTCAATCAAACAACAAATAACAGTGATTTTTTTCGCCAATTTAAGATGTTTATTACCTATTTCGATAAAAAAATGAATTATTTCCATTGCAATTCCTTGCCTAGGGCTCGTGTCACAAACCGTCACACTGGTGTGAAAAGTGCGGTTTTCGTTGCACAATATACTATTTTCACCGATCTGGAAGAACATTTGAGTTGCAAAAAGACGAAATCATTTTAAGACCATTTGAGTCAAATCAAACAACAAAAAAACACTGAATTTTTTCAATAATTTAAGATGATTTTTACCTATCTTGAGACAACATTGAATCTCCATGATTAGGCCTAAAAAGTGGTCCAATCGGGTCCCCTTGCAAACAGCTGCCGGCAGTATTATAGCGACATGTTTGCAACTAACAAACAAAGAAATATCTCACTACGCGTGACCACAAGGTGACACGCTTAACAAAAAAATCTCTGTAGAAGTCCTCTCCTACGCACACACACACACTCAATCACAAAGCAGCAATAACTGAGAAAATTGGAATGACTTTCTGGTACATAGTTCACTTTAAGGTGCCTCTGTTAAAGGTCAAACTAACATAAAAAGGAAGCAGAAAATGTAGTCATTTATACTTATAAGTAAGTTGTCTGGTATACTGAAACTAATGATCAGAGTTGAGAGACAGTTAGGGACAACTGAAAGAATTCGGATTTCGGAGGTTTGAAAATAATTATTTACCTTAATGTGTCAAATTGTGTTCTGGTAGAAAACAATAGACTAGTGTCTGAGAAGAAGAAGAGGTAACTTTAAGGTAATTCGATTAACATAGTAACGAACATTTGAATATCAAACTTTTCCCAAACAAGTTACTTGATACCAAGACAACCAGTAATTAAGATACTTAATTTGACTTATCATCTGGTAAAATAATTGACCTTGAGGTAACCCAAAAAGAAAAAAAAATATCCACCCAAAATTGAGTGTTTTGCCGAACTGAGCATTTGAGTTGCAAACGACAAAGTTATTTTAAAACCACTTTAATGGAATTGTTGATGTTTTTCAATCAAACAACAGTGATTTTTTCATTCACCGATTTGAGATGATTTTTACCCATCTTGATCAAAATTTGAATGATTTCCAAGATTAGGCCTAAAAAATTTTCCAATCGGGTCTCTCTGTCGCATTAGCAATTATTTCGCGGCCGGGTTGTGGATGTTGTACCTTATTCTAGAGCTCTGAGGAAGTTTGTGCATAATAAACGAAACGTCGGGGAAGAGATAATTGTTTCCACCCATCGTCCCAATCCGCCAATTCAACGAAACAATTTAAGTTCTCCGGGAGGCTATATTCTATAATCATTATTTACTTTAATGGTCAACTCCAAGTAACGTTCAGTTTTAGTAGAAAACAATTTTCTCAAACAATTAAATTAAGACCTAGAAGAGCAGTATAAGGGAACTGAAAGTTTCGTGATTTTGTTAGCTAGTTGGCACAGAGAGAAAGAATAATAACCAGAGTTGATAATGAAATTCTTCCGAGTTCAAAGGTCTTAGAAATAAATTCCTCACCTTATTACCAAGAACTTCTTTTTGGTAATAAAGCCCTTTTTATTTTGAATATCACATATGTTTTGCGTCCTTTTTGAAGCCAGCTTGAACCAAGTTGAAAGAGGTGAATAGCGGATGTATGACATAAACAACACTTAATGTTTGTGAAATCTCCAACGTTTCGACCTTTATTGAGGTTTTTCTCAGGGCTCTTTCAATAAGCAAAGTTTGTCTGGAATAACATTCCTAAAAAAAAACCATGCCATGACGACACCATACACATCGGTAAACGCCTACCTGTAAGGTTGTTGAATGTTTTTTTAATTGATACAGTGGAATGTTATTCCAGACATGTGACAACGAAAAGAAACGTTTACAATTTTACAAACGTGACGTGTTGTTTATGTCCTACACCCGCTTTTCACCTTTTTCACTTTATTGCTTTTGGATCTCATAATTCGCAGTCCTCACATTATGTTTGCAAATCTGCAATTTTTCCATAAGGCTATAAAATTACGGAACACCCTGTATAAACAAAATTAGTAATAAATTCGAATAAGAAACATGGCAAAACAGATAGAAAAAGCTTGCCAGCTCTTGCAAACATTATCTGGATGGTTATTCGCCGACGTTTCAGTACTTTGGTTTCCACCTTCCTCAGGACAAAAAAGAACACTAATGGTTGCGTGTTGATTTTTTTCGCTTTTCATTGGTCGCTTATATTTGTTTTTAAAAAAATCTGTTTTGCTCTAAGGAAGGTGAAATTCAAATCGCCGAACCTTTGGCATAATTATCAGAAAAAATAAGAAGAAAAGCAGAACTAAAACAAAACACTTACCTGTAAGCAGGGAGCGTAAGAAACGACCTTTACTTCTATAGGTTTGACAACCAGAGGATCATTAGATATATTCAACACCTTTTTCCCCTTAACAACTATATCTGAAGCGTCAATTGAGGTAGCTATTGTATAACAAATTGCTGATATTGTCACGGTTCCAGTAATTAACGGCGTTAACGACAATATTAAATCCTCATTCGAATTGCCATCGATAACAACGGACTTTATTACGTACGTTTTTATATATTTATCCATTTTCTCGCTTAAGTCCAAGTTTGTGATTATTTCTTCGCCACTCTCGTAGCTCCAGACTAAATATATATTTTTCAGAATAAGAATTGTTTGTAAACAGTTAAAGAGCTGAACAGAGACTTGTATTGGCTCGTTTATAATTGCTACTGGCGTATTAGTTGCCATTGAGGCAAACGTATATAAGGACACCATCGGTTTAAAAATTAGGGGTGCCGTGCCAGACTCTTCAGTCAGCAACATCTCTTCCAGTTTATGCCACTTTTGCTCCGAACTGGAATCTTCGCTACCCTCGAAAGTTATTCCTAAAGCTGTAACTTTTCCAGGAGTAGACAACGGTCTAGTAGGACCTACTAATACTTTTAAGGAGGAGTTATTGAGTTCCGGTACTGGTAAAACAGGAACCTCTTTTGAAGATTGTTTTGACAGTTTAGACTGGAAATTAAAACAGTACATTTTGTATTAATTGTTTTGAAAGTGTTTAGCATATATAACAAACCTGTGTTATGTTCTCTTACGAGTAATTAGTACTAGAACTCGAACTATGATTGATAAGTGAACTTGAATAAATAATTGATTCACTTACGTCTAAAATTGACAGAAACTCCTTCAGAAACGTCGCCTGTTGAACATCTGACTGTTTACTTTGACCAGTCAGCAATTTAGAAAATGAGTCTATGGCCTCATCAAATTGATGCAAATTATTTGCCAATCTTCCGATAGTGTAATGTATGTGGTCGCTTGCCAAAACCCATCCCACATCTTCATAGAGTTGATAAGCTTGTTTGTAACATCTAATTAAAAAATGATGTTTTCCTGCATTACTTTTTGTTGTAATAAAGGTAGAAATGTTGACAGGTTTGTTATTTTGACGTAGCAATGCACAAGTTTTAATTTTTCTCTTTCGAAGAGAGACTCTTAACAAATTAATTAACTTTTTGTAATAACATTTTAAATACAAAAAAAAACATAAAATCACATTTTTTAACTCGTAAAGGAATCATACCTTAGAGCATGTTTCTTCTGGGCAGCCTTGAAAAATCGATGACCAGAGAGCACCATATGAAAAGCGTATTTTCGTAACATATTAGACTGCATAAAGCAGTAAGAGGCTTGTTCCAGGAGTAAAGCTGAGCGCAGGTCCGAGTCCTCGCTAGTCATACGTATCAGTTGATGCGCAGTTTCTCCATAGAGCATTTTTGATTTTAGGCACTCGGAGCTTAATAAGGTGGCACGCGTGGCAAATTGTGGCATTCTGAAAGAAAATATCACTCTGAGCAGAAGCTTCTACTAAAGAAGTAATATGAAATTTATCGGGTAAGTAGAATAACTGAGATGTTTTATTTTTTTAATAATCATATCCCAGTAGATATAAACTAAGCCGCAGATGAAATGGGACAGTCAAAAAATTACCTAATTTTGACTAGCTTACCTAACTTCGACTTTATTAATTTTGGTTTTTTAAGCCAAACGTGGGAAGTGCCATCATTGATATCGGGCATATTTTTTGCAATGCCTTCTAGTTATACAGGGCGCGACTATGGAGCCGTAACAAAGTTGAAATTTTTAACCAAGGATTTGGGAAATATAATATAAAATGTTTTCCGGGCTTTGAGACCGTAGTCCAATGAAATTTGTTCCTGACGTTTCGTCTACACTTGCGGCAGTCATTATCAAAGGCGATGAGGCAATGGGCGAAGTGATCTCCCGTGCTTCCCGACGTTGACTGATTCGACTCTGGTGAGCTCCGTGGTATTTATTCCCCCGCCATGTGGAGGGACTGGGGTGGGGGGTTGCGGTGGCGCGGGGTTTCGGCGCTCTTAAAGTATGACGTAGAACTCGCTTCCAGCCTGCATTTAGAAACGTAATTTCCTCCTTGTTGAAATTGTTGTCGTGTTTAAAGCCCTCAATGGCCTCTCTCGTCAGTCTCGGATAGAAACGCTGCGATTGATATAAGATTTTGAACCTCGTTGAAAAGGATGCCGTGACCTTATTTTTCAAATGAGAGTAATATTCCGTTATTGTATATTCCGCATTTAGGTACTTGGCCTTGAAAAAAGAAAATCTTTTTTAATCTAATAAATTTATAGACTTCAAGACTTGAATTGTTTTAAACTATGCCGAAGTTTTTGAAATTTGAGTATTTCTGTTGGCTCGGAAATGAAATTCCAGCATGTCAAAATGTCCCTTACTTTAAGTAATTTCCAGCTGTTTCAATTTAATTTTTAAGAACTCTGCATTCAACAAATATTGCTCTATGACCTCTAGAGCCATTGTGATATTGTGTTTAAGCATTCGCGATAATAACCACATATTACTGTCATGTCCAATCCATGGCCTACTAGTAAAAACTATATTTTTCTTGATTTTTTAAAATACTGTTACGATTCGCAGCAACGCCGCATGGGAGGCGGGGCAACGCATGGGAGCGTGTTGGTTGGTGGGGCTTCGCGACCTATCCGCGCTGCGTCATGGCTGACACGAGTGATTTATTGCTCGTCTGGCTTAATCTAGAAGGCAGTTGTTTACAACCGTTTTTTTATGTGAGATTATTCAAGAATTCTTATAAAGAACTTTCTAGGTTTTTCTGTAATTTTAGGATTGTATATAAAAAGCGTATAGAGCGCGCAGAGTAGTAGTCGTATTTTAGTCGAGCTATAAGTAAGCTAAAGTTACGAAGCGATATTAGAAGGCTATAAAGTGTTAAGTAATGAGTTATTCAGTAGTCGTGTGTAATTGTGGAAATAAATAAATAGTGTTTTCGTGTTAAATCGTTACACTGGAATTATTGAACCCCGAGTTCGCAACAATTGGTGTCAGAAGTGCGATTCCAGTGAGAATTTGAGGACTAATATTACTGAACTGTAAGTGAGTGCTTCATTTCCGGACATTACGTGTTTATGCCAGTGACCAGAAGCCAGCATCAAGCCATGGAGGATCAACTTGCCGCCCTGCTGTCCCTTATGCAACAACAGAGGGAAGAACAGGAAAAACGTGATCAAGTACAGGAGCGGCGTTATCAAGAACAGGAAAAACGTTATAAGGAACAAAAAGAAGAGCAAGAAAAACGTTATAAGGAACAAAAAGAAGAGCAGGAAAAACGTTATCTAGAACAAAAAGAAGAGCAGGAGCGACGTTATCTAGAACAAAAGGAAGAACAGAAACGGTTCAAAGAAGAAATAGTGACCCATCTCGCAGCTAGGGAGCAACAATTGGAAGAAAGAATAATGCAATCAGTTAATGAATCCGTTAACAGCGTTAACGAATCCATTAACGGCATTAACGAAGGAAGCTGTCAACCAGAGGGTTCTCGAACTAGAAAAGAAATTCCGGGAACAACTTGAGGACGACACCGTGTCTACAGAGAGTTTTAGCACAGCCAACGCTAAAATTAAGCCTCCCGATTATGACGGTACTACGGCGTGGGAAATTTATAAAACCCAATTTGAAGCAGCTGCAAAAGCTAATGGCTGGTCCGAGCCCCAGAAAGCTACATCATTAGTCGTAGCACTTCGTGGAAAAGCGGCTGAGTTACTCCAATCTCTGTCGGCAGCGGATCAAAGTAATTATGCGGCGTTAGTACACACTCTGCAACTACGATTTGGAAATGAGCACAAAGAAACCGTGTTCCAGGCCCAGCTGAGAATGAGACAGCAAAAGTCAGGTGAATCCTTACAAGAATTTGAGGCGGACATAGACAGACTCATTCACCTGGCATATCCATCGGCCCCTGAATCTTTTCAAATGCAATTTGCCGCCGAAAGGTTCATTGAGGGAGTTCGCGATAGTGACATGAGATATCACTTACGTCTAGTAAGGCCCAAGGATATCAGCGAGGCACTAGTTCGGGCCCTGGAATTCGAGGCGTCACGAGTGTCATCTAGTTCAGCTCCGCGTGTAAGAATGGCAACTTGCAATGAAGAGGAGAATACGTCTATGGCTGAATCCATGGCCAGTTTACATAAAGCGATGAAGGATATGGCAGTCAATATACAAGCCCTATTGGGAAGGACCCCTCGATCAACAGACAATCGGGGCATAAAATGTTTTAACTGCGGCAGACTGGGTCACATCAAGAGTAACTGCCGTAATAGGGCAAGAAGTCCGTGGCCGTTGTTTAGAAGACCGAGCGGCAACCAAGACCGCCCTAGAATCCAGGAAAAACCAATTCCTGTCAATGTAAGGGGGCAATTGACCGAGCCCGTTAAGACTTCCAGGATCAGTCAAGTCAATCAATCAAGTCAAGCCAATAATTTGGGTGGCAAAAGTGTTACAGAGGCCGGACGCATTAAGGAACAGAAGATCCAAATTGAACATCGACCAGGAAGGTCTCACGAAAATGCCGATGCATTGTCCAGACGGCCATGTAAAGAAGATAGTCAGCACCGTCGAAGAACTGAGCAGCGTGAGGGACTTCCTTCTGTAAGAAGAACGTCGGTGGAAATAAACGATGGCTGGACTGCACAGACGTTTCGAGAAGAACAATTGAATGATCCAGATATTGGCTAAGACTGACGACAAGAGACCAGAATGGCAAGAAATCGCTGGTAAAAGTCCAAACCTGAAGGCGCTATGGGCCCAGTGGCACTCTCTTAAAATAGAAAATGGACTACTGAAGAGAGCGTGGGAGAGTCCGGATGGCAAGACCGTAGTCAGTCAGTTGGTTGTTCCTGGTAGCAGAAAATCGGATGTACTACAGGAAATGCACAACGGAACAAGTGGAGGTCATTTTGGGGTCAATAAAACCTTGGCCAACATTAAAGAGCGGTTCTACTGGGTGAATTATCATGAAGACGTCGAATCTTGGTGCCGCAAGTGCGAAGTTTGTTGTGCCAGAAGGACCTCGAACAAGATCACGCGGCCGAATGGTGCAGTACACTGTAGGTGCTCCATTCGAGAGGGTAGCAATTGATGTCGCGGGACCATTTCCTCAGACTGAGTCGGGCAACAAATACATCTTGGTCGCCATGGATTACTTCACTAAATGGCCTGAAGCATACGCCCTACCTAATCAAGAAGCAACGACTGTGGCAACGGTGCTAGTAAATGAAATGTTCTGCAGATTTGGGGTCCCTCTCGAACTTCATTCTGATCAGGGCCGAAATTTTTAATCGGCTGTTTTCCAGAAGGTCATGGAACTTCTCGGAATTCGCAAGACCAGGACAACTCCTTTGCATCCACAGTCGGATGGGATGGTAGAGAGATTTAATCGGACCATGGAACATTACCTGTCTAAAATGGTGGCAGATCATCAGCGTGATTGGGACCAACATCTACCTCTCATGTTGATGGCATATCGAGGCTCTACGCATGAAGCCACTGGTTATACTCCTGCGAAAGTGATGTTCGGAAGGGAAATGAGGCTTCCTGCGGATTTGATGTATGGAACATCAGAAAAAGACTCGCTCAACTCTGAGAACTTTGTGGAGGAGCTCAAGGAGAGGCTGGACAATGTTCATGAACAAGTTAGGAATAAACTGCGGATATCCAGTGATCGAGCCAAAGCAAGATATGACTTACTAGCTAACTCCCGCGGCTTCCAGGATGGTGATTTGGTGTGGCTATACAATCCGCGGAGAAAGGTGGGGAAGTCGCCCAAACTTAGCCAAAATTGGGAAGGACCTTATACAATTATAAAGAAGATTAATGATGTGGTGTATAGGATCCAGCGGACCCCTAGGTCAATGATGAAGGTCGTTCATTTGGATCGATTAGCACGATACCATGGAACTCTATCTGTTCGGGACGAACAGCCTTAGGAGGAGGGCAATGTTACGATTCGCAGCAACGCCGCATGGGAGGCGGGGCAACGCATGGGAGCGTGTTGGTTGGTGGGGCTTCGCGACCTATCCGCGCTGCGTCATGGCTGACACGAGTGATTTATTGCTCGTCTGGCTTAATCTAGAAGGCAGTTGTTTACAACCGTTTTTTTATGTGAGATTATTCAAGAATTCTTATAAAGAACTTTCTAGGTTTTTCTGTAATTTTAGGATTGTATATAAAAAGCGTATAGAGCGCGCAGAGTAGTAGTCGTATTTTAGTCGAGCTACAAGTAAGCTAAAGTTACGAAGTGATATTAGAAGGCTATAAAGTGTTAAGTAATGAGTTATTCAGTAGTCGTGTGTAATTGTGGAAATAAATAAATAGTGTTTTCGTGTTAAATCGTTACACTGGAATTATTGAACCCCGAGTTCGCAACAATACTATGAAATCTTACTAGGGTTATTATACATTATTGAAACGATTTTCTTGTCCCCTGTAAACAAATGTAAAAATCCAATATGGCCGTCGTAAGAAAAGTTGATGATGGTTCCAGAAAACCGAAACGTTGTGTCGAAATTTTACCTTTGCAGGTGTATTCCACTCAAAAAGTTGCTTCAGAAATGTTTTCACAAATTTCGATTATCCTTTAAAATAAGGGAATTATAACAGTTTTTTTAAAAATGCACCATTCTGATTTTCCCAAAATTTCTCAAAAACCCGATTTTGAACAGCCACCCCGTTTTTGTCATTACATTACTAACATAATTGTCTAGAACTTTCCCCATTTAACAGACTTCGTAGCTCCTATAGTTTCCGAGATCCAAATACATGGAAGATCAATTTGGGACACACTGTATTGAAATAGTAAGATAAAAATTATTGACGATTCCGCAAAAAAAAAGGAGCGTTCAAGCGGAAAAAAGGAAACAAATTATGTTTGGCAACCCGTCGATACGTGTTTCCGCTTATTGGCTTCATCAGGCAAAAGTATGAGCCGCCAGTAATGGGCACATATTCGGGTGTGGCCTGAAAAGGGTGGAGAAACAAAAAAGTGGGAACCACATGCAGACATCTGCTCAGCCTTCCTTAAAGTTCAGTTTTCTCATTTTGGGATTTAGTTCAGTATATCCACGGCAGCTTTGTCATAGACCTCTGCTGTGAATTATCCAAAATATACAAAGGAATGAGTTTAATTACAGCAGAAGTCTATGGCAAAGCTGCCTTAGATATCTTGAACCAATCCCCAAAAAGGAAAAACTTTGAGTGGTTCCACAAAAGATCAAACCGATGCCTCCATGTGGCTTCCATTCTTTGTTTCTCCATCTTTTCTAGGCTACACCCGAGTATGTGTGCCTACAACGGTTGATGCTCATATTTTCCCTGATGAAGCCAAAAAGTGTAAACACGTGCCGCCGGCATTGTCAAGCATAATTTCTTCTTTTTTTTTCCGCTTGAACGCTATTTTTTTCTGCAAAATTGCCAATAACTTTGCCTCTCTACTTTTACGTTCAGGTGGAGAAAAACTTACTAAATGTTAGGAAGTCATCTGTAGGAAGAACTTCGAGACGACACGCTAACAACGGTACTACTGCGTATCGATACGGTGGATGAACCACTACTAATCAAGTAGTAGCAGGTACAGAGACTAGGAATAGAATTTGGCCGGCCAGAAGAATCTGAGAGCAACTGCAGTTGAATGTTTCAGCAGAGACCATCAGGAGCCTGCACGACCAGGGGTCATATAAAGTGTCCCCTTTTGGCATCTTCAAGGGAGATACGGTCTTTTTGTTGATGATTGCCGTTTTAACTTTTTCAATTCCAACGGGCCGACTGAGGACTTGGCCAGGACGAAAAGAACGATACTTCGAAGGAAATGGTGGATTGATTGGTTGAGGCAGTATTCGTTACAATAGAAAGACAGATCTTGCGGTTTTTCAGAAAACAGAACACGTATATCGAAGAACAAAACATTATTTGCAATGAATTGCCTCCCGATTGACACGTCTGAAGTTAGATAAAGCTAGACTTTTCCCGAAGGAAACACCAGCTGGAAACTATGGAGAGTTTCCAGCTGAGAAGAGAGTCCTAAAGGGTTAATGAACCAATTATTTCAAACATGTAAAGTAGATGTCGTGCAGTTAATCCGGGTAGACGAGGGCCAACGTCTCATTAGACACAAGAATTAATATTCCTGTTTTATGTCAAAAATAAAATTTTAAGGCTCTTCATATTACCCAAATTCTTGGTAAAAAAATACTGGGCGTCGGGAAATGATGCGCAAAAGATTTTGGGGCTGTGTACCCTAAAAAATTGGCAAAAGACTTCATATAAACATAGGTCCGCAAATTAACCTCAAGGGAGCAAAACCCGCTTAAAGGGTGCACCCCGAAGATCTTTTTTTTTATGGCTATAAACGAAACGGCGTGAGATAACTTCATGAATATTTGTAGGTTCACTTAAGTTTTTAAACCACATTCAAAAGTTTTAACGAAATTTAAAAAATCAGTTTCGGGTGTTAACTAAGAACGGCTTTGGCCCTAACATTTTTGTTAGCAACTTTTTCTGCAATTTTCTAAAAGAACATTATTTTCTACATTAAAAAGGTGCTCTTGGTCGACTTCTTAAAAGTGCGCTGTTTTGTAGTAAAATGGGTTTTATATACTTAATGCATTGTCAGTTATTATTGTAAAATAAAAAAAAACCTTGGTCAGGAATTTTGGTCAATGGTGATTGATAGTGTATGAATGATCGATTTGCATCTGCTAAGTATTTAAAACCCCTTTTCTCGAAAACAGTGCATTTTTAAGAAGTCGTCCAAGAACACTTTTTTAGTGTACAAAACAATGCTTTTCAGCTCTTGTGCTCAAATTGCAGAAAAGGTTATTGGTAAGAAAGCTAGGGCCAAAAATGCCCAAAGCCAGTCGTGGTTAACACGCTTCTAAACTGAATAGTGTTTCGTTAAAATGTTCCAATTCGGCTTTAAAAACGTACAAAATTCTATGACGTTATCTCACTCAGTTTCGAATGTATCGAGAAAAAAAGCTCCCATAGGGTCCATTTGCAGACCCAAATCTATGTATATCAAATATGAAATTCTTTGTATAATTTTTAGAGTACATGCAACCCGCGAATTTTTTGCACATAATTTCCGGACACCCTGTAAAGGTAGGACGTACGAGTAAAATACCCGACATCAATGACGCATAGAGCCAAGGACGATGCTTTCCACCTTTAGTCAAAATTGTTTCACCCGTCGCACTTCACCTGCGGCTTATTTTATATCAGCAAAGAAAATCTAAAAATATATTCAATTTGGTGGGCTTTCTAAAGTATTTCCTAGAACTTTTAGGAACTACTACAAAAATAATTAATGGCCTGTAGTCTTCTGTCCTCCAACTAACACTGTAGATATCGAGGTTTAAGTAGTCCTCTAATTAAGAGTATTTAAAAAAAAATAGACATCGCCCAAATAAATACAAAAATCGATAAACTAATGTGTTTAAAATGTGTAGCCCTTTACATACTTGCAAGTGTTTAAATAAGTGATAATGCTGTCCTCCATATAGTCGTAAGTTTTCCTTGAAGATTCGTTGGCTAGAAAAGCAGATAAAGCGGCCATTTCTAGAGCTCCAGCGTAATAAAGCCACGCCTGGTCGGCGTTATAATCCCGTTTCGCGGTGTGATAAGCCTGGAAAGCAGCCGAATAATTTCCAAACATGAAATACAGATCCCCAAGTCGTCTGATATGCAGTTCCGGCGAGTCTGTAGAATAGCTAAAATAGCAGTCAACGAAATCATTATTTTTCTAAGAAAATGGTTATTTAAAGCTCACACTAAATTGTTAATAGCCGTGTTGTTAGAATTGGGCTTAGTAGTGCCGAACCACCGTTTAGTAGCACTAAATAGCGACTTGCTCACTCCTTTTTTGTTGGCAATTGCCTCAGTTAGGGCAACTAATTGCTTCTCGACATAAGGAATTAACGAGTCTTTAGTGAACTCAAACACCAGAAGTTTGATTTGTTCAACATCTTCCACAGATAAACAGCCACCATGATTCCATTTTCCTGTATCTTTCTTTTTTGCTATATCATTTTCTGCATCTAAACTACCCTAGATTAAACATACAAAAAAAATTAAGTTACCGGTATATATCTTTGGGCGATGCCCATACCAAAACATCTTCCACTTCTGGACTCAAGGGATGGTAATCCAATTTACTATTTTCCATCGCTTCCTGACTGAATTCGAGAGAATTCCGCCTCTGCGAGTCTGGGGAGCTATTTGTGGTAGAATAGTCTCTGGGATCTATTTTGTCATGTAAAAAGCGGCTCCATGGGTCAGCTAAATGTTCATCATTGTCCTGTCCCGGAGGTCGAGAATTTATTCTCAGAAAGAAGCAATTGGGGGCACCATATGATGTTTTAAGTGATTCAAATGCTTCACTCGCACTAGAAAAAAATAAGTATTCCATACAAGATGTTCTTTTAATATGTGTGGGTTCTATAAAAACATAGGGTTGAAAATAATAATATAGATATACAATTCTGTTTCTTAAAGTTATCCTACAATTAAAAAAAAAATCCAAATTTCTGTGTCACATTGAGTAGAAATATATCATAAAAACGCAAAGAGACTAATTTATAACCTAATACACACCTTTGAAAGTTTCCATCAACATTGTCATGCAAAATAACATAATACTTTAACGTACTAGAGCTAAACCACTTGGGTAATTTTTCAGAAATGTTTGCGCTTTGCATCCTATCTACATTTTGCGCCAATTTAGCCATAGTCTCAACTGGATTGTTATCACTGGAAGACACTACCACTACACATCCAAGGTAATGTTTTGTAAACTCATGATCAGAAGGATACTGAACTTTCATAAAGGTATCTCGCCACCTTTCATACCAAGGAGTTGAACTTGGTACTTGGAGCTGGTAACCCTTTGCTTCATGTGTTTTCATTGTGGGGTCTGAAGCTTCGCTGACTGAAGAATTGAGTAGCTTCCTAGCTAATGTTGTCTGTGGTGGCTTTAAGTTAACATCCACAAATGTTACTTTTAAGTTCTTGACTGTAAATATACTGCCGTTTGGATCTTTAAGAGTCACTGAAAAATAAAGCTTACAGCAAAAATTAAAAAAAAAACTTAAAGGTTAAGGGATAGTAAGACAGCCTGGGTTAACATATAAATATTAACTAATTATTTATATTATTATCTCTGAGATTTATGGGATTAGAAATTTAAAGGCCTTGGCAAGCTAGTGTTGTCATATTTAATTTCAGGACTTAACTCATTCTCTTATTTTTGCCATCTCATTACCTTTAAAATTTCATTTTTTTTATACCTATCTCTCTCTTTAAACGTCAAAGTCAAATTTCCAACGCCTACTTGATGTCAATAATAAGTGAAGGGCTTATAATTCTTGAGACATGATCAGCTATCATGCAGATCTAGCAGAAGGTTTAAAGTTGGAGCAATACAGTTGAACAAACATGATCCTTGAGGTGATTCTCCAAACATCACATGAATTATTTCGTTGGGTGTTCAGGGTGTGGAATACGGGGTGTTCCGAAATTAGCGTGCAATAGTTTAAGAGCTTATTCTAGACTCAAAAAGATGACAAAAAGTTTATATAAACATAGGTCCTCAAACGCTTTGTTATATATACAGGGAGTCCAAGATAAAGATGTCCGGCATAGGGTCCTCGAAAATGGTGATAGCAGGCTTGGTTAAGTGGAAGAAAAGTTGCGCCTTTAAGGAATTATTTTGGGAAATTTGTTAGTTTTTTTTTGAGTTGTGGTACGCGACGAAAACTAAAACCACTTGTCCATTGCAGTTTTCTAAAAGCTTCAACATGAGAGTCTTGGTTTGGTTCTGACGTTTCGTTTTTCAAAAATCATCATCAATGTGTGTTTATTTTAATTTTACTGATTTTAATAAATTCACTGATGTATCCCACTTAGAAATATACTAAATGTTTTGGTTCTTATTTGCTTTTCATATGAGTTCACGTGCCTTTCGAAAAAAACATACCCACAGAATAGGATTTGAATAAATTTTAAGGTTTAATCCAAACTTGACACTTGTCAAAATTTTTAAAATAGTCATACATCATTTAGTTTCCGTTTATTCGCTTAACCCTCTAGTATTAAAATGGTACAAAACTTTGAATAAAGCCAATATTTTTTGATGACAAAATTAATTTACCATATAAAATGGTGATTTTTTTTGATATTTTTGTAAATAACTTGAAAAAGGTTAGAGTTACAAAATTCACACAACAGATCTTTTTTTTCTAATTGAATAAGGGCATAAATGCCAGGAAAGTTTTGTACGCTATCTCGAGTATATAAAAAGTTTTTTGATCTAAAAGCTGTTTAATTATTTTACCCTAATATCGGAACACCTTGTATAGGATCTGGTAGAGATTAATTTCATATAACAGCTTGGTTTATGTCAAGTATTACAGCAGGACTATGCTTTTTACCATTGTTTATACTAGGTGTTCAATGGAAAAGGTCATCAAGTTGGTTATGAACAGAAAATTATTAACAGAAAATATTAACAAAGGATGGAGTATTTAAAATAGATGACAATTTTGTTACTTACTCCGTCCTTTACTTTCCATCATCACATCATATTTTTGACCTTTTCTATTGAGCACACCCTACATTTACTTGATATCAGAACAGTAAGAGGATATTAGGGTTGCCAGTTTCTTCTTGAATCCAAAAATGAGAAAAGCTCTTCTTTATTTCTGCACTGCTAGGAGCCCATACAGGGTGTCCCATAACTATAGGGTCTGGGAGTGGCTGGAGATAATACATGTAAAAATGAGACATTTGGTAACAACTTGCCTGGATCAAATATTACTAGTTAAGAAAATATGTAGGAGAAAATTTTTTTTTTGCATAGTTTATTTACTAACATGTATTTACGTTTTTACCTAAAATTTGAAACTAAAACAAGTCAATTTGGACCAAAGCCAAACTTTTTCGAATTTTGTTTTACTAAGCTGAAGTTAATAATTCCAATTTTCGTGTGAATGGAGAGAGATTCCAAAGTAAGCAAAGTATACCTTTTTTATGTAAAAAATCTTTAAGTTTCCATGACTTTTAACGAAAATGTAATAAAAATAAAAAGGGTCAAAATATTATGGTAACATTTGACGTGTAGTCTGTAGGAGGTAACCTCTTGATGCACACCAAAACCCTTGTCAAAACTAATGATTATGTCTTGTATATAGTGTAAAAATATCCAAGTCCACATAATTTTAATGAATGATTTATTGCCAACAATATCACCCTGTGACAAGCAAGTCAAAAACAGTTCTTAGATATTAATAACTAACCAAAAAAAAATAATTATGAGTAAAGGTAAACATATAAAAACACTTCTGATGAAGCCATGGACTCTTTGAAGAGCCCATCTGACCCAATTTCTTTAATGTCATTTGGCAATGAATTAAAGGCGTTTATAGCTCTCTAGTGGGGGCCTTTTATAAATAAAGCGGTAGTGTGATAAGGTATTAATAATAATAATAATAATAATAAATTCTTTATTGCTAACAAGATCATAAAATATGACACAGCAACGTCAAACAAGAGTAGCATTATAGCTTACTAAAATGAATTAATCAAAATAAATATTAAATTCAAATGAATAAATAGTTTTTTCAAGCAAAAGAGCCTTGACACGTTGTTTGAAAACCATGTCATTTTGAAGACGCTGCAAATTAGCGGGTATCAAATTGTATGCTTTAATGGCTCTATATGAGGGCCCTCTCTCGAAAAAAGTAGTTTGGTGGCGAGGAATGTTTAACATTTCCCTATTTCTTGTTGGAATGGACATATTTTGGGAGTACCCGTCAGCGTTCCTTCTGAATAATGCACTGTTTTTTCTGACAAACATTACCAATGACATAAAGAATATTGAAGGGACGGTAAGTATTCCCAATTTAGAAAAATAAGGTCGACATGAATCCGTCGGTCTCAGACCAAAAATACACCGAACAATTCTTCTTTGAGCTCTAAGATATCCATTGGGGTGCGTCCCGATCCCCAAAATAGTATACCGTAACTTATGATTGCCTGAATGTTGGAGAAATAGAACAACTTAATAGTGTCCACAGTGAACTGATCTTTAAGTAAGCCGTCTGATCAACCCACAATAGCTATTTAACCTAGACTCCAACATGCGAATGTGAGATTCCCAGCTCAGACAAGAGTCGACATAGACCCCTAGAAACTTTACATTGTTCTGTACGGGCAGAGATCTTCCACTCAAAGCAACATAAAGAGACTCATCAGTACAAGGTTGTTTGCTGAAACACAACAATCCCGTTTTTTCAGGATTTAATTTTAAATGATTGTTGATGCACGAATCACTCATTTCCTGAGTTGAAGTTCTGCACCGAGCAGATAAGTCAGCTTTTGATTGAGAGGCAATTAGAATGGAGGTGTCGTCAGCATATTGACAAAGGATATCTGAAGAAACCTCGTTCGTCATTCCATTAACATATACAAGAACAGCGTGGGCCCCAAGATAGAGCCTTGGGGCACACCTCCACCAAGGCCAGTACAGGTGGAATAATGAGGTCGACCATTGCTCATGATGCAGACGGACTGCTCACGACCGGAGAGGTAGGACTTCAGTAAGTCAGCACACAACCCCCGTAAGCCATAACTATGTATTGCAGTGCCTGTCCATTTCAAGTTAATATGGACATATCATTTGAATATCTGCTGTTGTTAATATCCAATTGGTTATTTCTTCTTTTTTTTTTGACTAGTGATTGAAAAAGTGAAGGCAATGTTAGAATACCCAACTGGCCAAACAGGGTGCTGCAGGAGGTTCTATGCTGTAGATGGAGAAGACATCATATAATGCTTTTTTGCATTAAGAACACACTTATTGCTCGGATCGAGAGCCCCAAAAGGTTAGTCCATATGATAATATCGAGTGCACTTTGGCAAAGTACAGCAATTTCAGGATATTGAAGGAGACAAGATGTTTTAGTCTTCGCATAAGACAGCAAAGGTTACTCAGACGTCTCAGCAAATGCTCTATGTGTGTCTCAACGTTCAAAGTTTGGTCGAGCTGTGCACCCAAGAAACTAACTGCAGCTGCAGTTGGGATGGATCTTCCCCCGGAGACGCACAGAGTGAGCCACCCACCAAACCTACAGTACGGTTGAAAACAAGTAGGTTAATTTTAATTATCTTTTTAAAATTATTCTGGCTATAACTGGAAAAAGTATGATTGGTTAGTAGCTAGATGTCCTGGATAGGCTGCTACTTATTAGGTTTGGCAACTGTAATAATAAGTAATATCTTCTCATTTCTAGGAAAAAAAATTATTCATTCATTGATTCTATTATTTATTCAGTTATGATGCGACTCTATTGCGATGCGATGATATTCAGGATGAGCGTTCAATCAGTGTCATAGTGGATCTATTCAATAGCATTTATTCATCAGGAGTAATTCCCAGAGAATGGCTGCTTTCCACCTTTGTTCCTATCCCAAAAAAATCTCAAGCGTCAAAGTGTGATGATCACAAACTAATAAGTTTGATGAGTCAGGTTCTGAAGATCTTTATAAAAATTATACATACTAGAAAATACAAAAAATGTGAGGCTGAAACATCAGCCACACAATTTGGATTCCGCAAAGGAATAGGCACGAGAGAGGCCACCTTGCCTTGAATGTCTCAGAGATGTCTAGATGTAAACCAAGACCTTTACGTATGCTTCATAGATTATAGTAAGGCGTTCGACAATTTCAAGCATGAAAGCTTCTGGATATACTCCAAAGACTTGGCATTGATTACCATGATCTCCAAATAATATCAAATCTCTACTGGGGACAAACTTCTAGAGTGAAATATGACAATGCTTTGACAGAACAAATTAGTATTTGGAAGGGAGTCAGACAGGGGTGTGTTCTCTGTCCTATGCTATTTAATATTTACTTGGAGTTTGATTTCGGGAGGCACTGGAAGAGGAGCTGGCAGTTATAGCAATCAATAGCAGAACTGTCAACAACATCAGGTATGATGACGATACTGCTGTAATAGCAAGCTGCCTCAAAGATCTGCAGAGACTGGTAGACAAAGTAACAGTAGTTAGCGAAGATTATGGGCTAAATATTAATACCAATAAAATAAAAATTCTAATAATATCCAAAAGGAACATCAGTGGTCAGCTGACTATAAGCAATAAGACAGTTGAGCAAGTCCATCACTTCAAATACCTAGGAACTATCATAAATGATCATGTTGCACACAAACAAGAAATCTTGTCAAGAATTGAGGGTTCTTGGGAGAACAGTCCTGAATCAAGTGTAAAACTTTGTTTCACATCTGATGTCTTGATTTTCCCTTAATAAATTAAAGGGTATAGCCTTGGATATAGCTTGCCACTTCTCTTGTGTGACAGTTGTTAAATAAAGTTGTTTATTCCTCACTTCCAATTTGCAAGTTTAAGTTTAGGTTATTAGGTGATATGAATCTGGGTTAAGTGTCCTTTTGATTGTACTTATGCAATTTGCCTCCTTTCTATTTTATTTGAATTACATTTCTTTTCTCATTCCTTTCATATGGCAGACTCAGCGCGCCTAGTTATTTTTTGTTGGGCTGGCTAGGCAGAAGCCACAGAGGGGTGGTGGCTCATGATGAAATATGCTTGTGGTTTTATACAATATTAAAATTAAATGAAACATTAATTCATACATATTAAAAGGGTCAGAAGTATCAAAAAGGGAAGGCCTGAAAAAGCAATCATATGACAATTGTAATTGTGTATTAGTAAAGTTCAGCCATGTGTTTGAAGTCATTCTTGAATGAGCCCTGCAAAACAGCTGATTGTCAAAAATTGTTCTGTCTGAACAATGAGGGTGAAAATATTAAGAGTCATCCACTTACCATCATTAATTAGTTTAGAAAAGGGCTGCAATAGCTCACTAAAATCTAAATTATTCTTCTCGCAAGTCCTCTGTGCTTCCGGGGTGTACATAACAGAAATTTGGGGGGTAAAGGCATCTTTAATAAATTCATGGGGGCTGGTTCTGCATTGTGCCATTGCGTGCTCCTAAACGGGCTTAGTTGATACTTTGCATTTACTGTATTTATTAGAAAAAGAAACACAAATTAAGGTCAATCTTACAACAATTTTAAATTTATCTCAATCTGTCAGTGTCAGAGAGCATCAAATTTTTTATTTGTTTATTTATTTTTTGCAGCTTACGTCATCGCTCGTTTTGTCACTTGTCACTAGTCTTGTCAAATTATAGTCATTTTCGTTTCACACCGGTTCTGATCACACCGGATCTGCGATTTTTATTGGCAACCAAAACCTGAACTGAAGCGAAATCGAAACTCTTATGCTCTGTCCATATGTAGGCGGAAATGCGGAACTGGATCACGTATCTTATTGCCGCTCATATATATTATTTGCCAGTCTTACCGTATCAGAGAAGTATTGTTGTTTGAGGGAAAATATAGCGTATTCCGGTAGGCCCTCTAGAGCCTATCCTTGGTTTTCTCAACAATTTAATGATAGTAATACTCCCAGAGCGGTCACCCGAATGTGCTGTAAGATTACTGCTAAGTCCATATGTAGGCGGTAAAGGGAAACTGGCTCGCGTGTCCCATTGATTGAAAATCAGCTGACCCTTTTATTTGGTTCCATGGTTCTTCCGCGGATTCCGCTTTTTGACTGTGTGTCAAAAAACGTGGAAAACCGCAGAAGAATTTATTATATTAAATTAATTATAATTTATAATATTATAATAATGATATGATGTATTTTCATTAATTTGTTTGCACAACAAAATATTCGCGTAATATCTTTCGGACTATACCCCCCAAAAATTTGCGGAAAAAGTTTGCAAAGTCAGCTTTCACACCTCCGGGTTTGCCTGAAATTGAACGCGCATTTTTGTGTGACAGCCTAATTCTCTATAGACGTAAACTGAGCGCCGTATGTAATTGAACCGAATTTTTTTTTTCTTTGACTACCTCGAAAATGCGCACTACTAACTACCGTGGAAAATCGCATATTGCAAACAGCGTTCGCAGAGTGCATATATTGCACACACGCTCCCATATGCGGAAGCGTGTGCAAAGTGTACGAAAATCACTCTTCACACGTTGTATCAATCACCTAAGGCTCGTTTCCAAACCGTCACACTCGTATGAAAAGTGCAATTTTCGACACCAGTTGCACAATATACTATTTTCACGCACGCACGCTATCTGCTTTCTATCGATTTTCCATCAACTTCAAAGAGTTTTGTGTCGCACAGGCACACCAATGTAGATTTGTTAGTCCTCGTTAGTTCGTCTAAATAATTTGATTGTTCTTGTTGCAAAAGAATAAAAACGCAAATTTTTTTAAAGTATAGGTACCAGATAAGTACTTATTTTACTAAAATGATTGCGATGCTTAGGGTTGTACAATAATTAGCTCTTGACCAATCAGAGGAAGGGAAACAATTAAAAATAGAACTAATTGCGTAAGTTTTGAATTGTGTCTGGTCTGCACCTTTATTAAACTTTAATTACCCAAAATTCTAAAATTGGTCATTTAGATGGCGGCAATCGGCGGTAGTGTAAGATGTGAATTACTGGTTGCATAGCGCTTGAATAGAAATTTTTCCATCCTCCCGCGTGCATGTGCGCCATTTTACTTCAAGTGTCAAAACAAACGTCAATTGTCAACTTGATATTATTGATAAGAATCTTGAGTGTGTATGAATGGAGAAGGCGAAAAAATATAATATAATAATAAATACAAATAAATAACTTTTAAATATATTGAACTCGGGTAATTTTTGTGCGAAATAAGCCGATTGTAATTGCAAAGAAGGTCACCGTTCAGGAATGAGGCGTAAGTAAATAAACAACGATTTATAAGGGCTCGATCCGAAGTGTTTATTTTGCATGTGTAGAAAAATAATTAGGCAGAAAAGTCTCCAAGCCAAGTAATTTGAAATCAAGGTCTCAACTTCGCCTAAAGCTAGCTGAATGTGATGTCATAATGACATCACCGGGAAATGGTTGTGTCATTTCTTGGTCGAAATATGTTTGGAGGTACGACTGTATGCCATGCCATTGAGCGGTCGGTGGTTTTGTGTTTGAAAATTGTACATAATTACAATATTTGTCGTTTTGTGGCAATTGATTAGTGTTTTAAACGCCATTGCTACTCGTTCCGACTGTGCTAGAATCAATAACAGCTGACGTCAGAGTTGTTCCATCGCGATATCAGTCAAGCGGTAGGGGGGTAGTGCACTTGTTTGTTAGCTAGTAGTGTCATATATCCGCGAAGTGGTTGTGCCATCGTTCATGGATATTTTGAATTGTGCTTCAACCTCTTGAACTTTATTCTACCCTGTAAGTGTTGATTACATAGTTAGCGACATGGTCCCACTGCAGAAGGTCACCATCAGTATTCCTTGTCAAGCGCGTTTCAAATGTGCTAAACGAATATCATGCTCTGGCCTTCACCGGCGAATCCACTGTTGACATTGACTGCCTACGGCCTTAATGACAAATAAATATTGCGAAAACTTAATAAAGGTCATAAGATCCAGACATAGTTTCACCAATTATTACTGTTTTTTATATGTGGTACTTGGTACTTAATTTCTTTGATTTGATTAAGTTATCCTTCGACCTGTGACCTCCATGGTGCCGATCCCGCCGGTTATCAAACAAAGCTAACCATAGTAAATGCTATATGGTATATAGTGCAGAAATGATATTAAAAAATGTTAATTCCTATTTAACTTTTCAATTAGTGTTACGTTTTGTTTTTTGTTGGCATTTTATGCACTTAAACCACAAATAACAAAAAAGTTACCATCCTGCTCCACAGCATCAGAACTGGTTCTATTACTAAAGAGCTTAAGACCAGTTCAAGTACTTGTTAAGCAATGAGAGAGCAGGTACTTACACATTTCTGACTTATGGCTCTTATTATTAAAAATATACATTTTTACCAAGGTTTTTAGGAATGTTACCCTGTTGTTTACTATG
This sequence comes from Taphrorychus bicolor, assembly GCA_951812265.1. NCBI lineage: Eukaryota > Metazoa > Arthropoda > Insecta > Coleoptera > Curculionidae > Taphrorychus > Taphrorychus bicolor. Next base: position 14,743,110 of record OX638307.1, read on the forward strand.
CCTATAGGGATATCCTCTCTTTTAGTGAAGTATATGCTTTTCCATTTAATTTTGTGTTATTCATAGATGTCATCTAAATTAACATTATATAAGACAAAAATATCTTGCTTTCTATATAGGGAAGTAGCTTCATGCATAGCAAATAAATGTGGGGTGTTATCGAGCATTAAGGCCTCCATATCTAATTGAAAAAAATCAGAAATACAAGATGATTTCCTTTTTATAGGTAGACATAACCTACCTTTACCAAATCTCTGTATTCCCTCCAAAAAATTTTTTTTCCAACTCTGACTAAGTCCCAGTGTTGCCAGTTGATGTGTAATTGCATGCTTTGCAAATAATTGAATGCACTTGCTTGCAACAAATAACACCTTACAAATTCATGTAATTTTGTTTATATTTGTATGTCATTTTATATTTATGGATATTGAGTAATATTGACCCCCAGATCACAATCACAAAAAAAACCCATACTAGTCTGTCTCACTCTTACTTTCTTATTTATCGAACCATCTCCACACAGATTTATAATATTTATCATGTGTATATTGTCGAAGTACTTTATGGATACCTTAGAAAGTTCGTATTGATCACCTACACTTATACCGAACCAAAATTTTATAGGTACATATTTTAGAAGTGACAAAAAAATTAGTAATTGTTCTAAATGCTTAGTTGAATGACTGAGACATAGGCAATTTCATGCAAATTTTTGTTCATACAATTTTGATAAATCAAGCAGAAACAGTGATAGATAATATGAAGACCATGCAAGGGATAAAAAATGCAACTTTTTAGGTAGAAAGTTTATTGCTATACACTGTGTAAAACATTTTCAACTAAAAGGTAGGTATGGTTTCAGGTATAATAGAGGTTTTTTTTTTAATTTTATTTATTATACCATTATGCTATTTTTTTATCAGGGAAAGATACCTACTCAATGTATAGGATGTTTCCAACTTTCCTCATGGCTCTCGTGGAAAAGGAGAATAAAATTTAAAATTTGAAGGAGGTCAAAAGAGTGGCATGGAGCTCCACCAAACTTTTAAATTCTTATTTAAAACACAAAAGGATAATAATAAACAAACCAATACAGTGATATACAAAATTTCTGCCCTTTGCCCCATTGGATTTTTCCCAAAATTTTCCTATTTTGGTACATTAAAAAAATGATTTGATGATGATTTTTTAAAAAATAATTCACTTAATTTAAACGATTTATTTGTAATTTATTACTACCTACTTATTTTTATTGCTGTAATTTTTGAACTGTAGCAGACACAAAAATTTTTTTCTTAGCACCAAATTAGAAAAATTACCCCTTTAACAAGATTCCAAGAAAACGTAAATATGTTTGTGGAAAAATGCATCATGTTAACAGTCTTATGTACCATTTATTTTCTATCAAAAATGGAGGTCATTGGTCATTTAAGATCCATAAAACTTTGAACACAAGTTCTGCTGGTAGTTTCTAGCTGTCTTGGTCCTCAGAGAAATAGTGGGTTATAGTCAGATGGGTTTTCTTTAACGCCATTGTATAAGGTAAACGGATATGTTTGCTAAGAATGCCCCTATGCCTGACACCTGTTTCCTTTATCCCATATTGGTAAGTTTCTAAAGTAAAGTATCCTGCAAATGTATGATTTCCTGTAAGGGCCCTTTATGAATCACTCCAATAGAAAACTGCTTAATTGGAAATGTTAGTTGAAGTATGAGAGAAATGGTGGCATGTTGTTCCTCACATGATTCCATTCACTAAAATATCTCCTTTTTTTATGCAAATTATTGCATTTATAAATTTATAAGTTTGTATTAAATATACAGGGTGTCTCAACAGTGTGTTTAAGTCCAAATCATTACATATTTACAGTTAGATTTAGTACAAAAAAGCTAAATTACACAATTTAAAATTGAGGGCACATATGTACAGGGTTTCAAATTGGAGCCACATTATTGAGATCTCAGCAACCGTAAGAAATACAGAGTTCATTATATTGGGACAAAGTTGTACAATTTGAAGGTCAATAATATGCCGTTTTAACATTTGAAAAATTTCGATTACTTCCGGCGATATCCGCAAAAATACGACATTTTCAAAAAATCGGTTTTTATTTTGTTTGTTGAGCTTATTCGAAGAGATAATTCAAAATGATTGACACTTTGTCATTGCAACTCTTTCTACCCTCTAAGGCATAATTAATTTCTTCCTGCGACGTTTCGTTTTTTGGAAACCATCATCAACTTTACTTTTTTATATAATATTTACTAATTGGAAATTGAAAACTTATCTGTTTTCAATATTTCCAAAAATATTGCAGCTGTTAAGGAAAGAAACAACTAAGCCGAGGGCTAATACCCCTACCGGCATTGAATTACACTGTATGTAGTAACTGTTTGTTTCAAAGCTCATTTTATAAAGCAACAAGAAATATATTAAAATGACTTAACAAGGTAAAAAAAAAATTACAGCTAACAAGCCAAAAATGTTAAGCTTTATTAAGGTATTCGAAAATTGCACATGTATAATTACAATTAGGAAATTTGAAAACTTGTCTGCTTTCGGCCATTTCCAAAACCTTGTATTTATATATAAAGAATGGAACAAGCAGAAACACCTACTCCGAGGGCTGCATTGAATCACACTGTTTGTTTCAAAGCTCATTTTATAAAGCAAAAAAATATATAATAAAACTACTTAATAAAGTAAAAAAAAATCACTGCTAAAAAGTCAGAGAATAGAAAACCAGAGTTTAATTAAGATATGCAAAAATTGCACATGTATAATTACAACTTGGAAATTTGAAAATAATTCAAAGTCGGTTTGTTTCCTTCTTTATGTATAACTACAAGGTTTGGTTTTGAAAATGCCGAAAGCAGACAAGCTTTCAAATTTCCTAATTGTAATTATACCTCTGCAATTTTGCTTTTTTTGCAAAAAGCTTAATATTTTTTGTCTTTTTAGCAATGATTTTTTTACTTTATTATGTCATTTTAATATATTTGTTTCTGTTTGTTTCTTCCTTCTTAACAGGTGCAGTATTTTTGGAAATATTGAAAGCAGATAAGTTTTCAATTTCCAATTAGTAAATATTGCTTTTTTGCATATTTTATAGATTAGAGTTTTCTGCGATAAAGCTAATCATTTCGATCACTAAGAAAAATACTCTAATAAATATTTTACAAATAAAATAAATTAGAATCAACCATCTAAGATAATAATACTTATAGGTTTTTATATGCTAATAATTCAATCCTGTTTGGCTTTTCCTAGAGCGCTAATCAATTTCTGGAAAGAGTGCCATGGATTTGAGTACCATGAAAACAGGTATGACATGTGGATGTTTGACGTTTCTGTAGGTAATAATAATTTCTGAGACAAACATGTTTTCTACCGTAGAGAAACGTGATATGCTCAGAATGTATTGTTGCAAACTCGGGGTTCATAAATTCCAGTGCAACGATTTAATACGAAAACACTATTTATTTATTCCACAAATACACTCGACTACTAAATAACTCAGTACTTAACACTTTATAGCCTTCTATTATAGCTTCGTAACTTTAGCTTACTTATAGCTCGATTAAAATAAGACTATCTTACTCGGGCGCTCTATGCGCCTTTTATATACAATCCTAAAATTACAGAAAAACCTAGAAAGTTCTTTATAAGAATTCTTGAATAATCTCATATATAAAAAAAAAACGGTTGTAAACAACTGCCTTCTAGATTAAGCCAGACGAGCAATAAATCACTCGTGTCAGCCATGACGCAGCGCGGATAGGTCGCGAAGCTCCACCAACCAACACGCTCCCATGCGTTGCCCCGCCTCCCATGCGGCGTTGCTGCGATCGTAACATTGCCCTCCTCCTAAGTCTGTTCGTCCCGAACAGATAGAGTTCCATGGTATCGTGCTAATCGATCCAAATGAACGACCTTCATCTTTGACCTAGGGGTCCGCTGGATCCTATACACCACATCATTAATCTTCTTTATAATTGTATAAGGTCCTTCCCAATTTTGGCTAAGTTTGGGCGACTTCCCCACCTTTCGCCTCGGATTGTATAACCACACCAAATCACCATCCTGGAAGCCGCGGGAGTTAGCTAGTAAGTCATATCTTGCTTTGGCTCGATCACTGGATATCCGCAGTTTATTCCTGACTTGTTCATGAACATTGTCCAGCCTCTCCTTAAGCTCCTCCACAAAATTCTCAGAGTTGAGTGAGTCTTTTTCTGGTGTTCCATACATCAAATCTGCAGGAAGCCTCATTTCCCTTCCGAACATCACTTTCGCCGGAGTATAACCAGTGGCTTCATGCGTAGAGCCTCGATATGCCATCAACATCAGAGGTAGATGTTGGTCCCAATCACGCTGATGATCTGCCACCATTTTAGACAGGTAATGTTCCATGGTCCGATTAAATCTCTCTACCATCCCATCCGACTGGATGCAAAGGAGTTGTCCTGGTCTTGCGAATTCCAAGAAGTTCCATGACCTTCTGGAAAACAGCCGATTCAAAATTTCGGCCCTGATCAGAATGAAGTTCGAGAGGGACTCCAAATCTGCAGAACATTTCATTTACTAGCACCGTTGCCACAGTCGTTGCTTCTTGATTAGGCAGGGCGTATGCTTCAGGCCATTTAGTGAAGTAATCCATGGCGACCAAGATGTATTTATTGCCCGACTCAGTCTGAGGAAACGGTCCCGCGACATCAATTGCTACCCTCTCGAATGGAGCACCTACAGTGTACTGCACCATTCGGCCGCGTGATCTTGTTCGAGGTCCTTTTGTGGCACAACAAACTTCGCACTTGCGGCACCAAGATTCGACGTCTTCATGATAATTCACCCAGTAGAACCGCTCTTTAATTTTGGCCAAGGTTTTATTGACCCCAAAATGACCTCCACTGGTTCCGTCGTGCATTTCCTGTAGTACAACTGATTTTCTGCTATTAGGAACAACCAACTGACTGACTACGGTCTTGCCATCCGGACTCTCCCACGCTCTCTTCAGTAATCCATTTTCCATTCTAAGAGAGTGCCACTGGGCCCATAGCGCCTTCAGGTTTGGACTTTTACCAGCAATTTCTTGCCATTCTGGTCTCTTCTCGTCAGTCTTTGCAGAGAGGATGGGTCCAATATCTGGATCATTTATTTGTTCTTCTCGAAGCGTCTGTGTGGTCCAGCCATCGTTTATTTCCACCGACGTTCTCCTTACAGAAAGATGTCCCTCACGTTGCTCGGTTCTTCGACAATGCGGACTATCTTCTTTACATGGCCGTCTAGACAATGTATCGGCATTTCCGTGACACCTTCCTGGTCGATGTTCAGTTTGGATCTTGTGTCCTTTAATGCGTCCGGCCTCTGTAACACTTTTTCCACCCAAATTATTGACTTGACTTGATTGGTTGACTTGACTGATCCTGGGGGTCTTATCGGGCTCGGTCAATTGCCCCCTAACATTGACAGGAATTGGTTTTTCCTGGATTCTGGGGCGGTCTTGATTGCCGCTCGGTCTTCTAAACAACGGCGACGGACTCCTTGTCCTGTTACGGCAGTTACTCTTGACGTGACCCAGTTTACCGCAGTTAAAACATTTTATGCCTCGATTGCCTGTTGATCGGGGAGTTCTTTCTAACAGGGCTTGCATACTGACTGCCATATCCTTCATCGCTTTATGTAAACTGGCCATAGAATCAGCCATAGACGTATTCTTCTTGTCACCGCAAGTTGCCACTCTTACACTTGCAGAAGAACTAGATGACACTCGTGACGCCTCGAATTCCAGGGCCCGAACTAGTGCCTCGCTGATATTCCTGGGCCTTATTAGACGTAAGTGGTATCTCATGTCACTATCTCGAACTCCCTCAATGAACCTTTCGGCGGCAAATTGCATTTGAAAAGATTCAGGGGCCGATGGATATGCCAGGTGAATGAGTCTGTCTATGTCCGCCTCAAATTCTTGTAAGGATTCACCTGACTTTTGCTGTCTCATCCTCAGCTGGGCCTGGAACACGGTTTCTTTGTGCTCATTTCCAAATCGTAGTTGCAGAGTGTGTACTAAAGCCGCATAATTACTTTGATCCGCTGCCGACAGACTGGAGTAACTCAGCCGCTTTTCCACGAAGTGCTACTACTAATGATGTAGCTTTCTGGGGCTCGGACCAACCATTAGCTTTTGCAGCTGCCTCAAACTGAGTTTTATAAATTTCCCATACAGTAGTACCGTCATAATCGGGAGGCTTAATTTTAGCGTTGGCTGTGCTAAAACTCTCTGTAGACACGTTGTCGTCCTCAAGTTGTTCCCGGAACTTCTTTTCTAGCTCGAGTACCCTCTGGTTGACAGCTTCGAGTCCTTCGTTAACGGATTGCATTATTCTTTCTTCCAATTGTTGCTCCCTAGCTGCGAAATGGCTCACTAATTCTTCTTTAAACCGTTTCTGTTCTTCCTTTTGTTCTAGATGACGTCGCTCTTGTAGTTGATCACGTCTTTCTTGTTCCTCTTTTTGTTCCTTATAACGTCTTTCTTGCTCTTCCTTCTGTTCGTTATAACGTTTCTCCTGTTCTAGATAACGTCGCTCCTGTACTTGATCACGTTTTTCCTGTTCTTCCCTCTGTTGTTGCATAAGGGACAGCAGGGCGGCAAGTTGATCCTCCATCGCTTGATGCTGGCTTCTGGTCACTGGCATAAACACGTAATGTCCGGCAATGAAGCACTCACTTACAGTTCAGCAATATTAGTCCTCAAATTCCCACTGGAATCGCACTTCTGACACCAATTGTTGCGAACTCGGGGTTCATAAATTCCAGTGCAACGATTTAATACAAAAACACTATTTATTTATTCCACAAATACACTCGACTACTAAATAACTCAGTACTTAACACTTTGTAGCCTTCTATTATAGCTTCGTAACTTTAGCTTACTTATAGCTCGATTAAAATAAGACTATCTTACTCGGGCGCTCTATGCGCCTTTTATATACAATCCTAAAATTACAGAAAAACCTAGAAAGTTCTTTATAAGAATTCTTGAATAATCTCATATATAAAAAAAAACGGTTGTAAACAACTGCCTTCTAGATTAAGCCAGACGAGCAATAAATCACTCGTGTCAGCCATGACGCAGCGCGGATAGGTCGCGAAGCTCCACCAACCAACACGCTCCCATGCGTTGCCCCGCCTCCCATGCGGCGTTGCTGCGATCGTAACAGTATTATTCCGTAATTAGAAATTCACAAATATCTACGCAAAGATATCTTCAACAATATCCAGAGCGTCCCCAACCACATTATACATATTTTAGAACATTCGATCGAAATTATGTCTCTCTTTGGAAGTTTTGGAAAACCTAGGCAAATATATGGCGATCGAATCAATAGTGAGAATGAACAGGCAATTTATAATGCTGTAAGTTTTGTAAATTAACAATATATTTCTTATGTAACTTCGAATTCTTTTTTTGTAAAAGGTTACTGAAAATCCAAGTGGCTCAACTAGGCAATTTGCTCATAAACTGAACTTGAGAGCAACGCGAGTTCATAGAACGTTAAAAAAAAATCTGTACCACCCCTATAAAAATTCACATTTCTCGGGAACTTCGACCGGGAGATAACCACAGAAGACTGCAATTTTCTAATTGGATTAACCATAAAGTGCAAAACGATCACGACTTTTTAAGTAAAATTATTTGGACTGATGAATGTCACTTCTCTACGAATGGGCTGTTTAACAGAAATAATGAACACTATTACTCAATAGAAAATCCGAGACAAAACAGCTCAAGAAGGCAAAGACAATTCTTTTGATGTTTGGATGGGTTTATACAAAAATCGAATATTGGGGCCTATTCTATATGAGGGAAATTTAACTTCTGAAAGGTATTTAAATTTAATTAAACCTTATTTATTGGATTACTTCGAAGACGAGCCTCTTAATATAATTCGGGAATTATGGTGGCAGCAACTCGGCGCACCGCCGCATAATGGAAGAGTTGTTACACATTTTTTAAACGAATTCTTTCCAAACCAGTCCCGATTTTTCTCCTGTGGATTATTTTCTTTGAGGTTATTTGAAAAACTGCATATTTGATCACCCAACCAATGATATCAATATTCTAAAGGAAAATTTAATAACGGAAGCAAGGGCTATACGAGCTAGAACATTTGAACAGAACCAGCAACTTGCTTAGAAAAATTTAAAAATGTATTTAGCAGGGAGAGTTATTCGACTATTTACTTTATAATGTTATATCTTTTTGTTTAGTGCTTCGTTTAGTAATAAAATTGGTACATTTAAAGAAAAACGATTTTTAGCTAGACTGTAATTACAAAATATGTCATATTGCATATCGTGTTGTTTGGATTAAAAAGAGCGATCAAAATATCGAATAAAAAATCGACTTGCGTATTTAAAAAGGTAAAGTTGATGATGATTCCCAAAAAACGAAACGTCGCAGTAAGAAACTAAATATGCCCTCTTACAGGGCAAAAAAAGTTGCAATGACGAAGTGTCAATCATTTTGAATTATGTCTGCAAATAACTACCTATCTATCATGGCTGCATTCCCGATTACCACTACATCTAAATGTCAACTAGAGGTAAAACTGACATGTCATGTGAAGTGAAGCTTTCGGTTCAAAAACAAATCCTTTCCTGTCAGCTACTGATGCAAACACATTAAAAAAACTATAATACAGTAAAAATTAAATTTTTACAAAAATGTGAATGGGCGAATCTGCGATGTATGTGTGAACTTTGAGGTTGCTTTGCTTTTAATACAAATTAAACTGAAAATCTAAAACAGGTTTTAAACATGTCAGTTGTTGTGCATTCTCTTTATATTAGTGAAACCACTGATTTGACAGACGTTCAAAACAAAAGTTCATACCATCTTCATTTAACTAATCATTACGTGGTCAAAATGTCGAAATTTAGGCGTCATTTGTAGACAAAACTAATCAAGATACGTCTTTCATAAAAATGCTTTAAGACCTTTTTAAAAAACGTTTAGGTACATTTCATAAACAAAAAAAATACATCTTGCAATAAACTTCACTTGAATATCTGCAATTTTTGTACTAATCATTTTTTTCTCAGATTCCTCAGAAATCCTCTAAGTGTGTGGTGAAAATATAACCACCAACTGTGTATAAACCTAAAAACTAGAAGACAAAATCAATGTCATTAATTTCCCATTTGTTGATAGAGCAGTGTCATCTGCAAAGTACGTTATGTAGCCGTTTTGATTGTGCTTCATCGTTAGAAGCGAGGTTAGAAGTCAGAGACCTTGTAATAACAGAAGAGGTTATAATCTTGTTTAAAACTCTTTTTTTTTATTTTCTGTTTATATAGAAATTGGGCTATTGTTTTTGTGAACTCCTAATGGTAGTTTTCTTAGCATGTCAAAACATCCTTTAGCCATATTTTTGCCGCTTCTTAAAATGTTAAATATTCATCTTCATTTACATTAATGTCATCTTCATACATTGATCGTGTTTATGGAAATTCTTCTAAACATGTGCATATTTATCTCTTCAAAATTTCCAATGTCATATTCAACGTTTTTGTCTTCTTGAAGTGCCTTGCCAAGTATGCTGCCTTCTGCTTTGATTATTGTATCATTATCTATCAATGTAGTATGTGTACAAGGTCATCCTTATTCCATAGAGGTTATTCTCAACTGGAGTTTAACTTAAAAAAAGTCGTATAAACGCACACAACATAATTTTAACTCAAAATCTTTTTTTTAACAAGTTACGCTTGCCTACACTTTGAGGTTAATGGCGTGATGTTTCCTCCTTTCCCCCTTGTTTCTTTTTTGGCGAGTGTTGGACGCTGAAGATATGCCGAAACTGGTCTACCTAAGAAATGTTTCTAAAAAACTATAGGTTTACAGGTTTTTTTTTCACATTTTTGTACGCTTAGACCCAGGCTTAGCCCAACCTACATTTATTTTCATAATAATTTAGTGCTAATGCGTTACAAAAAGGTATTTAACATCTACTTTATTTATTTTGCAGGTTCATTTACTATCAGTCATGGAAGATTTTGCAGTAAAGGTAAGTACCTTTTCACTTAAATATAGTGCCCAAAAAGTTAGATCAGTTGGGTGAAATAAATCGTTGGGTATCACAACTTACGGTTCGAGGCTTCATTCAAAGAATTAGTTTAGTAATAAAAATAACAAATATAATTATGATTTTCAATTAATTTCTTGAATTTTTCGATGAAGATTGATTTATACAAATTTTTAGGGTTTGTTATGTGCACCTGCCCTGCTATGTGCAAATGGTTGAAGCTTTACAAACCATTTTTTTTAGACACTAAAGGAAACGTTCTGCTAACACTTTTCTTTAGTTGAGGACACATCAAGACAAACTATTTTCAATAGTCATTATACTTATATTAATTTATTTCCTATGAATTAAATTAACCAACTTCTGACATTAATAATTATTGTTCGTTTACTTCAACTGAATTGATTAGCTTAAGCAGATGTATCTATTCACAAAGTGGTTTTTAATCAGTAATTACTGGGGACTTCCGTTATAAGATTTCCACGAATTCGAAAAACTAAAGTCTGCTTTAGGAAGTTCTAACAGTTTCGAGCATTTTGTCGATGTTTGAGCGAAGAAAGTTGTTCATAAATAAGTGATGTTAAGAGAAGACTAGTTTTACTTTAGAGCTATGAGTGACAGTCTTAACAACAGTTTCCTTACTTATACATTTTATATACCTTTTTTTATAATTAAAATTGAATTTAGGAGAAAAACAATTTCAAAGTTTTTGTCCCTCTAATCTTTAATGTATCACGTTATAAAAGGTGCACTCAGAGCTATCCATATTTAAGTTACAAAATTTAATTAGAAAGGATCCTAAAGCTTCCTAAATGTTTAAATATTTAAATCATTCTTGATTTCCCTTATCCAGGAGTTCTGTTCAACAAAAATCCTTTGTGCCGCAAAAATTTAGGTCTTTCCTGCTTTTTTGCTTTTCCTGGATTTTCTAGTTGTTGGTTAATATAATTCTGTACTTTTGAAAAATGCACGCCCATGAGAACAATGTGAGGGATATACATAAGTATTTATTGCGTGGCTCGTGTTAAGACACGTGTGCGTGGAGCGAAGCAGCTGTGGCACGACTGGCAGGGGACGTTATATTCCATATGTGTGAAAAACACAACAAGGGGTCACGAAAAACTCGTATGTACATGTATCGTACTTAAAAAAAAATATTACACCCGCCCAGGAGATTGAGAGCGGATCTGATATATGAATCATATAATATAATTCACTATGGTGTATATCGAAGAAGGTAAGAATTATCCATTCAGACTTATCCAGGCATTCTAAATGACCTTTTATAATCGTTTTATAATTCACTTTTCGCAACGATGTAAAGCAAAAGAAAATGGTAATAAAGGCACTAGTATTGCTGTATAGTGACGTAGTATTGTCACAATGAGCTATTGAATTAATTGGAGCCCGATTCACGTACAATTAATCGATAATGTGGTACTTCCCCTATATAGGTGATTGTTAAATAGGGAAACTTAAATTAATTAATAATAACGGATTAGATGATAAGCCTCTGTCTTAGCAATCTTCTTCTTCTTCCAATGCGTATCCACTAATGGATGTTTGCGATAACATTTTCCATTGCTTCCCTATTCCTTGCGGTGTGTATCAACGACTGTACATCGTGTAGGCCTGTCCACTGTCTGATATTTCGCAGCCAGGACATTTTTTTCCTTCCGATCCCTCTCCGGCCTTCGATCTTGCCTTCAATCAATAGGTGCAAGAATTGATATTTCGTGTTTCGCATTATATGCCCCAGATATGCCTTTTTTCTTTTCTTGAACAATTCGAACAGTTTACGTTGTCTGTTGACACGTCTTAGGACGTCTTCGTTTGTTAATCTGGCCGTCCAAGGTATCTTCAGAATTCTGCGATACAGCCACATCTCAAAAGCCTCTAGTTTGTTAATTGCAGTCGCCCTCAATGTCCAGCCCTCCACTCCGTACAGCAGCACCGACCAAACGTAGCACTCGATGAACCTGTCTCAGGGTAAGGTCAAAATCGAAACAGGTAAGCACTCTTCCGAACCTCAGAAATGCCTCTCGAGCTTGTTCAATGCGACATTTTATTTCCCTGTCCAATGTCCAGTCTTCGAAAAGCCAGATGCCCAAGTATTTAAATTTGTCCACTCTTTCTAAGGGACTTGTGTTAAATGTTATGGTGGAGTTTTCAAACATATTTAGGTTTCTAGAGATAATCATAAACTTTTTTTTTTATGTTGATGTTTAAGCCCATAGATTTGCTCTGTCTCCCACTCTGTTGATCAGTTGCTGTAGGTCGTGTATGTTGTCAGCGATTAAGACCGTATCGTCAGCATAGCGGATATTGTTAATCTACACTCCATGTTTTTTGACTCCCATCTCTACATCTTCTAAAGTCTCTTGGAATATTGCTTCCGAATATAAGTTAAATAGGAGTGGAGACAGCACACATCCCTGTCGCACTCCCCTTCTAATCTGTACTGCGTTGGACATATTATTACCTAATTTGATTTGTGCTGTTTGGTTCCAATATAGGTTTTCAATGCATCTGATATCCTTTTGGTCTATATTGAGCCTATTGAGGAGCTGTATTAATTTGTGGTGTTGTACGCGATCAAATGCCTTTTCATAGTCTATAAAACAAAGACACACATCCTTTCTCTGATCATAGCAGTTTTGGACAAGGACTTGTATCGCGACCACCGCCTCTCTTGTACCCAACCCAGAACCCTTGTCTAAACCCAAATTGCGAGTCGCCCATGTCTCTTTCACATTTCTTGTATATTCTCTGGTGTATGATTTTAAGGAATATTTTTAATGTGTGGCTCACCAGGCTAATAAGTCTGTGATCTTCACATTTTCTTGCATTGGTATTCTTAGGCAGAGGGACAAAAGTAGAGCACAACCACTGTTTGGGGTAGTGACCGGTCTCATATATAGTGTTAAATACTTTGTGTAGTGCTGTTATGCCTCTTTCATCTAGGAGTTTAAGTATCGCTGAAGGGATATCATCTATGCCAGCCGCTTTGTTATTTTTTGAGTTACGTATGGTGTTTTCTATCTCGCTCTTAGTGATCGATGGGCCGGTTAGAGAGTTATTAATGTCAACTGGGGGTCTGTCGTCGTTAAAAAGTTCTTCAATATACCTTTCCCAGACATTGATCTTTTCTTTGCTGTCGAGAACTATCTGGTTATTGTTATTTACTGTTATAGTTGACCTTTTTTTTTTATAAATGCCAGCAGTCTCCTTCAGCTTTTTGTATAGATTAAAATCATCGTGTTGATTTTGCAGCTGTTATATTTCTGCGCATTCGTTTAAGCCATTCGTTTTTTGCTACTCTAATCTTTGATCTTATTAGTCTTTGAATTTCTTTATACATGCTGCTGTCCATCTTGTTCTTGTGCTTCCGACGTTCATCCATCAACAGCAAAATCTCATCCGTCATCCATTTTTGTTTTTTGTCTTATATCCTAATCTGTTTTGCATTGAATTTGTTGCAATGTCCATTATCCTTGTCCAAAACTGCGTCGGTTCCTCTCCAATATTCGATGTTATTGCTTGAATCTGTGTGTTTATCTCATTACCCATCTTAGACTTTATTATTGGATTCTTCAGTTTTTCCAACGCCACCCGTCGCTGTGTGGTTGGCTTTCTTTGACTTGACAAGGAAATTTTCAGGGCAGTCACCAACAGCACATGGCCAGAAGGTACATCAGCCCCAGGATATGTGACGGCCCTCTTGATGGTCGAGCCGAATCTTTGATTAATCAGGATGAAATCTATTTGGTTTCGTACCAAGTTATGTAGTCGGTCCTCTGGGGACTTCCAGGTATAAAGTCGGCGAGGGGGTAGTTGAAACCATGTATTTGTTATTTTCATGTTTTCCTCTTGGCAGAATTGCAAAAGTCGATCACCCCTCTCGTTCCTTTCTCCAAGACCATATGTTCCAACCAACTCCCCAACTCTGCCTTTACTTATTTTGGCGTTGAAGTCACCCATAATTATGTTGACGTCGTGTTTTTTGGTCAATTTAAGCAATTGTTTGACTTCATCATAAAATTCTTCCACATCATGATCAGGCGAGTCCGCAGTTGGTGGTGCTCTGAGCTTCGACAAGGCAGTACGGTCCGAGTATGGGACAAAGTCCACGACAGATTTCAATAGTTCCTTAGCCACAACGATTCCTACACCTTTTCTATGTTTTGGATCTTCATTACCAGAGTATAAGAATACTCCGTTATCTACATTGCACTCTCCCACACCAGGCCACCAGGTCTTAGCAACGCCCAGGATGTCCAGCTTGAGTCTGTTCATTTCTCGTGCGAGATTTGCCAGGTTCCCAGCCTCAAATAGGCTTCTTACATTCCATGTTCCTATCTTCAATGGTTTTCTTAGGTTTGTTCTTATACTTAGTGCATTTAAAGCCCCCCCCCCCCCCCCCCGAAATTTTTTTGAATTAAATGTACTCATGTTATTGTCTTGGGAAAGAGAATAATAAAGGTGGTATCCCGTTGCCTTGCTTTATGCCAAAAACCTTGGCTTGTATATCGGCCGCCCAATCTGGGTCAGACGCCGTTTGCAACCGCCCAATCTGGAAGCAGACGTTGCTGTTGCGCTAGTTTTTGTTCACCCCGGGTATTTTATTTCCCCGATACCCCCTATATCTTAGAGAGCGTGCCCCAATCCACACGTGGGGAGGCGCCCGATAGGAGATCTAGCAACACCCACGGGGTCTTAGCATTACCGGTAAAAAAATATTTTAGTTAATGCTAATTATGGGATATTTAAAAAATTCCATGGCCTTTAATGTGTTAGATAGGGTGTTAGAAACTTATTACGCCAAAACGAAACTGGTGATTGATCATCGAAAAATAATATATATTTCCCGCTTAAAAGACGTTTGTTTTAAAACCAACTGTTAATAACGTACTGTTACGGGATACACTTTTATTTACTTTTAACTACTACAACACGATTAAAACACAATTACTCTCTACTAACAATTCGCACTGTTCGCTTGTCCGCTTATTTCGCTGATTTACTACACTGCACTATCTATTCGATCCCATCTCGCGCGGCTCGCTGGTTTATATAGGCGGCCTGAACACACTCTCGTACTTTCGAGAACGGAGGCAACTGTTCCCGATTCTCGTTTATTATAGATGGAGTCGCGGTCGGCGCTCGGCGTTGCCGCTTCGGCCCGAATCTCTGTGGACCGACGGTCGGGCGTAACATTGCCCCCCTCTTAGCTCTGATCCCATTCAGAGAAATCAGAGAAATCTCCACGACTGTAACCGTTCAAGATGAACCTCTTTGCTCTAGGGGTACGTTGGATCCTGTATACCATGTCGTTGATCCGTTTGATGACTGTATTGGACTTTCCCGACTTGGAGACAACTTGGGAGACTTTCCTTTCTTCCTCTGTGGACAATACAGCAGGTATCACAATTTCTACACCACTCTTCGACGTCATCTCAGCAATTCACCCAGTAGTACCTTTCCCGAATCCTATCCAGGGCCTTATTCACTCCAAAGTGACCTCCAGACACTTCAACGTGCATTTTTCGCAGACATCTTTCCGTTTACTTTCTGGTACGACAAGTTGGAGTGTGGCACTTTTCCCGTCGTGGCTTTCCCAAGTCCTCTTCATTAAACCATTCTGATTCGCCAAGAAATCCCATTGAGCCCACATAACTTTTACTTCCGGGCTCTTATCTGCTATGTCCTGCCCACCAGGTCTTTGTTTTCCAACTTCCATTATTTATTCTGTATTAACCCCACAGCATTATCGGTTGTTTGTTCAACCTTCATTTGTTCAGTGGTCCAATGTACGTCGACGTCAATCCTGGTTCTCCTAAAAATCCTTGGTCCTTCTCGTTGTTCTACTCGTTGGCAGTGTCGATATTCCCTTTTACAAGGCCTGCGTGATAATGCATCGGCATTACCATGAAATCTGCCTGGACGATGTTCAATTTTGCCAGGGATGGTGAAGCTTCTTCGAAGCTGTCCAATCCTAATGATCCTGGGAGCTTCCGTGGGGCCAGTCAGCGTTCGCCCCTTCACACTGACTGTTCTTGCTTTTCCGGATGATGTGTCAGTCCGCCAGATTGTCGTCGTGGCTGAGTTTGACTCCTTTCCTGTAGAACGCGACAGTCCCTTTTAAAGTGGCCCATTCTGCCACAGTTGAAACAAGATCCGAGTTTCTATAGGTCGGCATTTCGGTCCATATTTCTTCTGTAACCAATGTCTTGTGCTCCTTGATTGGTCGAAATATGAAGTCATTTGCTTCCTGAATTCACGCTGTTCGTCCAACAATTGCTAAATCTAAGTCGTGCCGTCGAAAACTGGAGGCCTAGTAATGTTTAGTCGTTCAGCGGTTGAAGTTGACCCACTGCAACTTGTTTTCCAGATCCGCCACCGTTCTTATAACTCCGCCATTTTCATCTCTACGTCATATTTGATTTGATCCACGTCTTGTTTGACTTCAGTCATTTTGGTTGAGTCAAGTTCTTGCAACTCGCGACAACCATTCGTTAATGCTCGAAACAGAGCAGCTTGATTTTTTCTTTGTCCCTTTATCTCAAATTGCATTTGTTTTTCTTGTTCCTTTTTCTCAAGTTGCCTTTGTTTTTCTTGTTCTTCCAGAAAGTTCCTTTGTTCCTCTTTGCACTTCTTCAGCATTTCCATAAGTGCTGCCAGTTATTCATCCATGATTTTTGTCGTAGATTGAGTATATGGCATGTAGAAAACACCAAAGTTCTTGCACTGTCCTTACCACGCAAAATTCCACGCGCGCGACGACTTCTTTGTCCGTACAGTCACAAGTTTGACGAAAATTATTCCAGTTCTTATACCAGTTGTTATGGAATACGGGTTTCAATAATTTATCGTCAGTTAACTACACACTTTTATTTACTTTTAACTATTACAACACGATTAAAACACAACCACTCTCTACTAACAATTCGCACTGTTCGCTTGTCCGCTTATGCACTATCCATTTCAGCTCGCGCGGCTCGCTTGTTATATACCCGACCTGAACACACTCACGTATTTTCGAGAACGGAGGCAACTGTTCCCGGTTCTCGTTTATTCTAGATGGGTTCACGAGGTCGCGTTCGGCGCTCGGCGTTGCCGCTTCGGCCCAAATCTCTGTGGACCGACGGTCCGGCGTAACAGTACCTATAGTATATAAACATAACACTGTTGTCGTGTTTTTCTGTTAATCACAAAGGCAACATGTTTCAAAATGTAATGTTCTTTTCACATTATTTAATAATGTACTTTTTTATATTAATATAAAATTACAAAATTTATTTTTAATACCCTGTATCTGCTGAACGGCTGGTTTTAGGACACATCTGTGTTAAGCGAACCACTTATTTTTTGATGATCTATCACCAGTTTTATTTTGGCATCATAGTTCCCCAACACCCTGTCTATTGACTTAACAGAGCCAAGGTGTTTTACAGAAGAAAAAAAGTTTTAATAATTTTTTATGAGACAAATTTCATTGTAAAAATAATTTTTTCTGGTACCGTAAAATGAACATATTCGATTTTTTTTGATTTTATAGTTTTTTTTTAATATTTGAGTTAGAATGTTTACAGTGCTATTAGTAGAAACGCAGTTTATTGCTGAGTATTTTTTAGAAAAGTCATAGGCTGCAAATTTCCCAACTCTAAAGCCTTGCTTTTGTTGTACATGTACCTTAAAGTGACGTTTATTTATTCATTGCCTAAATTTTATATCTTTCGAAAATCCAGCATAACATACTCGTAGGTCGGCGTAGCTTGTCTGCAAAATGTGTTACATAATATAAAATAATGTAAATATTTATCTTGGCATAAATCAAGTTTTTGATTTAGTTTAAACAACAGCCATATGCTTCCTTTTCTAAAAAATAAAATATTCTAGTGCCTCGTGCCCTGGATATAGGAAAGCTTTTTCACAATAAACAGTTTTGTTTCACACATGATAATCTCAAAAGCAGGCTATACAGGAAATGTGTTTTCAGTAAAATGTAAACGAGCCGTGCAGCATTGGATTGCAATGGTTTTTATTGTTATGGGTGCAGCAAAAAAGATTTAGTTAATTTCGCAAACAAATAAGGTAGACTTGCGTCTGATGCAGCAGCTTTGGCAAATAATATGAAAGTCTTTGATTTGGTTTTAAATCCATAATAAGTACTCAACACGTCAAAGTGATTCTTAGATTTGACTAAAGCATTCGACGAAGTACATAAATGCTATTGGAGAAAACAGTTACTTGGAGGTGAATTAAGAAGCTTTATAATAAAATTGCATAAATCCGCAATTGTCTTGTTGGAGTACTGCCGAATCAACTAACTTTGATAAAAGCTCACTGAAAAAATGATTTTTCGTCGTGGGAGAGTAGCCACAAACTTGCTACCAAAATTAATAAAATAAGATTATATACCTTAAATTAGCTAAAAACGTTTTTTTTTTTACTCTTTGGCTTAGATGTTGCAAATTTTCATACGCTTTGAACTCAAGAATTCGATCGTGAAAGAAGTAAATTATTACGGCGAGATCGTCAAAAATTTCAAAAAAAATTACTGATTTTTTTTCACATTGTAAGCTACTTACTACTACAAAATATTGTAAGAATAATTAATTTGAGATTAATCAGAAAGCTTTCATAATTTTTTTAGTTAAGTCACACTTCATTTTCAGCTTCAGCTGTTCTAAACGTAAAAGTTGGATCCCGTAATCATATCGTAAACATCTCCCTTTGTAACGAAAAAACCGCAAAAAAAAATTAAAGGTCAACTAAATTGGAGAAATAAAAAAATGACCTTTTGATATGGAAAACCTACAACGAATTTCCTGAAAAGGAAGCTTTAAGAAAAACATTGTTCTTAGTCAAAAAACGTTTCGACCAGTTAATGCCTAGTGTACGGTGTCGAACACTTGAACACGTTAAAGAGGAAGAAAAAATTTATTGTTGCGAGCTTGGGGTTTGGTTTTTTTAGGTTTTCTTGTTTGAATAATTTCATTTCACTGCTTTTTTATTATTAACTATCAACTATTTTTTAAACTCTGTACAAAAAAACGAGATTACAATTCGCCTACTTTTAGTCCACTGATAATTTACTATTTACTACTAAATGCTTTATTATAGCTCTCTACTATTGCTTCGTTCTTATGGTCGTATTATTAGACTCGGCTAAAATTCGACTGACTTTTCGACTACAAACCACAACAGTCGGTCACTTTTATAACTAAAACCTATAAACTAGAGAATTTCCTAAAATTACGAAAACAATAAAATTATACTCGTAACACCATAGAAAGCATAAAATGGGCAATAAATCATCCGTTGCGTTGACAGGTTGACTAAACGATATCGAAATCGCCTCTAGCCCGCACTTATTCCCGCAACAGTATCTTTATTACTATACTTTTTGGTCGGTTTCTGCCCTTTCTCCAAGTTTCTCCAAAATTTTCCATATTACAACTCTCGGGACAAAAAAAAACATCGCGCCATATCTGGGTTACGTTCACAATCTCAATTGACAATTGAGTTGACAATTCAAAAATGCAAACAACAGAACAAGGACGTGGACACGGAACTACGGTTTATAATGAGACAAGAGGCAGTTGGTTGTCGAAAAAAACTATTAGTAGGATCTAAAGGGTTTTCCATACTTTGAAGCCGTGGTCCAATGGAGTTTCATCCTGACGTTTCGTCTACGATGATTACGGAACAGGAGTTGCAGGCTGGGACAAACACAAAAGTCAGCAGTAGCAGAGCACGCTCTCTCCTTAGGTCACGACATCCTTTTCAACGAGGTGGATATCTTATATCAATCGCAGCGTTTCTATCCGAGACTAACGAGATAGGCCATTGGGATCTTTAAACACGACAACAATTTGAACAGGAAGGAAGTAATTACGTTTCTAAATGCAAACAGGAAGCGAGTTCGACATGCTTTAAGTGCACCGAAATCCCGCGCCTCCTCTACCCCCACTCCAGTCCCTCCGCTGCAGCGTGACGACGGGGGAATAAATACCACGGAGCTCACCACAGTCGAATCAGTCAACGTCGGGAAGCACGGGAGATCACTTCGCATATTGCCTCATCGCCTTCGATATGTCAGACGAAACTATGGACGAAACGGCAGGAAGAAATTCCATTGCACCCCGGCTTCAAAGTCCGGAAAACACTTTGGATTGTATTTTGACCGGCCGTGAAAGCCTTTACAGTCTAATATTACTAGGTATCCATGACTTTTTTTTTAAATTCTCAAGTTAGACATGACAAGTGACAGTTGCCTTTAAGTAGCTCAGTTACTCAAAATATAAGTGTTGTTGCCAAACCGGGAACTTTTTGAAAATATTGCTCCCAATGTGGGAATTACTTTTCCTCCGCATTTTTTTCTAATGTATTTTTAGTTTAGAGTTATGCAAAATTTATTCTTTTTCTATCTTAAACTTGGATTGCTTCGGAACAAGCTTTTCAGTGTACCTACTTATTACACTGTTACGGGATACCGGTTCCAATAATTTATCGTCAACTAACTACACACTTTGATTTACTTTTAACTATTACAATAGGATTTAGACATAATTACTCTCTACTAACAATTTGCACTATTCGCTTGTCCGCTTATTTCACTTATTTACTGCACTATCTATTCGATAGCATCTCGCGCGGCTCGCTGGTTTATATAACCGGCCTGAACACACTCTCGTACTTTTGAGAACGGCGGCGACTGTTCCCCATTCTCGTTTATTCTAGATGGATTCCCGGGGTCGCGGTCGGCGCCCGACGTTGCCGCTTGATGGAGCGTGGCACTTCTCCCGTCGGGGGACGTGGCAATTGCGGCTCTAACGCCGTGGCAATTGCGTTGTAATTACACTTTTCAGTGGTCGACAATGTAGGCATGATATCTGCAGCCTTTCCTCTCAAAGCTACTAAAAGTTCGGTAGCCTTGTCCGAATCTGTCCATCCATTTTTAACTGCTACCGCCTCAAATTGGTCTTTATAAATGCTCCAAGAAGTAGTGCCGTCAAAAACTGGAGGCGTAGTAATGTTTAGTCTCTCAGCAGTTGAAGTTGGCCCACTGCGACGTGTTTCCCAGATCCACCACCGGTCTTCTAACTTCGTCATTTTGATCTCTACTTCATGTTTGACTTGATCCACGTCTTGCTTGACTTGATTAGACGTCTTGTTTGACTTGTTCTACGTCTTGTTTGACTTCAGTTATTTTGGTTGAGGCAAGTTCTTGCAACTCGCCGTGACCATCCGTTAATGCTTGAAACAGAGAAGCTTGATTTTTTCTTTGTTCCTTTATCTAAGGTTGCCTTTGGTTTTCTTGTTCCTTTTTCTCAAGTTGCCTGTGTTTTTCTTGTTCTTCCAGAAAATTTCTTTGTTCCTCTTTGTCGAGCTGCCTTTGTTTTTCTTGTTCCCTTTTCTCAAGTTGCCTTTCCTTTTCTTGTTCTTCCAGAAAATTCCTTTGTTACTCTTTGTACTTCTTCAGCATTTCCATAAGTGCTGCCAGTTGTTCATTCATGATTTTGGTCGTAGATCGAATATATGGCATGTAGAAAACACCAAGGTTGCACTGTCCTTACCACGCAAAATTCCACGCGCGCGACGATTCCTTTGTCCGTACAGTCACAAGTTTGACGAAAATTATCTCACTTCTGACACCAGTTGTTACGGGATACGGGTTCCAATAATTTATCGTCAATTAACTAAACACTTTTATTTACTTTAACTATTACAACACGATTAGAACACAATTACTCTCTACTAACAATTCGCCCTGTTCACTTGTCCGCTGAATTTGCTTATTTACTACACTGCACTATCTATTCCGATCCCATCTCTCGCGGCTCACTGGTTTATATACCCGGCCTGAACACACTCTCGTACTTTCGAGAACGTAGACGACTATTCCCGGTTCTCGTTTAGTCTAGATGGGTTCCCGGGGTTGCGGTCGGCGCTCGGCGTTGCGGCCGAGGTCGGGCGTAACAATACTTTCTACTTTTTTTTTTAATATTGCTAACGTTCTTCATTTGTTTAGTCATTATAGTTCTTTTCTAAATTCATTGCTTAGCTTTGTAACTAATCGGATTATTTTTCATTCTTTACCGTTATTTTTCGAGTCTTCTTCCTTTGGTTCCACTCTTCCACGGTAACTTCGACATGCTAAATATAAGCATAAAATTTACACTCTCAAATGTAGTTCTTGGTTTCTGTACACAATGATCCTTAACTGATTTATATCTTAACACAAATTAAGTTAGATTAAACTAACATTAAAATAAAATAGATTGAACTAAGGATTTTGGTTCATTTTATGCGGTCTAGAAATAACAATTAATTTCTGTATGTACTATCTTCTTTAGAATAGAGCAGTGTCTACAGCTGTACAAGTTTCACTAATCTGCAGTCAACAAGTTCATTTTAAGGTAGTGACACAAAAAAAATTTCAAGCAAAGCTGAAAAAAAAGGTCCAAAAATTAAAAAGAATTAAGTCGGATTAAGGAAAATATTGGTTATCTTTTAAGTTTAGTTTAATTGATAATTGGGGTGCATAAATGCTCTTATGGAAACACATACCTTTAACATTTTCTTAATGTTACCTTAATTTAATTCTTAATGTTACTTTAGTTCAATCTAATTTAACTTGTGTATTGTAAAACAAATTTGATATTTTACAAGTAAGTCATCAGGTTGAAAATAACGCCAAAATCTTTAGAGAAATTCAATTCTCGACTAAAAATGCAAATTTTGATGTTTTAGAGTAATCTAATTTTGATAACAAATTTTTTTTTAGGTTAGCATTAGGGTCAAAATGTATTAAAAATGACTTAAATGGTTTAAAAGTGCACACTAGAAATTTGTAGAAAAAATCAGTTGGAATGTAGAACTTTTGGAGAAATTGAGATAATATAATTAATAGCTCTCTGGTAGAACTAAATATACAACATTGACACAAGCACTTTGTGTAAAAATGGTAAATTTTGATGTTTTTGTAGAAATTAAATTCGTTTTATAGAAATTAAACGCAATCAGGCAAAATTGATTCAAATCTTCTAATTTGCTTTTGGTAAAATTTTTTAATCAAAATATGAACATTTTTTACTAAAAATACGTCAGAGAAAAGTCTGGTGTTTCTTCACGAAAGTTAGGACTCAAAGCGTTAAAAAATGCAATATTTGATGTTTTCTAAAAACAACAAAGCTTACGACAAAATCTTCCATAAGCAAGAAATTTAAAAATTTAATGTCAATACCTATTATTTTTTTTTTGTTTTTCTTTAACCCAAATTGAAAATTTTGTTTTATTTTTCTTTTTCATATTTTCAATGTTCAGGATAAACGAATTACCAAAGTGTCATGTATGATCTTAACGTACAAAAATCTTCAAAAACCCTTTTTTGGAAATTTTTGTAACTCAACTAAAAACACCTCAAAAATATAAAATTAGTGTTTGCTTGAGAGAGTCAAGTTAAACTCGCAGAGAGAAAACTCATTACAAATCGCTTAAAACGTGTAAAAAAGACAAATTTGTAGTTTCCGCAAAAATGCAAACCATGATTCAGAGCCAAGACTATTTAAAACTGACTTAAAGTCTCTAAATTGATCAAAAAATGCAGGTTACAATTAGAGCTAAAATTGATTAAGCTGTAAGTGTCTACAGCTGTACAAGTTCCACTAATCTGCAGTCAACAACAAGTCCATTTTAAGGTTAACACGAATGTTTAACACGAAAAAATTTCAACCAAAGCTGAAAAAAAAGGTCCAAAAATTAAAAAGAATTAAGTCGGATTAAGGAAAATATTGGTTATCTTTTAAGTTTAGTTTAATTAATAATTGGGGTGCATAAATGCTCTTATGGAAACACATACCTTTAACATTTTCTTAATGTTACTTTAATTTAATTCTTAATGTTACTTTAGTTCAATCTCATTTAACTTGTGTATAAATCCACCTTTAGTGTCGTCTTTTTTGAACTTTGGTGGAATTTCCTTGTATTTCTTTGCTTGTGCTAAAGCTGATGTCTATCTTAAAGTGGTATTTCTATATCGCATTTTCTGTCTAAATAAAATAGTCGGTTTTCTACAGTTTTTTGTCTCCCGATTTTTTCACGTGCAATGTTTTATATGTTCGTTGTTGTGTACTCTTTATTGTGCTTTCTAATATGGTTAGATTTGCAAAATTAATTTAGGAATTTGTATTAAATTGTCTCTTCATTTGTAAAAAAATAAGATATGAACTTTGTTAAAAAACATAAAAATTCTGAATGAAATTTAACTAATAATTTTGACATGCGTTCTTATGTTTTATTAAACACATCTTGATTCAGGAAAGTGAAATAAAATATATAACTTTATTACTATATCAACTTAAATAATTATCAGATAAGATAATTTTTGCGCTGATCTATACCTATTTACGAGCAGCACTAATTTGGTGCCCATTTTTTTTTTATAGAAGCAACTAAATAATCTAAGTCAATGAAGGTAAATTTTTGCAGGCAGAAAAGGGTATACAGTGTGGCTGTATATCTGTATTTGGCTACATCCAAATGGAATAAATTCGATAACGAATAAATGAGGGCGTATTGGGAAAAACGCTTGGACACGTCGATTTGTACTTTTAAATGCGCATTTTAAAAAAAATATATATAGAGGGTGTGTCATAGTGGTCAATACGAACTTTTTTTAAATGCAACCCCCTGTATGTTATTTATTTTTTTGATTCTTCAGAAAATTCTAGGCTCTTCTAGGATAGTTCATCTACAATGTCCTATACCTATCTTCAACTGTTTCCGAAATATTAAATGTTTTCAGTTTTCGGATTTATTATTAAAATTAACATTAAAAAAAGAAAATTATTTTATTTCACAAATTCGCTAGTTTGAAGAGATTTTAGTGTAATGACACTAAAAATCTAATAAGTAATACTGATTGTTTCTCAATAATAAAAAAAAACAAAAACATTAAGGTCAATGTAGGAAATGTTCAAAATGGTCGCCGCGAACGTCTTGGCAACATGCTAATCTGGTATAGAAATATCTTCGAACGTTACTCAACATCTGAGGCGTGACTGATCTAATCGCAGGCGTGATTCGTCTTTTTAAGTCATCTAAGTTAAATAGTTTAGTTTTGTATACAATACTTTTGACATATTCCCACAAAAAGAAGTCCAGTGGCGTCAGATCAGGAGATCGTGCTGGCCATTCTATCGATCCGCGCCTCCCTATCCACCGATTTGGAAAAATTTGGTTCAGCTACTGACGGACATTGATTTGGTAATGGGGCGGTGCTCCATCTTGCTGAAACCATATTATATTGGCAGGATCTTGTGGGTTTGCTGGATTAGGATATAAGTTTGTCAAAGTTGGCACGACATTATTTTGGAGCAGTTCTAAGATTTATTTCCATTCAAGTTGCCATCAATGAAAAAGGAAGTTACGATATGATTTCGAAAATTTCCTGCCCAAACATTAACTTTTTTAGGAAATTGCGTATGTTCTTCTCTTATCCAGTGAGGATTCTCATTAGACCAATAGCAGCAATTTTGACGATTAACATGACCTTGAAGTGTAAATGTGGTCTCATCATAAAACAAAACATCTAATTGGATCACATTGTTATCTAACATTGCCATTATTTGTTCACAAAAATACGTTCTCCTCGTCTTCCATAAGCCCCTGAGTTGGCACCATTTTATAGGGATGCATTTTACTTTCCTTTAATATTCGTTAAATTGATGTGTGGCTAACGTTAAACCGGGGGGCTGCTTTTCGACAAGAATTATGTGAGTTTTCTTGAACCTCAAGCATAATATCCAATTTCGTATCATCACTTACTGCATTGGCAGCTACTTTTTTTTTACCAAGCTCGCGAAACTGCTTTTCTATTTTGCTAATTGTTGCTTGGGATATAGGGGGCAAATTTGGAAATTTCGCGCGAAATAAGCGAGAAACTTCCTTTTGTGTCCTTGTTATCTCCATAACCAATCATTTGTAAAATGGCTATTTTGTGCATTTCTGTTAATTGAACCATTTTTCTGAAATTATTACCTACAGTTAACGTAATTGAAACGACAATAGCAGTTACACTGATCACTACTGTCATGCAGAAGACAACAAGTTGCTATGAGTTTTATACGGAAATAAACAAAACTTGTTTTGCTTTCTTTCTCAATATCAAGAGGTAAATGGGAAACAAGTATTGGGTGCAATGTAGGGAATGAGTGAAATAAAATAATTTTCTTTTTTTAATGTTAATTTTTGTAATAAATCTGAAAACACATAATAATACCGAAACAGTTGAAGATAGTTATAGGACATTGTACATGGACTATGTCTAGAATTTTCTGAAGAATCCAAAAAAGGAATAGTATACATTGTTGCATTTAAAATAAGAAAGTTGGTATTGGCCACTGTCATATGACACACCCTATATTATTATTTTTTTTTAAAAATTGGCATTTTAAAATACAAATCGACTTTTTTCCAACGAGGTTTTTTCCAATACGCGCTCATTTATTCGTTATCGAATTTATTTCATTTGGCTGTTCCACACTGTACAAATGTACTCGTACGGTACCCTAAAAAAATAAAATTATGAGTTGGGAAGCCAGACGCAAGAAAGCCAATTCGAGCGACGCACCTACGTGTTGTCATTGTTCAGCCATAGGCGGAAATTGAGGTAGTTGATAGGACTTGAAATGATATATTTTTTTTTTACTTTTTGCAATTTTGTATGTGTCTAGCTGTTGTTTCAAACACGAGTTTGACTTGCAGTAATAAATTGTCTGGTTAATGTCAATAACCGGTCTGATAAGTACCACTGTTATCAAAAAAATCGTTCATATAACGTACACTCTTGATTTGATAATTCAGGTTTGAGATAAAAATCCTGAGCGTAGTTGTACTTTTTGTGCAAACATTTTTCACTTCCGTAAACGAGGATGTAAATTTTATTTAGTATTTTTCTTTGCCAATAGAAATATTTTATTGTTAACTAATATAATCAAATGTTGTACGCCAGTGGATTCACATTAGAGCGTACTCAGTGATCAATCGATAGCAGCTGTAACAGCGAGCTAAAGTGACGCACTTCCATAGGCAGCCCCTCTCCGAAAAGCGGGCCACGTGGGGGCACACGTGTCACCCGCCCCCGTGAAAATCATTGGGAAATGTGCGGAGGAAAGCCACTCAAATTTTAAGGTCCCCAAGCCGGGAGACGTTTTTCAAAATGTTTTGAATATTTTATGGTCGCTTGGGCACATCGCTGGGCATCGAGGAGAAACTTTTCTATAGACTCCTCCCTAAATTCTATTTGATTGTGTTCGGAAACGATTGTTTGCAAAAATGGCTCAAGTTCCAGTTCTTCCAACATTAAACTGCAACTGCACTGAATTAAGAAATCGAGCGATTGTGTCATCATTTGATTGTGCGAAATGTTGGACATCGTGGAGAAAATTTTCTATTGACTCCTTCCTAAATTCAATTTAATTGTTGTTTCAGAAACAATTGTTTGCAAAAAGGGCTCAGGCTCGCACTCAAGTTTCAGTTCTTCCATCATTAAAATGCAACTGCACTGAATTAATCAAGTTCGATTGTGTCATCACTTGATTGTGCGAAATGTTGGGCATCGGGGAGAAAATTTTCTATTGACTCCTTCCTAAATTCTATTTAATTGTTGTTTCGGAAACAATTGTTTGCAAAAAAGCCTCAAGTTCCAGTTCTTTCATCATTAAGTTGCAACTGCACTGAATTAATCAAGTGATGACACAATCCCTCGATTGTGTCATCACTTGATTGTGCGAAATGTATTAGTTTTTGGAAATGTTTCCGAAATGCGTGTGGAGATAACAGCAAAAAATATTAATTGATATTTTATTATACGCTAAGTCCAAGATAAGGAGGGCCACTATGGGGATTTCAAATCAGTTTGAACCTTATAGTTATGGCATTTTGAAATTTAGATGCGTTCCACAGCTAGTTTTGACGATTTCGTTTTTGACAAAAAAAAATACTTTATGGTTTTATAGATCCCTTTATAAAGGCACTTTTTAATGATATTTTATACTGCAACCAAAAAACTGAAATTCGATGTTTTGTTTTTGAATAACATATTTTTTTTTTCAATGGCGGTCATGATTTTTTTTTATAGTTAACTACCAAAAAAAAAAGTTTAAATCGACCATTCTTTACCCTTTTCAAAAGTCGTTTTACCTAGCCGGAAGACACACTTTTTATTGGAATTTTTCCTAACTAATTCGCTAACTTGCATCCCTTGCTTTGTCTTCTTAAATAAAATCATATGGAATTTTCAAAAATCAAAAAAAAAAAAATATTTCCATGCGAATCAATCAATAATATTCTCAATTATATATGTTATTCAGCTGAAAATAAATTCTTATTCGTCATTGAAACTCTTATTATTTCATTGTCTTTGCGATATTCCGTCATTTGCGCAAAGTATGTGAGCATCCACCAGATTTTTCGTCCAGTGAGAAGCTGAAGCGCCAGCTGAATGCGCAATTCAAAGCGCCTCTCTTTATTTAATATTTAAAGCCGTTATTCCTGTCATTAAAAAAAAATAGTTTCTGCAATTCTTACTTTCTATCGCTCAATATATTCCAGAATAGCTGTCCTTTTTGTAGCGAATTCAGAGCCTCAGCCACTAGTATAAAAATTACCGTAGGTAGGATCCATGAGAGAATCTATGTATAGATGGATATTTCTGTTTTGTTTATGTCTATAATTAACATTAAAATTTTGTTCCGGCAAGACTGCTTCTCTGTGGAACATAGGCAGGTCAAAAATACTCAAAAAGCCTCGGTTGTATACGAGTACTGAAATAAAACTTATATTTTGAGCGTGTTGTGTGATAATCTGGATAGAAATTTAGTGGGTAGCCAGCTGCAGTACGGTTTGCTGGGGCCCCCTTTAAAAGGGGGCCATCGAGGGTTTCTCAGGAGCCTGAGGGCCTTCCCTGTCAGGTGCGTCAACGTGATGTTTCTCAAGCGACATATCTTGCGTATATATGCTATGATGCGCTTTGTGCTAGTGCTGCGGCATAGCGGTGCGCGGGCCGGATTAAGGAATTTTTCTATCCGATGATGTACCTAGTAAACCTTCACAGGTAACTTTGTTATTATTATTAATCATTACCTTTTATTTAGTTATTATTGTTCTGGCCTAACACTTTTTTCCCAATAAAAATGTAACGTAATAAACAATCACATGATTGACCACATTATAATGAACATGCGGTTGATATATATGTACAGTGGCAACTGCTAGAATTTTTTAATGTCTCTTTATTAGTTTTTTTAATACATTTCTCGGCTATTGTATTGCAGACGAACAAGGTCAATGTGCACGTCTGCGTAGTAAGTACTTTCCAAATGAAATGTGTTTTTAGTGTTTTATTATATGTATATTATTAGGGCCTGCAAATACTAGCTTTTTTCTGTTTAATTGTTGTAACAAAACAGGTCTGTAAATATACAAGCTCTACCTATTAATTCGTGTAGTTGAAACATTGTTTAATACCCATTGATGTACCCACTATTATCAGCCGATAAACACTGTAATTATCACTCGAATGTCACCAGATAACTCTTTAAAGACCTGCAAAATAAATTAATCCATTTAACAGCAAATCAACGATGTAAAGTTCGTCATAATCGCTATAATAATATCAATTGAAGTTACTGGTCTTTTTTGAAATTGAAACTTGAAATTAGACACAACATTTTAATGAAGCATGTAGGTTTTGGCTACCATTGTGATATAAATGTATTTATATTTTAAACATTTATTGTGGTGTGTTGATCTCCCTTTTCTTTATGATCGTTCCTTGACAGTTTTTTAACGCTCCCCTTGAAAAGGATCTCTCCAGGAACTTTTTTTATGATCCTATTAAATGTTTGCATTATTTCCTTCTCTTGTTTAACATTTTTCAGCTTAAAATACCAACTTAAGAAATTGCATAGAAAGTAAATACTTTAGGCTTAAGTAAAACTTAGTTCTTACAACTTCTTTTAAGAAAGTTGCAAGAACTCTTTAAGATTGTTGCCTCTTTAAGAATGCCAGGCCAGTTTTAATCCGAGGTGCATCTGAAGACATTCACTAGATGTACAAATTTGACTTACCTTAATAGGAAGCTATTGTCTTTATGACATGTTAGGTCATTTTAATCACGGTATAAGTGGCCGTAAAAATCACCATTAAATCTGATTTTTGAGGCCTTAACCTCTGAAGTAAATTGTACATGAACGTGTTTCTAACGTTATATAACCAAAACTAGCTGTTACATGACTGAAACGACAATTCTAAAGAAAGTTGAGTAACTGGGAAGGATCTTATTTTATTTATATTATCGAACCATTTAAATTTTACAAACTTTGATTAATAATTTGTTGAATCTTGTAACAAAAGTAACTTTTATTTAGATAGAAATAATTCTGAAAGTACCGTCAGATAAACAACCAGTTAATTTTCGTTATAAGCTGCTCCTGAAATGCAGTTTCTACTAGGTCAGAGTCTTGGATTAACCTGAACTAACCTGATGTTAAAATTGCCAGTATATTGATAATTTAGCATATACGTCGCTTGTGAATATCTAATCATTCCATATTCATTGGTCAACACGTGCATATGTTGAATAAGAAGAATCCATCATGTAAGACTATGCTATTTAGTTTCCTGAACATTAGTTGAAAATCTTTCACAGGAAACCAAGATTTTTAACTTGCTGTTTTCCCTTTAGTTGATGGTCCTAATTTGTCCAGCTACATAGATTATAGACTTTTAAAAGCCCCAACTTTCTCAAAGTTAGAGTAGTGAGATCTGATATTGTTGCGGGAATGGGTGGAGGCAGAGGGGTAGTCCCGATAGCGCTTAGGAGACCAATCGACGCCCCGTATGGTTTATTGCCTTGTTTATGCTATTTTTTGTGGTAAATTTAGTAATAAATAGTGAATTATCAATGGATTATTAGTAGGCGAATTGTAATTGTGTTTATTGGTGAAGTCGTTAAATATCTAAATAGTGTTTAATTAGAAAATCAGTTGTAATGGAATTATCGAACCCTGAGTTCACAACAATTGATGTCAGAAGTGGATTCTAGTGGGAATTTGAAGATTTCATTGTAGGTAAGTGCGCAATAACCGGACATGCATATTTATGGCAGTGACTAGAAGGCTGCATAACTGCAATGGATCAGTCAACTTGCCGCTGTCCTTACCTTTGTTCTACAGCAAAAGAAGAAAAAAACTCACTGTTAGAGAGGAGCAGGAATAGTCATGAGGAGCAAAAGAATGAGCTGGAAAAACGTCACCAGGAACAAAAAGAAGAGAAACTGTTCAAATAAGATGTAGAAAATAGTAAGTATAGATAAGAGTAGGAAAGACGTCATCAAGAATTAATGAACCATCTTGCTGCTAGAAAGTAGCAGTTGGCGAATCGAATAATGGAAAATGTGAATGTTGCCAGCCAGAAAGTTGTAGAACTTGAAAGGAAATTTCTAGAACAACATAACGATGACGACAGTTTTTTAGAGAGTTTTAGCGCAGCCCAGGGTTAGTTCACGCAGCATAATTTTGACGGAACTACTGCTTGCTAGTTTGAACTTTGCCACAGGAAAAACTTATTCGGTTCATTTTGACGGGCGAATGATCAGGCCCACCCAACCCCCAGGATCTTTAAAGTCAACAATTTTGAAAGCAAAAGTCTTGAAGCCGATGTGATCATAGTAAGACCAAATAAACTTATTGAGCATCGCCCAGAAAGGTCTCACATAGAAATGCCGGTGCATTGTCGAGAAGGTTAGTTCAGGTTAGGTTGACATTGTAAAAGAATAGAGCATGGTGAAGGACTTCCTTCTGAAAGGAGAACTTTGGTGGAAGTGAATGATGGCTGGACCACAGAGGCACTTCCAGGTGAAGAAACAAACGACCCAGACATGAAACCGATTCTCGATACTCTTATTTTATTAAATTGAGGATAAGAGGTCTAGTTGCGAAATATTGTTAAGTTAATAAGAGTCCACACTTAAGAGTCCACAATTGAGAGCGTTATGAGCTCAGTGGTACCCTCTTAGAATAGAAAATGGATTACCGAAGAGAGCATGGGAGGGTTTGGAGGGCAGGACCGTAGCCAGTGAACTAGTAGTTCTTCTGTAACAACGAAACAAGTGGAGGTCACTTCAAAGTGACTAGAACCCTGGCAAAAAACACATTTACTTTTCC
Source organism: Taphrorychus bicolor (assembly GCA_951812265.1). Lineage (NCBI taxonomy): Eukaryota > Metazoa > Arthropoda > Insecta > Coleoptera > Curculionidae > Taphrorychus > Taphrorychus bicolor. The sequence continues at coordinate 14,775,425 of OX638307.1, forward strand.
ACGCACTAACGCAGGCATCAATACATATTCGTATTTTTTTTTAAATTAAATTAACCCCCTCCCCCCCTGGATTGTTCATTTTCTAACAACTCACAACACGATCACATCTATTGGTTTTCAAAAACTCATATTTAGTTATACAGGGTGAGTTTTTTTTCTAAGGTTTGTGAAGAGATATCAGAAGCTAGCAGAGTTACGAAGTGGGGAGAGAATTGCAGTTTTAGGTCAGTTCAAACCCACTTCCACATTATTTTTGAAAACATTTATGACTCGCTAGATAATTGGCACAAACCATATTTTTAATATTTCTTTAAATCGATCTAGTCGAGTTATTATTTGTAAAGAAATGATATAGATACAAAAGTTTTTGGTAATTTTACGCTCAATAAGATGGGCCTTAGATTTTTGACGTGACAGTTGTCAATTTTGAAATATGATATAGCCTGGAAGGAATAATGGCCATAAGTCTGTTTGGAAAGCAACCGTCCCCTTATTGGTAACAATTTCAAAGCTAACAAAAAGACCTTTTTAAAAAAACTTTCAATTAAAAAGTGGGTTTATATCAGAGTTCAAGAATGACAGCTGTCAGAAAAAATCTGATAAGCCCAGCTTGTTCAGGGTAAGCTTATCTACACCATTAGTATCTACGTCAGTTTGCTAGAGCCAATAATGACATAGCTAGATTGATTAGTAGATAGAAAGGTCGTCACAATTTGGTTTTTGCCAATTATCTGGTCAGTCATGAAAAAAAAAAAATGGAGGTGGTTTTGAATTGATCTTCTAAAGTAGCCCATTTAACCCACTTTGTAACTCTGCAAGTTTCTGAGATCTATTCACTAAACATGGAACAAAACTCACCTGTAGACATGAAAAAATTCCATAAAACCGTCAAAAAGTGAAAATCAGCCGCATGCGTATATAAACATTACTATGAACTGAATTAAAACTGAACAAATAAGAAGTATAAATATATATAGAATTAAGAATAAAGAACTTGAATAAACCCCTAACGAGCGACTGGCGTCATTTGAATGATCATTTGCAAGTTTTGATTCCCAAAATCATAAATTGTAACCCACTACTAATGCCGGCTTTACACCGAGAGTTTGACCACCAATTAGTGACATCAAAGCAGATTCAAGATCAAATTATACTGTTGTAAAACAAAATTGGACTTCAAATTTAGCATCAAATAATTGTAGGTGCAATTATTAACGAAATAGAACCTGTTCTAATTTCGTCCAATTCTTTAACATTATATTTCCTGATTTGGTATTGCCAACACAGAGGAATTGTGCTGGATCTTGCTGGAATTCCTCTTTCAACATTTTTAATGCAGCTTTATTTGTTTTGTCTTCGTAACAGGGACTAACTCACCGCCTTCTTTGGATTTTGACTGGTTCTACTTCAACCATTAAAGCTGCAGCAATAATTATGCCCAAAAGAGTAGATTTCTTTTGTTTTAATTTAGCGGCTCCTACTCGAGGATATCCAATTTTTTGGACTCCAAACATTTTATTTCAATACAATATATGAGTAAAGTTTAAATTAAAGCCAAACTAGAAAATTTAAAACACATATCAAATATGCACTCTACAAAGAAAATATCATTTGTTTCCTTCATGTTGGCAAAACTGATAATTGACAGCTTTAACTTAAAACTTTGATTAGGTGTAAAACAAAACTTGGACATCCAAGAATATGAGTGATTTCAGGCAAAATGTGATCAAATAAATTTTTCACATTTCTTTGAAGTCAAACTTTCGGTGTAAAGCCGCCTTAATAGACCGAATAAATCCAACTTCGATGACCACGCTATTATAGATGGAGGACCAGAAATTCTCAAGAGTGAGGTTCTATTTGCAAAAAAATCCGCAAAAACCAAAAAAGCCACCGGACCCGATGACATCCCAACGGAGCTGTTACAAATGATCCAAGACGAAAACATTGGAATCTTAGTCAAACTGTTTAATGCGGTGTACACGACTGGAGACATTCCGGAAGATTGGCTGAAATCCGTATTCATTCCAATTCCAAAAAAAACAACGAGCAAAACGATGCAGTGAGTATAGACTAATAAGCCTTATGAGCCACACCTTGAAGGTATTTCTCAGGATTATTCACGCGAGGATAAGATCCAAATGTGACACAGATTTGGGTGAGACCCAGTTTGGATTTAGAAACGCTTTAGGAACTAGAGAGGCACTGTTTGCTCTGAACATACTCCTACAAAAATGCCGTGACGAGCGCAAAGACGTTTTTGTGTGTTTCGTTGATTACGAGAAGGCCTTCGACAGAGTGCAACAACACAGAAAACTTATAGACATCTTAAGGAATATGGAGGTGGACAGCAGGGACGTTAGAATTATCCAAAATTTATACTGGAGGGAGAAAGCAGCAGTACGACTAACCGGAAAGCTCACAGAAGAAAGCCAAATTCTACGAAGCGTCAAAAAGGGCTGCATACTGTCACCACTGCTTTTTAACATATATTCAGATAAAATCTTTAAACGGTCTACTCAAGAACGAGAAATGAGAGTACAAATAAATGAAGAATATATAAATACGATACGATATGCTGACGACACTGTCATCCTGAGTCACAAACTAGAAGACCTGCAACATCTACTAAACTGTGTAAACGCAGAAGAACAAGAAATAGGGCTCAACATAAATATCAACAAGACAAAATTTATGGTGTTCAGTCGACAACCACATCCTGATGCTGCACTACAGATCGGCACGAAAAATATAGACAGAGTAACCCATTTTAAATACCTTGGATGTTATATCACTGAACATCTAAATCCAGATAAAGAAATAAGATGTAGAATAGAGACAGCCCGAACAACATTCCGGAAAATAAAACCACTATTCTGAACCTAAAATTACGGCATAGAATGGTAAAATCCTACATATGGTCGGTGTTGCTGTACGGGGCAGAGATCTGGACCATTAAGGCCGCTACAGTTAATCAGAGATGTGGTTACACCGGCGAATGCTGAAAATACCCTGGACAGTTATGCAGACCAACGAAATGGTATTAAACAGGGCCGACGCAACACATTTGCTACTAAATACAGTTAAGTGCAGGAAAATCTCATATCTTGGACATGTCTTCAGAGGAGAGCGATACAGAATCCTACAACTGATCATGATGGGAAAAAGTGGAAGGACGTAGAGGAGTAGGAAGAAAAGGCTGAGGAACATCCGTGAATGGACCGGTATACGCAGCGCAGAGGAACTATTTCGATTGGCGCAGAATCGAGAAATATTTGCCCAAGTAATTGCCAACGTCAGGGGGACCTGATATGGCACTTGAGAAGAAGAAGAACCCACGAAATAATGCATAAGATGTCCAAGATAAGTCCCTGTGTGAGAAAGGCATCTTCAATGGAAGCACCTTCTGGAATGCACTTAAAACCAAAATAAATAAAAACTGGTTTTGAAAATTGTACGGAAACAAGAATAAGCGAAGACCTGAAGAAAGTTAGAAAATTATCATGGTATCAAGTGCACAAACTTCATGAATAAACGCAAGAGCTGAAAATAACTTTGACTCGCAAACATTTGTCAGGCGTTTCAGGAACTTTTTTTTTCATTTCTTGAACTTACGCATCATTAATTGAGATTAGAGGTAATATTAATAAATTATGTCCCGAATATAAAAGGAAAAAGTCTGAAGATGCTTTGCTGTGCGAATTTTCAATCTTTTTTTTTAATCCTTATTTTTCTAAATTTTTTTCAAATTTATATATTTTTTTGTACCCACGTCTACGTCCTTCTAAAAATCTCAAGTTATGCATCCACTATCTTTGTCTCATCGTTATTCTTGACTCCCTTTCCTCAACAATAGTTTTCCGACGTCGCCCAACCCTTTCAAAAACTTTTCTCATTTGAACTTAGGCCTCCAATATATTTGACCGACCCTAAAGGTCCCGAACAAAAACAGTTTTAAGGCCTCAAATGCAGAACGAGCTTAACTTTATACCGAAAATTAAAGTTTTCAACTTTTTAATTAGAATCCGGATATTTGCATTAAAAAGTTTGAAAACCTGCCTATGAAGGCTTGATTAATATTCTTAGTATATACGGTTAGATGAACGGTGCTTTATGTTTTCTTGAAGAAACTGCTCATCAGAACATTCTTTGTGTCTTTAGTGGTATCTTTTGAATTCGTTGAAATTAGGAAGTTTTGTTTGTTTATCCTCTTATAACGTGGACCGTCCCAAGCAACAACAAAAAAAAGTCGTACTTGGCATGGCTTTAATTTCGGGATGGCGCATTTTCCTTTGTGCGAGACGTCCTGATGTGCGTTCTCATGTTTTCTTTATGACCGCCATTTTGAATTTTGACGGCATTAAGCTAAATATAATTTGAAACTGGACCATTGCCAAGTGTCGCGGAGCAGACCACTTAATCATTTCAAACATTTCCATCTCCCAATGCAATAGTTTTAACGAAATTCTTGTGACTCAGGAGTCTGGTTTGTACGGTTTAAATTTTGTTAAATATTACTAAAACGCAAGTTTATTGAATACTTATACTTACAAACTCACTTCAGTTTACATTTTGTTGTCTCCTACCCGATGCGAAAGTGATCACTTAATATATGAAGCATGTTATGTCATTACACGAGAAGCATCATCAATAACAAATATAAGCTTTGCATTGTTAAGTTGTCAAAAGTAAAAAAACAAAACCTATTTTTTTTTTTTTGATAAAAGGAGTCAAAATTAGGGATTTTGATGTGCTTATAATATTGATTCTTTTATCAATAAATCTGTGTATAACGATACTCGACAGGGCTTTAGCCCTATTCTTTAAAAAGGTACCACTCATTAGAAGAAAATACTTGTATCTAGAACACAATCGCTATGGAATTTTGTGAGTAGAAAAAAGAATACCATAATTTACAAACAAATATTTTTATATTTATTGCTTTGAATGCATCGCTCTTTTTGCAATAATTGCAGTCTTTTTAGCCGTGAATCGATAATGATTAGAAATAATGAAGTTACCTCCGGTAAAACAACCGCAAAATCGTCCGTGAGGTGACCCGCGACAATGCTGGAAGCTTAAATAGTATGGTATGAAATTATAAAGTTGTTACCTTGAAAATCTGTTTGGTAAACAAACATCGTATTTGAATTATATTTAATAGTATGGTTAAACGCGTTAGCTTTGGGAAGTTTTATAATCTAAGAGACATCACTTTTACTCTTGCATAACGACCGTAAATTTCACAATAATTAATCAGTTGGTTGATTTTTGATGATGCAGTTTTTTTCATTTTTATTACGTTTTTGTCCGTGATGTTACTTTGTACTAGAATCGCATTCACTCTGTTTCAGGAATCTATAATAAGTTATTGGATATACCCATTAAATGTTTGTCAGTTTTATTAGGGTTAAAATATTTGTGACACTCTGTATAATTAATTCCATATACGAGGGCCTCAAGATTTAATACAAATTTCATTTGTCCTTAGTCCCTGTAAGGTGTCAAGATTGCGGTGTTTCTTTACTCCATTTAGCTATTTCAACATAAAAATTTAAAATTTTATTACATTTTCATTTACCTTCACTACACTGGTCATGTTTCTTCCAATGCCTTTTTAGTTCAGGAAATTTGTAAAAAAAAGACAAAGAAAAAACCGAACTAATTTGACTGCCTATAAATGTAGGAAACCTGAATTATCCCAAATGAAATAAAGAAAGACTCTTAACTCCCTTCCCCTCAAGTACAAAACTTAATTTATTTAGAGAAAATTGCCTCTTACAATTGACATATTTAAGAGAAAATTCAGAAGACGAAAGAACCAAAAAGATTAAAACACATTAAGAATGAAAATTTAAAAGCAAAAAAAAAATAGCAAAGAGCATTGCCCACAAATTAAAAATATAAAAAAATATTAAACAATAACAATGAAATATACATATAATTGAAGAAAAAAAGTATCTAGAAAGGTCAGTAAATAAGAAAAACAGCAAGAAAAAAGACCAAACGAAAAAAAATATACAAGAACGTCAAGCTGATTAAAACTGGGTTTTATTATTTGTGTCTTTTCTTGCTTTTTTATATTTATTTTCTCATTGCTGCAAAATCCACCTTGCAAGTCATTTTTTGTGTTTTTTTTAAGATAATTTCTTTTAATTCGTGAGTATCAGCCAATTTTCGTGAAAATTCTAAATTTCAGAAATTTGCATCATTAGGAACAACCTGATATAACCTCGCAATAATTGTTTTGAAGTTATTTCAGACTCTCTGGTCTGTGGTTGCTAAGTTTCAATAATGAAAAAGCCAACGTGAACTAACCTAATTAATTAACCCTAAGGGAAGCTTGAGATATGTGGAAGAAGCTTAGGGAGATTTACTGAGATTTCAATTTCATTTCATTTCTAGCTATTTATTGCCGTGTGCATGGTAACAACAAACAGGTGATTCGGCTGATACACATCCTGGTATAGTAAAGTGATATACGAACTAAAACTTACTCGTCAAAAGAAGATGAGAAGGGGAGAAAACCATGCCGCTAAAGGGGACAGGGCTGGCAAAATCCCAGGTTTCCTGAGAAAAACTCTGTCCGCCTGGATAATATCGGTTTAAGCGAGTTTTGTCCCAGGATTTACCTCTCGTGATGAAACCTGCTTTACTCTGAAAAAACTTTGTCTTTTTTTCAGTTTTTGTCCGTTTTGCAATTAGGTTAAATCGTTGTTATTGAACTTTGAACTAAAACTTTTATGCTGTGATACCATTTTAATTTTCTTCCAATTCGAATTATAATTACTGGTAATTGGAAAATGTCTAGAAATTTGTTTGCATATTACAGATAGGTACCTAAACATCAAACAAAATAAGTAGATTATTTTACATAGGATAGACTTGTAAGATTGTTTGTTTAGTCGTTGATCGTTAGGTTTTTAATGCATTTTTTTACCTATTTTCTTTTTTCCATTATCTATTTTAATTAAGAATTTTATATGTATTATGCATATGGGGGGTATTCATTTAAAAACGTCCTTTAGTTGGCTGTGAAGTGGCTGCCAAAAACTAATAGCCTTCTAGGTGGGAAGCGTGTCCTTGCGCAAGAAGATGTGCGCAATTCTAGATGACGTTTTCTATTGAACACCCCATACGTATACTAATGTACAACGTATTACCTAATGTTTATTTTTTATGTCTATAAACTGTCTATATAAAAAAAACGATTACGAATTCCTTAATAACAAAAAAGGCAAAATTTTACCTTTTGATTCTTGATTGATTAAAAAAAAACTCAAAATTTTCTTGTGGTTTATAAGACTGTGAAGGCTTTAACGGGCGGTCAAAATACAATTTAAAGTGTTTTCCAGGCTTTGCAGGCGTGCTCCAATGCTATTTCGTCTAGAGCTGCGACAGACATTATCAAAGATATATCGTGGTTCCCGACGTTGACTGATTCGACTGTTTTTTTTTGTGGGGGCGCGACCGACCTTGGAGCGAAAAATCTTCTCGGCAAGACACTGGACAGCCCCGCTCTGCTGTCCGGTAGTGTGGGATTCTTACCCACTAAAAAAACCCGTTTGTGCCTAGGGATTCCGGGCTCGGTTGCTTATAAATCCCCGGTCTGCTACCGGCAGTCTTCTCTGGTGCACGCTCTTTCCTGTGTTCATATCTCATAGCCTCGTCAGTTTGGCTGGTTTGGCATGACATATCTTAAGGGAGATGTGGCCCTTGCTTCTTAGGGCGGTTTTTTGCGTCTCTGCTGTCGCTCTACTCTGCAGCTGACCGTTCCATATGTTAGGATCGGCTGCATGATGGCCTACAGCAACAGGAGTTTCCCCCTCACAGGCAGATGGCTTCTTCGGTTGAGCAGGGGGTATAGTGAGGCCATAGCCCCCTAGCTTTGGCAGCGGCGATCGTGACATGGGGGCCCCAAGTCAGCCTAGCTGCAGATTCCGCCGCATGATATCTTTTCTCCGGTGTTTGGATAAAAGAGCCGTGTCGTCGGCATAGAGCGCGGGCGTAGTCCTTGGTGTTCTAGAAATATCGCTCGTGTACAGCGTGTACATTTGCGGCGACAATACCGGCCCTTGGGGGACACTTGAATCTAGCGCTCTGGGCGCCGACAGGGAGGATCCGACCCTTACAACGACTGTCCGATCTGTGAGGTAACTGTCGATATGGCGGCAAATGTTTACCGACATACCTAAGCCACTCAGCTTGTTGATCAGGCCCTCGTGCCAGACCCTATCGAACGCACGCTCTACATCCAGCAGGACTAATCCAGAGGTCTAGAGTTCCTGCCTTCTGCAACGGTCTTCAGGACCTGCAATTCTGCCGAATGCAGCCCCCGAAAACCGTATTGTTCGACGGGCACGATGTTTAGGCGTGTACACTCGTCTTGGAGTCTCCTCAGGATAATACGTTCCAAGACCTTCCCAGCCCCGCACAGTAATATGATGGGCCGGTAGTTCTGTGAAAATTTCCTATCCTTTCCGCGCTTGTTCAGCATTATCACCACTTCCTGTTTACACCTTGATGGAAAGTGCCATAGCCTCAGCGTTGCGTTTGCCACAGCGCAGAGACAGGCTGGACCCTTCCTGGTCAGGTTTTTCAGCACCTTGTTGGAGATGCCGTACCGTCCCGGAGCCTTACGTTCCACAAGGGTCCTCTCCTCAGTATGTCCCTGACTTCCCCGGGGTGACCGGGTCAATCGGGCCCTGCTTACCCCTGGGGTCCTCGCCTCTCAGCTGCCGGACGGTTCTCTCAATCGCCAGGATCTAACGTTCATCATCGTATTCGGCTGTAGTGAGTTCCGTTTGTGGTATTTATTCCCCCGCCGTCGCGCTGCAGTGGAGAGTGGAGGGACTGGGGAGGTGGTAGTGGTGGCGCGGGGTTTCGGCGTACTTGAAGTATGCTGCCAATTTGCATTTAGAAACGTAATTTGCTTCTTCCTGTTAAAATTGTTGTCGTGTTTAAAGATCTAAATGGCCTCTCTCGTTTGTCTCGGATAGAAACGCTGCGATTGATATAAAATATCCACCTTATTGAAAAGGATGACGTGACCTTCGGAGAGAGCGTGCTCTGGTACTGCTGACTTTTGTGTTTGTCCCAGCCTGCAACTCCTCTTATGTTCCGTAATCCTCGTGTTGACCTGCGTTTTGTGGTGCCAATGTATACCACCCACAGCTGCATGAAACACTCGGTAAACTCCGGTTGCCGATAGGGGATCTCTGCATGCGGTCTTGGGCCGATCTCAAGCTCTGTTGTATTGTACGAGTGGGTTTACCCACCACGAGCCACCACTACCCCCACCCCAGTCACTCCACTGCAGCCCAACGGCGGGGGAATATATGCTACGGAACTCACCACAGTCGAATCAGTCAACGTCGGGAAGCACGGGAGATCACTTCGCCCATTGCCTCATCCACGACTTCAAAGCCCGGAAAACATTTTATATTGGTTTTAGTCTGGGTTTTTCATAGTGGTTTTAACCGAAAAAACCACCTCGGGCAGATCTGTACCAGTCCTGCCGGGCAAGGTGTCGAAATAACATTGTGGGCCGAAACGAAGTATACATCTATTTTTTCATTTCTTCCCCGACAATTATTCAATCGTTTTTATGTTTTCTTGTCTGGTTAGTTCAGGTTGTATCTCTGTTATTGCAAGAAAAAAATTATTCAGAGGAAGAGACAGCCTGTCCTTACTATTAAAATGCCCGTTTCCTTATATTTTCTTGTCTGGTTAGTTCAAGTTCTTTGTCACGTTATGAGTCCTACTTTGCTTATAAATTAAAAAAATTGCAAATTTTAGTGAGGAACTTTTATGAAATAATTATTAAAACAGCCAATTTTTTATGTTTTTTATCTGGTTAGTTCAGGTTGTCTTTTCTCTGGTTTTGCAATAAAGTATTATTCAGAGACAACAACAATCTGAACTGAAAGTCATTACTATTTTAAATGTCCCTTTCTTTATGTTCTCTTATCTGGTTAGTTCAGGTTGTAATTTTCTCTGTTATTCAAGTTAAGAATTACTAGAAACTTGTCTGAAGTATTAAATTAAAATGGGCATGTCTTCTTATGTTGTAAATCTGATATTTTTTCAAAGAATTGTAGAAAGGTCTGAAACATTCTTTGTCACGTTATGAGCTCTACTCCACTCAAAAATTCAGAAAATTGCAAATTTTAGATAGAAACCTTTATGAAACTTAACCATTTTCGTCACTCTTATTGTGTCTTTATCGCATTGTGTTTTTTTTTAATTGTTTAATATTCTATTTCTTGACAAAACATTGCGAGTCGCTCTGTTGAATTATTGATAATAATGGCTATCGAAAACCCAGCAATTTAAAAGGCCAATTGTTGTCTATGATTGTCAATTATTCTACATCCCGAATTGACTCCACAACAACTTCTTTCCTGTCTTTTGAAAGATACATTACTAAATGAAAAATATTGGACTTTTACGTTGAATCTTTTTCTCAACTCGTTTTAAGAGGTACTAACATGTATAACTGTTTTATACACCAACTAGTCACGCCCCTTTTGTTTGATGGTAGAGCTGTGCGCAGCCGAGCACTACTTATCAGCGGTTTGGTAGCTACCTACGTCAAAATATCTAATAGTAAGAAATGAAAAGTTGCGCATAGGGAACATCGTTAGGAAAAAAAAAGGAAACTTAAGCAGGATGCCGTGCTGGTCGACTGCGCACAGATCAGGCTAGATTCAATGGGGGCGTGGCTAGTTAGTATAACCCTAGCACTCAATTCTCAATTAGACTCATTAGCATTTGATAAAACGACTTGAGAAACGACCTGCCTGAAACGTCGAGTAAACATAAGATGAGATATCGCGAAGGAGAAGGCGTTTCAAACCATCATGAACAATGTAAATGTTAGAGGACACCCATACGACAAGTTGCGTTTAACCTTGCTAATTTCGGCTATTAGGTGTGTGGTGGTTACTAATTAACTCATCTGTATATACTACTTTAAGGGTCAACTGTCATCAATCCAGCTTTGGCTGATCGACAAATTGGAGATCGATTTGTTGGCTATTCTGTGACGTTTTAAATCTTTTTTGATTTTACTTTAAAGATTCAATTTCACGCAAAAATATTGAATATTGGATTTTTAAGCATTTTGACACGTTTTAAGGCATTTTATGACGTATTCTACCGATCTTAGCCTTAAACATTGAATTTCACCGAAAAATTACAAATACTGATTTTTTAATTATTTTGAGACGTTTTATGACGTTTCACAGCGTTTTTACCGATTCTAGCTCTAAACAATGAACGTTAAGCCCAAACGTTTAATATTGTATTTTTAGGCATTTTGATGCGTTTTACCACATTTTCCACTGATTTTAGCTCTAAACATTGAATTCCAAACAAAAAGGACAGCAAAAGTGGTGAGATATTGTGCAGAAAAAGGCGAAATTTACCGGCGTTTCTACCAATCACGAACATTGTAAATCTTAGAAGGTTATCGTAGGAAAAGTTGCCTATAACGCCCCGCTAATGCGGTTATCAAAAAATAAGCAGAGTGACCAATTTGCCAATCAACCCATCTATATACTAGTTTCGCGGTCTGCCTTGTCTACCCCATAGTACATAAAGATGTATTGAAGCAGTAGATGTCGCTTGCTTCTGCAAGCGTGAAATAGCCAACAATTAATTCGTCAATTTGTCGATGAAAGTCTGAAAGCAAAACACTTATTTTGTCCTCATTTAAATTAGCGTGCCTTTTAATATACTTGCATTTCCAGTATTTGTTTTTTTTACATAGCCGCTCGTCATCAAGTTCAAGTAAAATTAATCCCTATTTCAGAGAGTGTACTCGCTTATATATTAAATGGACACGCCCCCCATTGGTAGAGCTGTGCGCAATCTACGATATGCCGTATCGGCGCCGGCGCTCAGCTCCGCCGTGGACTAAAGAGGGCGTTGCTAATCAATATCTAAGCGTTTCTGTAATCTGTATTAATATTTACTTTCACTTCCTAACGAGACGGTCCGGCACTTCTTAAAACGCCCTTTTAATAAAGAGGAAGTTTGTCAATCAATGGATCAAAACGAATTCTGTTTTATACTCAAGAGTTCCGTTCGTCACCACTAAACTGATGTACGAAGTTAGTTTAAATATTTCCAAATCAAAACATCAAGAGCTTTATTAAAAATATGAAGGAGCTTATATTTTGATTCTACTATAGATGATCTTATCTGCTTCTCATGTCGCTGTCATCATTTTGACGCCATTATAGCTGTTTCTTGGAACGTGTCAGCCAAGCAATGAAATTGAAAAACGCCTTCGGGTTCTCGTAAAAACATTGCAAGAACAATAATAAATCCTCGGGCAGAGTTAAAACTCGTTCCGCATTCGCAGCTGTAAAACAATTTCGATGACCGTGTGCGAGTTTCGAGTCCCTTAATCTTAATGGCTCACGCAGTTGGATAATGGGGTTATAATTTTTTTAATACCGCATAAAGAGTTTGCTTATGCACCATCTGCAAAGTTTTCTGATAAGGCTCAATGCCAATTTGCCATTAGATATTAACACATATCCTGTGCTGCAAATGACGTCAGCATTGCGTGTTGAGAAAAACAATATATTGCACCAACGCAGGGGAGGAAACGTATAATTTAGAATTAGCATTTCGCAACATATCGCCTTGGGGAATATCTACCCGATTTTACCGTTTTCCTTATAGAGCAGGTGGACTATTTTCTATTTTCGACTGTTTTGTGGAAATACATAAATATGATAAACAAAAACACCAGAAGTGCAGCAACAACCAATGAGGCGCGATTATTAACCTCTAAATAACCCGGCTTGACTACATAATATTCGTGTCAAGTGAAAACGTTTTCACTGTTGTATCCCAAACGTTGCTTGCCAGATTTTTAATTTTAGCCCGTTCAAATACGCACAAAAAATATTCCATCCTGGACGATTGGGCTCCGTATAGCAATGGTCAGGGTGAGAATGGGAACGCGATTTATCATGGTATGATGTTTTGAGGGTGAGCGTGCGTGCTAATGATAATCCGAATAAGTTGGTAGTGGCAACGTTGCAAGAAAGTGAGGTCGTTGCGGTAACCCGACGCAAGTCCCGGCGCTCCTTAAAAGGCATCGACGACGCAGCTTCGCTTAAGCCAGTTCGGGGCTCTTAGCTAAGGGAATCCGACACCAGTGTTGCTGCGTCGCCGCCATTCTTGCTATTGAGAGGTCGCGATCACGGTTCAAAAGTCCATAAATCTATAAGACAAAGTAAAAGAAAAAGGCCTAGGAACAAAATAAGTTTTCACTAAATCCAAAACAAAACATTTGTATGATCTATAGTTTTTTTTTGTAAAAAATTTGTATTTACGCAGAAGCTGTTTAAAAAGCTACGTCAAGCTAAAACATTGTTTATGGGCTTCGTTGATGCTTTGTTTGAAAGAAACTGAGTGTTTCTGAAAACATTTTAAGCTCTGAAAGATATGAGATATCAGATATAGTGCAGTGGCTATACAAGATTGATAATGATGATTTAAGGCATATAGAAATTTTTAAACTAGTACCTATTTTAAAAACCTAACTATTATTGCTTTAGATTCATTACATTTTTCTTGCTTTTAGTGGGCGAAAATTTTTATATTTTAAAGCCTGAACTTCATGTGGATAACCTTTCAACGTTATTAGATTTTATTAAGGTTCAATATAGGAGAAAATGCTCCTCTTTATAGCACCTTAAGGCCATGATGGCCTTAACCAAACATTTTGTTTCTTTTGAAAAACGTTATTGAGGCGGACTCCACTTGTAACAGGTGCTGAAAGCCTGAAAAGTACAAACTAAAGCAACTGTATATTTAAAGCATTATTAGCAAACCCCCCCCCCCCCAATTCATAGGTGATTAAATCACATTTTATTTAAATTGACTTTGTAAGAAAAAAAAATGTTTGCTGCCCTCTCCGTAACAACGATCCGATTCCGTGTAATCCGACCCTGGCTTACCTCGTTTATGTTCCTCCAAAATTTGTAGCATATGGCTTTAGCTGTTCCGCCAGATCCCAAGGTGAGTAACCATTAAAGCGGCACTGTTGCCATCCTTGGGACATTTGTTACTTCCTGTAAAGGATGGTCATTGACTCGTAAACCCTCCCAATGCCTTATGTGGGGTGGGTGTTTCACGAAACTGCAGGAAGATGTTCCTTTAGGCGCATCCAGATTTCCGTTTTTAAATTCTACATCTGAAATTGACAGTGTACGGTTTAATTAAATTGTTATGGATTTTAAGTCATCAATATGCAGGTTGGCCCCCTTGATGGGTATGAAGCCTAGATATAATAATTTTATGGGTCATTGAGTCTTATAATCGCATCAGTTTGGTACGCATTAACGTGTTAAATAAACGTCATTTGTTGTTATAGGTCTCAAATGTAATTATGAATATTATTGCAAATAATATAATTAATGCAGCCATTAATTTCGGCTTGAATATTGCCTTCAAAATTTGAATTGACGTATTTAAAGCTAAGATGTGTTAAGGACCATTAGTTTGGTAATCTTCTATCCTAAACGCGACCACACATTTATGAAAGTCAGTGTTATTATTAACTGTAGAGGTGTCTTAAACTGAACTGCGTTACCTCAGCAGATGGCACCAAAGTGCAAAAATACTCAATTTTGTTCTGAGCAAAATGAAAGATTTCTATTACCTCTGTGAAAGCAAGATCAAAGATGTGTATGCAAGAAAAAGATCAAGTGCAAGAAAGTAAGTTGCAAGTCTTGCGTTTTGAGAGTAAGGCCGGGGCAGGGGCCGGGGTTACCCAACTTCTTATTCTTATTCGTAATCCTATTCTTTTTTTATATAAGTTTTAATAAATATATGTTTTCATTAAAAATAGAAGTTGGATTACTGACTGACATCAGTTAATTCAGCAAGAAAGTTACAAATCACCAAAGGAACATAAATGCTGAATTTTGTTATACAAATTTAATGCAATAGTCTAGACGTTCAAAAAATCCGGAAAAATTGGAAAAATCTATATTTGACTTTGAGAGTGAGAATGGTGCGGAGTTACGTCTTTCCAGTATTGCTATATGGTCTTAAAGGATGGACACTGAACAAGGAAATATCGAAGAGACTGAAATCGTTTGAGTGGTGGGTGTACCGCCGAATGTTAAAGATCTCCTGGTTGGAACACATTACGAACGAACAAGTTCTGGAAAGAATGGATAAGGAAATGGAAATTCTTTTCACAATTAAGAGAAGAAACTAGAGTTTCTTGGGCCTGTTATGCTTAGTTCAAAATATGACATTCTGCAGCTCATCATGCAGGGAAGATCGTGGTACGCAGAAGCGTTGGTCGACGTAGAATTTGCTGGCTACGTAACCTGCGAGACTGGTTTGACCTCTCATCTGTCGAACTATTTTGGACAGCTGCCTCTAAAGTTAGAATAGCCATGATGATCACCAACCTCCCAAGGAGATGCTGAGATCAAGAAGAAGAAGATAGAAGAACATAGAAGTTTTGTTTTCAATTTGCCCTCAATTTTTCCTTATTTTTCTGGTGCTTAAGAATAAACTGCAATTACCTGTTTTTCCCTAACCTTTGAATCTCTACGAAGAGCCTTGCATTTTAGGAGATGATAATTTATGAAAATCCTTTAATTGACCCCATTTAATATAATAGTGAATTAATAAGACACAAAAGGGATGAAGGCTGAATGTCGTTGCGGCGTATAAACAATTCCATGTTTAATAATGTGCAAGAATAATATCTAAATACTATATGGCAAGAAAACAAAATTTGATTGCAAGGTGTTGCATTTTAAGAGGTTGGTAATTAAATGAGAACCGCTGAACAGTTCTCATTAATAAGACTGTAAATTCGTTCACGGCCGGTCAAAATACAATCTAAACAGCTGCCGCAGACATTATCAAAGGCGAGGAGGCAATGAGCGAAGTGATCTCCCAAGCTTCCCGTCATTGACTGATTCAACTGTGGCGAGCTTCGTGGTATTTATTCCCCGCCGTCGCGCTGCAGTGGGGGTAGTGGTGGCGCGGGGTTTCGGCGCACTTGAAGTATGTCGTAGAACTCGCTTCCAGTCTGCATTTAGAAACCTAATTTCCTCCTTCCTGTTAAAATTGTTGTCGTATTTAAAGATCTCAATGGCCTTTCTCGTTAGTCTCGGATAGAAACGTTGCGATTGATATAAAATATCCACCTCGTTCAAAAAGATATAACCTTCGGAGAGAGCGTGCTCTGCTACTGCTAACTTTTGTTTGTCCCAGCCTGCAACTTAGCTTGTGTTCCATAATCCTCGTGTTGACACTGCGTTTTGTGGTATACTGAGGCACAGCTGCATGGAACTCGGTAAATTCTGGGTGCTAATAGGGAATCTCTACGTTCTTTGGCCGATCTCAAGCTCTGTTGTATTGTACGAGTGGGTTTAAAGACAGTTTTAACATTGTGCTTTTGCAGTAGCCTGCCGATCCTGTCCATTACTGTGTGAATGTATGGTAGACTAGTCCATCAACGCTTTTCTTCATCTTCTCTTGTTCCTTCCTGGCGGACACATTCCTTGGACGGAAGGCCCTATCAAACTCATGTTTGCTGTATCCATTCCAACCAAAAGCTCTTTCCAGATGCTTCATTTCCCGTTCCAAATCAGCCAGCTCACAACTTCTCTTGGCTCTCACAAACAAAGTTTATGACTCTCCTTTTCTTATTGGGATGATGATTTAATCCGTTATTGAGGTATCGGTCAGTGTATGTTGGTGTTCTATAAACGGTGTGCGTAAGCTTCCCATTCGGCCGTTTTGATACTAAAACATCCAAGAACGGTAGGCGTCCTTCATTTTCTATCTCCATAGTGAATTGAATTTTTGGGTTGATAAGAGTTGAGGTGTAAGTGGAGGTACTTAAAAAGATAACTGAACTGATCTAATCTGAAGTGACGTAACATTACTTAGATGCAATAATCAACAATACCCGTAGATGCCTTAACGGGCCGTTTCAAGCCATACTGTATATGAATCATCCAGCGATTTTTTATTTTATTATGTATAGTACACTCCAAGGTACCATTTCAGAAGAAAAATACCTAGAAATTATGTGAGTCGTGTATCGATATAGACGCTGTGAAGAACAGCCGGTATATGAATCATCCAGCGATTTTTTTTAATTTATCGTGTTTAGAAGACCTCCAGATACCCTTAAAAAAAAACTAGAAATTTCGTGGGTCGTGGGTGACTGTCTTTTTTCTTATATTTGCCATTTTTCTCAATATTTATCTTATTTTTTTAAATCAATTTCCTTTCGTTTTGTCATTGTTCTTATGTAAGGAATAATTAATGATAAAGCTCTCTGGAGAGACTTCTAGATGTCGCCAAATCGATGTTGAAACGATTTAAAAACGTCATTGAGGAAAAAGAAGATCGAAATAATCCCATGTCATCGACGGTAATGGGTCAGCAAACTTGAGGACGAACACGAACACCAGACTATCGATATAAAGACAATGGTTTTATATTTTTAGACCAGTTGTTTTTTGTTTCTTTAATTCTTTGTACCTAGATTTTTTTTTTATTTATGGTCATACTGTTTTGTTATTGTTTTTTTTCCCCTTTTTTATTCCTCGTCATTTTTTTCAATTTTTTTTTCTCTACAGACTTTTTTCTTCACTTAGAGCTCTGTTCTGGATATTTAGAAAATTTTAGCAATCTTCTTAGGTTATATTTATTCCGGGTATTTTATTGGCTTATTTTTCTTACTTTTTCTTTACTTAAGGGACAATTTTTTAACTATTTGCTCTGTTAGTTTGAATATTTTGGCCTTTTTCTTCTTATATTTTTTTTACGTCTTTCTTCTTTTCCTTCTTCATTTTTCTGTCTGCTGCATAGTAATTGTTGTTTACTTTCTTTTACATACAGTTTCGCTGCTCTTTGGTTAGTATTTTTATCATTAAGCATAGATGGATTTTTGGACTGTTGCGTAATCTTTATTTCTTCTTGCGTGTTCCTTTAACTTGATTTTTGTTTGCATTTTTTCCTTTGTTTTAGCGTTCAGTTTTTTGCAATCTGTTTTGTTGATCACCTTTTCGTTTCTTACTGTTTACTCAATCTTTCAAGATACTATTATTTTAGTTAAATAATGTTTTGTTTCTTTTATTCGAATCGTTGTTGACTCATTTTTTGAGGTTCTCAGAGACTTCTTCTCAATTTTTCTTTACCGAACCGTTTTTTTTTCAACTTTTATTATTATCAAACGTTATTTCATATTTGTAGTTTAAGCTTTTGATATGGTTTACTTTGGTTTCTAAATTTCAGTACTTTTCTGTCATCTTAAGTCTTTTTTGCACTGACCACTTTATCATCGACTTTCAGTTTTAATGTTATTACTATATTTCTACCTACAGTTTCATTAAAAAATTGGTTTAATAATGCGTGCTTTGGAGTAAAAAAATTCATTTCACTGATTAGAGAATATGAACAATCGTGTAATAATGCGAGAAATTGCAGAAAATTGTGAAGCTTTTAAAAGTATTTTTAAGTCTGTCACAAATATTGTATTAAAAAAATAAATAAAATATTTAAAAATGTATCAAATGGTGGAAGAGTGACAGAAAATTGCCATAGAAAGAAAAAAAAAATAGAATGCTTTCCAGCGTCTTGCAGCAAGATCAAACAAAAATTCCCATGTACACAAGAGACTACTATCCCTAAAATATCTTAAAATCTTGTTTTACTCAGCACTATGGCCATAAAGCACAAGCTGCAAAAAATTGGAGAGACAGCATAAATGCGTTCTTGAAGAATCTTCCTTGAACATCGTTTCCACCTTCAAGTTCAAAGTTAAAGTTACTATGGAAGACTCTTCTTCAGTATAACTCAGCAAAAGACAAAACCCTGCATGGCATACCAACGCTCAGTTTTGTGGGACTCTATAGCATGTGGAGTGCCACAAGTCGCTGAGTAAGCTAGCACAGGCTTATCATGGATTTAATGATTGGTAGGATGAACGATTTCAGATGAAAAAATTGTTGTGAAGAAGTGCGAAACTCCTTTTCATCTAGTGTTATTTTTTTTTTGGTAATTTTCCCGAGAAGGTTGACGATAGATGTCCCAGCAAATACACCAATAAAAGTTACTGAACTAGCCCGTAATCTCTGGGGTCATTGCCTCAATGTGAAACAGAACACTTCATCATAAGCAAGTTAGAACGCCAGGGGTGATGGTCAAGTGGTTTTCCTGAAAGAAAACATATGGGAAAGTTGTTGAATTCTTCTAAACTGCAAGGCCAAGAAGAAAATTGAGTGTTGAGTATGGAGTATTTAACGTGGATGGATTTCTCTACTCAAATGCCCGTTGTGAGTGTTTGTGACTTCAAGTAGGTAATCAAGTAAAAAGAACCAAACAATAATTGCAAATAAAACAACAAACAATGATAACTATATAAATATAAAAGATTCTAGATGAGATGAGAACAAAATATTTTAGGAAATAGGTAAGGTTCGTGACTCTTTCATGTGATGGTACTAACTCTTGCCAAGTCGTTGCTTCGAAAGAAAAGCAAAACAAAATTGTCGGCCATTTCACCGCAAGCAATAAATTTGTAGGAAACTTAGTAGTTCTATACTTAGATTTGGGCACGTGTGCAAGCCATGTAAATGACACCAGGTTGCCACGTCTGTCAGCGTTTTATAGCGACTCAATGTGCCAATTGCTGAACAGACTGATCATCTTCAGGTACGGTGCTCGCAGTTCCACACATTCTTGGAGTTCAGTTAGAACAGTAATTAAAATCATCGGAATCTGGTGAAATGGGATGTAATTGTTATTCTCTGGCATTGAAGTATTATGCGTTCGGTCTTAACTTGGTGGATACACCTGGCAACGGCGGTAAAGATGATTTTCTTGGCCGGGTGCCATAAGTCACCGGTGACGGGGAAAAGGGGAATTAGGCGTCACGACGGCTGCACCGTTGACTCACGGATCCTGTTGCCAGATTATTTCCTGTGTTGCTCTAAACTCAGTACAACGTACTGTCTTATGGCCTGGTCATATAATTATTTTTTGTAGACACACACAAATTTCTGAAGTAAAACTACTTCAAAAAAAACACACAAACCCTTTTTTTTGTCTTCCTAGTGATGGCGAAATTAAATCTAGATGTTCAAAAATCACATGCATTTATAGATATTTACATATTATTATAGCAAGAAGTATTTAAATAATAATTTAATATATGTAAATGGTTTTAGATAAACCAGTTATAAATTTTATACGGAATTATAAACAAACCAAAACCAAACGTATTGAATATCAATAGTTACGTGTGTTACCCCAACAAAACAGTCTGCGGCCTGTCAAGTGCCACGATCCTTTGGCGTAATATACCGTTGAACCTGTGTGTATTTTGTCTGAGCCGTATATTTAAAGTTGTAGCATCGATAATAAAATCCTTTCCAAAAATAATTGTTTTAAAATAAAACCCGCACTACGAATTTTCATTCATAATCTTCCACACCTTTACGAGATGCCGTTTTAGAATTGTAGCTCTGGAAATAGAAGAGGCATAGAGCACACGCCATACTTGCGTCACGGGTTAGGCGTTACGTCAGATTTCTTACCACCCGATTGATCAAACAGCAAAATCTTGGTCAAAAATTTTCAGTAATTTTTGTTTCAGGTCCAGACAATTTTAAGGCGTTCGGAGTCCGTTCCAAAATAGATTCTACTATATAAGGTAAGATACGAGTTCTTTTTATCTAAAAAAAGTGAGAAAACTGGTGTATTTTCTAAAAAAAAATGAGTGTTAATCGAGAAGGTAATTTTTGCTTAGCTTTAGGGAGGGAAGCAAACTTTAAAGTTTTATGTTACTACATGTATAAGTATACAACGATGAGAAATTATATTAACGTTGTGGATATCCGAGATAAAAAGGCCTAGAAATTGGAGTTGGGCACGTGTAAACGTTCTGTCTTCAAACTTCCTGATCGAGTTTCAAAGTTTCAAAAATTATCCTGAACATTAAGGGGGAAGCTTCCACTTAAGAGTTCAATTTCAGGCCTAATATCTCCTAGAAAAGTTTCCGATCGAATTGTCAACTTTCCTAACCGACCGGGGAGTTGGCGTTAAGTACTGAAGTTTTGGGAAATCTTCTGTTTAATTGGTACGATACTATAAAAAGTTATCTGTATATGCCAAACAAATAACTTTATTGTTTGGTTAATTCCGTAGGGCTCTAAAATGCGAGAAAAGAACTGATGCTGTTCCATGAGAAACACTTTTAATTGGATTTTTCTTGTTTTCTACTTAGAAAGCACAAATTTTTCATCATTTTCGAAATATCAAACCTGTTTCGAGGTCCTTAGCTCGTTTCAGCAATGGGAAGGTAGTGGGATAAAAGGTATTCTACTGATGTTCCTGATCCAATACGATTTAAACTATGTATGCATGATGGATTGGGGAGTAGATTTGTTCCAAGGTGTATAATTGTTTCAAAAGGAGCCACATGAAAAATTATTCTAAATTGAAAAAGCAAACGTTGTTTTATAACAAGTGGATTTGTTGTCTCCCTTACACTCTATTTATGATTTGTTTTGTGGCATTGCTAAAGTTTTGACGACTTTTAATTTTCTCTACTATTCACCTCTATATGACACCTTACGAAATTTAGCTCAAATTTGGTACAAAAGGGGCTTACAAACGTTAAAATAACATCAAATAGACAATACGAAACTAGCACGATAGTTTAAGATACGGTCAGACACGATTTCAAAACATGGCTAGACACTAAAATGAAAAAAAAGTCACACAATTAAAATATGTTTTGTATATTTATTATTAATAGTAGTTTCGGAAGTCCTATACCAACCTGCATTCAGTGTTTAGATGATCAAGTTTTAAATTGTCATGCCTGTTTCGTATTGTCTGTTTGATTCTATTTTATAATTTTTTTATTTTTTAACAATTTATATCTATTTTATTTATATTTATTTATCCATTTTTTGACTGGCACGACTCAGGTTTTTACTGTGCAACTCTTTGACTAATGTTGGCGCCCATGATGACATGAATGTCGAAGCCGGTCCGCCAGAAAGGATAACTATCATTAAATTTATATCCCTTCCTTTGCACTAAAATATTCACTAAAAACAAGAATATTCACTAAAAAAATTGCCGCATTAGTCCATTTTCTTGACGAATTTATCATTATTTATGGTCAAAGGCCCGAAACTAACCTGACCTGACAGGAAATTAGGAGATAAGTTTCTCTTTAATCCGGTTGACCAAAAACTGACATTTTAATTTCCCACAACGGACACTACAGTGTCAATTTTATTGCTTGGGCACCAAAAGCTTTTAATACCCACCATGCAACAGAAGTGTTGCCGTGATGCATTTAAACCCTCGTGCCACGTGACGTCTGTTTTATTAACTGAGGCAATAAAGGACGAAGATAATCGCAAGTTCAAAGAGATTTCTGTAGGATTGTAAAATGTCCGGTCACGAAAACTACTTGACTTGTCGGTCAATGTGGCCGGTAATGTATATAGGGTGTATATAAAAAAAAAACCTCGTAGCAATCCATGGAGTTAAAACTAGTCGGAGATAAATTCATACAAAAAAATTTAAACCGAATATATTCAAAATCTTTGACTTTCAGTTTTTTTATACATGGCCTGCTTGTTTTTTTTTATAAACGCACTGTATTGGTCGACACAGCTGTCAACTGTCATGTCATTTGCTTCAAAATTGTTCAGTAAATTGTAAACTGTTGTTCTATAAATTGTTCTCTAAACTGTTTTTGTCTGCTTTTTGGTCACATTCATAGTGACCGGATAAATTTACGGAATGGAGAATAATTGTCCGCCAATCTTACATGTGATCCCTGTCATGTTATTGTTATCCAAAATTGTCAATTGTCTTTTAGCAATTGTCAATTTGTTTTGCGCCCTTTTACTAAGTTGAAAGAAGTGAATAGCGGGTGTAGGGCATAAACAACACTTTACGTTTGTCAACCTGCTTACGTTCCGCCTTTTATTGAGGGAAGTTTGTCACAGGTCTAGAATAGTATTCCACTCTGTCACAAAAAAAAATATCCAACAGCTATACGAAACTGCAAGCGACACACGAGTCGACACACATAGAGTGGTATGTTATTTTAGACCTGTAACAAACTGTGCTTTTTGAAAGAGCCCTGAGGAACACCGAATTAAAAGTCGAAACGTTGGCAATTTCACAAACGTGAAGTCTTGTTTAAGTCCTACACCCGCTATTTACGTCTTTCATTTGTCAATTCTTTTTTTTTAGAAAAGTATGTCGAAATACCGGTTTTTGCGGCAAATTTTCGGGTTTTCGAGAAATGTTCCGGAAATGTATAAAATTTAAGACTCTAAAAGTGTGTTTATAGAGCTAGTAACAAAAACGTTATTAGAATAGGAAAAAGGCAATGGTATAGTGCACATTCAAGGCAAATGAAATAAGCTCATTCGATGGTACTTGGTAACAAGGCATAGGTCATTGGTTTGGACCTGCAAATTTGTTTTTTTTTTAACAAAATAAATTAGAAGTTAAAAGTTGGCCAAATTTGTTTTGTTCAAAGTTTTGAAGGATTCTTTCTTTACTTGTTGCAGTTGCATATTAGTTTTAATAATTTTAGGTCAATATTATATATTAGTTCATGTTGTTTGATATGTTTTACAATCCTTTGTTTTATTAAAAAAAATTTTTTAGCTTTAAAATTTAGAATTGAAGATTTAAAATTTATAAAAGATATTGCCCAATGTATTTTTATACCAGGAATCAGAGCTATCATCACCAGGGCTAGAGATTCAAAGATGCGGACAAAAACCGGAAAAACAAAAAAAAAACGTTTATTGTCGCAAAGCTCAGAAAAATAAAAAAACATCGAAAAAAGTGCAACTACTGCTAACTGAAAACACAACAAAAAGATGGGCGTTTCTAAATGTGTTCTAGACATATCTTATATGCCAATATGCCAAATACGAATAAAAATTAAAGCTTATAAAAGGTATTGCCCATTGTATTTTTACACCAAGAATATAAAATTTACTCTTTTTCTGAACCAAACGTTTCGCTTATATGGCGCCCATCGCCAGGCCTAGAGAGATGCGGACAAAAACCGGAGAAACAAAAGAAAATCGAAAAAATTGAAAAAACTGCCAACTACTGCCAACTGAAAACAAAACAAAAAGATAAGCATTTTTAAATGTGTTCTAGACATATCTTATATGCCAAATACGAATAAAAACTAAATTTAAAGTTTATAAAAGGAATTGCCCATTGTATTTTTATACCAAGAATAAAAAAAACTCCCCTTTTTCTGAACCAAACGTTTTGGTTATATGGCGGCCATCACCAGGGCTAAGGATTCAAAGATGCGGACAAAAACGGGAAAAACAAAAAAAAAACGTTTATTTTCCCAAGGCTCAGAAAAAAAAATGGCAAAAATTGAATTTTTTTTAAATCTGTTCTAGTAGTACATACCTTATATGCCAAATATGAATAAAAATTATATTCATTATTATTTTACCTCATAAACACATAACTTTTGACTATAGATCGTGTAGAATTTCTTTCTAGATAAAAATGAGAGCAGCATAACACAGCAACAGCACAACTAAAACATATTTGAGAATAAAATGTTTAGCTTTTTTGCAGAAACTGTAGTTTAAATTTAGAAATTGAAAACTTTTCTGCTTTCTCTCTTTCCAAAATTTTTAAAACAGAAAGCAGTTAATGATGCAGATTACTGTAAAATACAGAAATCGATTTTTAGCCGTCGGTACTATGAAAACACAGAATGTGCCCATTTCAGAAAGCAGATAAGTTTTTAATTTCAAAATTGTACATATTTCCAAAATATTTGTTTAAAGGTGGTAGACATTGATGTCCTATTAAGCGAAATATCTTGGACTTCCATTGTCTTTATTGAGTTTTTTTACACGACGTTTCGAGCACTGGCATTTCTGCTGGTTTTCAAGTGAAACTGAGCATTAAGGTCGAGGTTATTTGCTTTTGTACTAACACAGCTAACCACGCCCACCATTCCTATAGGCCGCTCCATTAATTTCGGCGAGTACCCAGCCAATCAAAACACAGGGTGCTCAGCGGCTGTGATGTACCGTGGCTCCAAATTTAAAATGAATGTTTGGTGGCTGTTAAGTGAAATTCACTAACAGAAACATTGATATTGCTGAATAGTGGCATTTTGTGTTTTTTGTTCTTTACTTTTCAATACTTTTTATAGATCCAAAAACAAGACACCAAAAATGAGATATTATGAAGTAGGATTTTTGGTAAAATATTGTGGTTAGGTTTTTAGGTTAGAATATTGATCGATAGATTATGAGTTGCATAGAGTTAAATAGATTTACGTCTCTTTCTTGGTAAACTAAACATATCTATTTTACACTAAGAAAATGTAGGTATTGCATTTATAAGAATGTATTAAAGTTTTAAGTTTGATAGATTGAGAAATATATTTGATTTCAAATAAGTAGATACTTATCAGCTCCACACGTGAAATTATAGTTTTCTTTGTCAAGGCTCTTTTTTTCTGTAAATAAATAATGCCCTAATTTAAAAATGGAAAATAAAAACACATATAAAATAATAAACTTTATTTCCAATCAGGCCTTAGAAAATATATACACCAAGGTATGTTACATTATGTTACATATTACATATATAACTACATATATTTATAAAATAAATTTTATCTCGGTGTTTATTAAAACTTCAAATATAACATTATACACACTGCAGACAGTATTCTTGACCGACTAGTGTGAACAGGTGAGAGTGTTCTTGGGTATTCGGTCTGGGCAGTGTGGAATAACTAATACTATTCAGCTACCTTTGTACCTGAATAGTGTTAAGAAGAACAAGAACACTCTCAGCGATTATACACACTGACGGAATTAAACAAAAGTAATATATTTAATATATGTATATGAGGCATACCATACCAAAACCAGACCATACCATCATACTAGAACTAGACTATACCAGAGCCAGACCATACCAGATGAGATAGCATAACAGAAAATAACATATACCATTCCAACTCCTCCATTGTGAACAGTTTTTAAACGGCAGCTGGATATCCTGCCTATATAGGAGTATTTAGGAACTAGGTGAAAGACAAATAAAGTATTCAAGACGCTTACCATATAATTAACGACATAAAGAAATGAAACGACATAGAGAAAGTAAAATGATGCAGAATGAAACATTGACACAATTAGTTGCATTGAAGCATTGTTTGCAAACTACATGTGTCACTGCTCTTACCTTTCCAAATAATGCAGAAAGTTATTTTTACCAACTTCTTTTAAATACCTAAAATAGTTCACCTTTATAGACAAATACTCCATTCTGAGTTCATCAAGATGTCCTCTCATTGACCTCTCCTTGTAACAAAAGAATACCTACACAAATTATTCATACCCTTATTATTTATACCATAGAGGTAATTAATTACCAATTGCCATAATTGTGACAGACATTCTAGAAGGACATGTTCCATGAATATGAGTACTACCACTTGCTTTCTACTACTGTGATCTTTACATGTGGCTTTTACATAAGCTGATAAATCCTAAAAATAAATATAACCACGAAAGTATGTTCAACTTATAAGCAGAGAGAGGGTACAAACCTTTGGAATCTGTTCTGTTGCAATTACATAATGTACTCTCATCACCATTTGGAAGTTTTCTTTTCCTGCGATATGCATAATCAGCTTCTCAATTTTTTTGTCCTCTCCATGCAGCAAACTCTTAAAATTTAAAATCAATTCTTTAATACTTACACTATGAATAGAACTCAAATGTCTAATTAAATCAATGTGAAATGAGAACTTTTCTTCATTTGTACACATTGGGCATGTAATATGCTTTGTCGGCTTCTCATGTGCAGAAGTGCAGAGTCTGGGTGGGTGGTGGAACCTCATATGCCCATTTTTTATACCAGTACTTTCAACCAGTACTTACCAGTACTCAAAATTCAGTTTTACAAAACTGGCAGGCTAATTTATCCATTCTACAAAACTGATAATGTATCAACTAGCTCTTTGGTATCAACAATGCCCTAAACCTCCTTGCGAGTACTTGCCACAGTCTTGAACTACTGACTACTCCTACACACAAAACCGAAATTTTGTTTATATTAGCAATGAAAATTGCTCTTATGCACACAGACACTTCTATGGAAAGTATGTATTAATATTTAGCAATAAATATCTCTTTCGTGTTAACTGTTATTTCCTAATAAAGATGAATTAGTAATCAGCATATAAACAAACAACAAAGACAAACAAATTTTGGCCGGCTCAAACTGACAACAATGACAAATGACGATGCGCGGGGACGCCACCACGGAGTGTCGGACGTCGAACGAACTAGACGGCTAGTGCCGGCGAATTCTGATTGGCTGGGCACTGGCAGAAATTAATGTATGCTATCAGCAGCAGCACTCGTCCACAGTATCAACTGATGCCATAACGAAGAGACGTTCCCACGTCACATCGGTATGGCATCCGTAGATACGGCAGACGAGTGCTGGTCGCTTGATGCGCGACAGTGGCGACGATGCAGCCAATAGGAATGGTGGGCGCGGTTAGCTGTGTTAGCACATAAGCAAGTAGCATCGAGCTTAATGCTCAGTTTCACTTGAAAACGAGCAGAGATTCCACTGCTCGAAACGTCGTGTGAATGACAATGGAAGTCCAAGATGTTTCGCTTAATATTTCCAAAATTTTGGAAATATAGAAAGCCGATAAATTTTCAGTTTCCAAATTGTAAATATCGCCTTTCTGCATATTTTAAACTAGAGTTTCTGCGAAAAAAGCTAAAAATTTCGATCTGTCACATACTTTGCAGAATATAACCTCTTTTGAACCTTCATAAAACATATTTATTTTACCTCATACTGAATTTAAAATAAAACATCTTCTGTTTAAAAAAAATGAAAATATTACTACAAAAAAAAATATTTCTGTTGATCTAGAACAGCAAAAAATATATAAAAATATATAAGTCAAATAAGTATTTTTCTACGACTGTCTCGAAAATGAACAAATGCTCACCACTAAGTACCATTGAAAATCGCATATTGCAAACAGTGTGCGCAAAGTGCACATTGCGTACTCTCCCGTTCAGAAGCAGCTCCCGTTCGTGACTTTGCACACGCTTCTGATTGTTTTGCACATGCCTTGCATATATTTTATAATACGAATGATCATTTATGAAGCAAACTCGCGATCGTAAAGAAAGTATAGTGTGCAACACGTACGAAAATCACTCTTCACACTCTTGTGACGTTGTATCACTCACCTACGGCTCTATATTGCACTGCTCTAGTTGCACAATAACTATTAAAGGCATATCCGATTAGAAATCCTAATCCGATATCTCGGAATTTTCATTCCGAGTCATCTTCATTTTTATTAATGACAATTAAGTTCTAATAAATTACAACTGATTTTACTGCGCATTTTCCTGGTTTTTTTTTTTTTTCTGAAATTTTCCCTTTTTTTTGTTATTTTTAGTAAACAAGAGTTTTTTCCCAACAACCAATTGTTCCGGATTTTTTGAACGAGGGCTCTACAAACAGTAGGTTTACGTATTTTTTTATGTATTCAGATTCGAACTGGCTCAATTTTTGGGTGTTCTAAAGGTAATATTAAAATTTATTTAGAAAATATGACTCCATTCTAAAATATTTCAAAGACCCGTTTGCTGGTATTTCGAATTCGAATATCATCTTGTGACACACCATTTTAAAGGAAACTTAATCCTGTTCCTGAATATATGAAACCACTTGACAATTTTTGTGGCTTTATCTCGAGGCACCACCTTTTTTTCATTAATTTAAAGTAAAGTGGTAGGAGTGTTAAAGCTATAATTTTAACATTTCTAAGTTCAAACTAGCTTTCTTTGTAGTAAAAACTGTTGCCCAGTAGAGTTGTGTAAAAATTATTATTTTCAGTAAGTAAAAATGTGCATTTGAACGCGTTTTATTTAACTACCTACTGGGCCTTGAAACGTTAAGTTCACATATCCACCAATGCCTTGAGAAGTAACAGAATTTGGACGCTGGCCAACACATTGTAAGTTTGTGAAATATAAACGGCTGCAACACGACGACGTCGAGTTTAAACATTTTAGGGCAGTACTCACCATATTTTATATTCGATAACAACACCATCTTTTTTAATTACGTTCTAGTTTTTAAAAATCGTGTTGTTATTCGCCAATTTGATATCATTTGCTAATGTAGCTATTGTTTTTAATATCTTCGAAAGTAGGACATTTTTAAGTTGTCGAGAGTGAAACCTCAATTTATATTTTTTCTTTCAAGTACTAAGAGAAAAATAAACTGACTAAAAGCGTCAGGATTTCACAGTGACCCACGAACCCTCAAAAATGTATAATAGTACAAGATTTAGATTTTAGATTTATCACTTTTTTTCTTGCTCAAGTTTCGAATAATTTAAGACAAAATTACCAAAAGAATCTCGCAACTTTATTGGGAATCTCGCAACTTTATTGGAATATAAATAAAATTTATGTTACATTTTTATTCTTTTATCTATAAGCTTCACTTTCCTATTTCCACTGGTAACAAAATACTTCCAATTGGGTATTTGTTCTATCTTTTTGAACATAATTCGAGGGCTTCTTGAGAGAAACTAGAGACAAAATAACATTACGAACGGGTAATAATATAAAATATTAGAAACAAAAATAAAAAGCGTACCAGTTAGATTCAGCTTAATACATAATATACTGGCATTTTTTAAATACGTGAGGTTAACTTATTAATGTTTAGCATAGATAAGAGATAAGATAACAGTTCCAATGCTCTTATATTATAGTGGAAGGATCGTACCATACCGTAGTGGTGTTGTACAGTTTTAAAAATACAATTCATTTGAGAACTACTTCAGTATATAAGATTTTTTTTTGCAAATATAGTGTATATGTACAGGATGGGGCTTTTTCGATAGATTTATGTAATAGATTCTATTATACAGTTTCGCCAATACCCCATGTACACCAAATCATCGAAAAGGCGCCATCCTGCACACTTTTTAGACAAGGTGACGCTTTATTAAGAACATTTTTCCTATAATAATTCAGTATTACCTTGAAATGGAAGTTACATGTTTTTCGATCTTTCGCTGCCGCAACTTTTTCACGTGGGCGGATCTATGGGGGAGACTAATAAACTGGCACAGCAGAGCCTCATGAGGTTTGAACTATATATAATGCAAGCTGAAGGTCTAAACACTTTATTTTTTATTAAATATCTCTAACTGTAATCCATTACTTTGGCTTGCAATGGAGAGCTATTTAATAAAAAAGTAAAACGTTTGGAGGGTTGAAACAAAGTATTTTTGTTGAAATGTTTAGGCCTGGGAGCAAATATTTTCATCTCTCGTATTGTACTTTTTTAAATCTTTTACAATTATTTATGTTAATATAAACATAGCCAAGAGCAAACTGAGGAAGGATTTTCGGTATTTACTCTTGAAGCTTTGCCATAAGCAAAAGTTCAAACAGTAAAGGCAATAACAACAAAGATTTCATCGTTATTAATTCGTGTTACAAAGAAAATGGTTCAGAGACGATGAAGAAAATCAGTCTAGCAGATGATGAGTCACACAAAAATTTTGGTGCAAATTTCAGGGTTTCTTATTTCCATCCACGACCAACAGCGAGATTGAATAACAAGTACATTATCATTTATTAAAAAATTTGCAATTCATTAGACGCCAAGCTATTTTATATTAAATCATGATGCTGATAAACTAATATCGAGGCTGTGGTAGATCCTACACTATTTTCTATGTGAATTGAACGAAAGAACATCCAAATTTAAACTTTTGGGTATATTTCATCTGCAAAATTTGGTGTGTTACGAAGTTAGCTAAGATCGAAATGAATTCTTCTTTAGTATTAGGTTGTTCATTATCTTTTAAAATTTACACAGGTTTTATTAAACTAACTAAAGTGAGCTAATTTACAATTTGTGTTACCTTAGGTCGCGCCAAATGTTTGAACAAACAGCTACAGAAACTTTTTAAATCTATTTAATATTTGGGTTGTTTTATCTAGTCGCGTATATAAAAGTATGGTTTTATTTATTTTTTTATTGGTGATTAATGCCCGATACAAATATATGTATAGGCTGCAAACTAAACTTTAAGGGTGTTACAATTTTTTTTAGATAAATCGTTTAGATTAGAAAGGCAGCGAGGTTTTTGTTGACCCTGTGTATATTGAATTTTACGTTGCATAAAGCTTCAATTTATTTTTATTTTAAAAATTTATTGTATGTACTTACTTGTCAGTTTTATCTAGCTCTTCATATAACATTATCATTTTACAACTTTGTAAAGACCTAAGTGGCCAAGCTTAGCTGATGGAAACGACTGTCTCGAAAATGAACAAATGTGCATTACTAACTACCGTTGAAAATCGCATTTGCATACAGCGTGCTCTTTTTGCACTCGTTTTGGTTTTTTCTTGGAGTTTTGGTAGCGGTAACCAAGATTTAGCAGATATTTAAAATAATATGATATTGAATTATTTCGATATGGTAATTATGAAAAGCAATATACCTTGGGTTTTGTTATAGAGAGGAAAGTTTTGCATGTCATTTAAACATGACACTTTCACTTTTGAATTTTTTTAGGTTGAATATACAAGCAACACTGAATGGGGGGAAAGGCGTACAAAGATTCTATTTTGAACAAATTACATACGCTTTTTTTATGCATATATATGATCCATCGTGATCCAAGGAGAAAATAATCACAAACTTAACACTTAATCCATGCCCTTGATGTATATTTCTAATAGAACATTGGTCTTGTAACTTAACCCGTAAAAACCTTCTGGCTCATCTTAAAAAAAAAACACACTGTATATATTATTTTCATTTTTGCAAACAGCACAAACACTAAACTTGCAGTCCGAAGCTACTGAGATTGAAAAAAATTATTTATGTTTGAAAATATGACGTTTATTTTAAATAAAAATGGCGGCAGTGGGAAGGCTTGTTATGGCTACCGATCTTTACCGATATTAGAAGTTAAAAAAGATATAAAGTGCAGGAAATTAAATTTATATTTAATAAAAAACACTTTAATAAGGCTCTTTGTTGCACACATCCGTTTTATTTTAGAGGGTGGTGACTTTTACAATGCTTACCATTGAGATCTTTGAAATTATAGGACTTACAAGGTCAGTTAATTTAGAAAAAAGTTGTGCATTTAAATATCCATTTAGTAGCTAACATGAAACTGGAAGTATTTCTTATGATTTCCAAAATATCCCGAAAAAAGTGAAAAAAATTGCGATTCAAAAAATTATTCCGCAATCACTATTAATCCAATTTTGATAACACTTGTTACTGACATTTTTTGTGATTGCTCTTTTAAGTCAACTTTGTTTTATCAGTTTTTCTTTGTTTTTACTTTTTTGATTGCATTTTTATTTTTTTTTATTTATTAAACAATTATAATAAAAATAACTCAAAAATAAAAAACGAAATAAACTATAAAAAATATAAAGAAACTTTTTTTTCGCAATAATTTTTTTTCTTTATTTATTGATATAAAATTTCTATAGGGCGACCATAGGAAAAATAATTAACGGTCCGTGTGCAAAACATAGATAAGTTCTGTAAACGATATAAAAAGTCGCTACAGGAAATGACACTCTACCAAGTTTCAGCAAAACTGGATTGATAGTTTTCGCTGAATATATGTATCCTTTTTAAATTGAAATATTTTCAGTTTTTTTCGAGAAATGTGAGAATGTGCCTTCAAATGCGCAACTTTTTCCTAATCTAACAGATAAGTCCCCCCCCCCCAAGGATTTTTGTCTGAATGTATATATTTTAAAATTAATCATATTTGTAGTTCTCGATGTTTTATGAATACTTTTATATAGCGGATTCCTACTGCTGAAAGCAATTATATAACTACAATCTAAAGTGTTTTTGGGGCTTTGAAGCCGTGGTCCGACGGCGGAAGAATAAATTCCACAGTTGACCACAGTCGAATCAGTCAACGTCGGGAAGCACGGGAGGTCACTTCGCCCATTGCCTCCTCGCCTTTGATAATGTCTGCCGCAGCTGTTTAGATTGTATTTTGACCAGCCGTGAAAGCCTTCACAGAATTATACAACTGATTCTTGCTGAAACAAGGCGTCTTTATTTTTCATTTTCATGCACTTTTTAAAGAAAATATTTCAAACCTCATTCTAGATAGAATCATCTAAAGAGTGCCACAGAATGAGGCAATAAGACAAGGTGCTCCATGAAAAAAAAAAGGAACACTTAGTTCAAAGCTGGAGCCTAGAAATCTACGCAAATAAGAGTGTAAAAGCTTTCACGGCCGGTCAAAATACAATCTAAAGTATTTTTCGTGCCTTAAAGCCGTGGTCCAAAGGAATTTATTCTTGACGTTTCATCTACAGCTGTGGTAAACATTATGAAAGGTGATGAGGCAATGGGCGAAGTGATCTCCCGTGCTTCCCGACGTTGACTGATTCGACTGTGGTGAGCTACGTGGTATTTATTCCCCCGCCGTCGCGCTACAGTGGAGGGACTGGGGTGGGGGTAGTGGTAGCGGGGGGTTTCGGCGCAGTTGCAGTACGTCGTAGAACTCGCTTCCAGTCTGCATGTAGAAACGTAATTTCCTCCTTCCAAAAACAAATATATTTGCGTCTGCTTGATCAATTCTCTGCAGTAAGTAGACAGGATCTGTATCATTTTAACCTAAGTAATTAAAGTAAATTGTTCAAAAGTGAAAATATAGTATAACACGTGTAACATTCTAAAAATGCCAACAAGTAGGTATTAAGTATATTAAGTTTTTTATTTTTAATTAGAACAAACAGTCAATATTTAATACAAATTAATCAAAAAAAAATCATATACAAGGTGTATTGGAGATATTTAAACTTAAAGGCAAAGATGCAGTGCTCCTATATTTATACTCGATTCACTTATTTTTGGCATCTCCTTACTTTTGAAATCTTTTTTATACCTATCTATCGCTTTTCGGTACATCTTGAGAAGATGCGATAAACATGTCAAAATCAGATATCCAACGCCTACTTGATGTCAATAATAAGTGAATGGTTTATGTGTGATTGATTATTTCGTCAAAGGTGCACGATAGAGCAAAACGAAGGTACAAAAGATTGCAAGATTCTTAAAAGCTTCGAAATGGGAACAATTTGCAAAACACAGAATGCCTTAAAAAGTCGTGGCACAAATCTTTGTTTTAAGTACTTAAAAATTATGATTTACAGCATTTTTTAAATGTCACATGTAATGAATTTTATGAATAGATACTTCACATAATATAGGATAAGGACGTATTTATATATTACGCTTTAATTTTTAAGTAGAGATTCAGCACGATTTCAATTAACTATAGGACAATTATTTTTATATTTTTTTATTGTTCTCTGGGATGGAAAGCGTTAAAATCTCAAGGAATGTTCGGAAGATATTTTTGCTTGGCTATTGGATTTGCATTTGGCAACTACACAACGCATTTTTGATATATATTTTGATATTGAAAAGTGAATAGTGAAGTCTAGTTAGGGTGCATAACCTTTAAATACGGGGTGTTCATTATAAAACTTCATCTAGTATTTTATTTTTAATTTTTCCTTTAATAATTCTTTAGTTTATCTTTAATAGTTTATTCACGTATCACGAGTAGTACATATTTTTTTAGTTTTTCTAGACGAGTTATATTCTTATAGTTTATAATTGCAAAAAACGGTCTGTAATTAAGTAATTGTAAAAAAATCTTCGATTATATGACAGCTTTACCAGCTATGGATAAGTTGAGTGATGAAAGTGAAAATCCCTTAAAGGAACAGTTTATTATTCAACGATCATATGATGATAGCTGTTACTCACTAGGATAAAGTTTTCGCTAGGTTAAAATTCATCAAAGTGAGTAATAGATATTACCTGCGTGTAGGGTACTATACTTTTTCTACTTTTTTAATTCTTATTTTTTTAATCTTTTTTTTATTTACTCGCTAAAATTTGCATACCTAATATAAATTTTAGTAAACTAATATATAAGTCATTCACTTATTATTGTCGTCACGTAAGCGTTGGAAATTTGACTTTGACATTTTTTTCATATTTTCTCAACATGTGATAAAAGGAGATGCGTAAAAAAGAATTAAGGTTTCAAAAGTAACTAGATAACAAAAATAAGTGAATGGGCAATACAAAATAATACCCGCGAGTAATCAGTGATTACTAATGGGGTAGGTGATAGATGTTATTATCTACTAAAAACTAATGAATAATAGACATATTATTATACAATCGTCGAAAATAGTATATTATACAACAAGCATTTAATGATAGTCGTTATTCTCGAAGATATAAGCGAGTGGCACAAGTTACCCGAGAGAATAACGCTCATTAAATGCGAGTTGAATACTATACTTTATCCACGACCAAGATTCTGGGTTTTATCAAATATGATAGGTTATAGATACCCCAAAGATATTTCACAATTTTAAAACCACGACCACGACGGGTTTCGATAATCGACGGCGCAACGTTTGATGCGTCGATAGATGACGGTCTAGTCGCCCGCGCAAGTTCATTTCCATACTACGAGGGTGGACGGTAAATTACTTTCATCTAGCCTATTTTTAAGTATTTTTCAGTGAAAAGTATATTTTTAGTCAAAAAGAGACACCGTATCCTACATTTGTCTCAATACATCCAAATAGAAGGATAATCATTTCAATGAACCAGTGGTAACTACCAATTTAGGGCAGTTTACTTTTTGAGTTGTCAGTTGCCTACGACATGTTTCGCTGGTGAATAATGGTCATTATTCACAAGTGAATAATGAGTTGTCATGGTAACGAAACATGTCGTAGGCACTGACAACTCAAAAAGTAAACTGCCCTAAACATGAAATCGGTAGTTCCACTGGTTCATTGAAATAATTATCCTTCTTTTAGGATGTATTGAGAAATGTAGGTTATAGTGTCTCTTTTTCACTAAAAGATACACTTTTCACTGAAAAATACTTAAAAATAGGCCATAAGATGAAGTAGTTTACCGTCCACCCTCGTAGCATTGAAATGAACATGCGCGGGCGACTAGACCGTCATCTATCGACGCATCTAACGTTGCGCCGTCGATTAGCGAAACCAGTTGTGGTCGTGGTTTTAAAATTGTGAATTATGTTTGTGGCACCTATAACCTATCATATTTGATAAAACCCAGAATCTTGGTCGTGGATAAAGTATAGTATTGAACTCGCATTTAATGAGCGTCATTCTCTCGGGCAACTTTACCCTCTCGCTCAAATGTTACCCTCGAGAATAACGACTCTCATTAAATGCTTGTTGTATAATATACTATTATTTCTGACAAAGTTTTTTTTTTCCTTACCAACTGGACAAAAATAACCGTAGCGCCGTACGTTAATATGCTGTAGAAGATGTAGAAAATAAACAATATCGTTCAACTAACTAGTCGTTATTCATATGACATAATACGTTATCCATGTCTCTAAATACGGCAACAACCTTTTTAATTAATTAAAATGTCAAAAACCTCGCCTAGGTGGCCATTACAAAATAAACACACCTTTAAAGCCGCCGATAGATGGCAGTCTTCTTCCAAGCTTTAAGTCCCGTTTGCACTAGAATTTTTCTTGTTGCTTCTTAAAGAAATACCGTTTGTTCATCAGTGGAAACGAGACAGCCACTGCCGAAAAATTGATATTTAATCTTAATTAGTGTGGATTCTTAAGCCGGTGTTATCCAACTTTTATTCTTCTGTTAAATTTCTCTCGTCTTTAACAACCCATATAACTTGCGTTGCTATGGATGGGTTGTCATGGACGAAAAGTCAGAATACAAGCGCTAATAAGAACTTGGATTACGTCGGTCTTGGAAGTGTAGTTTGAAAGGTTCAAAATATGCCGTTTAAATAAGGTACCGAATAGGATATGGAACTAGAAAGAAGTATGAAAATTATGAGTTACTGAAATTCAAGAAACCTTAATTGCAATGGCAAAATTGACGTGAGGGTTAAAATAAAATTGGTAATTTTTTCAATAAAATCTACATCCCTTTCAGAAGAGGAAAATTTTACATATCAAAGCAACAGCAATCCAAATTGCGGAACTCTATGGGAGCTTTGATGTATGTTTAAATAAAAAAAAAATGCGTTGTTTTTTTCTATATACTGTGATGTTCAAAAAATGTTTTAATGAATATTAAGACATCTACCTGATCAATTAGTGGAAAATGTTTTCATTGTGATGAGTGACAAAATTGTAGTAATTGAGTTACAACGTCGGTTTGATTAGGAAAACGTTATGAATTTTAATACTTAAAAATTAATTTGAGAGGTACATCGACAAAACATTTTCAACGTCATCTGCATTTGTTTGATATCTAACTTCAATTAACTCCTCTAACGGCAAAGTAGTTAGTATAAAAGACATCGAATATTTTTTTCAATTGCCCTTAAACACAGTATAAGCCTTAAATCTGAAACCTAGAAAACACGTACATTTTTTTCTGAAAAATAATAGAGGTAAATAAGGTAGACTAATTAAATATTGACCGAAAGAGCTCTCAAGCTTCTTAATACCTGAAATAATAGCTAAATTATGAAAGTTACTGCCTGTTTGTGACAAACCTTCAAGCGACAAGCTCATTAAGGAAAGTAAACATAGTTTTGACAGGCCCTTATTTAAGTTTACTAAATTTCTGCTGTAGGTAAATATAGTTTAAATAATTTATAAATCAGCCTTTATATGACTCTTCTAGCTTTTCCAATATTATTGGCTTACCTTAATGATTTTGCTTGCACTAATCAGAAGTGGCTGGTTTAGATTTCTTACCATCAAATCCAAGAGATTTGGGCATCACGTTATTTTTCAGATAATCATATTTTAATCACTTCCTTTATGCCTTCAGTAATACCAATAAATGAATACTAAAAACCTCAGCTTGCTGCCCTAATCCCCTAACCCCCTAGCCTAATATTATTAAAAAGGAGTGAAATTGTGATACCTAATATTAATGTGATTATCAGCGGTTTATATAAATTAATTGTAGTGAATTTTCTTTGCTTGGATCACTGTCTGGATGTAATGTTTGGCTGCTGAAAGCTCTGACCAAATAATAGTGACTCAAACAGTAACGATTTTGAGATATATTCCAAAAATCCAGAAATATTAAGTTCATTTGTCCATTATTATCATGAAGTGAGTGCCTGAACCTGATACTACTTCGTTAATCCAGAGACTTCAAGGAAACTTATGTGATTCACGCGTAGACGCTTAGAAAAAGAAAGATTCTGGTTAATCGAAAAAAGATAGTAAAAGACACAGCTGAAAGCTGCGTCTCTTCAGGAATTTAACCCCAGGCGGGATGTTTCAGCTGACTTCGCGGAGACGTAGAAAACGATGGCCGTTCCCATTGGAGACGCAACGTACGTCACCCGCGATCATCGTCCAATCGGGAACGAGATCCAGTGGCGCGCTACACTGAACCTGGCAGCTTGGCAGGAGTCAACGGGAATTCGAGGCCATGAAACGTGGTGCGCGTCTCCTGAATCTCAGTCGGGTTTTCAGCCGTGTTCTGTGGATTTAGAACGGTTTTCAGTCTCTTTACAGGTGAAAGTCTGAAAGGCGCCCGCGGCAGCTGCGTGAGACACAGGACGATATACGTTTTCTAGTTTTAAAATCGCGAGTGCTTTTTTTTCTGAAGTAATGCCACACGTCTACATCAACTTTGCAAAGGTGAGCTGTTGCTGATTAAATCTAACCCATCGATGACACAACAGTGACTTTATTATTATTTTATTATTATTTAAATTCAGTATGTACATCTCAGCGAACAATGATGAAATTTTAACTACTAACACTCGTGTGTGGATGATGCTGATATGTTCATTTTAGACAACTCATCCATGAAACTGCCACTAATCATTTTATAAGTAAATTTCATTTACTAAAAAGTTAGTAATACATACTTATTATTATATATTTTTTTTAAATTAGGGTATTGCTCAGGATTACATACCTAAGCACATGTTTCTAAAACTGTTAAAAAGCGTGTATATTTGATATATTGATTAATACGTCGGCTATTTTCGGTATTATGATTCTATTTTCAGAATAATGAAAGCGACGGTTTGCGTTATTTATTAATGTAAACCACAAGTTGAAACTTTCAGGAGAAAATTTCCAGGACTAAATAAATAAAACTATTAACTGAAAATAAATAATATTCAATTTTTTGATGATTGTTATTTTCTCAAAAAGCCAAACATATTTTATCCAAAAAATAAATCGTATATACTTAGTTGTTCGATTTTACCAAGTCACAAATTTGCCGCAAATAGACTATATTTAAAAATAATCAACAAACGGTACGAATTCTGTTTGTTTGTAACTATATTTAGATACAATGGTTTTATCGACATATTAAAAATAGTATGAAACTTCTATTTTTAATAGAAGCTCCGTGCATGATTGTTTTATTATTTTTACGATAAATTTCGATAAGTATGTCTACATGCAGTCTGCGGTGCTGGATTCTTTTCCGAAGATTAGATTTGATATTATACTACCTAGAAAGTAAATAATAGTTTATTTTCTAACTTTATAGGAACTTAATTGAAGTGGGTTAATCGGTTATTGCATAACACAAATTGTTGCACTACTTACAACTTATATAGTATGTGAGCCATGGGTTTTTATGCCCATGGCTCACATCCTCAGGAGATTTCATCGACTCATGAGTATTGAAAGTAAAGTAATAAAATTCCACGGCGTCTACAATTATATATCTCATTCTTTTATTCGCCGTCCAGTTGGGGTTGGAAATCTGCCTGACATTTTTATCGTATCTTCTCAACATGTGCTGAAAGATAATAGGTATAAAAAAATAAAGATTTTAAAGGTAACCAGAAGCCAAAAATAAATAAATGAGATATACACGGCTTTAACCATATACAGGGGTATAGGCACAACTTTTCAGATTGGTCTTTTAATATAAACATAATGAAAAAATAAACTGTTTGATTTTAACTATTAATAAAAAAAATATTCCACAAAAAAATGCCGTTTTAAGAATTTAAGAAAGAAACGTAAACACAGATGAAAAGATTTGTGGAAGTTTTTAATCTAAGTTCACTTAAAACTGAATCCAAAAAGACTGAGATATCGTAGGTTCAAATCAAAACTTTAATGAAATTATTCAAACTAAAATACTGTAGGTTCAAACATTTGGTATTCTGGAACTTATTTTTACAGTAATGTAAAAAGCATATTCACTTAAGGATTTAACTTTGTAAATCTGCTAGTTTCCGAGATCTCTTCACTAACCACAAAGCTCACTCAGTATGGATCAGATCGATCTATATCGCCTACAACTATATATTATAGTATACGTCATCTTCTATTCTAACGCTTTAGAGTTTTTGGGTTAGGTTGTATTTTATTAACGAATTCCTTGCTCTACTTTTCCGAACGAAACATATAATTTCATTAATTTTTAGTGCTTTTGTCTCACTTAACACTTAAAATTTCATATTGTACTTATTACATTTCTATTTATTGTTAATAGTATTATTTATTTCGTTATTATTAGTACCCTTATGTGGTTGTGATCGTAGGACTACGATCGACTGTTAATACAACGTACTGAAAAATAAGTTGCTTTAGAGGAGGAAAGAAATTAATTCGAAAAACTGAAAACTTAAAAATTACAGGATTTAATGATGAAATGAGAGAAAAAGAAGATTTACACCTATTGTCAGGATTTTTTTTAGGAATATGCAGGGATTGCTTAAGCACTTGATCAAGAGGGTATTGAGGCATCCTTTGATTTGAAAGAAAATGATTTGATAAAATTCTGAGAAAATTAATGATTTTGATCAAACTTTTATTGACAAGTTTTTGGTTCTGTTGCTATTGACGGTCAAAGTTCTTGGAAAAAATTTTGTTTTTTGTAATAT
Organism: Taphrorychus bicolor; assembly: GCA_951812265.1. Classification (NCBI taxonomy): domain Eukaryota; kingdom Metazoa; phylum Arthropoda; class Insecta; order Coleoptera; family Curculionidae; genus Taphrorychus; species Taphrorychus bicolor. The sequence goes on from OX638307.1 coordinate 14,816,486, forward strand.
CTGGAGAATGCTTTCAATAAAATTTGTTGTAAACTTGTTTCTAAGTAACATTCATGTTTTGGTGGAAAAACGACCTCTATCCTCCTTGTTTTGTTTGATGTTTTTTTCAAAATTTTCTTGTTCTTGATAATATCCTGCAGTATTCATAGTTGTTACACAAAAAATATTTTTTGTGTCCTTGCTATTTATGATTCACTGCGAAGATTATTGTTTACACAATTTAAAATTTCATAATTTTATATCAGATTAAGTCAAATTCTATCGGTCACAGTTTTTTATTGACTAAATTTATTATGACATTAAATTAAACAATTGTAAATTGTGTGAACAACTACGACCTTCGCATTGAATGTGTTATATGGTTTAATAGCAAAGATACAGAAAATGTTTTTTTGCGCAAAAACTATTAATGCTACAAGCTTTTGCTAAGAGCAATAAAATTTCGAAAAGCACCAAAGTAACATCTTTAAAAAATGAATCGATTCAGATGACGGATAGGCGCCGTTTTTCTATCAAAATATGAGTCGTACTTAGAAACAAGTCCACAGTAAACTTCATTAAAATCCATCGTAACGTTCTCTAGATTGTACAAAATAAAATATTTTTTTCAAAAACTTTATTTATCTTTGGCAGCGGAACCAAACACGTTTTCTTAATAAAAGTTTGATCACTTCTTTTGAACTAGAGAATGCCACAGTACCCTTTTGCTCATGTTCTTTCGTGACACTCTCTATAAAGATATTTCTACTGGAAACTTTGTGGCTCTGAAAGTATTTTAGTTATGGCATGAAATTGTGGTAACGTGTAGAAATCGTATAAGAAAAGCGTTTTCGAGGCTATTTTAATAGTACATTGTGCAACTAGTGTCGAAAATTGCACTTTTCACACGAGTGTGGTGGTTTGAATTCGTACGTGTTGTACACTATACTTTTTCTACGACTGCAATTTTGCTTCATAAATGATCATTCGTATTATAAAATATATGCAAGACGTGTGCAAAGTGGACTCTGCCCACGCACGGAAGCGCGCGCAAAGTGCACTTTGCGCACGCTGTTTGCAATATGAGCTTTTCAACGACGTAGTAGGGCGTTGCGTATAGCTATTCCTAGTACGAAAAAGCACTTTAATAAAATAAATAAACCTAAAAAAATAAGAATTTTTCCATTGGCAGTAATGGCACTTTTTCGAAATGTATATTCAAATTCATAATATTAAACCTGATTTGAAATATTTCCATATTTTCAATGAAATTTTAAAGATGTGTCGATAGCTAAGTATACAGGACGCATATTTTTTATAAAAAATATGTTCAGTAACATCGATGGCGGCCCTACCGCAGGTCTAATCCAGTTTTACATTAAACTAACCTGAATTAACCTGATTTCAGAATGGAAATTGGAACCCCCAATAATTTCAAATTTTGATTTTAAGTAAACATTCATACCTACACAAAAACGAAAATTTCCCTGAAAACTGTGCATAATAACTCAATAATTCAGAAGTAAATTGAAAATGCAATTCAAACATAATCAAATTTTTCGAGATACCAAGACCGAAATCGAGATTACCCTAGTCTCAATCTCGATGCACAAGACCAAGACCGAGACCTAATTATAAATACGAGACCGAGAGTATGTAAGTCTCAGTTTCGGTCTCGTGAAGCTCTAATTTCACTCAATTAACTGGAAACTTGGAAACAACTCGTCACTAGACAACTTTAAAATGAAGTTCTTATTAGCCTTTAAAATTGTACACTAACCCAAAGGCACAAAACACTGACTAATTCTAACTTGGATAGGTAACCGACTTATATCATAAGTGGAAGTGAAGTTTGATGAATTTTTTCCATCACTTTGGCGATTTAAGCAGTAAAGTCCACCTCAAAACAATTACCACTTAATTGTTTTAAGTCACCTTTTTTATGTAATACGTACTTGAAGGTAGTTAACAACGAGTTTCGAAATGACCAGATTTGGATTAGTCGAACAATAGGAAGACTACTAAGAATGTGACTTAATTGTTGAACTGATTTAACGTTTGGAAGCCAAAACGAAGGCAGAATTTCTTCAAGAAGTGGTGAAAAAAGTGAAAAAAAAAATGTGTATTCACATATCAAAAATTCAGATAAACAAACCGGTTTTCGACCCAACCGTATACCTATCCACTACATTTCACTTTAACGATGAAATTTGTTTTCAAATTTGGTTCTGTGGATAGCAACATCCATGTGGATAGCAACATTCTTGACTATTGCTACGTGGGCTCCAAGTTTGAAGTACATAATAATTAAAGAAAAGTGATCCTTAATCCGATCCAAACCTGTATGTTTTCTTTTTATTTTTGGAATTGCAAAATGTAAATACTTATTACTCTATCAGCATTGACATATCTTTCGGAGAACATTAATGATCTAACAAAAATTTTTTTATCGCAAATTATATGGTTAGGCATTGTGTACAATCCATAGCATAAACAAGTATCACCAAGTCGCCTTAAAAGTTGAAAACGTGTCCTCTGTATGTTGTGGGCCTTTTCGTAATAATATTCATCTAGTAGACTACGGAATTGACCGAACCAATGTCATGTGGAATTTATATGTCATTTTAATAGTCTGCTAGATGAGCATTACTTTGAAATCACCTGTATGTACTTTCTTGTGTTTTGCGAGGATCGATAATATCGTTTAATGTAGTTTATGATTTACTTTAAAAAATACAAACCTTTATATCTGAGTGAGATTGTTTGAGAAATTTAGCTCAAAAGTCAATACTAACATTTTATCAGCAACACGGTATTTACTATTTATCTTTTGATGTCACATGCATCTCCCCTACAAGATTGCAACGTATAAATTGGATTAATAAGCCATATACTATTACGTACAAAAAAATCTTATCACCTTTATTAAAAAAAATCGTTTTATTATGTGAATATTAAAATTGGATAATAATTCAAAAACCTGTTCGTTCATGGCAAATAGAAAAATATACAATGAAAAAATGGTATTGTACTCCTATTTTAACTATTCATCAATTTGACGGCCTTGGTAAATTCAGGTAAATAGCCTTCATATCCAAGAAAGAGGTTAAACTGCAACTATGTACAAGTCGTCTTTTATATAATGTTGTCCTTAACCTAGTGAAGGTTTCATGCATGAAGACTAGTGCAATTGTGGCACTACCTTATATAATATACTCGTTAATGGTAACAGTGGCGTCCACACCTTTCCAATTTTTTATACAAATTTATTGTTTAAATCTTAAGTTTGATTTCGATTGCTCATTGTCTTCCACAAGATCACTTCGTTGAGACATGCAAAACAGACCTGAAACCTCCTTGTAAAAATTGTCTGTTATTTTTAAACATTGACATATTCTTCACCAAAAACTAAGAAATTTTATGTCAGAAAAAGATTTCAACAGTTTTTTATCCACATTTGCTGGTATTGTACCCTCAACGAGAAGTCGACATATTTTTCAGACATGTTTTTTCATTCGTCCTCTGGGGAATTAAAATGCCAATGAGTTTATTTCAACTAGTTTTCAAGATTATAATAATTCCACAAATATTTAGAGCCAAAATTGCAAATTTAAAATTCGTCTCTTTTTAAGTTTAAAAAATTAAATTTGCATGCTTAAATCCGGTTTACACGGCATTTGACCATAAACAAAACGTAGAACTTTTTTAATCTATTTCTCCTTTTTTTTTTGTGGTCCGTGACTAGTCTAGTTTCTTTCTGATTCCTCTGTTAAATTTAGAAACTTTTTTGTTTTTTGCATTTTTTCGTATCTCTCACCGTTTTTCGAAAATTTGCAAGAGTATCAAGGAATGCACATATTTTTTTTCCATAAGGAATCCCGATGCATCCCGCGTTTTTATTTAGATTTTTTTATATATACGCATGAAGAAGCGGTACTTCTTATGGTTTTCATAGACACTTTTGCATATTTGCGGAAAAATGTGAGAGGCAAGAAAAAATACGGGAGACAAAAAACTTGGAACGAATAATTCAGATTTTTAGGAACAATCAGTACAAAAAAGTTTGGGGTGGTAAAAGATGACACAATCTTAGAAAAAAAAAACAAGATCTTATAGATTCTCGCTATCAGTTGGTATGTCCCACAATGAAAATCACAAACAGTTAGTCACATTCCAAATTTGAGTTCAATATCTCAAAACCTCGTTATAAAATTAGAAAAAAAAAAATTTAACACCCTATACATACCTCGGAAACGAAACGTTTCTGGACCTATGTTTATATAAACTTTTTGATTTATTTTTTGGTCGTTACCATTTGCCGTTAAAATTATGGAGACAATATTCTTGACTAGGTATTAAAAATCTTAAAACTTCCAAGCTTTCGACAATCTTTATTGTCAGTGACAGAACATATTTAACACGATGGACACAAAATTGTTACACTTACTAGACTATAAAACAATTACATTTTTTTCCTCTTTAAAAAAACTTTTCCACGTGCACATTTAAAATCTTTCCTTAAAAATGTTTAAAAGGGTACCCACACCACGACAGGCTTGATGTATCTGGGATAAAACAATGTGCCCATCCTGCTAAATATGTTCTGTCACTGGACTCTCTTTGACTTAAAACATTAGACGCCCTGATGAAGACAATAAAGATTGTCAAAAGCTTGGAAGTTTAGGAGTTTTAATCCCTAGTCGCCCAGACCGACTACCCAAGAATTTCAGCATTTGTTAAAATTATGCAAACTAATTTCGCTACACCCTGTACACTCTGATGACGCCATTTAACTAACTCCTGTAGCTCTATCAGTACGTGAGATATTACGCGTCATAGACCGGTAATTCGGTTTAGACTCTACTAAAAGCCCTTTGAATACGCCAAATTGGTCTCATGTCTGCGGAGGATTATATATAAATTTATATTATGTGAACTTTGTATTACGAGTTCGTGTCAGGTAAAAGGAAATATATAGAGTTCAAGGCAATTACGAGAATGAAGTCCAACAGAGCCAGAGCTTCAGTACTCAATAAAACAAGAAAAAGAGGAGCAGACATTTCTGTTTAGCTTTAACTTTAGCATTATAGGTATTTATTTATTATGAACTGGCAGCAATTTCTCCGAAAACGGTTAATTGTAGGCACATTATCTAAATGACAAAATTTACTAAGAATTGAAGACAAAATCCGAAAATTAAACAATTGTATGGTGTTTCATAAAAAAAAACACAATTTTAAAGTGTACCCCTATAGAAAGGACATAAGCTTATGAAAAAATAAAAAAATCTTATTTATTTTTTGACTTAGCTATAAACGGCCGACGCGAATAGCATTAGTTTTTGAAGAAAACTGTTTGAATGAGAACCAGTCCAAAACTAAATTCATTCACATTGAAGAGAACCCAGAAGATAGTCGTATACAACCAAATATCTAGATAAACGGACGAAAAGATTAGAGAGAATTATAAAAGTAATAGCTTAGACACAATTTTGTGATATCGACATGTTGAAAGGGTGGGTGACCGCTGCCTACCTAAGAAGATTCTAAAAAGAAAGACGAAAGAGGCGAAAACACAAAAAAAAACAAAGAGTGTAATGGCAGAATGAAATGTATAGCCCGGAGATTTCGAGAATAGAAGAAGAGAGAAGCCCAAAGAAAAGCAAAATTAGTGGATTCCTTAGCCATCGAACTAATTAGCTAAGGCTAGCTCTCAAGGATTTCTTGTCCTGCTTTTCTCCTGCCTCCATTATTATTTTAATAATGTATCGAACCTCCATACTGACCGCTTTCTCCATTGAGGATATCTGACTCATACACAATCGATCGACCAGCTTGTTTACTTTTTACGTCACACCTTCCTGGTTATAGTTCTTAACAAGTCAGAAAAGAAAATAATTTCACTATCATCATTCTTGAAAATGGAGAGTAAATAAATAGGTTATGTGATCAATCAATTGGAATAATCGAAATTAACTACTCCATTTTCGTTGGAATGTAATGATTCAGTATTAATCGTAATTACGTAGAGTTGCTTTGAAAGGTTAATTTCTTGTTTATTTTTTTTTATATTTGGAAGTAGTCCTTAATTTCTTGAGCTGCACCCACACTTTGCTTAATTGCTTGTTTAAAGTCTCCCAACTTTTAATCTACATAGACCTTCAAAAGGAAAATAAAGAGTCGAAATGACGTAAGCGGGATAAGTGGAGAAACAAAAAGGGTCATGCATAAGCCCCCATAAATGCCGACTTACAAATTTAATAACCTGTTGGAAAGTGAGAGTATGAAACTGTCTCTCGTATTCCTTTATTCCGCAACAAGAGTGTCAGGGCTAGGTATCTTTTTGCGGTAATGACAATCAATAACATACAGATCGTATTTATTGTAACCTTTCCTGTATATTTGTGAATTGTCGAATGGTACGACGCTGTAAAGGACATCGAAAAAGCAATTAAGGGTGGCAACAGTGGTTGGCGGCAGCGCAGCGCCCTTGCGTAGGAGGGCACGCGGCCGGCCTTGCCCTAGGCGATCGATTTCCACCACCCTCTTCCGCCGCCTTTAAATCAGGTCAGTGTGTTTGGCGGTGGCCTCTTTTCTTATCAATTTGCCATGTCCCACATCGTTCCTGCCCATTCTTAGTTCTGACACTCGCACCTTCCTCTGAGGCCGATCATGTTTCGGGCCTCTGGTTTGAGTTACAGCATTTTATTATTGATAGGAGCCTACGTATATGTTAGTCAATATCGGAACACACTTACCTTTTCATCTAAAGAAAAAAGACCCAAAAAAAAATAAGACACATAGTTCGGGTTTCATTTGTCTTCTTTTTTTCTACTATCTTTGTGTAGTACTTTTTTTCTCTATGAATTCTTCTCTTCTTCTGTGAATCTTGATACATCTATCCCTGCGATCAGGCATCTTTTGTCCTGAGGTATTTGTGTTTTCAAACGAAGTCCATTAGATCCTCAGACGCAAGATTTAATATTATTTTTTCTTAAACAACAATAGTTAATGGCGAGGAGAGCATTTACGGGGGAGGGGGGAGGAGTAAGTTTCAGGAAATTAAACGTCAGGAAATTATTTTCGAATTGAAATTTAAATTAAAGACAGTAGGGTCCTTTGAGCCTTGTAATTTCATACATAGACATTTTTTGTAACGATCCTTAATGGAAACAGTGAAGTCATTTTAGTGAAAACACTTCTCATCGTTTCAAAAGAAAGTACACGCTTTTGATCTTACTTTTTTCCGCTCTCAAAGTAAAAAGCCATTAAGTGAAAAAAGGTTTTCTAATTTATGTCGTTTGATTTCAGATTGCTCTGTAGAAGACCCAAACGACGATCGAGAGGGAGTCGCTCGGCTCGTGTATACTTCCTTCGTGACGGATTTTTTCTTAATTTGTTCAAAATTGCTGCCATGGGTCGCAAAAAAATACAAATATCAAGAATCACAGATGAAAGAAACCGACAGGTATGTGTCACATATATAGATGTAAGTATCCCATATTGTAATTTCAATTGTGTTTTAATGGTACAGGTGACTTTCAACAAGAGAAAATTTGGAGTAATGAAGAAAGCCTACGAGTTGTCGGTTTTGTGTGACTGTGAAATAGCGCTGATTATTTTTAGCAGTAGTAACAAGTTGTACCAATACGCCAGCACGGACATGGACAAAGTTCTTCTGAAATACACCGAGTACAACGAGCCACATGAGTCTCTGACTAACAAAAACATTATCGAGGTACATCAAAACCAGCAGCAACTTGCGATAATAGACGGCTGATGCATAACGCAAACGATTTATTTTTTTTAATTAGAGATTACTCTCATATTCATCGAAACGCATTTATCCGAAATAATATTAAAGGGTTATTTAGTGTAACTGTACAATCGCAGGCCAAACACATCACTATTTTCCACTGAGATAAAAGTTCTTCAAATGTCATTAAAGTGGTTATCGTTTACCTATATGCATCCGCTTGATGTTATTAACACGAGTTGTTGCTTCAGTATTGAAATATTGAAATTTTAGTTTTAATTAGTTGCAAACTGAACCATAAAACGTTAAAAAAAATATTAAAAATTTCGTTTTATTTTTATGTTTTTTGTTTTAGTTTTATTTTATTGTTAATGATTCATTTCTTGACAAGACAGGATTATCTCCGATTATGTCTTTTACAAACCCGTAATTTTAAAGGTCTGATGATGCTGGATCGACCCTTATCAAAACTGGAATATTCCAATATTTTCCTCTATATTGATGCTCCTTTAAGCTTAGCAATAAGCAGAGGACATTGTAAATAAGCCGAGCTTAGTCTCTGTTTTCTCAAAGAGACCTTCAACGAACATTAGCTTTTAATACAAAAAAAACGAACAAAAAATATCTATAGGATAAAGTTTGCTTTTATCACAAACTCCCCTAAGGGTATGATTATATGAAAACGTAATATTTAAGCTCCGCAGGGCTTTATAAAAAACGTTTTAAGGTTTCTGTTTAGATAATATGGTGTCTGGATTCTCTTGTCAGTGCTTTGAAGAAAAGAAAAAGATCTTTTGAAGTTTTATTTTTTAAATAAGAATCCAGAACTGCAATAAATACCGTGCATATGCGCGCTAACGCGAGTGCATTTCTCCATGAGCTGGTCCACTGACACTTGTAGGCACTCAATAAGAAGGAGCATAAGAACGGAGTAATGAGTCCCGAAAGCCCCGAACCTGACACGGAATACCAACTTACGCCGAGAACTGAGGCCAAGTACAGTAAAATTGACGAGGATTTCCAGATGATGCTGCAGAGGAACCAGTCGATTAACGGACAAAGGGTTAGTCCAGTTAGTATTCTTTTTTTTATTTATTATTACTTATTTTATTATTAAGCACCATTTTTAACCATTGATATACTTCAGGCCTTTCTTACATACTAGTAGTTACGTTGATCTGTATTCGAGAACTGAGAATGGCCTGAGGGAACTTCACAGCGCTTGATCATTGGCGGCTTTTATGCCAAACAAATTTTGTTACGCAGTATTTGATAGTTTCAGCAAACAGCAAAAGTAATTTAATTAAGCGGAACTTGTTTTGCAATCAGTTCGACTTTGTTCAATATCCAGAGACATTATATTGCAAAATTTCCAGTATTGTATATCGAATTGGAACAGTGCATTTTAGAAAATGTTTTCCAATTGGCTGGCATGTAAAATTTCGGTAGTTTTACGGCGGACTTCCGGCCCAGAAAACGGGACCAATTTTAGAGAAATATCGGCATTTGTTTGGCACTTTCATGGAGTAAGAGTTTTAGTTTATTATGGTGGAAATGTGAGTGATCCTGGCTGAGATCGACTCCTACAACTGATTTTTAGTCAATCGGCTTGATTACCGGCTCCGATTACCGATACTCAATCCGATTGATTGAAAATCAGTTGATAATGATCCGAAAAGGGATGGTTTTCGTAAAGGGCTAGTGAGGACGGTAGATTTATTTGTAGATATTTTTAACGTCTTTAGGAACCAAGTGAGTTTATAGCTCACCGGACCATCTACAACTGGTATTTAGTCAATTAGATTGAATACGGCTCACTTGTTAAAATCATCTTCCCGGCTAACAGAAAGTCGCTGGTTCAAATCCGGCTGAAGGCTTACTTTTTCTTTACTTTAAATTATTATTCTTCTGTCCACTGAAGCCACAAACATCACTGGTCGATTTATTGTGACAGCGATTTTGTAGAATTCGTCGACAGGGTCCATCGTACCAACTCGTTGAGCGCAGCAACTACAGCGTAGACAATATCTAATTGGTGGAGTTTGACTGCGTTCGTCACCGTATTCAATTTAAGTGCCTACAAACTACAACTGATTTTTAGTCATTTAGATTGAATAGCGGCTAGTCAAACCGATTGATTGAAAATCAGCTGATAATGATCAACCCGATCCGAATCGCAAGGGTTTTCGAAAAGGGCTAGTGAGGACGGTAGATTTATTTGTAGACATTTTTAACGTCTGTAGGACCCAAGTGAGTATATAGCTCACTTGTTAAGAGCATCTGCCCGGCTAGCAGAAGTTCGCTGGTTCAATTCCAGCTGAAGGCCTACTTTTTTTTTATTTAAATTATTATTCTTCTGTCCACTAAAGCCACAAAATCACTGGTAGATTTATTGTGACAGCGATTTTGTAGAATTTGTCGACAAAGTCCATCGTACCAGCTCGTTGAGCGCAGCAGCTACAGCGCAGACAATATCTTATTGGTTGGAGTTTGTTTGCATTCGTCACCATATCCAAGTTAAGTGCCTACAACTGATTTTTAGTCAATTAGATTGAATACCGGCTAGTCAAACCGATTGATTGAAAATCAGATGATAATGATCAACCCGATCAGAATCGCAACGGTTTTCGAAAAGGGCTAGTGAGGACGGTAGATTTATTTGTAGATATTTTTAACGTCTGTAAGGACCAACTGAGTTTATAGCTCACTTGTTAAAAGCATCTGCCCGGGCCCGGCTAGCAGAAGGACGCTGATTCACATCCGGCCGAAGGCCTACTTTTTTTTTTATTTAAATTATTATTCTTCTGTCCACTAAAGCCACAAAATCACTGGTAGATTTATTGTGACAGCGATTTTGTAGAATTTATCGACAAAGTCCATCGTTCCAACTCGTTGAGCGCAGCAGCTACATCGCAGACAATATCTTATTGGTTGGAGTTTGTTTGTATTCGTCACCGTAACCAAGTTAAGTGCCGACAACTGATTTTTAGTCACTTAGATTCAATACCGGCTAGTCAAACCGATTGATTGGAAATCAGCTGATAACGATCAACCTGGTCCAAGTCGCAATGATTTTCGTAAAGGGTTAGTGAGGACGGTAGATTTATTTGTAGACATTTTTAACGTCTGTAGGACCCAAGTGAGTATATAGCTCACTTGTTAAGAGCATCTGCCCGGCTAGCAGAAGTTCGCTGGTTCAATTCCAGCTGAAGGCCTACTTTTTTTAGTTTAAATTATTATTGTTATGTCCACTGAAGCCACAAACATCACTGGTAGATTTCTCGTGACAGCGATTTTGTAGAATTTGTCGTTAGCGCGTTGAGCGCAGTAGCTACAGCGCAGGCAATTTCTTATTGGTTGGAGTTTGTCTGTGTATGTCCGGTATCCGATTTAAAAAAAATTATCCTGCTTTTCACATTTTGTTACCAATATTTTCTGAAAAACGATCGACTTTAGGAAAAAGTGAAGCCACAAACATCACTGATAGATTTATTGTGACAGCGATTTTGTAGAATTTGTCGACAAAGTCCATCGTACCAGCCCGTTGAGCGCAGCAGCTACAGCGCACACAATATCTTATTGGTTGGAGTGTGTTTACATTCGTCACCATATCCAAGTTAAGTGCCTACAACTGATTTTTAGTCAATTAGATTGAATACCGGCTAGTCAAACCGATTGATTGGAAATCAGCTGATAACGATCAACCTGGTCCAAGTCGCAATGATTTTCGTAAAGGGTTAGTGAGGACGGTAGATTTATTTGTAGACATTTTTAACGTCTGTAGGACCCAAGTGAGTATATAGCTCACTTGTTAAGAGCATCTGCCCGGCTAGCAGAAGTTCGCTGGTTCAATTCCAGCTGAAGGCCTACTTTTTTTAGTTTAAATTATTATTGTTATGTCCACTGAAGCCACAAACATCACTGGTAGATTTCTCGTGACAGCGATTTTGTAGAATTTGTCGTTAGCGCGTTGAGCGCAGTAGCTACAGCGCAGGCAATTTCTTATTGGTTGGAGTTTGTCTGTGTATGTCCGGTATCCGATTTAAAAAAAATTATCCTGCTTTTCACATTTTGTTACCAATATTTTCTGAAAAACGATCGACTTTAGGAAAAAGTGAAGCCACAAACATCACTGATAGATTTATTGTGACAGCGATTTTGTAGAATTTGTCGACAAAGTCCATCGTACCAGCTCGTTGAGCGCAGCAGCTACAGCGCACACAATATCTTATTGGTTGGAGTGTGTTTGCATTCGTCACCATATCCAAGTTAAGTGCCTACAACTGATTTTTAGTCAATTAGATTGAATACCGGCTAGTCAAACCGATTGATTGGAAATCAGCTGATAATGATCAACCTGGTCCAAGTCGCAATGGTTTTCGTAAAGGGCTAGTGAGGACAGTAGATATATTTGCAGATATTTTTAACGTCTGCAGGAACCATTTATAGTTCACTTGTTAAAAGCATCTGCCCGGCTAGCAGAAGGTCGCTGATTCAATTCCAGCTGAAGGCCTACTTTTTTTTTTTATTTAAATTATTATTGTTCTGTCCACTGAAGCCACAAACATCACTGGTAGATTTCTCGTGACAGCGATTTTGTAGAATTTATCGTTAGCGCGTTGAGCGCAGTAGCTACAGCGCAGGCAATTTCTTATTGGTTGTAGTTTGTCTGTGTATGCCCCGTATCCGATTTAAAAAAAAATTATCCTGCTTTTCACATTTTGTTACCAATATTTTCTGAAAAACGATCGACTTTAGGAAAAAGTTTCTTACATGGAAATTTAGATGCTTTCGGAAAAGTCAAACGTGGATGTTCTATTAAAAAAACCAAATTTTTTTCATATTTTGTTGTGAGTGGTGGCTTTTGAGCGCTCTGAGAGTATTCCCATCCTTTATTTTATCAACATTAATGGAGGAATACCCCTGAACGCTCTCCACCCGAAAACACTGTCAGAGTTACCCAATATCATTAAAATCGGATAAACGGTTTACAAGATATCTGTTACACACTGTACCGATTGAGGAAGACCAACGTACAGGACAAAGTGAATCATGTGTTATGTAGTATATATTTTGTTTTCTCGAGTTAAGGGATTTATGTGTCCAGTGTGTTCAAGAACTGAATCTTTTGAAGTTTTGACCGTTTTTTGTTTAAATACCGTTTCTCAATTTTTGTGCCACATTTCATGACCGATTTCTTATCGTTTTTGAAAGCCCCATATAGTGGCCCTCCTTGTCTTGGTCACAGTCTTTTCAATGGATTTATGGAGTATTGGTAATTCTGAAATAGATAGACGAAATCTGATTATACATTCTCGACTCCGATTTTCATAATAAATTTAACAGCGGTTTCGGGTGGCGGCTTTGGAGCCCTCTGCTCTCTCTCCTTTGTTTTCTTAACAAGAATCCAATGATGGGAATACTCTCAAAGCGCTCTAGAGCCGCCACCTAAATGCGCTGATAGTATCCATATTTCTCTTGACAGCTTGATTCGTTTTCAATATACAAGGCGTTTTTGAAAAAGCTACATTTTCGACATGGCGCTGTATCTCGGTTATTATTTTAGAGTTTTTCATACGTTATTTAGTAGTGCAGTTTTAAATTTTTTATTGATAGTGTTTTTCAAGGTGTGATATAGTTTTAGCTGATTCGAAGGTACATCGTTCGAATTTTATACCTATAAATGTAGAAAGAACTAACCTGAACTAACAAAATAAAATCAACTGTCTCGTGTTTGCAACACTTTATGAAATTTTTTGTATTAATACTTCAAAGCCTATTAAAAATAAAGCTATGAAATTATACTGAAAATCGCTGTCAATAAAAAATTCACAACTGCATCCCTAAATGACGTATGAAACACTCTAAAACATTTTTATTTCATTTTTTGTTCTATTTAAGCTAACCGGGAAATAATGATACCATTAAATTTACCATGGAAATCTCGGAGTCTAGAATGTGGTATCAGATTTCATCTATGTATTAGGGTTTTACCAATACCTCATAAATCCATCGAAAAGGCGCCACCCTGTACATTATTTATTACTGCATTTTAAGCTAATGGGGTATTGTCATGAAAATGACGGTTTAATAATGACAAACTAATGTCTACAGACGTTAGGAACACGTACATTATTTAGGGGATGTTCATTTGAAAACGTTATCTAGTAGTCTGTGAAATGTAAAATGAAAAGGATAAAGGAAAAAGTTTATTTATGTAATTATGTCATCCTTTTCTGTCAAAAATTCATAACCTTTTAGATGAGATTTTAATGTCATTATAAACTTAACATAACGATAGAACAAGAGATTTTAATGTCATTATAAACTTAACATGATGGTAGACGTTACTTTCACGTCTGTTATTGTCCAATATGCCCTAAAAATGCCGTGATAACGACTTAAAAGGTGGCCAGACATGGTGAGTTACATGCGTGGTAGTGAGGTTCTAAGCATAGTTTGCATAGTTTGATGATCGTCTCAGCTTTATTTGAACACTTAAATAAGCATTTGTTATGAAATTGTGTTATTTTGATCAACTAGAGAGTTAGGGTGAATCAATAATCAGTGTACTTATTGAAGGGAGCTAACTGTGGTCACATTGTTTTCCCCCCTCTCGTTTGATGAAGAGCGTTGGCCCTTACAATTAAAGGAAAGTTGTTGGAAATATCGACGACGTGATTCTCGCTGATCGTTTAACAAAAGTGCGCTAAGCTAAAGAAGCCGTATTGGAATCGTTCGCAAAAGGAATCAATATTTGCCATCGTAAATTAAAGATGAGAAAACTGTCGTCCCAATGATGGATGTAACTTTTGTTTATATTATAGCAGCCTTCGAAGATCATATTTGTATTAAATATATTTACTATGTGGAAAAGTGTCAGTAAATGCTCGCAATGCCGTTTTAAACTTTGATAATTCCACCTTCTGCCGGGATAACTGCTGAAACTATCAAAATTTGCAGCATCATCAGCTTCACTCATTTCCGCATAGATACCCATTTTCTACCCTTCATAAACCTATTGTAGGTTAATATGGGCTCTTCGAACTATTCGCAGCCTGTCTCGGTTCCAGTAAACATAAGCTATAGTGACTCGGGTCTTCTACAGTCTAGTCCCCAGATGGCGCATACCAGCATAAGCCCGAGACCGTCCTCCTCAGAGACGGATTCGGTTTATCCCAGTGGGGGCATGTTAGAAATGAGCAACGGGTACGGGTTCGTCTTTAAACACAACTTTGATGGTATTTTTGATAACGGTTCGAATATGTTTAGATATCCCAATTCGGCGTCACCTATTGGAGGTTCCCCATCACCGGGACCTAGCCCTGGACCCGGAATGAGTTCATCCAAACATTCGAAACAGCTTTCACCAGGGCCGAGATCTAATCTTCGGGTTGTCATACCCACCCCACTAGGATCTAACATCACAACGGACGAAGTTTCCTATGCAGAAGTAAGTAGTCTGTTATTCACATAATATGATTTAAGAAAGTGTTATGTTTATGAAGTTGTTATTAGTTATTAATAACTAAAAAGTACTAAAATTAGTGTGATTTAATGAAAATTGTCACTGAAGTCTGTTATTCATCTGTGAGGCTTCAAAATATTCGACATATATCTGAAGAGGAATCGAGAGAATGGGGGAGAAATAATACGGAGAAAGACATTTCACAGTTTGATGTCTTTCGGATAAATAACCTAAACTTAGCTTGAGTCAAATAAAGGGTATTTTTGTTTTCCAAACTTTATCGATCGTGATGCGACCCCAAGAAAAAGTGTATTTGTTTGGTTTACTTACTACGTGAGGTCGCAGTTCTAGAAGCTAGATTAATATTTACACCTCATTACATTTGAGTATTTGGATTTTAACAGCACATTTACGAAAAAAAAGGCAAAAAAAGTTATATTAGCATAAGTCCGCCAACGTTTGTGAGACAAAGGTGTTTAAATTATTTTTTTTATAACTGAGTTTTTGAGATATTTAACTCAAAAAAACTGGTAGTGAGAATCCACAGGATCTTATGTTTTCTGGGGTTGAGTCTCTTTTCGCCCTCCCAAGCTTTTTTGTAGCTCTCCACTTCTGGTTTTTTTTTCTTAAAATCTAAATTTTATGTTCAATTTATAAACTTCTTTGTCTCTTGCATTTTTTCTTTTCTCTCAACGTTTTCGCAAATTTTTCAAACAATTGCACTAATTTTTTTCTTAAATAGTGATTCTTCTTCATGCGTATCTAGAAATCTAAATGGGAGTGCAGGTAATTTTTTATGGAAAAATTATGTGTATAAATATATACTTTTGCAAATATTTCGAAAACAGTAAGAGATACGATTAAAATGCGAGTGACAAACAGTTTTGAAATTAGATAACGAATTCAGATTTTTATTAAGAAACGATCGGTGGTGCAGTACAAAAAAGTTTTGGGTGCTAAATT
Organism: Taphrorychus bicolor; assembly: GCA_951812265.1. Lineage (NCBI taxonomy): Eukaryota > Metazoa > Arthropoda > Insecta > Coleoptera > Curculionidae > Taphrorychus > Taphrorychus bicolor. Next base: position 14,832,651 of record OX638307.1, read on the forward strand.
GGTGTATCTAACGATGCAAATCAAAAATTAGTTATAATCGAGTTTTGAGTTAAAAATCTCAGAATCTCGTAACGAAATATAAAAAAAATTAAAAAAAAAACTTTATCAACTTCTCTCTCGGAAACGAAGGGTTTTGCAGACTTTTTTCCTTATTTTTTGTTCATAAAATATGCTGTTAAAATCACGCAAACTAATTTCGGGACACGCTGTATACATATCGTTTTAAATTGGGAGTAGGGATTATTTAGCGATAACCTAAACTAACCCTATTTAAATAGAACGTAAGTTCTGTTAAATTTTGAAACAATAATCTCCATGGTTACTTTACGATTTCTTACACCTTTGTATCTAAGCACCAAGGCTGACGTCATTATCACATAATTTTTTTAAAGTAAACTGCTAACGGAAAAGATCGATACAGCAAAATGTTTCGTAATTTTTGGGGGACTGTATTTCGAAAATTTCTTTACCGAAATTCATAACTGAGAGAGATTTTGAAAGGGTCGTTGCTTCTAGATTCAGACTGGAAGGTTCATCTTAAATAAAAGTTATTTTTAAAGGATATACATAGTATAGAAAAAAGCACTGTGGAACTGTTGCATTTTAACCCACTGCATTTGATAGAGAGATTTTTCTAATTCGGTTCGTTTAGCTCGATATTAAAACACTGAAAACAATACGTTTACAGGGCAATAGCTTTGATTTATATCTCTGAACGTGTTCGGCGGTTTTCACCTTTTGGTATACAGAAAAAAAAATAGCGGGGTTTTTCAAAAAGTTTACGTTATTTTATAAATTACCGTATATCCCGCGAGTGTCGCTGTTGATTTTTATGAGATAAATTATCTCTAAAAGATAATTGATTGTGAAAACAGTGACGGAGACTCAAGGTTAATAATTCCATGGTGTACAAGGATGGCAAACAAATTTAATGAGAAACTGATCAATATTTTAGTAATCATGTCATCATGACGGGAGCGATAACTTTAAGAATTTTATCATTTAAGAGCTATAGTTGATATTTCGGGACGTTTTTGGCGCTTTTTTCTATTTTCGTCTATGCAAACAGTTACGGAGCGTTTTACAGAAAGTTTGCGCCTTATAAGTTACAGGTGTATTGAGGCAATACCCACGCCAATGAAATAAATTGACTGTGAAAGTTAATTGATTTTAAAATAATTGACGTAAATTGATGGTTAATAAAACATTTCTGTCCATTTTGTACAAGAAGGGCAAAAAATCCAATGGAAAACTGTTCATTGAGGTGAGTCATGTCAAATGGTTGTCAATGAATCCTGAGTTTATTTAGTAATTTTGATATTATTGATTTTTCATATAAACGTGTTGTGTACCATGTTTTGTTTAAGATACAGGGTGTTAAAGTTTTATTTTAAAAAATACAAATTTATTGATTTCTCCAAAACTGCCATAAATATTTCAGTTAAATTTGACAGACTTTCGACTCTCCTATAGCTCTCCCATAGCAGTGGATGCGCAAATTTTGCGAAAAAAAAAACAAATTTCTATCTCCCCCTGTGGCATGCGCTGCAGCATATCAATGCATATTTTTAAAGTAAAAATAGGTAGGTCACAAGTTTCTGCCAAAATTAAGATCATATTGGAACTACCTCTATTCTGAACAAAGAAATTCTTCTGATTTTTTTCGTTTTGGAGTAAAAATAAATCAAATCCATGCACAAGGCACGTCTTAAAGCAATAGTTACTTCGATACAAAATTTCAAATAATTGGCGTTTTCAAAAGCCACCAGTAAGGTGACTAACAGTGCATATTGCAATTAATGGATATTTTAAATGAGATTTGACTGGAATCGAACATAATTTCAAATTTTTAATTGCAATAAGTGTTGACTTAAGACTTGCATACAGTTTTTTACTGCAAATCGGTACTTTGTACTAAAACACTTTTGTGGTCAGAATAAAACCATAAATTATTGTGCGGAAAACAAGTAGCGTACTTCTTTTTTCTTTTAAAAAATATGCTGCATCGTGCGCCTCTGGTCAAAATAAAGATTTTTCCATTTCTTTGTTGTTCTTGTACAACATGAAACAGAAATGTTTTATTAGCCATCAATCTACGTTTAAAATCAATGCACTTTTAAAGTAAAATTATTTTGTTTGCGTGGGTATTCTCGCAATGCACTGTAATTGAAAGTGCTAAGCTTTCTGTAAACTCCTGGTAACTGTTTTCGTAGACGAAAAGAACAAAAACACCCCAAAAATGTGTCGAGATATCGAACAAAGCTTTTAAATGTCATTAAAATAAAAGTCTTAAAATTAGGGCACCTGCTATGACCTCATAGTTAACAAAATATTGATCAGGTTCTCATTAGATTTCTTGCTGCCTTTGTTCAACATGGAATAGAAATGTGCTGTGAACCTGGAGTCCACATTTCTGATTCTACAATCAATTATCTCTTTGAGATAATTTATCTTATAAAAGTCGGTAGCAGCAATCACGCGTCACAAGGTAATTTGCAACAAAGCGTAAACTTTTTGAAAAATTCCGGTAACTTTTATGAACTAAAAAGCCGCCAAACACGTCCCGAGATATTAATCAAAGCCATTAAACGTCATAACAACAAATATTCTAAAATTACCCTTCCTACCAAATGCAAAAATACAACAATTTTACAGTGCTTTTTTCCATTCTCTGTGTAATCTTTAAGAAATAACTTTTATCGTACCCCAATTCTAGTAGAAACGGCCTTTTGAAATCTCTGTAATTAACGAATTTCGGTTAAGGCATTTTCGAGGTGCAGACCCTGAAAAATGACGAAACATTTTACTGTATCGATTTTTTCCGTTAGCAGCTTATGTGCGTCATCATAAGGTGACATCATTGGGGCGTTACCTTATTCCTCAGTTATTACAATGGGACACCCTGTACACTCCATAAAATTTGTACGGTCATTAACATTTATTAAACGAAGCCCTGAAGACCATACTGTCTTTAACGCAAAAAACATAACGCAGGGGGGGGGGGGAAGCAACGTAATTGATTCCCCCCCCCCCCCAGGGACATCACTCCATCAGGTGAATCGCCTTAGTCGCTACGCCCGTTTTTGCCTTCGAGAAAGATGACCTGCATTATATATTTGTTGGATACTATATTATTCTGCTAAGCGAAATGCGATTAGTAAGAGGATCCAGCAATTGTTATACGAGTTGAATTTCAGTTGGAGATTTAATTGTACTCTCTGCTAAGTAAAGTTTAAAACAAAATAAGCCCATTGTTTCTTTCACATTTTTTCTAAAAATTCAGTCCGTGTAAAGTGACTACGTTTATCTCGGGCAGATGTAATCCGCATTTTCAATCGAATTGAAGAGCCAATTACTGAATCGGGTTTTTTTTCGTTAATAACTTATTTCGATTAACGAATCGGCCTAGACGATTAGACAAGATTTAAAAGAGACCGAAAATAAAAATTAAAAGAGAAATAATATGTTTGGTGATTGACTGCTGTCAGCTATTAATGTGTTTGTGGAAATTTCAAATTTAGTGCAATTTCTTTTGGTAATTAATATTTTTATTTATGTATTTAAAACAAAACTTGTCGTTTAAAGATATTAGTTAGCTCAAATAGATAAACCGATTAGTTTATCAACAACCCAAACAACAGTTAAATGTCAATCACTCCATTTGAATCCGGTTTTATTTCAGAGTCGACTAGTCAATCCTAATCGTTAATCCACAAAGTTTATCTCGCCATTTTGTATAACAAAATATAACTCCTCAGTTGGTTATGAAAACCTCGCATATGGTCGAAAAGATTTTACTGCGCATGTTTGTTTACTGCGTATCACGTGCTAGTTAAACAATGGATGACGTTTAGAAAATTTCGCTCATGCGCCCTTAATCGTTTTCGAGTAAATACGCAGGTCGATCGTCAGCTGTTTCAGCTTCATTCCCAGGACTTTTTAAGACTTCTACTCTCCCCTCACTCCTAGCTACACGTTATTTTTATACAACTCCAAATTATCTGGTGTTATAGCAGTAATAACTAAGTACTACTAATACTTCAACTAACACAGAATGTATAATAAAATAGGTTGTGTTTTTTATGTGACTGTAGCAGAGGTTCATTAATAGACCAGTGTTTCAGTAAATGTTGAGGTTGTAGTAGTTAAATAGCTCTAATATTTTTCTATTCCAATTTCCACATTTACTAAAACACTCGTTCTTAGCACAATCGATCACAATCCTCGTTAAGTACGCCGGTAGTGGCGCTGCAAACTCCCGGCCTGAGCGCGTACCCGGGGTCCCTGGGTTCGTTCGGGGCGCAGGATTTCAGCATTGGTTCCGACATGACGCTTACCTCGATGGCTTGGAGTGGTCACCAGATGGTGCCTTCGTTAGCACACAGCGGTGCCTCGAGTAATTCAAACAGCGGATGTTTGCCGCATCTGGCGGTGTCGAGCAGCACTCCACCTCCCACGGCGGGCTCCCCGTTGCCTGTAAAGATAAAAAGTGAACCAATATCGCCGCCGAGAGACCATCATCCGCATCTATCAAGGTAAGAAAGAATTTTTTCTACATACATCATATCACGCAGCGACTTGTACTAATTATGCAACTCATTGAAGAGATTTCATGTGTGGTTCTTCATCTCATCCACCTCTCTTCCCCCTTTCTGCGTTTCTATTTCTTGTACTTTTTAGTACTGCCGTCCACCACTCGCAACCACATGTACAGACTTTGAACCTGACGCACACCGGTCATCATCCAAGACCAAGTTCGGCTGGCCACGTGACTCCGTCTCCCGGAAGCGTCACCCCGACAAATTTGCCTTCTCCGACGCCACCTCCAGGACCATCGTCGCAGCCCGATTATGACACATCGGCCGTTCAGTTACACAAACGGGCGCGGCTATCAGATTGGCCGTCATAGGTCACGTGGTACCCGCGAGGTACCACCCAGTGCCATAGTGATAACACGTGGAAGTGGACAGCGTAGACGCGAACTACTTTGAATTGCCCCCTGGTTTGGGTTAGGAATTGACGATGCGGGGCAGAGCCCCTAGCGCGGAGTCCTCTTTTGACGCCCTTTTGAATATTTTTTGTTTTAGATTTAGAGTATGTTTTGCGTTCTAATTACCCAGAATTGGTTCCTTATTTATATTAAAAAGCACCACAAGCGGAGCAGCTACAAATGTGCTGGGAGTGGCCGCAGGTCGAATAGGCTCGCGCAGTCGATGAATTCCTAACCGAAACTACGACATCAATTGCCAATTTGTCATCCCATGTGATAAACTTCGAGTCTTTAGACATTATTTTTAAAAAAGAAGTGGAAAGTTGAAAACTTAGTCATTACAAAGTTAAAACGTATATTGCAAAGAACGAGTAATAGAGTTAAGGGCGTGTCTGAGGTGCGTGTATGTGGTTCACTCAAGAGTATGAATTTTCTATTAGGGAAGACGACATGCGCAGGCGCTGAGTTTTGATAGCGCGCTGTGTGCCGAAAGCATATCTTCATATACAAAACATTTTGTATAGTTTTTTATTTATGCGTATTCTAAGGGAATAACGATCGCATAAATTTGTTGTTTCTCTCTTGATATTCTATATTGTACTTGATAATTGCTCTTTCAAGTTTAAAATTGTTCTATTTCAAGTTATAACATCGTATCCACAAGAAGCTTACTCTGCTATTGATGGGCGAGCACGCTATATACTTGACCCTGAAAATTTATTATTTTGGTATTATTTAAGCGATTAGTTTAAAATGAGCGTTGGTATTCCGTTGTGCAGTAAAAGTTGGTAGAGTAATATTTTTATACACATTGTTTTACTACTCAAGCACGAGGTGGAAAATTGGGACTTTGTACGAGAAGTGTAAGCCCTATGCTCTATTATCAGGTGTATTAAGGGGATGTTTTAAAAATTATTCAAGCCTTTACGTCTCAGAAGTTATATAGTATACAGAAATGTTTTAACCCCTCAATATAGTGGTTGTTTTTTGTTCATGGTGTCTCTTGATTCAATTAAATGGTGCCAGGAAAAAAACAAATTGAACTGTCAGAAATTATTGAAATGTTTCGGAAATGGAGTATCTAGTGAGAAAACGCATTATACGAAAATTGTAGATCATTTCCTAGGATACGAATTTGTTGCAAATATGTGTCATAAAGCAGTTAACATCAAAGTTCTCCTAAAATTACCCCTTTTGAAGAATTTTTAGAGGCATTTTTAGAAGGTTGTAAACGCAAACCAATCACGCTAGACACACCCAGCAAATTAATATATTATGGTGTCATCAAAATTATATTTCCCTTCCCCATCCATATTTCTTAGTCTCGGATTTTTGTTGGGAAATAGTTGGTTTTAGCTTATTTAAGAATGGTACCTAAAAAGCCACGCAGGAACAATACAAAAAATTAATTGAGACAATTGAGGAAAGTCCTTGCCTTAAATGGGACAAAGGAGCTCCGGATATGAAAAAAGATGCCTGGGAAAAAGTGGCGGCCAAGGTGAATGCCATAGGTGGGGTAGAAAAAACCCCTGAAGAATGGAGAAAGGTACATAGATCGAATTTACCTTACTTTATAGTTTAAAAGATAGTTTGATATTTCTTGTTCCAATTGAAGTGTTAGGTACTACCTACATATTTATGTTGCCAAAATGTATAGTTGCTTAAGGCCCATGTGCTCAATCAGATTTTAAGTTTGGCTTAGATGAGGATATATAATTTTTTATATGCAACCATATTATTTATTTTTGTCCGTGATATGTGTTGATATGGATATTTTTACATCAGTTGAAATGGATGAAACTGAGGAAAAAAATTAAGACTACAATTGGTATTGCAGTCTTAATGCAAAGAACCCTGAAATATAATAATTAAATAGTTCCTTACCTTTGGATTTCAGCTTGCCGTCTTGCGGCACTCCTCAAATCATCACTGTTTTAAACCGTTAACGCACAAATAAGTATTTGGGAGGAATCTGTCATATACCCATCAATTAACATTCATTTCAAGATCTTAACGTGAACGTTTCAGGTCTCCGTTGAAATTATTGACTTTTGTCAACCTTGAATTTTAATCTATATCAATATTTTGCTTAAAGCATAACCCTCCTGCAAAAAGTTGACTTCATTTCAACTTCTTGACGAAATATCAATATTGACATTAAGTCAAGAGCTTACTGCATAAGGCTGATTGTCTAAAAATATTGAAACTGTTGGCACCACTAAAAAACTCTCACGACGACTTTTGTTATCTCCTTGCAGGTGGCGCCCTCTAAAAACTACCTTAGAAAGGAGATTTTAGATAAGTATTTTCTATCCAAAAATCCTTCTAGAAGCAATTTCAATCCTGTAATAACTTAAAATCTGTTATATTTATTTCCAATTTACAGAAGAAGAAAGCAACTTAAAGTACTATCTTTGTACAATCTACCTCCTTAAATTGACATGACCGGTTGTTGATGGTACACCCTGTATAACTTTAGTACTAATATTTTTTCTTATTGGATGCACCATTTTCGAAATATTTTAGTGGTAACAGACTTTTTTCACACACTGTATACGAACCGCCAATCCCATAAAACTTGAATTATTTCCGGCTTTTTAATTGTCTTTATTTTCTATTAAAATTCTTGCGGACGTGGAGGCAAATACAGGGCGCGTAACTTTTATAAATGCACACCACTGGAATCCGCGAAACAGTGTCAGTTGCATGGTCGTTTATCAAAAATTGTCTTGAACAACAATTTATCTGTCACTGTTCGTGCAGTACTTCAAAAAAAGTGTAAAAAGCAAACAATCTTATCTTTTCAACTATCAATTCGATTTGACAGTACTAATCTCGCAAATTGCATTTTGCCTTTTTTAAGTTAAAGTCGTTATTATATACAAAATAATCAGTTGTTTTGAAATGCCCCAACAAAGCGAAATATCTTCAAAAACGGTGACCAAATAAATCCAGGTTCGTATTTAAAAAATTCAGTTTGAGTCAAAAGTCTCAAAAACTAAGCAATATATAAAAATATTTTTAATATCAGTCGAAGAATTACTAAAATTCTATTTGAAGGTTCATTTGTGGAGCCGTCCAATATACTTTTTTGATAAATTTTGATTTTTCTTGAATATGTCACAAACGAAATAAATTTTGGCAACACCGCTTTTAAATTTCAATTTACCAATTTATTTTAAAACTTGCTAAATTTTGCCTAATAATAACCGATCTTCTAACTATTACGGTTCAGGTATACCATAGCAATTCAAGCATCCTGTATTACAGTGTGTTTTTTTTAAGATGAACCAAAGGATTTCTATGCAATAAGATTATTTTTTTTTTAATTAAGTCAGTGAATTTTAGCAAAGTTTTACACTTCAGTTGAAAAGAAATTCATGTTTTTGTTATAGGCACTTTTCTGTGTTTAATATCAGGCACGTTTATAACGTAACTCAGGTTACATTTTTGTAAAATTACTATGACTCGTTAGAGAATTATCATACATCTTTATTACATACAAATTTCTATGGCCCATCTTAAAAAAAGCACACTGCACATGCAACTACGAAATATTAAAATCAATTAAACCCGGCAGAAACCCTTTAGAGTTTTTTTTTATGAGCATTTTGTTTAGTTTACCCTCTCATGACAATATTATGATGAAACAAAAGTTGAGATAATTTTGGCGAATGAAAAAGGCAGGTGAAGTTGATATACATCAGGTCACGGTGCAAGCCCCGTTTGGCATTACAGAAATCATGGTTTAAACTTGACCATCATGATTTCCATATCCTCGTAATATCATAGGCTACATTCCCTAAGGGCATTAAAAAAAAAATTAGTTTCATCAACTTAAATTTCAGCTTCCGTGTCGTTATCGTTATACCAGCGCTCATTCAAATACTATTAACCAACACGAATGTGCAATCAACCACCAAACAAAACCTTTTATCCAGTTAAGTGTTTTTTAGAGAATTTATCGAGGTGTTACTATAGTTTATTAGGGGAGATACGTGGGACGTAAGAGAGTGCCATTACTGTCTTGTAATTATTAGTATCTTTTTATAAATGTTTTAGATTAGTCTATTATTTAAAAATGTACACTTGTTATTAGCGAGTATGCCACACTGTTTAACGTACCAAAATTACGTAGGTGCAGGATGTTTAAACCCTACCCCTCCCCTTAATCACGTCACTCGATGTCTTCATCCCTTTGTTGTTGTCGCTTAGTCGCCAGGACACATTTTGCGCTGTATATTCTGAAATCATTTGCTAGAATTTTCGCTTTACTCAGATGTATTTTGAAAGGTTGTTAGTTATTTTTAAAATATATTGGAATCGGCGGAAGAATTAAATTTGGATTTCAGTATATACTAAGTTTCCTGTTTTCTACTTATTATAGTAAGTTGGTAAAATTTGGCTGGGCTGAATCTCAAACAAAAAAAGAATCATGCTGTAGTTCGTCTTAGAATTAGCACCCAAATGTGTCTCGTACTGTTAACTGTAATAATGGGCATTTATGATAAATGGAATATTTTTTTATATTAACTAAATTGAAATCAAGACGGCAGAAAGTATACAATCAATATAATCGACTGAAATATCTAAATATATCAGGTATTTTACGAAATGATATTTTTCCAGCACTGGTATTTTGAATAGTAATCTACTCCTAAATATAACAAATTGCACACCTGTGATTGAAAAGCTTAAACATTTACATATACACCACAAAAATTATTTTATAATGTAATATTTGAGTGTTGTAATTGACTATTGAAATGTACATATTTATTCAAAAACAAACACGTTAGTCCTCGAAGAGAAATATTAAAGTACAGCTTTACTTGTGACCAAAGAATTGTTAAAAAAATTATATGATATGGGTATTTGAAAGGGTAATCGATCAATTCTGGCAAATGTGTGTCCTGGTAGATGTTGAACGTTGGTGCTCTCCCTACCCTACGAATGTACTCTGTCCACTGGCTGTTATAGTACTGGGACCAGGTTCTGAAGAAAGTCCCTTCAACGCTCTTAAAGTACTGCTTCCTAAGGAACCTAGGGTGTTCATTGTTATAGCCTTTTCGATTTGTTTGTGATTTCAGAGTAAGATCGATTGAAACGTCTATTCTGCAATGACACTTCAAAGAAGATTTATATAAATTAGAAATTGTACGATATATATATTTTATCTACTGTTGTGTGCACCTAACTTGCACATAGTTTTTAAAGAAAACTAACGAGCGCCCTTGTAATGTTCATCTTGCTGGTTATACAGAAATTTAATAAATCGCACAATGACAGTCTAGCAGTGAAGAGACTTTTTACGGGTGTTTTTTGGGAAACATTTTAATCCCACCATTAACTTGTATAACCAGGAAGTATCAGGCGTCAAGGATATGCACAGTGTGTACCTGCCCGCCTTGGTGCGCGGATTACCCTTTCTCCACTGAATTAATTGTAGGAATGCCTTACTCACAGTGCCTCGACAGTATGTACGTATCTGTATGTGTAATACACCTTCGATGTCTTAACAGTAGATATGTCGCGTATCATTTTTTAACGCCTTCGAGATATATTTTACTCATGTTTTTGGGCACTCACAGGGTATTTTGCAGTTTACTAATGCTTTTTGCTGCAGCCTTTTCTGCCTGCTGCTGCTTGCTGGCTCCTTTCTTGATGACAATAAAGGAGGCAGAAAGCGTATAACGGCCCGCGTCTTTGGGAGATAAATTAAAAAATCACGCGCCTGTCTGTGGCTGCAGCTGTGATTTTCATTTATTTTGTTTCCCAAAAATGGAATATTATTTTGGAGTTTCCAATTCCTCGGTGACTCCTGCATATGGCTTCCACCAGCACCTCGGCTACACCTTCATTGAGCTCTTCGGTATTAAATTCTACTTTTCTTTATTTATCGGTTTTTATTATTATGCCGATGAAGGTGTCCGCTACGTGTATTCAAAGTTTTAAAACTCTTTTCAGTTATGTACTTTATGACGTATATCAGTGTTTTAATTAGTGTACACTTTGGCGATGCGCTGGATATCGCTACAATCTGTACGGAGTAAATATTTTATTTAGTTTTTTGGTATTTTAAGCATAAATGTGTTACTTTTGTCTTTTTTTTTCAAATGGAGGAACTACCTTATAAGTAGCTATACTTGTAAATAGTATACTCACAAATAAATTGTTGTACAATGCCATTTAACGTTAGCTGTATTGTATATTTTATTTGTCTAACTGATAAAATGATGTTCCCCTGAAGATGTTTTCTGTTACATCCATTTGACGTAAGGTGTTTTCAGTCATGTGCAATATTAATCTGACCTTTATTTATCTACTTGTATTTGAATTTAAACCAAATAAAACTGTTTGTTACATGCTGTTTTTTAATTCGACGCTTTGTTAAATTTACCTGTGGACTCCATTCCGTTACAGTTCAGTTTGGTTTTAGTGTACATGAAAAATTGCTTTTCAACTGTAGCGCCAGGTCGAAAGGTCTTTTTTAAATCCTTTGATTTCTATCTGGAAAATAGCTGAGATTGCACAGTATTTTTTTAACAGTTCTCTTTATCCACTCGAAGAGTGAAGCGTTTCGGTATGGTAGTTATTGCAACTTAAAATTCTCTTAACTGGCTAAATTCCGTTATCCAATGTATCCATTACCCTCATAAAGGTACCTTGTCTCTTATCGTTTAACAATTCTTAGTTGTATTTTATTACTTAATCTGAATTACATGATTTGCCTTCCGAATTGGCGAAGGCACAAGGCGTCGGTTATCTTGCGGTTAAATAAAGATTTGAAAAGCACTAATAGGTGCAGCATACCCCTCGTAATGAATCCACAGAATTTGCAAAAATCCTTGACTCCACTAAACTGGAAAATATACTAGTAATTGTTATTGGGTTAAGATGCAAATATGTATTGTATTGTATTCAATGTGAGTGGACTTATGTGGTCTATTGTGGCTCATTCGAAGTGTTACCAGCAAGGTTTGCCCCTGCTAGCTCCACTAGTTGTCATTATGCCCAGACCCTCAACAAAATCTGATGAGTCTATCGGGCGACACTGCGTTTGCATCTTGAGATTCAATGATCGTGTGTCCGAAAAGTGAGTATCTCGATCTGGCAATAGCCGGGCAGTCACAGAGGACGTGCTCAACTGTCTCGTCGTCCTCCAAGCACAGTCGACACTCTGTCTCTTCGGACAGTCCGAGTCTATGCATGTCTCTTAGGTGGCTATGTCCTGTGTACAGGGTGGCCTAATTTGGGTGTTTTAAATGGGAAACTCTTAAACTAATAGGAATATTAAAAATCAAAAAGTCGATGCCGAGGTAATTTCTCGAGCTGAATTCATTGCCGCAAACAGAAAACTGCTATCGTCTTTTGTTTTCTTGCAATTGATGAAAGCTCAATTTCCGCCATTTTCGAAAATACGTTATAATTTTTTTATTAGTCTAGTTTGGTAAAAATGGTTTTTACATTATTAAGGCACTTTTTTGAATAGATTCCAATGGTGATTTTTAAATTTTTATAAACTTATTGTTTTTTAAGTTATTACATAAACTTCTATTTTTTTAAATACAACCTTTAACTTCTTTTTACTTTGTTAGAAAGATAATTTTTTTCTCTTTAAAATGACGTATAACATGATAGGTTTTGCTTTGAACTTATATACTTTTTTGATAAAAACTTCTTTTTGGAGTAGTAGGCCATGACGCGATGACGCTCCGATGCCGATGTCGCGGCCATCCTGTTGTGCAGCTGTCACTGTCGATATTCCGCGGTTGGAGAAATTTAATAATCTCGTAACTAGCGTAGACAGTTCAATAACGTTCATTAAGTTTTATCCTTGTAAGGACGTAACGAAAAAAAGTCATTCTATTTTCTGCAGAAAGGGAAAGTTGTTGTCCTCTCAGGAAACCGATTCCAGTAAGACTCAGATGCAATATAATTATTTTGAATATAATACTAAATGGTACGTCCCCATGTGCGGATATGGCGTATATTGCGGATTTGGCGCTGTGGTCTGATTGGTTGAAATTGAAGTTTCTTCCTAAGTGTTGCCAAATTTCTGCATTCTCATTAAAGTGATATATGTAGTTGGATAAATAGTGGAAAAAACGACAGTTACTATATCGAAATGATGCATAAATCAAAAAAGATGGAATGCAGTGTGCACTGCGGCAACACTGTGAATCGGAACTCTACGCCATATCTGCAAATGGGGAAATACCATTAGATGTCGAATTTTTCGAAAGATTGAAATGACATTTTTTCGTTACGTCCTTACAAGGGTAAAACTTAATGAACGTTATTGAACTGTCTACGCTAGTTACGAGATTATTAAATTTCTCCAAACGCGGAATATCGGCAGTGACAGCTGCCCAACAAGATGGCCGCGACGTAGGCATCGGAACGTCATCGCGTCATGGCCTACTACTACAAAAAGAAGTTTTTATCAAAAAAGCATATAAGTTCAAAGCAAAACCTATCATGTTATACGTCATTTTAAAGATGAAAATTCTCTTTTTAACAAAGTAGAAAGAAGTTATAGGTTGTATTTAAAAATATAGAAGTTTATGTAATAACTCAAAAAACAATAAGTTTATAAAAATTCAAAAATCACCATTGGAATCTATTCAACAAAGTGCCTTAATAATGTAAAAACCATTTTTACCAAACTAGACTAATAAAAAAATTACAAGGTATTTTCGAAAATGGCGAAAATTGAGCTTTCATCAATTGCAAGAAAACAAAAGACGATAGCAGTTTTCTGTTTGCGGCAATGAATTCAGCTCGAGAAATTACCTCGGCATCGACTTTTTGATTTTTAATATTCCTATTAGTTTAAGAGTTTCCCATTTAAAACACCCAAATTAGGCCACCCTGTACAGTTCAGTGGCCACTGTGATTTGTCTCCTATTTAGTCTGAGGAATGTTTGGGCTTTTGCCCTCCCTATTACCGTGATAATTTTTTTGGACTGTGATAGTCCGGGTAGGTTCTCCCACCAGTCCTCGCAGACTTGGCATTGCTTCATTTCTGGAGTTCAGACTTGACCAGAGAGTATGGGACTCCCAGTGTCGGCTCCGGGCCTACGAATGCAGAGCCCGCCGCCCTCCTAGCTAGAGAGTCGGCCCTCTCATTACCTTCCTGATCACGATGGTCCGGGATCCATACCAGTGTGACGCTGTTCTCTTGCGATATGGTGTTCACAGTCCTGTGGCAGTTCCAAACAGTTTTGGAATTGCAACGCAAAGACATAAGCGCTAGAAGCGCTACCTGACTATCAGAGCAGATCTTTATTGATCTATTGTGCCCGCCCTCCTCTAATAGGTGTCGGGTACACAATTCAATTGCATGTATCTATCTCTGCCTGAAACACTGTGGTGAATCGGCCTAGGTTCTCTGCTATGCAGATGCCATCCGATCTCCCGTACACTCCGGAGCCAGCCCCTTCGCGGGGGTTGGATCCGTCCGTGTACCAGGTACTTCCTGCCAGTTGTAGGTCTTCGCCTCGTTTGTCCCAGTCTGCCCGTGAGGGAACCCTGACAACGTAGCGAGTGTTCAATGTACGTTTTGATGTTCAATTTTTTTTTCTTATAAAGATAACGATGTCGCCCGCGTATGCTTGGACCGAGGTCGAGACTCCCCATAGTTCCAAAGTACCCAGAAGATCGTCCACCAGTAGGGACCGCAGGAGTGGTGAAAGGACTCCGTCCTGTGGACAACGGCCCGCTGTTGTGAATCTGATAGTGCCATCGTTTAATGATGTAGTGATCAGTCTGGATTCTAACATGTTCCGAATCCAGTTGGTTATTGTTGGTTCGATCCTTCTCACTTTACTGGCGCTGTCTATGAAAATACCAACTGCGACACCATTTGAATCTAGGGTATCTTGGATTTTCACCACCAAGTTGTGTAGTGCTAGTTCTCTTAATTTGTTAGCCTGGTACGCATACTGTTCCGTAATAACGGGGTACGTTGTTAGCGCTCCCTCCCTTATGTATAGGTCTAGCAGCTTTTCCAAGCTTTTCAGCAGAAACGAGGTTAGACTGGTTGGCCTGAGCGATTTAAGATCTTTTCCCCTAGATCCCATCTTTGGTATGTAGACAACCCTCACCCTGGACCAGCAGTGTGGAATAAAGTTCCATGCAAGGCTCGCTCTGAAGAGCTTTGTTTGTAGAGGTGCGAGTTGATCCCGGCGCTGTTGTAGTAGTGCCGGGAACACTCCATCGTCCCCGGGGGATTTGTTTGGTTGGAAAGCCATAATCGTGGATTTTAGCAGGGTTGGTCTGACTACTTTTTTTGAGAGCTCCCAATCTGCGCTGTTGGGTCGTTTAAATCGTCCCAAGAGGCTTGTGTTAGTCTCCAAATTTGTTAGCCGGCTACGCGGAAAATGAGCTTGCGAGTATTTTAAACATTTCACTACCAGTGGAGGTGTAGGTTCCATCGGACCGTTTTATCGATCCAAGCTCCTGACACGGCTCCCTGGAGAGAATCCCAAGGATTCGGGCTCCTGTTGGCAGGTCTTCAATTCCGCCACAGAACCTTCTCCAAGACTCTCTTTTAGCAGCCCTGATCTGCTTGTTGTAGTTAGTTAGAGCTTGTCTGAAAGTGTCCCAGTCGCCTGTTATTTTTGCTTTATTAAAGAGTTATCGGACGTTTTTTCTCTTACTTTCCAGACGGTTATTCCACGGGGATGTTTGTCTGTTGTCTTTTTTTGTTCTCGTTGGACAGTTGTCTTCATTGGCCTGAAGAGCAGCTTTTGCCAGCCGCTCCGCTGCCAACTCTTATGTTGACAGGACTGTCAAAGGAGATGTTGATCGTATTCAGTTGTGTCTGGAGAGACTCCCGATAAGAAGCCCAGTTTGTGCTTTTAGGATCTTTAAAAGTGACCATAGGTCTAATACCTGTTTTTAGGTTAAACGTTATATTATGTTGCAAATGCAAATATGACACTTTCTCTTTCTACAGAAAGTGTCCCGGTCTTTTCACTTTCTAAGAGTAAACTAGCATTAAAGAGGCTAGGATGGACCATCGATTGGACGAAGGTATCAAAAGCCGGTAAAGGAAAGTAGATACCAGATGTCGCTTAAAAATGGTTGGATTATTAGGGTCCAACAAATAATTATTCTGATTGTGAGGTGAGTAAATATTCTCTCTGTTCATATAGGAAGTATCATCGTCGATAAATAAGCATTTATTTTCATTCTTTTACCAATTTTGGCTTAAATTTAAACTATACTTATTTGAACGATAAAGTTGACGGTAGTAACAAAATATGTTCATTAGAAAGATCTCATCTAGAAGGCTAGGAATTCTTGACAGAAAAGATGACCTAATTAAAGTAAATGGGACTTTTGTTTCTTCATCCATTCCTTTTGACATTTCACAGCCTACTAGATGACATTTTTTCAAATGAACACCCCCTATTGCCAGCAAGCTATAAAGGGCGAAATGAAGGCACTGGAAAATAAATTTTACCATTGCTCATTGAAATATGTACAATTCATTCTGCGATAGGTTCTGACGTCATCTTTCGCAATACCCACACAGAAAATTTATATTCCAATTGTACAGTATGGTAGAAATGAAAGGAATAAATTCATTATTTCGTAAGTCAGAGACTGGAGAGAAAAATCCTGAGACCCGTCGATTTTTAATTTCAGTTGCGCATTCTGTCCAATTTTCTTTTTATTTCTTATGTCATCTGTATAAGCGTGATGACGTCTTCGATGATTTTTTTAAATGGAAACGTGGTTAATGCGGTACATCATTTGAAAGGTCTTGTAATTCTCCATTCAAACACATCAGTACTTTTAAATAAATGACGTTTGTAAAGTGTCAAATAGTTTTATTATTAAAATTAACATTCTTGTTATTGTCCGAAATAACAACCAAATTCAAAACTGCTCAAATTGATGACCCTCAGCGATGAGACAATGAGATAAGCGAGCAACGAATTCATCCTGAACGTTCTGAAGAACTTCCGCACTTATTTGCGCGATCTCGAGCCGTATGCGTTCCTTGAGTTCATTGATAGTATGTGGTCTATTTTTGTACACTCGACTTTTTAAGTATCCCCATAAAAAGAAATCAAGCGGTGTGGGATCTGGTGACCTGGGGGGCTACTAGATTGATCCTCTTCGCCCAATCCACCTATCTGTAAAAATTCTGTCCAAGTAGTTTCTTACCAAGACAGCATAGTGTGGAGGCGCACCATCTTGCTGCAGCCATAAATCATCTCTATTTGGGAACAGACGATGCAACTCTGGTATTATGAAATGTTGGAGAAATTCTAAATATCGAGGACCTGTTGAAAGTTTCTTCGAAAAAGTATGGTCCTATAATTTTATTACCTATTATTCCCGCCCATACATTTAATTTCTCCGGGTATTGAGGTAATGTCGCATAATTGAATGCGTCTATCAAAGTCATCTTCTAGAAGCTCTAAATGGACTAAAACAACACTTTTCCTTTTTTAGGGTAGCAAGAACTGTATGTGCATGGTGTATGTTATTGTCTAATGCTACTTGCCGAGAACTGGTATGGGGATCCTCTTGAAACGCTAGTAGAACATCTAATTTTGTGTTTTCTGCGACTGGTTGTCTACTGCCTTTTGGGAGGTCCCTTACATGGTCCGTTTCTCTGATTTTTTTTTTCAAGTTTGCTGACGGTGGGTTGCGCAATTGGTTCTCGGTCGGGATATTTATCGTTGAATAATGCACAAACCTCCATTTGTGTCCTTGTCTTATCTCCACAACCAATCATTATCAGAATTTCAATTCTCTGCGTTTCACTAAGTTTCATTTTGGAACAAAGTAACAATGAATAATAATTACAACACAATTTGACTACAATGTAATCGAACTAATACCATTTACATGTGACATGTCAAAGACGTTTAATTTGTATGTAGCACTCTTGATAAGAATCAGATTGTTTTAAATAAAAAGTCGAGCAAGAAACGTGCAAAAATTTAACAGTTTATTTCCAGTGACAATCTACCAAATTCACATATCCATATTGCAAGAGAGCCGAAAATTATTATTAAATAAATTATAAATATTATTAATTAACATTGACACTTTACAAACGTCATTTATTTAAAAGTGTTGATATGGTTGAATGGAGAATTACAAGACCTTTCAAATGATGTACCGCATCAACCACGTTTCCATTTAAAAAAATCATCGATGACGTCATCACGCTTATACAGATGACATAAGAAATAAAAAGAAATCGACGAGTCGCAGGATTTTCTCTCCAGTCTCTGACTTACGAAATAATGAATTTATTCCTTTCATTTCCACCATACTGTATACATACTATGCATCTGATATTTCTATATTATGTTATGTATTATTTATGCATTATGTATTAAAAATACACATAAGATAACAGAGCTATCAGCTCAGCTCTGAAGACGAAGAAGACTGCAACAATTAGATATGCTTTCAGGCTGGCACCATCTCCAAGAATACACAAAGTAGTCCGAGTGCTGACTACCGTTTTGCGAAAGTTCCACACCTAGACGCTCTCTGAGGACAACTCATGTTTGTAGTAATATATGGCTTGCCTGAGGACGCTGACCTCAAGGATGTAAGTATAGGCAGAATTTTTGAAAAACGAATTAATGCCGACTTCTTCCACCTAACACGGAGGAAAAGCAAGCAACAGCTATCGCTGGGCATAGCAAAATGCTAGGATATTCGCATTTTCAAGATGGACAAGCTGCTCAACCTCCAGGCTAGGGTAGGGCAACAAAAGAAAAACAAAGTCCTGCCTTTACCTGCTACCGGGGCCAACGATACGGTCATGGGCAGGCAGTCTCAGTGCTACCACCAGGAGAGGTGTGTATACGAGGAACCCCGAGGGTCGTGACTCACATTCGAGAAACCTGTATACTCCTGTTGGTTTCCCCAAGACCCCAAAAAGTGCACAAATCAAAAAAGCCCTTTCAGTTCGCCAAGCAGTCAGGAAAAAAAACAAAATAACACAGCCGGAGGATTTCCGGGGCCGGTAAGATGGGCGTGAACCCGAAAACTGTCAAGGCCAAAAAAGGCGACTTTACAGTGACAGTCGATGGCCACATCAAGGCCATCTTTTGTCACGTGAAGCCGACCTTAAGAACTGCTCCGGTGATGGCTGCTAGACCCAGTGTGTCGTTCACCATTATATCCCCAAACAACAGAAAGTAAGAGGTAGAGTCTATTCTCGCAGAAAAAAAGCTGGTTCGCCCAGAAACTCTAATTTCGGACAATATCGGCGAACCTACAGCAAGCTCTAGAGGGCCTCCATGGCCATCCTACTGTTGAGGATTAAACTGAATCCAATCAAATGCCATCCAGGAACAGTAAACTTGTGGTCAGTCAAATGTAATCAAGAGCCGTGGCAAGACACAGCCCGTCATCCAGAGGAACCCTAGATCAATGGCTGACTTGATGCCCCGTGTCAGGGGGGGGGGGGGGGCTGTCGCCTCATTATACCCCCTGATTAGTAACGTTAACATGCGTTACCATTTAGTCTTGAAGTGGAAGCTTCTACTAATAAAAATCATCATGCGGCCGATTCTGACATATGGATCGGTTACGTGAGGGGGGAGGGGTGTTGTGCTGAATTCGTGCTGATCTACACTACTTCAGTCAAGCGGAAGCATATCCAGATGACCTGGTGCAGATTTTGGTTCAATACGAGCTGGATCCCGCATCAGCGCGACGCTGCCCACAGAGCACAAATATATATCAAATATATGCCGGCAAACTCCGCCGTTGCCGGTAACAAGCCCGGATGGAAAAGGAGGAGGGGGAGGAGTATCAACCTCGTTAAAAAACCATGGTTCAGCTGGCCCGGCTGATAGTACCATGTGAGGGCTCCTGGCGAGGATACACGTGAAACCCGGCCAACGGCTTTGGAAGCGGAAGAGTATTGTTTATTTACATACCAACGGTGAAGAAGGCGGAAGAACCAACACTGTTTGCCAAGTGCAAATATGCAGCGTCTGACCCAGAGTGGGCGGCTGCAGACAGCGTCTGTTTCTCCATGTTAGGAGCGGCTGAACAAACTCACCAACCCGTCTGGCCAGCGTGGTGAGTTATGGCTAAAAACCCCCTATGAAAATGCCAGTTACAAAACTTCAATTACCCCAGGCGAGTAGGACAATAGTTCCAAAATCTCGCACCGATGAGAAATCGGTCTGTCCCAAGGATTCTGGGGGGGACAATATATTGGCAAATCCTATAAAACACCGAAGACTAAACGTGGCAACATACAACGCACGGACATTGCTATCGGACGAAGGACTGGTCGAGTTGGAGATGGAACTGGATGAGATAAACTGGGACATAGTTGGTTTGTGTGAGGTAAGAAGACGAGGCGAACAACACTCCAAATTAAAATCCGGACATGACTTCTACCATATAGGCGAGAACGACACCTCTGTAGGAGGAACCGGCTTTCTGATACACAGACGTCACTGCAATAACATTGTGGCCATAAAGGCAATATCAACAAGAGTGATATATATGGTTCTTAAGCTAAACGCAAGATACAGCATCAAAGTGGTACAAGTATACGCACCAACGACAGGACATACCGATGAGGAAATAGACAAATTCTATGATGATATTACAATGGCCCTAGAAGAAGAACGAACGCACTTTACTATCCTGTGCGGAGACTTTAATGCTAAGGTGGGTCCAAGGACCCATGAGGCGGAGATTGCGGTAGGAAAGTTTGGTCTAGAGGGCAGAAATGAACGTGGAGAGACCCTACTGAGTTTTTTGCTGCAAAATAATCTATACCAAATGAATAGCTTCTTCAAGAAAACACCAAACAGAAGATGGACCTGGGAAAGTCCAGATGGCCGTACCAAAAACGAAATAGATTATATAATAACCGACAAAAAACAAATAGTCAAAGACGTTTCAGTCCTAAACAAGCTGACAACGGGTAGCGACCACAGAATGGTGCGAGCAAAGATAATAATTAACATCGGCAAGGAAAGACATAGAATGATCAAAAAGAGCGATTACAAAAATTGAACGAGCCCGCCGGATATAGAAAGATTCCAACAGACAATCGAGAACAGACTGAAAAACTCTAATTATCACGACGACATGGACGTACTGAATAATGCAATAGTTACGGCCATACAGGAGAGCCAGAAAGAACACTGCCCAAAGACTAAAAAAGACGAAAAAATCAGCATAGCCACCAGAGAACTGATGAAGGAGAGAAGAGATAGAAGAGGTCAAAAATCAACGACTCGCGCAGAGCTCAAAGAAATGAACAAACAAGTGTCCACGGCCATAAGAAAAGATATCAGAACATACAATAGAAACGCAATTGAACAGATTATAGAGAAGAACAAGAGCATGAAAGTACTACGTAGAGATCTGGGAAGTGGAAGAAGAGAGATAACGAAACTCAAGAACAAACAAGGAAATATAACAGCAAACAGAGAAGAAATACTAAAAGTTGTGGAGGACTTTTATCAATCACTATACAGGAGCCACAGAGAGGAAAATACAAATATGGATCTAGAACCTGATATGATATCAGCCAGGAAAGGTGTTATAAATCAAGGCTCTGAGGAACTACCGGATATCTCCCTAGAAGAAATCAAGTTTGCTTTGAAAAAGACCAAAAACAATAAAACTCCTGGAAAGGATGCGGTAGTTGCCGACGCAATTAAGATAGGAGGTCCCTACGTACTCAAGAAGATAAGGGCGCTATTCAACCTCTGCCTATTTAACAGCACAATACCAGAGAAATGGCACAACGCGACTGCAATACTTTTACACAAAAAGGGAGATATAACCGAGCTAGAGAATTACAGACCAATAAGCCTCTTAAATCACCTCTATAAACTTTTTACGAAAATAATAACAAATAGACTAGAGAACAAACTTGACTTCTATCAGCCACTGGAACAAGCGGGATTCCGCACCGGTTTTGGAACCAACGATCATCTGCAAGCCGTAAGGGCACTGATTGAAAAGTCCATAGAGTACAATAAACCGCTAGCTCTGGTCTTTGTAGACTTCCATAAAGCTTTCGATACAGTTGAGCCAAGCGCCATTTTAAAAACGCTGCAGGAATGTCGCGTCGACTATCGTTATACGAAGTTAATCTACAACATCTACAAGAACGCGACTATGGTGGTAAAGCTACGTGAAAACACCGAACGTATCCCAATCAGAAGAGGAGTACGACAAGGAGACACGATGTCCCCAAAATTATTCACTGCAGTCCTGGAATACGCATTTAAGAGGCTCAAATGGGAGGAAAAAGGCATAAACATAGACGGCAAGAGGCTAACGAACCTGCGCTTTGCGGATGACATAGTACTGACGGCCGATAATCTGGGGAACACCAAAGCAATGCTACAGGAACTTCAGCAGGTGTGTGCCGAGGTCGGTCTACATATTAATATTTCAAAAACAAAGTTCATGACAAACCTGGTTCCCAGTGGAAACATCTTAGTGGACGACAAAGTGATAGAAATGGTAGACAAATATACATACCTAGGCCACGAAATCCGAATCTCTAGGGACAACCAAACTTGCGAATTAAGTAGGAGAACAAACTTGGCATGGGCGGCTTTTGGAAAACTCAGGGACGTGCTGAAGGGCAACCTACCAATATGCCTAAAGAGAAAAGTCTTTAATCAGTGCGTGCTGCCGGTCATGACGTACGGAGCCGAGACACTTACCCTAACCACCGTATCGGCCAACAAACTTAAAAGAACACAGCGTAAAATGGAGAGGTCAATGCTGGGCGTGTCGTTGAGAGACCATATCAGAAATGAAGAAATACGACAGAGAACTGGCGTCACAGACGTTATTGCACGAATCGCCAGGCTCAAGTGGAACTGGGCTGGACATTTGGCGCGACTAACAGACGGCAGGTGGTCAAAGAGGCTACTAGAATGGAGACCTCGAGCCGACAAACGTAATAGGGGAAGACCTCCAACGCGTTGGACGGATGACTTAAAGAGAATCACAACCAACTGGATCCAGACGGCCCAAAATAGGAGAGAATGGGCAGAGAAAGGGGAGGCCTATGTTCAGCAGTGGACACAGAGAGGCTAGTTGATGATGATGATGATGATGATATGCCGGCATCTACTTATGTCACTGGGTATATTCTAGTAAATATGCCTGGCATATTTCAGGAAAATAAAAGTATGTTCGTGTGCCAGACATATGCCTACGTGCACCGAAATATAACATTTAATAAGACTTTCGGAACCTGCCTGGCATGTGCTTTAAAGGAATAAATGCATGTGCCAAGCGCATGACGCTGGCAGCAAATTAGAACATTCAATATGACTTATAGTATATGATACTTTGGCGGCTGACCATGTGCCAGGGATATGCCTCTGTACCATTAGTGTGGTAAAGTCGTATAGCTTTTATTTGCTAATATAGATGGGAAAAAACTTGTGTATGTTATTTATAAATGGTCTCAAGGTGCACAGTTTTAAATTATTTTGAGATATGCAGTATACAAGGTGCCCCAAAAAAATGTGTCTAACCTAATAATTTTTTTTTATTGGAACACCTATCGTGATGAGGTGATGAAAATGTAAGAAAAACCAAAACGTGAGTGTGGCATTCGGGTTCGGGATTACAATGGCCGACCGCGAGAGCGCAATGACCTCATACGTAGCCTGTCAACAATGTCAACGTCTTACGTCAACGACTGTCAATTTTTTCACACGAGTGTGGGCCATGAGTGCTACTTCGTTCATAAATACATTTTTTCTTCCAGGATTATAATAAAGTAATAAACTAATAGCTATTTGCTTATAAAAAAAAACAAAAACGTTCAACAATCTGAATATGTCAGGTATACAGCTGGCATATCCTAAAGGGAATATACCAAACTCCAAAAATGATAAAATGCCTGGCGGATTTCATAAGTCATGTGCCTTTTGGTATATGCCTGGCATATATCGAGAATATGAATGTGCTTTCTGTGTTATGTGGGTGGAAGCCGCCACCGCACCAATTATGATATCAAGCTGCAGGGTAGAGTGATGTTAAGTCCTAACCAGTGGCGTGTCAAAGTCAAAAATGAGTGTTTTTAGGTACCCAAATTTACGGAGGTTTTACCGTAGATCCGGGACTACGTGGGGTATAGGACTCCCCACGGGTACAATTCCTCATAATGTATGTAGATGATAAATTTTGAAGTCTAATTCCGATCCGATTCCGAAGTTCAATAGGAAAATGTACAAAAAATCGCAAAGTTGGCACTGTTTTTTGAATTTTTTTTTGTAATGGTCAACTTCTGGGCCTTCTGGACCCCCTTAGTTAGACACGCTACTCATTATGGGTTATACCAGCGAAAAGGGCATATCCTTGGGCACTTTTAATCCTATCCCGCCAAAGGTGGGGCTTTGACAAAAATTGCTTTATAAATGTGCCACGCCCAAACAATCAGTTTTTTGCATATGACTGACAAAATAGCTTTATCGAAGCCCATTCGACTGGTACTAACTGTTCGATTTTATCGTTTCTAGGTTCCGAGATTTAACTGATTAAATTTCTTATTGACAGGGGTAGAGTGACATTTGCCATTTTATAGCAAAACCATTTATGACAATAGAACAGCAGTGTCTCAATTAAGTATGAGTCGTCTCAAATACTGCTCAAAACGTTAATTACCATGTTGCGTAGTTTAATAACAGTCTTATAGGAAGTGAAAAACTGTGAAAATTTTGTAAAAATTACTTAATGTTTTTATTTGATCGAACATTGCGTCAACTAAATTAAAAACCTTGAACGACAAATTAAGCAGGTATTTTGTGGTCGAGAATGCTCTATTCATTGGTGTCAATAGTATCGCTATACCATATTTAGTTTTTGAATTATATGTGTATAAGTATTAAAATGTCGATAAAAAGTGGAAAAATTACGTTTTAGGCGCCATTTTGAAGGGGAAGAAAATTAATGAAAATTCCAAAATTGCAAATTTTTTACATATTTTTGTCTCCTCTTTCATTTGAGACTACTTTTGATAAAATCTATAACAATAAATTTCGGCCGAAAATTTTCACGACCTCCCCCTTTGAAAATTTTGAAATTTTTACATTTTTCTGTTTATCTTGGACGGTACGGTTTTTCGATATGCAGGTTAAAATGATGTATGAAGAGGTCATTAAGGGCTATCCGATGCATGTATCAGAAAGAAGCTACCTTTCACGGTTTTCGAGAAAATTAAAAAAAAGTCAAATATTTTACCTTATTTTTGGGCCACCCGTGCTCAGTTACTGTTCTAGGCAGATCTTCGAAAATGGGCTCTACGAGTAGCTCTGTTCATCTACTTCCTTAGCTCTTCTTATAGATTTTCTGATAAACCTTCATGGAAACGAGGTATCAGCTGTTAAAGGCCGCAATGCATCATTTTGATCCCCAAAATTAGGTTTTCGGGTCGGTTTGAGAGCTCCATATGCTTAACATAGAAATATCGACTTTTCCCATATAAATCAATAGTAATCGATTTTATTCGTTGGTTCTAGTAGTCCCGTGATAAATAGGGCATATATTTACGTTTTAGATAGTATAAAGTGTCCCAAAAAAATGTCGTAAATTGGAATTTTAGTATTTTTGCATGTAGATTGATATCACTTAATTTATTGCGTTAATTCGAGTAGTTTTATGATAAATAGAGCGATGATTTCAGTTTTAAATAGTGTACGGTGTTCCAAATAATGCTGCAATATTAAACTTTAGTTTTGTTTTGTTTACCAATATATATTTTTTTTAAGTTTTATTACCTTATTATAAAATCTACCTTGACTTCTGATTTAGATACTATAGGGTGACCCAAAATCAAAGCTAGCAATCTGCAATTTCAATTGTAGATTCTTTTCATAATCACAAAAAATATGCCATAAATGGGAACCTTGATATGTGTACTCGTGGTACCATTTTATATTTTTATATCTTTTTATGAATGTTAGCACATTTTTTACCATTCTTCAAAAGCTGTTAAGTTTGCGAATATGAAATAAAGTATTTCAGACGTTTCGACATTTCAGCTACTTTTAGGTACCATCAGGTGTTTTGTTCATAATTTTATAGTAGTTTTTGCTACATCAGAGGAACGTTCGGATATTTCCTAAACTATGGGCACTGCGCGCGCGTGGTCCTAAGCCACAAAACTTCTCAGTAGTTTGCCCACAGCGTTCGGCTATTTCCTAAACTATGGGCGCTCTGCGCGCGTGGTCTAAACCCACAAAACTTCTACAACAATTTGCCCCCTGCGTAATCAAAAAAAAAATATATAATGAAAAAACAATGCGTTCCAATCTAAGCACACCATAAACAAACCAACTCTAGATTTCTGCTGAACAACTTGTTAGTCGAAAGTCAGCTGACCCTATGTCAAATAATTTAATTAATTAAATAAATTTTAAATAAATATTTCAACCAATAGAACATGCGAGCAAGTCCCGCATTTCTGCCTACATGTGGACTTAGTATCACAGCAGCGAGGCAAACACCTCCAAGTCCAAGCAAGCTGAAGGGCAATTGGAGAAAGACTAAAATGAAACCTCCACAGTAGCACAGAAATTCAAGGTTTCTTAGTCCGACATTCAACAGGAAAATTCTTCTGTTATATACGTATAAAACATATTCCTACTATAACTCATTCCCTTATTTTTGACATCTCGTTATTTTTTAAATCATTTATTTTATAGGTATCTCTTTTCAGCACATGTTGAGAAGATACGAAAAAAATGTCGTAGTCAGATTTCCAACGCCTAGCTGATGTCAATAATAAGTAAATGGTTTACTTATGTATATAAGCGCAGTAAGAGCGTAGTATTGCGAGCTTCAATCTTTTTCCATGACTAGGTCAAATTCAAATTCAAACAAAACCAGGTCGAATTTTTGCTAATGCGCACATCTGGCGCAAGGACACGCTCAGCAAACAAACAGCGGTTTCAGATGGCGCTCTAGAGTGCACTGAGACTATTCCCGTCCTTTGCTTTCTCAGTAAAAATATAAAGAAGGCAATTACTCACAGAGTTTCTCAAAATTAAGAGGTGGAGCTGAGCGAAGGTGGCCAACCGGCGTACGCGAATCTGTTACTCTTAGAGCTGGTGTTTCGAGCTGCATTTTCTAATGTTATGTTCATATTATATTCAATTATTAAATGTATGGTGTAAAACGATCTCCCTATAGATTTTATTAGGCAAAAAGTCCTAAAATGCAATTAAAAATGTAACAATTACTACAACATGCTCCGCGTTGAAGAAACGCACTGTTATAATATGAACTAAATAAGGATTAATGAACGATGTGCTCTAGTTTAATAAGGATAGGCGTTCAAGAAAGGAATTATCCACACCGATTATATGACACACATGTATTAATCAGCATGGTATTGTCTCAGACAGATACATAATGTGCAAATTTGTTTTATTCTTGCATGTTGAATATCTTGCACCAGTATACTTTAAATTTGAGCCGAAAAAAAAAGCCATATATCTGGAATTTTAAGAAATATTGTTTTTATTGTGTCATTTATTACATATAAACTATCAGCGTTATTCCTTAAATTTATCACTGCAACGTGTAATCACCGGTACCTAAGTGATTTAATTTAATAGACGATTATTAGGGTTGTTACATTTTCTCTACGTTGGAATTGTCAATAGGTATTGTTATGGCTAACATTGCGTAATTTTGTTGCAGGATAAGTTGGTATCATCAACATTGGGTGTACAGGGTCTAAGGGGCTCTCTCTACAAGGTTCTAATGCGGGGAAGTAAAGACTTGGGTTCGTATGAAAGAATTGAGGTTTGAAGAAGAGACACTATATAATAGAAGACGTTGAAGGAGAGATGGATATGTAGATTTAAAGAAGAGTTTCACGAAGGTGAGTTTTCTCTCTTAATCCTATTGAGGTTCCTAGAAGCCAAGGAATATAAATGCGCTTTTTACATTTATAAATATATCTAACATGAATAGATTTGATTTGGTGTCCTACACAGTTGTCCCAATCTATTTCGTGTCTATTGCAATTAACCCCTTACAATGATTTGAAAATTTGAATTCTAATATGTTTTCAAATCTTATACACCATATCTCTTGATGTATTTATATCCCTTGTCTTTTATAGACACCTCGTATATTTTGTTGTAACGTCTGTTTGCTTGCTTGACATGTTGACATCTTTAGTGATACATATTCCCGTCCGAATACCAAGAATCATAGAATTAGAAATACGATATCGGTTAAGTATGAGCCAAATTTGCGTATTTTTGCGCTAAAAGAAAAACATTTCTAATTAACTATTTGTAGTTTCCGCCTCAAATGGTCTACAAAAGAAAGACTTCCTGCATAACAAAATATATCATATCTTATGCCTGTTCAGAACATAGGTTTTTGCGTTTGGTCAGTTTTGTCGTTTGACTCTATCTTGGAACTTATGGAAGAAAGAAGACAACAGAGAGACAGGAAACAGGGATAGTGTAAAATACAAGGAACTACACAGGAAAGTCCTAAGAGCAGTTAAAGAAGCTAAAAAACGGTGGGTACAGGAAAAATGTGTCGAAATCGAGATATTGCAAGAAAAACACGACAACTTTCACCTTCATAAGAAATTAAAGGAAGCAACAGAAAGATATCAAGGACGGGGTCCAGGGATAATCTTGGACTCGAAAGACCACATCATTACCGAAACGGACAAAAAATTCACAAGAGTACATCGAAGAACTTTTCGGAGACGAAAACTGCGATAATGTGCCCGCAGGGGTCGGCGAGGAAGGGCCTATCATCACACAAGAGGAAGTGGAATCAGCTATCAAACGACTAAAAAACAAAAAAGCTCCTGGGCCAGGCCATATTCATGGAGAAATCCTCAAACTACTGGACCCAGAACAGATAAAACTGCTGACCAACCTCCTCAACAAAGTTTACACAGGCTGCCAATTGCCAGACTGGCTGCTGTCGACATTCATTCCGCTTCCAAAAAAGGCGAATGCAGCTAAATGCCCCGACCACAGAATAATCAGCTTGATAAGTCACATTCTAAAACTTTCCTTAATATCATACAGACACGCATATATGGAAGACTCGAAGAGAGAATAAGTGACACACATAGTTTGGGTTCAGGAAGGGACTTGACATCCGAGAGGTCTTAGTTTCAATACAGGTTCTCATTCAACGAGCACGGGAAGTTAACGCAAACGTCTTTGCATGCTTTATAGACTTTGAAAAAGCCTTTGATAAAGTCCAACATGATAAACTCGTCTCAATCCTACGTGAGTCCGGAATTGATGACAGAGACACAAATTAATATCAAAGCCATTGTTCGAGTTGAAAGCGAAACATCAGGGGAGTTTAGCATAAGGAGACGAGTACGCCAAGGTTGTATACTGTCACCTCTACTCAGAACATCTTTAAAGAGTCATTAGACAACATAGAAGATGGAGTTGTAATAAATGGAAAAATAATAAATACCTAAGATACGCTGATGCTACCGTCCTTATAGCAGATACTGCTGAAGGAGTTCAGAGACTTATAGACCGTGGAGGGACTGCATGCAATAGATATGGTATGAAGATAAACTGTAAGAAGACACACACCTTAATTATCAGTAAAACCGTCATTGGCAACCTACAGTTTACCGCTAACAATGTAGCTCTCATAATGGCTGAGACAGTTACATATCTGGGCTGCACCTTGAATGGATGAAGGACTAGGATCACTCTCAAGAAATAAAGTGTCGAATCGAAAAAGCAATAGGTACATTTAACAAGATGCGTAACATACTATGCAACCTATCCCTCAACAGCCATACTAGAATAAGAATTTTAAAATGCTACATACTCTCAACCCTCCTATATGGAGCAGAAGCGTGGACCCTTACCGATGCCTCATGTAAGCGCATAGATGTAGTTTAGATGTGGTGTTATCTGTGGTTTAGATGATAGACAACTAGAATACCTGCAATACGTCAAACGCAGAAAATTGAAATAGTTTGGACGTATTATGCTAAATGAAAAATACCACCTTTCTCAACTCATTTTACAAGGAAAAATAGAGGTCCGAAGGTCAGCAGGACGATGACGAACATCGTGGCTGCCGAACTTACGAACGTGGACTAGAATGACATCGACAGCTCTATTCAGAGCGGCAGTGAATAGAGTAATTTGGACCAATGTGATAGCCAACATCCATTGATTATAGGCACTTCAAGAAGAAGAAGGAGAATATGGCTTAATATGCATACCTAACTGTCAGATGGAAACTGACTATGACATAAGACACATACTTACTAAAAACGACCAACTTTAATTTCTCTATAAAACAAAATTTACTTAAATGTCACGTATTAGCGCAACAAAGAAATATTGTAGTAACTTCTGTCTTTTTCCTGCAAAAGCGGTATTTTATGCCTTAAATTGTCACCTAATAGTTATGGCATAGTTGTCATAAGTATTAGGTGACAAAAATCGCAACCACAATTTACAAATTTTACTGCGGAGTTTTGGTATTGGAAACTATTCCGACTAGTATTTGCTATGTTCGAGTTACCATAAATGTGACTTGAGTTGAAATGTGAACCGCTGTATGATGAAAAAATACTGAAATTTAAATTTCAGTATTTTTAATTAAATTTAATATACAATTAAAAGAGAACGCTCATATAAGAATGACTTTATTTTATAAAATTAAAAATTTACTTTAGAATTTGTTTACATCATTATTATTCTGCACTATATAGGTGTGGAGGTACTTGACGTCATAAATTATCCTACTTATAATTACAATGATCTAAAATACAAATTAAATTAACATAATAAATAAATAATACCTAGACTTAATACTGGTCAAACATTAATTAATAAATTAACTAATTATCTAGATAACAAACAAAATGTACAACCAAAAATACTTATTACAACCCGTAATTTAATTTCTAAAAGTTATACATTATATGAGAATTGAGAATCATTATAGTCTTTTATGATATAACACGTGGTACATGGTAGTAGTTAACTAAAGTTAATTTATGATAGAGGCTGCTCAAAGGATATGAGGCTTAGTTGATGCAACTACATTATTGACGTGTTACGGAAATAGGAACCATGATATATGTAACTAAAGGTATTTATGTCTTACAAGTCATGCATTACTCAACATTTTAAATGAAAAATAATTAACACAATGTAACTAAGGCATTAAAGTAGGAAATCCGCTTTTACTTAAAAGATAAAAATCCGTTTGTCTGGCGGTCGAACTTTAATAGTTGCCATCTGAATTGTTAATTTTAACCTACGTCCTTATACAGTTTTCAGTTGATTTAAGCAAAAAAAAAGTTTTTCTTCAGATAAAATTCAGGTCAATACTAAGAAGAAACCTGATTGCTTAAATTGCCCATTCTTGTGTTTTTCTATATTCGAAGTTCGAGATGTGAACATTACAGGGTTTTTCCTCCCTTTTTTGCACTCAAAGACTTGCAAATTCTTTACTGGGTAAACCATATTATTTTCAGATGACTCATAGTCAGACAATTTTCCAATGACCACTACTTATTTCTTCTTATTTATATCTACTCACTGCCTCTAATAGTACTAAATCTTTCTGCTTTTTTCTAAAGGAATTCAATAAATTACCTATGGCTAATAAAATTTATATACTTAGAAGAGTCCTAAAATACATAAAGCCTCGTGTTTAGTAACAACAATTACTTCATACTCATTGACTAGATTTCACGAACACGCACATTCTAACACTCGCATATTCTCCCACTTCTCCACTTTGAGTTTGGATGGGTTAAGGTTGTCTACTATTAGTATTTCAATATCTCCCAGTTTTGAAGGGGCACAACACGTTTTAGGCACTAACAAAGTCTTATTCCTGGACAATTTCGCGTCTCTCTTCCCCAGTTGATGTATCAGGCCCTGTATCCTGGAGTGGTTAGTGGCGAAGTTGTAGTTTGGTGGGCACAATCCTTGACAGTAACCCGCTTCATAGGATTTTGGCTCAACTATGTCTCGCATTTCTTTGAAACCTAATTTGTTAAAAGTCACCGCCATCTCGTGCCTACAGCATTTCTCTTTACGACCCTTGCCGATCTGGTGCCTTGCACTACAGTCAGTCGACCTTCTTACTCTTCGATGTGGACTATACATTAAAGCAGTAACAGCAGCCACATTTGCATTTAAATTATTACTACAGCCTACACAGACAAGTTCTAAACCTAAATTTCTTTGCCCCTTGGTCCATGACGCCACGGCCTGGGTCACGTCCACCTCGCACCACTTTGAATGGTTTCTTGATAGGTAAAAAGTTTCCTCATTTAGAAAACGTCGTCTTTTGGTACTTAAAATTTGATTAACTCGAACTTTGATGGCGAGAGGATCTTGGTGCTGAGGAGGTACCAGCAAACGCAAAGCTGCACTTTCCACCTCGTCCGAAGAAGTTGTGATATTGAATACCATTTTCGTAATTCCGTGAGATCTTGTTTGCAATGGAACCAGGTTACCTGAAACAAAAATAGAAATACTAATTAAGGATACTAAAGTGAAAATTTCAAGAATTCATATTCAGTAAATAATTTACAAATAAAATTATTAAAATGATTGTTAAAAACCTAGAGAAAAAAAATTTACAAAAAAAAATCTGTAGTAAAATGATTCATTGCCCGTTGGCAAGAAGATACCTGCAGAGCGGGATTCTCAAGCACCTGCTAAAATTACCATTGAACATAGAGAAATCTCATTCTAAAACATTGAGCCATGACCGTTAAATATTTCAAAGCTGACTCATTCAAAAATCAATAAAACAATTCGACTAATGTATATAAAACGTTGTCCCAGAGAATTCAAAGATCGCTGTTAATGGTTTTCTGTGTTGTAAGTTTCGGGCATTACAAAACAAATATTTCGATTCGACAATCTGCCAAGATTTAATAAATTTCCGCTAATCCATTTTACGTTTCGCATTTTTAAATTCCACACAATTTTTTGTGTACACTAATTTGATAAATTTAGATCCTCCATGACTCAGACATTAAACTGAAATTAGTTCTTGCGAAATATTTTATATTAAGCGGTTGATGGGGAGCTCGTTCACTTAATCGCGACAAAAGCTTTTGCATGATGACCCGAAATTGGATAAATATATTGTTGCTGTAATGCAAGATCCTTTGCCTCTCTGGTTTCTGACAGTGAGCGTTTTTTAACCAAAATGTTTTACTTGGCGTTTTACTCTCTCAGTTAAAGGATCTTTTTTCTAAAAGAAACTTGTGAAGTTTCTATACAGATTATAACGGTCTTGTTCTTATAATTTGAGGAAGACTCAGCTTGAAGCCTGAATTAAAAAAAAAATTTTAATTTTGTTTTTGAGCCAGTTGAGCTTTTCAAATAGCTTTAGAGCTACTCAGAATTTAATTGCTACAAACTAAATTTATTTGGGAGCTCATATAAGTAATATAAATATACCGATAATTAGAAAGAAGGCTTCAAACCTATTTCAAGTTACAGCTGTCTTGTAGCAATTTCATATAACGCATAAAGGATCAGAAAGATTGCTCAAAAATTACTATACCTCAAAGGTATTTTTACAGGTGGATATTGAATTGTAGCATTTTTATACCTGATTTGTTCATAAAAAAGGATATAAAAGGAGCGTTTATTCGGGCATATACATATTTTTGCAACTGAAAACTGAAACTTTTTAAATAAAGTTTACCAATTTAAAAACTAAAACTGTAGATTATAATAGAACAGAATACCGCTGAGTTCCAAACTTATTATTTAGTTTACAAGAGTGATCAGTAACTGCAAACAGTTTTCTTGCAAACTGCAGCAGTACACAAATTTCAATAATATGAAAGCTTGAATATTATTTTTTTAAATCGGCTGTTTTCAAGAAACTACTGCAAGATACAATTCGCAGTTTCAGTTTACAAATGTATTTAGCATATCTTGTAAAGAATAAAATATGAAACTTATTTTTTACAATTTTGCTTTGTTAGAAACATGTCGAATATATTTTTTTTTTAAATAAACTTTACCAATTTAAAAACTCAACCTGTACCCTTATAATAGAACAGAATACCGCTGAGCACCAAACTAATTATTTAGTTTACAAGGGTGAGCAGTAACTACAAACAGTTTTCTTGCAAACTGCAGCAGTATGCAAATTTTAATAATATGAAAGCTTGAATATTATTTTTTTAATCCAGCATTTTTCAAGAAACTACTCCAACATGCAGTTCACAGTTTCAGTTTAAAAATGTATTTAGGAAATCTTGTAAAGAATAAAATATAAAACTTATTTTTTACAATTTTGCTTTGTTAGAAACATGCCGAATATATTTTTTTTAAATAAACTTTACCAATTTAAAAACTAAACCTGTAGCCTTATAATAGAACAGAATACCGCTGAGCACCAAACTAATTATTTAGTTTACAAGGGTGAGCAGTAACTGCAAACAGTTTTCTTGCAAACTGCAGCAGTATGCAAATTTTAATAATATGAAAGCTTGAATATTATTTTTTTAATCCAGCAGTTTTCAAGAAACTACTCCAACATGCAATTCACAGTTTCAGTTTAAAAATGTATTTAGGAAATCTTGTAAAGAATAAAATATAAAACTTATTTTGTACAATTTTGCTTTGTTAGAAACATGCCGAATATATTTTTTTTAAATAAACTTTACCAATTTAAAAACTAAAACTGTAGCCTTATAATAGAAAGAATTAACTAATTATTTAGTTTACAAGGGTGATCAGTAACTGCAAACAGTTTTCTTGCAAACTGCAGCAGTAGCAGTTTTCAAGAAACTACTGCGAGATGCAGTAAAAAAAATAATATTCAAGCGGTCATATTATAGAAATTTGAATACTGCTGCAGTTTGCAAGAAAACTGTTTGCAGTTACTGATCACCCTTGTAAACTAAATAATCAGTTTGGTCTTCAGCGGTATTTTAGTTTTTAAATTGGTGAAATTTATTTAAAAAAATATATATTCGACATTTTTCTAACATAAGGCAAAATTGTAAAAAATAAGTTTCATAATTCATTCTTTACAAGATATGCTAAATACATTTGTAAACTGAAACTCTAAACTGCATCTTGCAGTAGTTTTTTGAAAACTGCAGGAATAAAAAAATAATATTCAAAGCTTCATATTATTGAAATTTGTATATCGCTGCAGTTTGCAAGAAAACTGGTTGCAGTTACTGATCATCCTTGTAAGCTAAATAATCAGTTTGGTCCTCCGCGGTATTCTGTTCTATTATAAGCCTTCAGTTTTAGTTTCTAAATTCGTAAAGTTTATATATTAAGTTAAAAAAAAATATATTCGACATTTTTGTAACATAAGGCAAAATTGTAAAAAATAAATTACATATTTCATTCTTTACAAGATACGCTGAATACATTTGTAAACTAAAACTGTGAACTGTGTACTACTGCAGTTTGCAAGAAAACTGTTTGCAGTTACTGATCATCCTTGTAAACTAAATAATCAGTTTGGTCCTCAGCAGTATTCTATTCTATTATAAGGCTACAGTTTTAGTTTTTAAACTGGTGAAGTTTATTTTAAAAAAATAAATTCGACATTTTTCTAACATGAAGCTAAATTTAAAATATAAGTTTCATATTTAATTCTTTACAAGACATGCTAAATACATTTGTAAACTGAAAATGTGAACTGCATCTTGCAGTAGTTTCTTGAAAACTGCTAGATTAAAAAAAATAACATTTAAAGTTTCATATTATTGAAATTTATATAGTGTTGCAGTTTGCAAGAAAACTGTTTACAGTTACTATTTGGTTATCAGCGGTATTCTGTTCTATTGTAAGGCTACAGTTTTAGTTTCAAAAATGGTGAAGTTTATTGAAAAAAAATATATTCGACATATTATTGATATTTGTATACTGCTGCAGTTTGCAAGAAAACTGTTTGCTGTTACTGATCAACCTTGTAAACTAAATAATCAGTTTGGTCCTCCGCGGTATTCTGTTCTTTTATAAGCCTTCAGTTTTAGTTTCTAAATTCGTAAAGTTTATTTAAAAAAATATATATTCGACATTTTTCTTACATAAGGCAAAATTGTAAAAAATAAATTTCATATTTCATTCTTTACAAGATACGCTGAATACATTTGTAAACTAAAACTGTGAACTGTGTACTACTGCAGTTTGCAAGAAAACTGTTTGCAGTTACTTATCACCCTTGTAAACTAAATAATCAGTTTGGTCCTCAGCGTTAATCTGTTCTATTACAAGGCTACAGTTTTGGGTTTTTAAATTGATGTGAAGTGATTTAATATGTTCCACATTCATTTTTTACAAGATATGCTAAATACATTTGTAAACAGAAATTCTTTACAAGATACGTTAAATAAATTTGTTAACTGAAACTGTGAACTGCATCTTGCAGTAGTTTCTTGAAAACTGCTGGATTAAATAATAGTATTCAAGCTTTCATATTATTGAAATTTGTATATTGCTGCAGTTTGCAAGAACATTGTTTGCAGTTACTGATCACCCTTGCAAATTAAATAATCAGTTTGGTCCTCATCGGTATTCTGTTCTACTATAAGGCTACAGTTGTAGTTTTTAAATTGGTGTAGTTTATTTTTAAAAATATAATCGACATTTTTGTAACAAATCAAAATTGTAAAAAAAAGTTTCATATTTCATTCTTTACAAGATACGCTAAATACATTTGTAAACTGAAATTCTTTACAAGATATGCTAAATACCTTTGTAAACTGAAACTGTAAACTGCATCTTGCAGTAGTTTCTTGAGAAGTGCTGGATTAAAAAAAATAATATCAAGCTGTCATATTATTAAAATTTGTATACTGCTGCAGTTTGCGCGAAAACTGTTTGTAGTTACTGATCACTCTGGTAAAGTAAATAATCGATTTGGTCCTCAGCAGTATTCTGTTCTATTATAAGGTTGCAGTTTTAGTTTTTAAATTAGTAAAGTTTATTTAAATAGAAAATATTCGACATTTTTCTAAGAAAGCAAAATTGTAAAAAATATGTTCCACATTCATTTTTTACAAGATATGCTAAATACATTTGTAAACAGAAATTCTTTACAAGATACGTTAAATAAATTTGTTAACTGAAACTGTGAACTGCATCTTGCAGTAGTTTCTTGAAAACTGCTGGATTAAATAATCGTATTCAAGCTTTCATATTATTGAAATTTGTATATTGCTGCAGTTTGCAAGAACATTGTTTGCAGTTACTGATCACCCTTGTAAACTAAATAATTAGTTTGGTGCTCAGCGGTATTCTGTTCTATTATCAGGCTACAGTTTTAGATTTTAAATTGGTAAAGTTTATTTAAAAAAAATATATTCGACATGTCTCTAACAAAGCAAAATTGTAAAAAATAAGTTTGCTATTTTACTCTTTACAAGATATCCTAAATACATTTGTAAACTGAAACTGTGAGCTGCATGTTGCATTAGTTTCTTAAAAACTGCTGGATTAAAAAAAAACTAAAAAAATAAATTTTATAGCATATCTTATAAAGAATTTCAGTTTACAAATATATTTAGCGTATCTTGTAAAGAATGAAATATGAAACTTATTTTTTACAATTGTGTCTTATGTTAGAAAAATGTCGAATATATTTTTTTTAAATAAACCTTACCAAGTTAAAAACTAAACTGCAGAGTTATAATAGAACAGAATACCGCTGAGGATCAAATTGATTATTTAGTTTGCAAGGGTGATCAGTAAGTGCAAACCGTTTTCTTGCAAGCTGCAGCAGTACACAAATTTTTATAATATGAAAGCTTGAATATTATTTTTTTAATCCAGCAGCTTTCAAGAAACTGCTGCAAGATGCAGTTTACAGTTTCAGTTTACAAGTGTATTTAGCATATCTTGTAAAGAATGAAATATGAAACTTATTTTTTACAACTTTGCTTTATGTTAGAAAAATGTCGATTATATATTTTTTTTAAATAAATTACACCAATTTAAAAACTAAAACTGTAGCTCTATAGTAGAACAGAATACCTCTGATGACCAAACTGATTATTTAGTTTACAAGGGTGATCAGTAACTGCAAACAGTTTTCTTGCAAACTGCAGCAGTATACAAATTTTAATAATATGAAAGCTTGAATATTATTTTTTTAATCCAGCAGTTTTCAAGAAACTACTGCAAGATGCAGTTCAAAGTTTTAGTTTACAAATATATTTAGCGTATCTTGTAAAGAATGAAATATGTAATTTATTTTTTACAATTTGCCTTATGTTAGAAAAATGTTGAATATATCTTTTTTAAATAAACTTCACCAATTTAGAAACTAAAACTGCAGCCTTATAAAAGAACAAAATACCGCTGAGAACCAAACTCATTATTTAGTTTACAAGGATGATCAGTAACTGCAAACAGTTTTCTTGCAAACTACAGTAGTGTATATAATGTTTTTTTTTTAATCCAGCAGTTTTCAAGTAACTACTGCAATATGCAGTTCACAGTTTCAGTTTACAAATGTATTTAGCATATCTTGTAAAGAATGAAATATTAAACTTATTTTTTACAATTTGCCTTATGTTAGAAAAATGTTGAATATATCTTTTTTAAATAAACTTCACCAATTTAAAAACTAAAACTGCAGCCTTATAATAGAACAATACCGCTGAGGACCAAACTGATTATTTAGTTTACAAGCATAATCAGTAACTGCAAACAGTTTTCTTGCAAACATGCATTTCAATAATATGAAAGCTTGAATGTTATTTTTTTGAATCCAGCAGTTTTCAAAAAACTGCTGCAAGATGCGATTTACAGTTTCACTTTACAAATGTATTTAGCATACATATCTTGTAAAGAAGAAGTCCTGGCAGCTAAAGAATGTAACACTGATTATAAGAAGAAGAATGACATCCTGAAGAAGGCATGCCCGAAATGTTGACAAAATGTTTGTTTATAAAAATTTGTGAATGAGGTTAACATTTTTATAGACCCCGGAGTCCAGGAAAACTCCGAATCTGCTCTACGAATAACTATACAAAGACGATAAAAAACTTTTCAAATTGCTTCAGCTCGAAGCTGCTTTGTACAATTCTTATATGTCATTTGGTCGTACCGGGTTCGTTGGTTAACACATTTCTTTAAAACTACGAATACAACTTATGTTTCTAATAAAGAATTTTGTGTAAAACATTTCAGTCCGCCACTGCAAGGTTCTCCAAAGTGCCTGTTACAAATCTTTTACTAGTAGGGGGTCATAAACGCAACATAAAAACTAATCGATGACCTAAGACTAACTAAAAGTTTTTAACAGGTACCTATGGAAGTGTGGCCTAGATGAAAGTTGTACCGACAAAATCATCGCTATTTAAATCTTTTTACTTAATATGCCGCTGACGTAATAAAGAACGGGAAAAGTTTTAAGCACGAATGTTGCTGGTCTACAAGCTGATACCGAGTCAGTATAGTGACATATAATGACAGAAATTAGTATACAGGTAGACCCATAGGCCAACTTCGAGGTTTAAAATGATAATACCTACAACAGCACGATTTTGCAATAAAAGCTTTGTTTGTTGTGGGTTACATAGTTAACAAAGGCTGACATTTCTTTCCCGTAGATATTTTTAACGACACTTTTAATGGCAAATTTTATTTTCTATGATACGATTCATATCATTTTCTAACCGTTATACCTTCATATGTATGGTACGATTTCGATGTGAAAACCGTAATGTTTAAAGTGAAATGATAATATTTTATTGTTGTTTGAGATTAAAAACACCTGTACAATAAATTTTATATAATCAACTTTTTTACTAACAAAATTATTGGATCAATAAGCCACTAATTAAACCGCAAGTCATTACAGGTGTTACTGCTTGAAATGATGTTTTATGTGTGATACTGATTGAAGTCGTCTACATTTAAGTAATTTTTGACCTGATGTTTCATGTGACTCATCGGGTAAACACAAATCTTTTATCTCCTCGATGTAATGCATCAAAACTTAGAAAGACGCCCTGTCATAAACTCAACGTATTCTAAAAATATGCACGTATTATAAAAATAGTCACATAGTCGGGTTCCCTCTCGCTTAATAATAGAATCCACCCACGCGTTTATCTTATACTGAATTAGAACGATACCACTTTTTTATAACTTGAATCAGAATTCCGGATATTGTAAATATACAGACTCCTACCCAAAGTACATTGGCACATAAATAATTTAATTCTTTCCGTCACTCCATTCTTTTCTCATTACTGTTTAAACTTAAATTATAACACGTTTTCATTACTGACTATTTAAACTTGATTACTGTCTTTTTTTAATTGTATTTGGGTCGACTTACATTGTGCGTGTTTATTTTGAAACAGACAATTTTATTACATTCATTAAATGACTGCTGGTCGACTTAACAGAAATTTCAGTAAAGAAAATGTAGGGGTTGTTGTGGAAACGTCATAAAATTATTAAATTTGTCCTTATATACTATACGTACAGTCAAGAAATAAAAAAACTATATTCCAATAAGTATAATTCAAATTACAATAAAATATTCTATACAAATGGGTTCTTTTTCTCTTTTTGTAGAATACAGTTTTTTTTAGTACACTGTATAGGAAACATTCGGAAGTTCAACGCAGGCGAATTAAATTAGTATCGGCATGTGACGGTAAGGTATCCGGTGGCCCAAGCACAATTTATTTTTCTATGTTGTTTATATGATTGTGTAACTTAGCTGTTTCCCATGAGCCAGGTTCAATTTGTAATTTTGTTAAGATCATCGATATTTTTTGTTGGTAGTACAGTACGCTTGTTTTAGTGCCAAAAGTGCCAGCGTAATGACGGAAAAAACGTTCTTCCTGTTCCTGAAAGTGGTTATTTCTCCTCCTTAATTGTTCCGTCAATTTTCACCTTCATGGTGTAACACAAATTTTCACGCTTGCTCAACATCATATTTCGCGTTTTTTTTTGGTAAAATATCAGTATGCTATCGACTGTAGTATTACTGTAATTTTTATGCAAACGTGCGAACGGAGGCTGGTGAAATAAAATGTTAATATTTTTAGCTTTCTAGCCTATAGGCTCTATCAATAAAAACGGTCCCCCTGGTACAAATACAAATACCACCGGGATTTTATCTGAAAGACTTTATCGGGAAACTGTCCAACTTCCTACTTTTCTGGCAATCAACCCTTATCTTGCACTGGTCTGTTAAGAATGAGCTGACTACTCGATTAAGTTGTTGATGGGCATCACTCAAGAGATTATTTTAGGAATCTTGAAACATTTTCTTATATTCGAGTTTTTGGTCTTCAACTAGGAAATAATTTTCTCTTAGCAACCTCTGATTACATCTGTTAAAGACCGTTAAACAAACACCTTACATACCACCGTAAAGATGCTTTGCTAACGCATTATCACAAAGGCATCATATTTCACTGCATTCCGATAGATCAAGTTTCCCAAGAGAGAAAAAAAAGAAACAACGTATTGATTAAGCTTGACAATGATATTTATGCTTTAACCTATTTATAAATAGACGTAATTTGCTAATATCAATCAGATGAAACATTTACGCATTTAATGCAATGAAACAGGTAGGCATATTATATTAGTAATATGCCATTTCTATGATAATGCAGTAGATACTGCCTTAAATCAAAGTAGCCATTAATCCGCGTTATTTCCTAGTAAGTCCGGTGGGTTTTCGATATTATAGCGTAATCGAAGTGGGTAGGTCATGCAATGAAAATAAATGGTTAATAAGCTTTTTCTCTCCCTCTTTAGGGCATATTTTGCAATATTTACCAGACATTTTCCTAACCTCTCAAGTAATTAATTAGTAATTAAAAACCTACCTGTTACAACTTTCTTAATGTCAAATTCCGGGTTGACTATAATTTTTAATGGGTATACCGGTATCCGTATTATAGCATTCTGATGATGAAAAAAATCGACCGTGATCTCGATAATATCTGTGTTGTGATTGAAGAGCCGGATATACCAGACCTGTGGGGAATTCGGAACGATTTACCTGTATATTATGTCATCCGCGATAATTTTCCTGCTCAGTATATATTTTTGTTTGGGTAACGGTAAAACTACCATGAAGGTTTTGTTTGAGCCAATGTGA
This sequence comes from Taphrorychus bicolor, assembly GCA_951812265.1. Classification (NCBI taxonomy): domain Eukaryota; kingdom Metazoa; phylum Arthropoda; class Insecta; order Coleoptera; family Curculionidae; genus Taphrorychus; species Taphrorychus bicolor. The sequence continues at coordinate 14,874,763 of OX638307.1, forward strand.
AACAATTAATGCAAGGAAGCGCAGCTCAAAATATTCAGTGCATACTAAATTGTGGTCATTTGGGGGAAAACCCACCGAAAAAAACGCCATCGATCATTATTGAATATACGCACTTCAGTTCATACACTGCTATAAGCACCAAAAAAATAAGGAAACATTTTTTTTTAGCTTTTTTCTCAGTTTTCACCTAACAAGAAAAATTCTTAAAGTACATACTAACCTGGGAATTTTGTTGTTCCCTACCTGCTTAAGTCACTTTTATATCGAGCATTCGAGCAGAATCATTATTACTTACATCAACAATTATCACTCTACATAATGTCAAGAAGTAGATGCGATATGACGCCGTCCATGTGATATTTTCGGCACCATGAAACGCGTGTATCTACATATTTCATCAAATACATTATTAGATCATTGTGCTGGATTATCGTTAAAAGGAAAATGACACATTTCGCCCAAAGGCGTAATCGGCAACTTCGATATTTGTTTCATTAATAAAAATTGATATTATGAAACAATTTATTTTAAATTATGACTGCACGCCTATCTTGGGAAATCAATGTTAACGCATAAGACAACCCGTTATTATTGGATATAAACGCGGATTTTGTAGCCCCTTACAGGGTCGGTGCTACTAATTTTTAACGCCCCTTATTGTGAAAAATTACATAAACGCTTTTCTTACATCGTAGACACCGGAAAAAATTCTTTAAAAATAAAAACGAAATATTGACCAGACACCCTGTTTACTAAATAATAGCAATCTGTATCAACCTAACATAACAACGTGAATAAACAAAGTGAATCCTACTGCTTTTTCCTCTTATTGATATCCTGTTTCACCTCCCACCATCGGAAGTTCCGTAGGTGCAATATTTTTGGAGTTAGACTCCTTCGGAGGTCGATTTTTAAGCACTTTTAGAATCGCGTTCTTTGACCATTTTTAAAAAACCTCTTTAGAGGCTAAATTCATTCGAATTGAGTTTGTTACGTTCTTAGGGGACTGCAAGTGTGCCATTCCGATCAAAAACAGCAAAAAAATGTTTCCAAAATGTCCAAGGGGGGGTGTTACGACTCTTTTTCTCAATTCTCAACTTTGTCCGCCTGTAACCTAAGAACGACTCTACCGATCGGAGTGAGTCCAACTGTTTTTCCCTCCTCTTGATGTCCTTTTTTACTTCCCGGCATCGGAAGTTCCGTAGGTGCAATATTTTCGGAGATAGACCCCTTCAGGGGTCGATTTTCAAGCACTTTTTAGAGTCGCGCTTCTTGACCATTTTTTAAAAAACCTCTTTAGATGTTAAATACCTTCGAATTGAGTTTGTTACGTTCTTAGGGCATTGCAAGTGTGACATTCCGATCAAAAACAGCAAAAAGTAATTTTTCCGAAAATGTCCAAAGAGGGGGGGGGGGGGGTATTACGACATTTTTCTCAATTCTCAACTTTGACCGCCTGTAACTTGAGAACGCCTCGTACGATCGGAGTGAATCTAACTGTTTTTTCCTCTTCTTGATGTCCTCTTTCACCGCCCACCCGTAGGTGCAATATTTTCGGAGATAGACCCCTTCAGGGGTCGATTTTTAAGCACTTTTAGAATCGCACTTTTTGACCATTTTTTTAAAAAACCTTTTTAGTTGTTAAATACATTCGAATTGAGTTTGTTACGTTCTTAGGGGATTGCAAGCGTTCCATTCCGATCAAAAATAGCAAACAAAAATTTCCCAATTTGTTTCGAAAATGTCCAAAGGGGGTAGGGGGGGGGGGGGGTATTGCGACTTTTTTCTCAGTTCTCATCTTTGACCGCCTGTAACCTGAGAACGCCTCGAGCGATCGGAGTGAGTCTAACTGTTTTTTCCTCTTCTTGATGTCCTCTTTCACCACCCACCATCGAAAGTTCCGTAGGTGCGATAGACCCCTTCGGAGGTCAAATTTTAAGCACTTTTAGTATGGGGTTTTTGACAATTTTTTTATAAACCTCTTCATTCGAATTGAGTTTGTTACGTTCTTAGGGGATTGCAAGTGTGACATTCCGATCAAAAACAGCAAAAAAATTTTTCCGAAAAAGGGAAGGGTATTACAACTCTTTTCTCAATTCTCAACTTTGTCCGTCTGTAACTTAATAACACCTCTACCGATCGGAGTGAATCCAATTGTTTTTTCCTCTTCAATCCAATTGTTTTTTCCTCTTCTTGGTGTGCAATATTTTCGGACGTCGGTTTGAAAAGTCGTCAAAATGAAACTTTTCAGTTGTGCGTTTGCGTTTATCACTCGGTCAAACAAAAATTCCAAAGTGGTTTAGGTGTAGCGTCCTCAAGATTTTTATTTCCAGGAGAAAGGTAGCGGGAGAAGGACCCAAAATAAAACTTCTACGCTTCCGCAGAAATTGCCGACGTTTCGACGTTTATTTTACGTCTTTTTTCAAGGCTATTCCACTTAAATTGCAGAGTTTATCGTCAGGTAGTAACGATGTTTATTGTCCATCAGAACAACCACGGGGAGTGACGTACATTGAAACAAAAAAGGACAAAGCGTGAACAAACATAAGGAAACCGTGCTTAGCAGTGTGTAGGTACCCAACGCAATGCGTCACTTCCGTCATTTGTTCTGATGGAGAATAAACATCGTTACTATCTGATGATAAACTTCTACAATTTAAGTGGAATAGCCTCGAAAAAGACGTAAAATAAACGTCGAAACATCGGCAATTTCTGCGGAAGCGCAGAAGTTTTATTTTGGGTCCTTCTCCCGCTACCTTTCTCCTGGAAATAAAAATTTCAAAGGAAAAAAGGGTCGAAATAAAGGGGCTGCTTTTGGTGTTCAATTTCATGTTCATTCATGGCTTTACTTTTCCTAATAATACGAATATTGTTTTTTTTTCGATATTGTACGAAAACAAAAAATTTGTACGATGTTCAAGTCCACAACCTTAACATCCTGCAGGAATCAGGAAATACATTGATAACTATTTAAATTGAAGTGAAGCATTTTTTCTATGTTTTTGTTGGCCAATAGGCGCTAAATGCCTTCCAATGGGCCTCTGAATGGGCCATCCCAGACCCACCATTGTATTTCGATATTTGAAAGTAAGAAACTTACAATTCACTTTTAATTCCCGCCAATTGAAATGCAATAATCGACATAACCTCAAAATTTCTAAACGTCAAATTAAAAACGTCACTCATTTTTCAACTAGCACGTGGTGCGCAGTAAACATGCGCAGTGATATCTTTTCGACCATATGTGAGATTTTCATAGCCAACCGAGGAGTTACTCTTTCGATCTGTTGTGAGGGATTGATGTTCTCCGTATACAGGGTGAGTCATTGAATTTACCTATTGAATTTAGAAATTTTGCCAGATAATTTGACTGCACCTAGTTACTTGAATTTATTGATCCAGAGGATTTCTGAGTTTTTGGACGATGTTCCATTGAATGAGCGGTTAGATGTTTTGTACCAACAAGACGGAGCACCACCTCACTATGGTTTAAATGTCAAAGCTTGGTTGAATGAACATTTTACACAGCGGTGGATTGGACGTGCCGGTCCATTACCTTGGCCCCCAAGAAGTCCCGACTTAAATCCTCTGGATTTTTATCTCTGAGGACATATGGAGCAATTAGTGTACAGTGTGAGAATAAATACACGCCCTCAACTCATCTAAAGAATCCAAGATGCAGCTGAGGATATTAGAAATAATGTAAACTTTAATAGTGTATACCATTCCCTCATCAAATGGTGCCATGCTTGCATTAATGTTGAGGGAGCACACTTTGAGCAGATTCTTTGATATTTTTATTGTGATGTACTTGATTGATTCTTCCCTCATGAATTAAAATCTTGTCTTAGTTTGTCTTATCTTATCCGCCATTACAATTGACCTGAAGCAAAAAGCTCACTTAACTTTTTTTTCGTAGGTCTGTATTTGAGTAAATAAATAAGAAGCATTGCGATATAGCCATTTTAAGCAGTATGACAATAGTCGCGAGGTATGCAGTTTATGGGTTTAATTATGTTGCATATCAGGTTTTAATATTCAAGCTATAAGAAATGGAATTTTGTTATTTTAGATTTTTCATCAATCTTAAATGCGTTGGGTGAGTCTAGGCTACATTACAATGGTTTTTATTTATTTACTCAAAAACGGTGCGTCGTACCTAAAGAGGACATTTTTATTTCGAGATGGATGGAGAAGTGAAAAATTAGATTTTATTTTTTGAAAACCAGTGGCGTACCAATTTTCCTTCAAGTAATATGGGTCGAGGTGCTGGTACCCGCGCCACTGGCGAAAATAAAAATAATTTTTTTATTGCAAATTATGCGCATTCCACAGAAGTCGAAACACACCAAATTCCATTAAGATATCTCTTACCCTTTCGGAATAATCAAGATATATGCATTTTGAAATTCTAACTTCATCACCCTGTAACTTTTTAACAAAGCTCGATAGGTAACACAAATGTATGACAAGGCCCCCTTAAAATCGACCAAAGAATATGAGATTTCATTTTCGTCCTCCCATTATGACTCACCCTGTATAAGAAAATAATACGTATATGCCTAAACCTCCTTACTAAATTTCAGGACGGACACCCTGGACTCCCTCTGGCAACGCATCTAATGACCTTCTTGAGCGCTTATTTGTCATTTATGATCTACTTGCTTGAACAACAAGTTGTAGTGTTTAATTCCAAATCTGAACTAAACTGAACCAGTTTTTTTCCTAATTCTTCATCAACAACTTGGATTTTTCATACGGAAAACACGATGATTCTTTTAAAAATACGAATATCAGCAGTTCTTAAAATACATAAAAAATAGTCTTGAAGTGAAAAGCAAAGTTTATTAATGCCAAAGATATTACGGAATCTCATAAATATCATACAGGGTGGTCAGAATTTCAATCCATGTTGACCAAAGTTTGGTAGACAATAGGAAAAAGTTAATTCAAGGTTTCAGTCCACAAGGTACCTATGTTACATCAATATCTCAAAACGTATTTCATAATTTCCAATTAAATGAATTAGGATCGAAACTACAGGTTTTCAACAATGCTTTTAAAGGAAAATCCGTACCCAATGCATATATTTTTTAATAACTTACGAATATTTGCTTCCGAAATGATCACAGTATGACATTTCTTAGTACAGATGGAGTAGACGCGACCACAGGTTCTACCCCATCTGTATCTAAAAGAAACAACGAGACGAGAAGAACGACATGTTTTCTTCAATGCTAAACACGTAGGAAGACTATGGGGTTATGGAAGGAGTGATGTTTATCGGTAATTTTGCATAGTATGCAGCAGATAAGAACAAGGATGATGTCCCGGAGGGGATTCTGCTTATTGAGTTCGTCAGGAATGCAACTTGATATGCGTACCGAAGAAAATCTTGACGAAGCACAATTGGCAGCTGCAAGTTGCAGGCCTGGTGAAGCCACTAAGCAGAAACACGTGACGCCGGATCGTCATCCTTGTTTTTAACTGCTTCACACTATGAGGAATAACCCAAAAACATATTCTTTCTAAACATTTTATCCGCAATAACCTTTTTTTTGGCTAGGGGATTATAGGCAGAAACTCATAGTGACCGGTGAATAGCTGAATGAAGACATTGCATATTTTGATAAGATGATTCATGGTTTGCCTGGTCGCAAAGGTGGCATTGACAACGAAAGTGGAAAAATCATTGTTTGGGGGGGGGGAGTGATGAGAATCATCAACTCATTTGATAATATTGATTGGAGGGAGTACGAATGCGGTGAGATAAGTGTGACTGATGTCGTAATTCCATTTGCTCAAAACTTCGAGGACAATTTTATTTAAATTGACGATAAATGCAATGGTCGACAAATGAAATTGTTAACATGAACTGTCGCGCCTGCTCTCCAGATATAAATGGATAGTTATTTAAAAATCTGAATGAATTGGTGAATGCGGTTGGGAGAGCTGTTCTTCCGGACTTCATTGTATTTGAAGTTGGTAGACAGCAAGCCGAGAAGAGTAAGTGGAGAGCAAAAAGTTCGATGTGGGCTTACGAAATATTTAAATTGTCATTTAGCTATTTTGTGGTCATAATCGTTCTGACAACACAACAATTTCTGAAAAATCTCAGTACTTTTTTCATAACAGTTACGCATAAAGTCACTTCTTAGGCTAACTTTAAAGGTGCATACTTTATTCATGTTAAACAGATTAGAACTGTGTATCTAACATCATTTTCTCAATAACGGGAAAATCTAGGCGGAAAGTGTATTCTTAGATATACAGCAAATAGTAACTGCAATTTTGCACTCTGTATGACTTACTACCGCGACAGCAATATTGACGTTATTTCTGAACTCACCGAATCTTATTTTAAAACGCATATCATTATGGAAAATCTGATGTAGTTTCGTTTCTAACTCATTAGATTGGGAAACGGGAGGTACGTTTCAACATATTGACTACATGGTTACACAAGTGCAAAAAAAAACAGTCAATTTCTTGTGATAATACCAAGTACGTCAATAGCGTACAGGACATTCCTTAGTAACCTTGATGCCAAAATACGCTAAGCGCGTGTGCATGGGTTGTTGCCAAATCTCGAAACGTACTTTAGAACCACGCACTTCCGTATCGAATAAATTTCCCTCACACGCACGGCAAGAAACCGGAGTGAAGATATCGGAACATTGGAAGTCACGAATCACGAACCAAGTGCTTTCGGCCTAGTTCGTGGTTCCTGGACAGTATGTGAATCTAACTGTACGTGGATATAACTGTGCCACTTTCAAAAGGACGCTCATTTTTAGGCATGTGCAATATACGAGGTATTGTGTTTCCATCCCCTCCTTTTGCAGTTCAAGGCCAGCAATGTAAAAGATAGGCAATGTCCTGTATGTTATGGAAGTATGTGGACAGTGGAGGGATCCAGGGGGGAGGTCGCCGCCCCCTTTTTTTTCAACTCCTTTTAGATTTCTATGCGATTTTTGTTTGATTGACTGATAAGCGGAAGCGCACAACTAAAAATATTCATTTTGACGACTTTTGAAATCGACCTCTGAAGAGGTCTATCTCCGAAAATATTGCACCTACCATGGTGCACTTCGATCGGTCCAGGCGTTTTCAAGTTACAGGCGGTCAAAGTTGAGAATTGAGAAAAAAGTCGTAATACCCCCCCCCCCCCCCCCCCCGTTTGGACATTTTCGAAAAAATTTCGGAAATTTTTTTTGCTGTTTTTGATGGGAATGGCACGCTTGCAATCCCCTAAGAACGTAACCAACTCAATTCGAATCTAATCTCTAAAGAGGTTTTTTTAAAAATGATCAAAAAGCGCGATTCTAAAAGTGCTTTAAAATCAACCTCCGAAGGAGTCTACCTCCGAAAATATTGCACTTACCGAACGATGGTGGGAGGTGAAAGAGGACATCAAGAAGAGGAAAAAACAATTGGAGTCACTCCGATCGGTCGAGGCGTTCTCAAGTTACAGGCGGTCAAAGTTGAGAATTGAGAAGAAAGTCGTAAAACCCCCCCTTTGGACATTTTCGAAAAAATTTCGGATTTTTTTTTGTCGTTTTTTATCGGAATAGCACGCTTGCAATCCCCTAAGAACCAAACTCAATTCGAATGAATTTAACATACAGGGTTACTGGTAATTCGATACATTCCTTTGGAGATGTGATAGGGGAGGAGGTAAGGAGTAAATTTAACCCTAATATGCATTATGGAAAACTCGATAGTTTTTGAGATATTTCAATTTTTCTTTTTTTCTCAAAAACGTAGACCTTAATGTCTTAAAAGCTAGTTATCAAAAAATGTATTGTACTTTATTAAAACTTTTCAACTGGATTACTTGCCCAACACTATGATCTTATGTTTGGAATGAAAAAAGTCCGGAAACATTTGGATTATAGGAAAATTTTAAATAAAAAAGCGCGAAAAATATTTTTCAAAAATAAAGTATCACAATTTCTTATCGGTTATTTTTACAAAAATCATCAAGCAACATTTGTACAATTTTTTTTAAAACTTCCTTATTGCAATAGCTATCCAAATAAAAGGGAATTTGTCTTTTGAAAATACAAGTAGGCTATGCTTCAGAAACAATAAAGAATCTACTACAACAATTTAATTATTTGCGATGCAATTTGACAGTGACAGTAATCCAAAGTAGTTGCGAAATTTGAGTTTATTTTTCACCGTTTTTGTTGTTATCGTGTTTTGAGTGCTATGGCTGCGTACACCAACGCAGAATACGCAGACATTTTGTTTGTCTACGGATATTGTGACGGCAATGCTGCCGAGGCTCGCCGAGAATACGAACGTCGCTTCCCTAACCGCCGCATACCAAATGTCCGCGTATTCGCTGGGACATACCGAACTATCGCTGAAACTGGATCCGTGAAACGTAGAAGAGGTGACGCCGGTGCTCCTCCCGTATATCAACCAGAGGATGAGGAAGAAATATTGAGGCATTTTGAGGACGACCCAACCACTTCAACTACTACAGTCTCGAGGCAAACCGGAGCATCACAATGGAAAGTTTGGTCAACGATACACGGAGTTGGAAGCCATCCTTACCATTACACCCCTGTTCAGGGCTTGGAGGAAGGTGATCCTGGAAGGAGAGTAGAATTCTGCCGCTTTGTGATAAATTCAGATGCAGAAAATGTAAATTTTTTAACAGACATTTTATGGACGGACGAGTCAAAATTTAATCGCGAGGGCATATCAAATTTCCACAACTTACATTATTGGGCCGAAGAAAACCCCCGTTTAATAAGGGAAACTAGTTTTCAAAGGAAGTTTTCGGTAAATGTGTGGATGGGACTCATTGGCCGCTATTTAATAGGACCACATTTTTTTCAAGACAATTTAAACGGGGAAATGTATGAAAATTTTTTAAGGCATGACCTACCGGTGCTTTTAGAAGATGTTCCTCTCGCCGTCAGAGAGCGAATGATATTTCAGAACGACGGTTGTCCAGCACATTATCGGCTGACAGTGCGGCAGTTACTGGATCAATGTTTTCCTAACCGTTGGATTGGAAGGGCAGGTCCAATACTTTGGCCAGCGCGAAGCCCCGACTTAACACCTCTTGATTTCTATGTGTGGGGTCATATGAAAGAGATGGTTTATGCAACCCCAGTGAATACCCGAGAAGACCTTACACAAAGGATAACCGACGCTGCCCAACACATTCGGAATACCCTGACAACCAGGATAACGAAGACGGAAGTAAGAAGACGCTGCCGAGCATGTATACGAAATAGGGGCTCTCATTTTGAACAAGATTTGTAACAAATAGGTAAGTATTAATATGAAAATAATAAAAAATTAAGCACTATTTTCAAGTACGTTTTTCACTGTTCACATAAAAATAAAAACCGTATCAAGGGTTTTTGGTATCGTTTTTACCTTGTTGGATAGCTATTGCAATAAGGAAGTTTAAAACAAAATTGTACAAATGTTGCTTGATGATTTTTGTAAAAATAACCGATAAGAAATTGTGATACTTTATTTTTGAAAAATATTTTTCGCGCTTTTTTATTTAAAATTTTCCTATAATCCAAATGTTTCCGGACTTTTTTCATTCCAAACATAAGATCATAGTGTTGGGCAAGTAATCCAGTTGAAAAGTTTTAATAAAGTACAATACATTTTTTGATAACTAGCTTTTAAGACATTAAGGTCTACGTTTTTGAGAAAAAAAGAAAAATTGAAATATCTCAAAAACTATCGAGATTTGCATAATGCATATTATGGTTAAATTTACTCCTTACCTCCTCCCCTATCACATCTCCAAAGGAATGTATCGAATTACCAGTAACCCTGTATAAAGAGATTTTTTTAAAAATGGTCAAAAAGTGCTTTAAAATCAACCTACGAAGGGGCCTATTGACAGATGTAATTTTTGTTATCGCTTGTGTGTGTTAAAAAATTCAGTTTAATGTGATATTTATCTGTTTTGTAATATCATACTTTCTGTAATAATGGATATGTATCCTGCATAAAAGTAGTAAAAGTAATTATAGGTAATTTAACTAATTTTTCATATCGCGTGACGTCAGACGCATCGACAAGTTGGCAACATAGAAATTTCAAGTAATTGTCATACTTCGCGCATGCGCGGTTAATCTCTTTCGAGTAACTGTGCAGGCCGATCGTCAGCTGTTTTCGGCTTCACTTTCAGGACTTACATTCTTCTTATAGAACTTCCAATTATCTGGGTTTAGGGAATTATAAGAAGTACGGATTTAGTGAAATGGGAAAACTTTTTCATTCAACGAAAAAATTAACAAAATGACATTCAGAAGTACCTAGGTGGTGGTCACCAGTGGCGTCTATGGAGATGGCTTTACGTATTTTTACAGAAAAAAAATTGCACGCCACTGTTTTTGAAAAACAAAAATCCGTTTTGATATCCCCATCTAATTGGACGCAATGAGCTCTCTTCACTTTTTTTTATAAAATAAAAAATAACAAATAACAACCAAAAGATAAAAATAATTTTTATGTATAGCATTGAAAATGTTTCTATCAAGGGTCACTAACATCACTGGTAGAGCTTGATTTGTATCAAAGTAACTAACACCACTGGTAGAATTAAAAACATGTTTAATCGCAACAAACTTAAAGCAACTGTTATGAACTGCAAAATTTTGTTTTAATATCTTAAGTCATCTCAGAAAAATTAAAAAAATGTGGAATTTTTTTATAACACTTGAACACCCTGTATTTTGAAAACGATGAAAGTATATACGAACTTTTTAACTATCTGTAGGCATTGTGTACAAGGTGTCCAATTTTCGACGTTTTTTTCCAGGTATCTCAATTAAAGATGATGGCAACAGAAATTTTATAGCTCTTTTGGTTTTTCAAATACAGGGTGAAATTGAAAATTATCACCTTTGAGGATATCTCATGTATCTCAGTTATCTTTAAATTTATCGAAGAAGTCAAAACGTTTGCTTTTCCTCCTCTAGTAGCGTAGCTAGTTTTTTTTTTGCAAGGAAAAAATTCGCTGCAATAAAACCAACATAGGTTTTTTTTATTGGCACACCCTGACCGATGACAAAAGCTTTAAAAAAAAAGGCAAAAAAAATGTTTTTTTTTTACTTCAAGTGTTTTACTTCAAGTACTAACCATTGACCAAAATTAGGTGCTCCACTGGATTCTACGTAACAAAAACTACTAGAGAGCATTTTTACCGCATCCTTCCCCCTATACTTTTTTCAATGTCACCCTGTATAATAGATATGTGGTATGTTGGTAGGGAATTGGTCCTGTTGAGTATTAACATCCATAAACCGTCAAAAATTAGTTTCAATCTTTGAATTCACATAATTCTTATGTTTTTGTAAAAATTGATTGCATTGCAAAACTTTCCTTTCTAGAGTCCATTTGGTAGCACCTATTAATACAGGGTGTCCAGCAGAACCCTGGGACAGGAGATTAACATGGGAAATCGGTTTTCATTTTTTTGCGCCTGTACAGTTGATTTGATTGAAAAACTTTTAAGAGTAAAGTTGTAGAGTTTATGGTCAGCTATCATCCTGAATTTTTTCAATACCTCAGTTTTGGTTGTATTTTGGAAAAACGCCTCGAAAGTGCAAGAATTTGAATTTGACGCGTCACCCCCGCCATGCATGTGCCGTGTCGCCAACATAATAATTTGTTATGTCAGAGTCAGAGCCGACTTTCCTTTCTTATTTATTTTGAGGGACTATCATGTAGTTTTTAACGTGATTATGCAGTGAAAATATGTTGGCGACACTGCACATGCATGGCGGAGGTGACGCGCCAAATTCAAATTTTTGCACTTTTTGAGGCGTTTTTTCAAAAAACAGCCAAAACTGAGGTATTGAAAAAATGACAGGATGATAGCTGTCCATAAGCTCTACAACTTTACTCTTACAAGTTTTTCAATCAAATCAATCGTACAGGCGCAAAAAAAATAAAAACCGATTTTCCATGTTAATCTCCTATGTCCAGGATTGTGTTGGACACCCGGTATGATGAACTTTTCCCATTTGATCACAAAGAAACTCAAAGTAGGCATAACATAAACATTTTCCTGTAAGTCTAATTATTATCGTTTTTTTTTATCCATATACTATGGTGCATTAAAACCGATTGGTTCTCGAGGAGCTATGGTTTCCATTTTTAAAACCAACAATAATTAGGGTTTCTTAGCGTAATATTTATCATAAAAACAATAAAAATTTCATCACATAATCAGATAATTTATTCAGAGATTTGCTGATAATTATGCGTACCTGACTATAACCGGGGAATAGAATTATCGTATACTTGACCTGAAAGCAAGTGTATACAATATACATTACCTGTCACGGTGGTCTTTGCATTGCGTTGCATAAGACATTGTCATCTCATCAGACTTGTTGATAAAGTGAATTAGATCGTTATAAAAATCTAAGAACAGAATGTATGATACAGAATGCCGTATTTTTGTACATACACAACATTCGATACCTGCATTAAGCGTGTTTCTTTATTTTATATTAACAACTACCTACATTTAGAGCCGGGTTTATAGGCCAAGAATTATTTTATTACAGAGAAAATATCGATTTCTAGTTTCTAGATTACCCACGAAGATGATTCATGCAACTTCCTAAAACTAAAGGTCGATATAATTCTTTTTAAGAACGTACGAGCTGATTTTGAACAGGTGCGTGAAAGCAGCATAAGAAACCCGTTCAAGGTATCGCAAGTTACACATTTAATTATTTTCATACGTCCCGGTGGGTGGGCAGACGAAAACTTTTATGTTTGAAACTTTAAGTGATGCCCAATCTAAATAGAGAATAGCGGATTATTTACTTATGCATTCACAGTATTTTACCTGTAGTGAACATTTTCCTATTATTTGTTTTATTTTATTAAATATTTCGACATCAGCGGTATTGATCTAAAATCTATTTGACCAAATGGCAACAAATATTTTTTTTTATTACAGACAAAGAACTAAGTGCAACCTACAGGAAGAATTGAAAATTATATTATTTGAAGAATAGAAAATTAATATTTTTTTTTATGTATTTTTTTTTGTTTTATGTTTATGAGTTTTGTTCTCTTCTTTCTGCACGGGCCTTCAACTCCTGTTACGTCTTTTTTTTTATCATAAAGTAATGCAAAATTTTCTCAAAAAAATTACATATTTGCTCTCATGGTAGCAGCTTTTTTTTAGAGATAGAAAGACATTGCCGCCTTTACTAATATCAGCAAAGGTTGAACATTTTTACTAATTTTTCAAAAACAGGTGTCAGGAGAGCAAAAAAGTGAAGCGTAAAATTATTAAATAGATAAACCAATTTTTGTTAGCAGTGACTACAAAAAAATATCCAACAATTATCAGTTTACTTCCTTAATTTTCAATTTGGGGGTCAAAAAGCTACTTACTCCGGCAATTACTTTTGCTTTACAAGATAGCCAGACACCATTAGTTTATTTGTTAAACTTATGTGTGAATTTTAACTACTCTTACTATCCTTTTAACCCTGATAAATTTTAAAAGATTTTAGTCAGCTTTCTTCATCACCTTGAAAATTTCAGAAACATTTTAGAAAAGCAGCTGTTAGAAGAGCAAACGAAGCTGTAAAAGCTTTTTTTTTGAAAATGTCGTTTATTGAACGTTGTGGTTAAGTTACCCCGATATCAAAAATCTCCTTTTTTGGCATTTAAAAATTTCTGTCATTGGGATCTGTCGTTAGGAAGGCCCTATTTTATGTTGGGCTGATCTAGTGAGTATAGTAATGTGCTCTTAATTCTAAAAATTTTCTAAGTCCTTCTTCTAAAGAATTCAAAAAAATCTCTATTACAGGGTGATTGATTACATTTGTTCCTATTATTACCTCATCAGCTATTGCTTTTATCAAATAATGTTAAATGCAAAAGTTGTTGTACAGTTTTATGTAAATGTTTTGCACGATGTATTTATGTCTATACAGGGTGTTGCATAAATCCGTGGTAGACCACACACTCTTTTTTAATGGGATACACTGTATATTATTACATTTTTGGGATCTGAGGATAATTCTAAGTAGCGTACTCTATTATGATTTCTTACAGTTTTCGAAAAAAGTAATTTTTGTTAAACGGATTTTGTCGTTAATTAAATAAGATAAAAATTAATTACTCTGTACATACTTAGTTTTGGCTAAAAACCCTTTAAAGCATGCGCTGTGAAAATTATTCAGATACCTTACAGCAAATTTTTTTAGTTTAGTTTCATAAAAAAAAGACAAAAAATCAGTTTTTATATTACTTCTATATTTTGGTAAAATGTCAGTTTAGAGTTTTTCTGTACTAAGTATCGGTGTGTAGCTTCATTGTGTGTAACAGCGATCATTCAAAAATTAATGTTTTCTTTACGCTCTTTTAAAGTTCCTTTAAAACCAGAGAAAGCGTGGAGTATGTCAGAGTTGAGAACTCAACTGTTTGATCTCATAAAAAAAAACTAAAAAGTCAGTTTTCATATTATTTTTTGATTTGATAAATCTTTCAGTTTCTAAATCAGTAAAACACCTTCTAAAGATAACCGTCAAGTGATACTCCTATTACGTGGTAGGATTAAGTGGTTAATCGCCGATTAATATTAAATCTTCAAAAACCAATTTTTCTGCTTTAGAAATTTGTAATTTTTCGAAACTTATCGAGCTCAAAGTGGCACTGTAAATTGTAAAAATGTATGTAGCTCAAATTAGCAACCCCCTATACATAGTTATCTCATTTTCAAAAATTTTAAGAGCGTTGAGGTTCTGTCTCTTTGGCGCCAGGCGTAGTAGGATTAAATGCTAGAAGTGCGATAATCGCCGGTTAATCTTAATTCTTCAAAAACCACTTTTTCTGCTTTAAAAATTTGTAATTTGTCTCTGGTGTAATAAAACTTACAGAGCCCAAAGTGCAACTGTATATTATAAAAATGTTTAGATGTAGCTCAAATTTGCAACCCCCTACACGTAGTTATCTCATTTTCAAAAATTTTAAGAGCGTTGGGGTTCTGTCTTTTTGGCGCCAGGTGTTACTCCTTTTAGTTCCTTTTTGTGATGTCTTATTAAAGAAGCTCAATCTACTATTAACAACAATTCAGTCACTTGGGATTCTGATGAATTTTGCCCACAGACTCTACCCCTTTTACTTTTCTCTTTGAAGTTTCTGTTAAATAAGCTTTTTTTATTTCTTTGTTCCTTCTATATCTAAATGATCAAAATACTCAGTGTGCACTATGTAATATCGAAAATTGTCGTTTTGTAAAAAAGTTGAAAAACAATTGGCATATTTCTATAACCAATTAATTACTGTAATAAAAAATTGTAAAAAATAGAAGGTATTGGTCCAAAATAAAAGTCTTAATGATACTTTTAAAATTGTTGATCAGCGCTGACTCATAGCAAAGCTGCATTTAGCGTCATTCAAGCGGCATTTTTTTTCTACTTAATTGACCCCTCTCTAATTCAAAGAAATCGGGTATTTTAAAGTTCCATAATCTGATTCTTTTTAAACCTGATGCGGAATTTCCGTTTAATTGACAAAACGGAAACGTCATATTTAAAATGCAATAAACTCTCGTCTTGCAAATTGCAAGCAGCAAACTAACCTGAACAAAACACACACGTTCCCATTTTCATGGTTAATTTATACAATATTCCTTATGGTATCTGCTAAGAGATACGACAAGATCAAAATTTAAAAAAAGTAAAAAAGTCACCACTTACCCAATTTGTATATTCTCAACGTGGGTGTGGGCTCAAACGTGTCGTCTTTAGACTTCAGAAACGTCGTGAGAGCGCTAGTGTATTCTTCTAAGCTTATGTTAATCTGAAAAATAGCAAAAAGTGGTAATATTAAAACGTTAATAATATATAAATATTAATGCTATTGACAGATAACTTTCAGCAGCTTAGCTAGTCGGATTACATTCCATAACATCGATCATGGTGTATACTTATCATTTACTAATTGATGGATAACATTTGAGTTTGGTTTCTTTCTATAAGGAATGTTAAATTTCGACCCAATTAAAGCGAACCATCTGTTGCATTGGTGAACCAACTTCCACAATTTAATATTAAACGATTGTTTGGATATGAAATCTGTGGTATTGCTCAAGCCGATGATCCCAATTCTATTTTTATTTTATACTATAATTACACTGTCAAATTAGACGAATTACTAATCTAATTAAAGAAGTGTTAGCGGACCACAACTGATGATTGTTTATTATTGAAATTTTGGAATTCCATTTTATAAACGAAGATGATGATAAAAATACTTTTATAATCATTTATTTACTCTTTGTTTATTCAACATGAAAATAAGGCAGTAAACTAAAAATACCATTCAGCGCAGCTAGGAATGTTAGAAGACAGAGACAAATGTGGTGAAGACAACTTTTTACGAGGGTTTAAATACCTTTTTAAATATATAGTTATGTATCTTCATTCAAAACATTTTTTATAGAATGTTTAGTTTATTTGAAATTTGCGATTTGGAGCTCATTTCGGTTTAGATTTTGCGTATTAATTTCTAATGGCCTAAACCATCTGAGTCTAAATCAACTTCAAATATATGATAATTTTTTTTTCATATAAACAACTTCAGTGCATTTGTGGCATGTGGTAAAGCTGTATGAATTCAACTTTTTAGGTTTCATTGCAGATATATTTTTAGATGAAACACAATGTATTGTTACACAAGCATAGAGAAATTGTTTGAATGTCAAAAGGAATGTAGCGCCCAGTTTTCAGCTTGTATTATTGTATTCTAATTAAATGGCATATCGAAATATGTTACCAAGCCTATCATTCCTTTCTATTGAGCGGGAAAGTTTGGTAAGTTAACAGTCAAAATCACAGCATTGTAAGAAAATAGCATTTCTTGGAAATCAATGAAGAGCTGGAATGCAAAAAGAAATTTAATTAGAAATAGTCTCAAACAGCAATGCCATAAAAACTATTATAGTTGCCAATAAATCTGCATAGATAAAACTAAGACATGCACTTCATCTTCGTTCTTCAATGTCATAAAGCCCGCATATGTAAGTAGATTTATATGTAGTAGTATCAGCTGATAGCCATACACCTGTTCATGTTATGTATTACAGTTGCAACAAATATTACCAGAGAGTACGAGGTTAAATCGAACGATTTATTTATATTTTGAAAGATAATAGTCAATCTGATGAAATAATGATGCATTTGTTTGAAGTCAATGTCCGCCAAATTTTTGCAGGTCCATTGTAAAGATTCAATGGTGACCACTGAAAATAACGTCATGTTCCTGCAATGTGCGCGTAGGTGGCTATCTGGTAAACTCAATGATAGTACGATTATGTCGTTTTCATTCATAGTTTGATCCATTACATGTTTCTTGGGAATGTCAACAAAGATTAAACTTTTTGTTAATTTAATTTTAATGTTTTCTTGTTTAATAGTTTTTCGTTTACTTGTTGAATTTAACATTACAAAATTTAAAAGTGAGGCTCTTAATAATAATGCGTTAGGCCGATTTTGGCACAGACCTCCCGACCAGGTTTCCTGACAAATCCAACAGTAAAAACTGAAGATATTGATTGTTGTACCGAAAATAATCCGCCTCGTTTTTTTTTAATTGAAATTTTACATTAAAAATCTCTCAAACACGTCAAATATAGGTTTTAGGAAAACAAAAAAATTTTTGAGCAGTTTCGACACTTGAACTTACAGGATAATGAAAACCATTTCGCTGCTACTCAAACAGCTTAAATCTTGTAAAGGTTACAAATTTGAAATGTTTCATTTGCCTCTATTTCAGATTGGTTTGACCAAATGACACGAAATTCGGCAAATGAATAGATTTTAATGAGATATTTAAAACGAGGTATTACTTGACCCTTCTTTCTATTTAAAATTTCAAGGTTAATGGTTACCCTCCCTTGGGGTTGAGGTTAGTAGGGGATTAAAACTGCTCAAAAAATTCTTCCCTCTAAAAACTAAAGTTGACGCATTCGAGCAATTTTCGATGTATATATTCAATTGGGAGAAAAACGGGATGGACCCTTTTCGATGGGCCACCCTGTCACAGAAGGAAGATTTCTACGAACAAACTGATGGTGTAGCTATGGGCAGCCCTCTTAATCCACTTTCCACAAAATAGCCAACTATGAATGAAACTAGAAAATTGCGTTCCAGGTAGAATGGTTTTGGTGGTCAATTGGCGGATAGGGACTAAAGGCAGCAATTATACAGTAGTTTCTTCGCCGACGTTTCGTTTAATCTACTTAAACATGTTCAGGGCTCGAAATTGTTGTACACTACTCGAGTCATAAAAATTGAAAATACCGTGGGCATATCATTTGAACTAGGCATAACATATGATGAAACTCAATACATGGAGGCGCAACAAAAAACAGAAAACAGGTTAAAATTCAAATTAAAATTTTTTTAAATTTCATAGACGACACAAATAGCCAACTATTTAGCTCTGAAGAAGATTGCAATATACAATTGAAAAGTGGCAAATTTATAAACGAGAGCTGGTTTTATTCCCTCTTATACCCGTAAACCTATCCATTAGGTAAAAAGTTGTAAATGCAAGTGGCGCCATCGGACAACGGCAGGTGCTTCCATTAGGGCATGCAAGATAATAGTGAAGAGAAACCAAGCCAGTTTTCTGTCGAAGTTGTCGCTTCCCAGAGGTAGATGGCCGAGATTCGTACCTGTACTGTCAGAGGACGACGTTCAGCAGAGTGTCAAACTCATTTCTCTATCAGGCAGAGGAACCATAGACCGGTTTCGCTCTTATTAGAGCTCATCAGTATGGTATACCTCAAACCTGACAGAAATACGTGTTCGAAAAATACTTGGTCTCCTCTCTTGCTCAAGACACTGTCTATGTATGCAAGTGGGGCCATCTGACGACGGCAGGTGCTTCCACTAGGGCATGCGAGATAGTAGTGAAGTGAAACCAAGCCAGTTTTCTGCTGAAGTTGTCGCTTCCCACAGACAGACCGAGATTCGTACCTATACTGTCTGGGCACGACGTTCAGCAGAGTAACTCAGTAGAAGTCTGTCAGGTTTGAGATATACCATACTGATGAGCTCTAATAAGAGCGAAACCGGTCTATGATTCCTCTGCCTGATAGAGAAATAAGTTTAATACTCTGCTGAACGTCGTCCTCAGACAGTATAGGTACGAATCTCGGCCATCTGTCTGTGGGGAGCGACAACTTCGGCAGAAAACTGGCTTGGTTTCACTTCACTATTATCTCGCATGCCCTAGTGGAAGCACCTGCCGCCGTCCGATGGGGCCACTTGCATAGATGCACAGTGCCTTGAACCAGAGAGGAGACCAAGTATTTTTCGAACTCGTATTTCTGTCAGGTCTGAGGTATACAATACTGATGAGCTCTAATAAGAGCGAAACCGGTCTACGGTTTTTCTGCCTGATAGAGAAATGAGTTTGACACTCTGCTGAACGTCGTCCTCTGAGAGTACAGGTACGAATCTCGGCCATCTGCCTCTGGGAAGCGACAACTTCGGCAGAAAACTGGCTTGGTTTCACTTCACTATTATCTCGCATGCCCTAGTGGAAGCACCTGCCGTCGTCCGATGGCGCCACTTGCATTTACAACTTTTTACCTAATGGATAGGTTTACGGGTATAAGGGGGAATAAAACCAGCTCTCGTTTATACATTTGCCACGTTTCAATTGTATATTGCAATCTTCTTCAGGGCTACAATACTATTTTTACCTATTAGATAATTAATGTAACTTGGTCCTCAACATGCGCCTTGTTTGGAAAACTCTTTACCGGTTTTGGCTTTCATTCTTCTTCCTAGGTTTTCGAAGAGCTTTGTTTGAAAATTCTTCTTCTTCTGGAATTATTTCCACGGTTTTGCAGGTTTTGGTCTTCATGAGGGAAGCCAAACTTGAAATCTAGGCCTTTAACTCCAGCCTTCGGTTCCTTTCCAGGTGTCAATATTCCTTCTGGTGTAAATGGGTTTAATTTAACAGTTTCTTCCATAGTTTTTGTTCCTTTCTTTTCTGGACCTTACTTCATAACAGACGTGTCAATCTTCATTCTATGGTTCTTTATTCTTCTTGGCAATCTTGGTTGTGACAGGTTCAGCAGTTTCTTCTTCGGGCTAGAACGGGTTCTCGACTTTCTCCGGCTTTTTCTTCCTAAAATCTTCGACTTCAAGATCGAGCTTCTCAAGCTATGTTATATGCTCTTTCTTGGCATCCTTGAATTTCTTGGTCTCTGCTGTATTATTTTTTTACTTTCTTCTAGATTTCTAAGAGGTACTTGCTTGGCTTTGCTTACCTGTGGGACCTCAAGATGGAAAACTCTGCTGCTAAGCCTCTAACCGAAATCTTCAGATTTCTTTGGTACTTTTTTCCTTTTCTTATGTCGTCAACAGTCTCTCTGGGTTTAACAAGTTCAAGTTAGAGTCATCGTCTTCTTCTTCAGATTTTTTGAACGGTTTTAGCTGCGTCTTTTTCTGCTCCTCTTCAGATTTGTGTTTCTGATTGTGTTTGTAAGTACCTTCCGGTTGCTTCTTATCTTCAGTTTTCTTAGGTTTCGAAACACGCGTTCCTTGTTTCCCGAGTTAGGCCTTTTTAAAAACTTAACTTTTCTTCTTGAGAAGAACTGTCACTTCCTCAAAATCCTTTTTTTCCTCTTCATGTAGTTTTCCAGATTTCTCAAATTCAAGTTTTTCAGTTTCTATTTTTTTGATATCGGGGTCTAGTGATTAATAATATCAAACCATATTATTTTTATTTTCATATATATGTTATACACGTACAGGGTGTATGGAAACTATACCGACAAACATGTCGCATTGTCGGAAATTATCTTATCCAGACATTCTTACTGCCTTAACTACCTATGTATGGCTAACAATGTCAAAAAAGCTTGTGTGAATATTGGCCCAAAAAGAGTTAAGAACTTTTTTTTTCACAAACTGACAATAAACAGTTACTACATAAACTGTTGATACTACATATTTTTTTTAAATAAATTTTTTACATAGAATTAACTGGCAAAATTCGAAAGTTTGTAGTAAAAGAAGAGTCCGGACGCCCTGTATATTGACACTGAATAAAATTAGCATTACAAAAAAACTGCCTTAGCTACCTATATATGATCAACGCTGTGAAAAAAAGTGCGAATATTGGCACAAAAGCAGTTGAGAAGAACTTTCGTACTAATATAAAAAGCAAAACTAACATTCTTTTCTTCGGTAAACAGGTGTAACACAATACTACTTTTACAGCCTAAATAATATTTAGTTGACCATTAAACCAATTTATTGTACAGGATGATTCACAGCTCAATGGACAATTTTTTTTCTCAAGCCAACGGTTGCTGAGGTATTGGCTTCAAAACATGTTTTAAAAAAATTGAAAAACCCTGTATTTCAGCAATGCCTTAATACCGATCAACCTATTTTATTGATTTCTTTAATTAAAAGAAACTTAAAGTGACTGGCAGTTGAAGAAGAGGTAGTTTAGGGGTGGCTCACACATAAAAAGTTTTGGATTTTTTAACACAAAATTAATTTTATTAACTCAATTTTACACTTTTTTTTAATTTTTGAAACTGCCGGTTTTGAGAAAACTGCGATATTTCTGATAAGAGTCAATAAAAAAAATAAGAAACAATTTATTTTCAGGAGGTTTTCTGAAAAACGTTGAAGTTTGCAAAGTAGCCCCCTCTGGATTACCATAAGGGTAACCCTTAAAAATATAAAAAAATAACTAAATGATTGTAGGTGAAGCAAAGCCTAGTTTAATAATCGAGATAAAAAATAATCTGTTTTAGGTATTCAATCCCTCGATCAAAATTGCTCATTGATTTTTTCCCTCTGTCTTATTTATATATGATGATAAAAAAATGGGTTTTGCGTAATTTTACCAAATTGGAAGAGCGGGTGTAGGGCATAAACAGTACGGGGACACAAAACATATATATTGTCATCTAATGCGGGATTTTGCAACACATTCTGCGTACATATGGCGAGCAAGCAGTGCGCGTGCTGAAGACCTGGACCAACCTTTTGAAACGAAGTTTCTTTAGCTAGCAGAAAGGCCCCGAGGAAGACATCATTAAAGGTCGAAACGTTGAAATTTTCAGAAACGTGAAGGGTTATTTATGTCCTACATCCACTATTCACTTTTTCAATATAGTTTTTTGTAAACTAAAAGAAATAATATGGGGCTCAAATATACATTGCATAATTTTCTATAGCATTTTGCTATAGACTGAGACATTTTCAGTAAATTGCAAAAAAGGTGCAATTACATCTAAAATTTGTGAACAAGTGTTGTGTACTTGCGTTTTTTTTTCTCTGTTGATACATTTCTTATAAACACTCTTAAAACTTTGTCAAGATTTTCCGCGGAAATAACAAGTCAACAGGACTAAGTGCAGGAGATCTCGAGCGCCACTTAAAAAATGAAGTTGTACAGGTGCGGAATCAGACTTTTTTTCGGTGTAATAGGCCATAATATTGCATAATTTAATTTTTTCTTTTTGTATACCTTTGCTTTATCGGGGAGAATATCGAGGCCGAGGTCCGCTATTAAAGTATGATCCCCAGCAGCAGCGTTCACGCTAGTATACACAATAACAAGGAATGTCCAGGCTGCTCTGTTGGCCCCAAAATAGTAGCCCATAGCCGGCGGAGGTGGTACCCGTCATTGACACTTCTTGATATCTTGGATGCACATGCACTCGGTCGTTCGCGCGGGGATACGTAATGTTCGGTTTACACGCTGACCAACGCGACGCAACTTTTCACACACAACACGCGCTTCCACTTTTATATTCCGCGATTTGGAAGGGATATGACAAGCTGGAGCGCTAACTTTATTATTGTTCCTCCCTTATCCAACATCACCCCAGAGGCGAGTTTCCCTTGCCATTAAGTGCGCCCGTGCGCTCGCTCAAATTTCCACTAATTTCCCACGGTGCGGAAACAGGTCACAGTTCCTTAGGTAAAACTATAAGAACTTCCCCATAGAGCTCAGCTGTTAAATAATTCAACTGATATGCATTCTGTCGAACAATTACCGCGGAAATGTGGAACACTATTGAATGAGTGATACATTACATTGTAAACAGAAAGTGATTAAGTACACGAAACTCGATAAACGCCAAATGATGTTCTAAAATGATTTTCTGCCGTCTCATGTTTAGAACTAAAATCTAACATCATGCTTCTTTAATATAATTATTTATTACACATTATTAGTTAAACATTAGCATCACCAACAGCAGCCATCAACATTTGAAAATACACAACAAGTTGAAACTCTGCAATCTAAAGTTGAATGAGTGACAAAAGTTTTGCGTTAATAGATTCATACGCAATTTTATTACTTTTTTTAAGTGTTATTGTTTGTTAGATGGATGTGTTATGAAATGTTTATCTACACGCATTTTAAAAACTCTCTCTCCATCAACGGGAAATCAGATGGTTAGGAATTTTCTGCAGGTTGAAGTACTGTAAATGATGGACTGTTGAGTATCTTTATTGAATAAAAAATCCAATTTTATGCTAAAAAAAAAGTTAATAAGTGGCTTTCAGGGTTACTATTACTTTTGTAAATAATCACTTCACATCTCTATTTGACTCTTCAAATACAAATTTATTATCAGGACAAAGCAATGAAATTCGTGAGGTGTTTCCATAAATACTAGGTGTGCTGATCATCTCACTGTGTTTTAGAAAATATTTAGTTAAAATTTTTCATTGTCTAGCCATAATCCTTAATTAACTAAAGGAATCCTTCATAGTAATATATGACTCGGTTATTTCCAAAATTGTTTACTTAGAACTTCAAATTCAACCAATTTTCATAGTATTTCACAATTTAGACTCAGATAGACATAATTTATACTGCTGTTTTTCATATTTTGACTTCTGTATTGCTAATTTCTTACCTCGCGAATTTTGGGCACTGATGATGATATAAAGTCGAAAACGGACCACCAAAAAAGACAATAAAATTTTTGCACAAAGAATAAATTTTCCTTTTCTGTTTTTTGTTTGGTCCCGTAATCATGGCAGTAATTCATCTTAATTTGTTATAAGTGTGATCTAAACTGAATAGAAATCAAAAGAGAAACTTGAGATCTCCAATTTGGGCGCCAAAAGTTATGTGTTAAAACACAATGGAAAGTTTTGCCTATATTTCGCTTCGTTTAATTAAGATTGAATCCATCCAAATTGGTTGCCAAGCCAACTTGCACGGATTTACATAATTTTCTATAATTGTGATTGGCTTGTTCACATTTTTTGGCGCCCAAAAAGGGACTTAAGAGTAAGGATCAGCGAATTTAGCTATTACAAAAAAATCAACTTTGAATATTAAAACAAGTTAAAATATAAATTTTAGGTCTCCAATTTGGGCGCCAAAAGTTATGTATTAAAACACACATATTGCGCTTTGTTTACTTGAATGAGAATTGAAATCGTCCAAAATGGTTACCAAGGCAACTTAGACCGACTTACACAAGTTTCTAAAGGTTATGATTGGTGTGTTCAAAATGTTGGCACCTTCATATGGACTTAAGTGTAAGGACCAGCGTGTTCACTTATTATAAAAAAAAATAATATTGAATATTGATACAAGTGAAATTCGAGGGCTCCAGTTTGGGCGCCAAAAGTTTTGCCATTATTGCGCTTCTTTTAATTGAATCATGATTGAATCGAAATTACCCATATTTGTTATCAAGCCAACTTGGACCGATTTACATAAGTTTCTATAATTGTGACTGAGTATTATTAATTAATTTTATATTTATTATTTTAATTAAATATAGTAAAATTAATACTGAGTATTCAAACAAGTGAAAATCGAAATTTCAGGTTTCAAATTTGGGCGCCAAAAGTTACCTATTAAAATTCGTGGAAAATTGTGCCCATATTGCGCTTTCCTTAATTGAATTAAGATTAAAAATACGCAAATTGGTTATCAAGCCAACTTTGACAGATTTACATAAATTCCTTCAATAGTGACTGGTGTGCTCACATTTTTGGCGCCCAAATAGGGACTTAGGAATAAGGACCTTCGTATTCAGGAATACAAAAAAAAATATTGAAAAATTCAAGCCAGTGAAAAAATTCAAGTGAAAATAGAAATTTTATGTCTCAAGTTTGGGCGCCAAAAGTTATGTATTGAAACACCGTTGAAAGCTTTGCCCATATTGCCCTTCGTTTAAGAGAATTAAGATTGAAAGCACTCAAATTGGTTATCAAGCCAACTTTGACGGATCTACATAAGTTCCTTCAATTGTGGTTGGTGTCTTCCCATTTTTGGCGCCAAAGTAGGGACTTAGGAGTAAGGACCGTCGTATTCAGGTATACAAAAAAAATATTGAAAAATTCAAGCCAGTGAAAACAAATATTTCAAGTCCCCAATTTGGGAGTCAAAAGTTGTTACCATTACCAAGCCAACTTGGACAGATTTACATCAGTTTTTGTAATTATAATTGGCCTGTTCAAATTTTTGGCGCCCAGATAGTGACTTAAGTGTAAGGCTATGGCATTCATCTGTTACAAAAAAAAGTGATAATGAAAAATTCAAGTGAAAATAGAAATTTTATGTCTCAAGTTTGGCCGCCAAAAGTTATGTATTGAAACACCGTTGAAAGCTTTGCCCATATTGCCCTTCGTTTAAGAGAATTAAGATTGAAAGCACTCAAATTGGTTATCAAGCCAACTTTGACGGCTCTACATAAGTTCCTTCAATTGTGGTTGGTGTCTTCCCATTTTTGGCTCCCAAATAGGGACTTAGGAGTAAGGACCGTCGTATTCTGGTATACAAAAAAAAATATTGAAAAATTCAAGCCAGTGAAAACAAAAATTTCAAGTCCCCAATTTGGGAGCCACAAGTTTTTACCATTACCAAGCCAACTTGGACAGATTTACATAAGTTTTTATAATTATAATTGGCCTGTTCACATTTTTGGCGCGCAAATAGTGACTTAAGCGTAAGGCTATTGTATTCAGCAGTTACAAAAAAAATTCAAACAAGCGAAAATAGAAATTGTAGGTCTCCAGTTTGGGCGCCAAAAGTTTTGTATTGAAACACCATGGAAAGCTTTGCCCATATTGCGATTCTCTTAAGTGAATTAGGATTGAAAGCACGGAAATTGGTCAAATTATCAAGCCAACTTTGACGGGTTTAAATAAGTTTCTTCAATTGTGACTGGTGTGCTCACATTTTTGGCGCCCAAATAGGGACCTATTAGTAGTAAGGACCGTCGTGTTCTGGTATACAAAAAAAATATTGAAAAATTCAAGCCAGTGAAAATAAAAATTTCAAGTCCCCAATTTGGGAGCCAAAAGTGGTTACCAAGCCAACTTGGACAGATTTACATAAGTTTTTGTAATTATAATTGGTCTGTTTACGTTTTTGGCGCCCAAATAGTGACTTAGGTGTAAGGCTATTGTATTCAGTTGTTGCAAAAAAAGTAATAACGAAAAATTTAAACAAGTGAAAATAGAAATTTTAGGTTTCCACTTTGGGCGCCAAAAGTTATGTATTGAAACACCATGGAAAATTTTGCCCATATTGGCCTTCGTTTAAAAGAATTAAGATTGAAAGCATTCAAATTGGTTATCAAGCCAACTTTTACGGATTTACATAAGTTCCTTCAATTGTGATTGGTGTGTTCACATTTTTGGCGCCCAAATAGGGACTTAGGAGTAAGGACCGTCGTGTTCTGGTATACAAAAAAAAATATTGACAAATTCAAGCCAGTGAAAATAAAAATTTCAAGTCCCCAATTTGGGAGCCAAAGTGGTTACCAAGCCAACTTGGACAGATTTACATAAGTTTTTGTAATTATAATTGGTCTGTTCACGTTTTTGGCGCCCAAATAGTGACTGAAGCGTAAGGCTATTGTATTCAGCTGTTGCGAAAAAAGTAATAACGAAAAATTTAAACAAGTGAAAATAGAAATTTTAGGTCTCCAGTTTGGGCGTCAAAAGTTATGTATTGAAACACCATGGAAAGGTTTGCCCATATTGTGTTTCGTTTAGTTCAATTTAGAGTGAAACTTAAGACTTAAGAGTAAAATCCAGCGTATTCAGCTATTACAAAAAAATAATGATATCGAATATTCATGTCAAAATGGAAATTTCAAGTCTCCAATTTGGGCGCCAAAAGTTATGTATTAAAACATCATGGAAAGTTTTGCCCATATTGCACTTTGTTTAATTGAATTAAGGATGAATCTACCCAAAAGGTCAAATGGGGACTTAAGAGTGAGGAGCAGAGTATTAATTTTTATATAAAAAAAAGTTATATCGAATATTCAAACAAGTGCAACTTACCATGAACTACCGACTATTTAACAAAATTAATCGAAATTGGATTTATTGGTTTTGCTCATTCAAAACTTAGTTAAAATTAGAGGCTGTTAATATTTCTGTTGTGTTTTACTGCCCTGAAGACGACCTAATATAAGTCGAAACGTCGGTAAAGTTGGGGGACTGATTCCTCTTTTTCTATATTGGCCTCTGTGCCAACAACAAGGACTGAATTCTATTAAATTACCTTGTTTTTTGTCAAAATCCTCGATTTAACTTCAGCTAAGAGTATAAAATCCGACCTTAGCAAGATGATTTTGAGCTAAGTTTGACAGTAATTAGAACAGCAGAAGTGCAAAAATATATTTTATGGCATTACAGGATATACCAATTATGAGTTGTATTTTTGGTTTTAGGTTTTGGTTATTAGTTTTATTTTTGCATGTAAAAATTACCTATTTTATAACGAAATATTTTTTAAAATTATCACTGCAGCGTGAACGGTGTCAACCAGAAGGCCCGAGACTTCTCCACCATTAAAATCTGTTTTCTCCTTGAAAGTAGATTTTTTTTTTATTTTACTTTTAAGAATTAAAAAATTTGACTTACTTTGAATCTGCCAATTCAAAGCATAGTCTTAGCAAGTGTCGGACTTTTTATGGCTTTTGACAATAATGTAAATGAAAGGCCAAGTTTTATTGCTCTTACAGGATTCGAAGCCACCAGCTTATTGAGCACTTACCTGAAAAGAAAAGTTTGAATCCGGCTGAAGGTGTAAAACTTTTTTTAATAATTATGTTTACAAAAGCCATTAAATCTATTGTTAAATTTATTGTCAGCTGTAGTTTTTTTTATTAGCAATTTGAAAATGGTTTAATCTTATTCTTTTTTTTTGTTGTCGATTCTATGCTCTTTTGAATTTGCGTGGTTTTACTTTTTCAACTCCAAATTAGAAAAGAGAGAAGAAGAACGAGACATATAGAGGAAAAGTGGATCTATTGAATTCCACACATTGATACCCCAAAGACTGTTCTCTATCCCAGGAAGTATTAAAGTTTAGAATCCACTTTCTTAGTCAAATCAGAAAAGTCATCACTCACTCCTAATCCAAGAGTTCTATTAACACCATTCTGTATATTTTTGTGATATTATTAATTGGAGAAGACGTAGTTTCTATGCATTCTCAAAATGTATGTCTGTAATTATTATTATATGAGTTATTAAGCATTCCGATGTCACTATATATATTTTTCCGTGATTAATTCTTAAATATGTTTAATCGTTTTATTTTATAAATAAACGAAAAACTTTTTCTCCAAATATCAACAAACGAGCTGTGGGGGCATGACGCCGATCAGGAAAATGTGTGTATACTAAATTGGCCGACGAGTTTTACGTAAGTACGTAATGCGGATTACTCAGCTTTCAGGTATTCTCAAAAAAAAATCATAAAGTGGTTTATTTTTTCGGCAAGCACAGTTGAACTTGGACTCAAACGTCCTTTTAGGGATTTTTTAAAGATTCTTCCGCACTTAATGTTATTTAGAATTCCCAATTTTTGTTCCAAACGACTTAAACAAATGACTTGCATAAGTCGAACCCCTGCTGAGAAATGTTTTAAGAAATTTAAAAAAAAAAAACTGGAAAAAGAAAATTTAAAAAAATCCGGGAAAAATTTCAGGTACCATTATGTTATAGTTCAGGATATCTGAAATTTATTATTTTTTAGTTTCTTATTATTCTTTAAAATAAAAAAGTTGTGAAATATTGGTTGACTTTTTTTTGTGCTGATTCGGCTTAACAAATGGTTGATTTATAATAATAATAATAATAATAATATATTTATTGCCAACAAGATTAACATCGTTAACATAGCAACGTCTGACAGAGAGAGAGAGAGAAGGGAAGGACTGGAGAAGGATAGAGGGCAAAGCAGGTAAAGGGGAGGAGAGAGTTGTTTCATGAAGTATTTGAACATCTAACATGACAGTGGTTTTGCCTGGTACATACATACATAGCATACAAATATACCGAAATATCTGACTCTAACCACAATCACAACACTCACGCGTGTGTTAGTGTAATAATAGGGAAACAATTTGATTTGATTCATTTACTGAGTGAAATCAAAAGAATAAAAGCATTTATCGATCAAAAAATGTGTCAATGTTCGTTTGAAGGTTGACTGATTATCCTCATCCCTGATGGTCTTTGGCAGCATATTGAAGGCTTTCATTGCCCTGTAGTATGGGCCTCTTTTGAAATATGAGGAGTTGTGCAGGGGTACCCTAAGGCTGTTTGCGTTTCTAGTTGTTCATTATATATATCTGAATTTTGAGTGAACAAATGAAAGTGTTTTCGCACAAAGGTTACCAGCGACAAGAAATATAGGGATGGAACAGTAAGAAGTTTCATTGCTTTAAAGTGATGTCTGCATGAGTCTCTAGGGTGAAGTTTCAGTATGCATCTTAGGATGCGTTTTTGTGTAACAAATATGTTGTGTGCATTTCTACTGGATCCCCAAAAGAGAATACTATAAGATATAATTGACTGTGCCCCAGCATAGTATATTTGGATTATGGTGGCATGTGATAGGTAGTCTCTGAGTCTCCGTACTAGAGCGCAGAAGCTGTTAAATCTACCTACCAGTACCTGAATGTGATCATCATAGTTTAGCGTTGGGTCTACTGTAATGCCCAAGAATTTTATTTCTTTGGCTACGGGAAGAGACCTGCCATCCACCCCAACATACAGCGACTCGCAAGTATTAATCGTCTTGGTAAATGTCATAAGGCCAGTTTTGTCACAATTCAGCCTCAGC
Organism: Taphrorychus bicolor; assembly: GCA_951812265.1. Taxonomy (NCBI): domain Eukaryota; kingdom Metazoa; phylum Arthropoda; class Insecta; order Coleoptera; family Curculionidae; genus Taphrorychus; species Taphrorychus bicolor. The sequence continues at coordinate 14,904,901 of OX638307.1, forward strand.
CCACTCGCCAGGCACCAATCCCGCATCGCCACCACTACACCCGAACAGCCCACCGACAAGCCAGCAAGATCAGCCCCCACCAGCACTACCGAAGTATCGTCGGCATACTGGCAGACACGACCCCCCAGCCGAGCCCCCAGACCATTCACATACAGCAGAAACAGCACGGGACCCAGAATGGAGCCCTGCGGCACCCCCCGCCGCATCGTCACAGGATTAGACAGGACATGGCCGCCCCCCGAGGGAACCGAGACTACCTGCTGTCTATCTGTCAAGTAGGATTCTATGACCGAGGCAAATACCCCTTCGTATTCCATACGCAGCCAGTCTGGACAACAATAGACCGTGATCCAAAGTGTCGAAAGCCTTTGAGAAATCAAAAAACAGTCCTGCCACCTTTTCATTTCTGTCCACATTCTCTATTATATATGAGATAACATTGAATAACGCCAGTTGTGTGGATCTATTTGGCATGAAGCCATACTGGTGTTCAGCCACTATTGCATGGTGTTGTAGAAAATCCATAAGCCTACCGTAAATGACCCTCTCAAAGATCTTCGACACTGAGGAGAGGAGGGAGATCGGTCTATAATTATTTATGTCTTTTTTGTCGCCCTTCTTGTGGATCGGGACAACCTTGGCGCGCTTTAATGCGTCTGGGAAAAGCCCGTTACTAAAGCATTCATTTATGATGTGTGCCAGTGGAGCTGAGATGTGAGAAGCAGCGCGTTTGATTGTTACAATAGGAAACTCGTCCAAACCTGCCGAGTATTTATTTGGGAGGTCCATTGTGATTCTAAATATTTCGCGATCATCGACCGGTCTAAGAAATATTGAGATGGGACTCTCCACCACAGCTCCAGTATTGCAATCCGGAGGGGCCGGTCCAAAGATGTTAAATTTGTCTGAGAGCAAGTTTGCCACGATAGTTGGGTCTTCTATTAAGAGATTATTATTTTTCAGGATTATATTATTACTTTCTTTACTTGATGTTAGATTTTTAAAGATACCCCAAGCAGTTTTGGTTTTATTTTTTGAGTTTGCAATAGTATTTTCATTTAGTGTTATTTGATATTGGGCAAGAAATTTTCTATAGTTTTTTCTTTCTATTTTGTACATGTCCAAGTTTGCTTGACTATTGGTAATTTTGTACCATACGTACATGTCCTTAACACGCTGAGCATACTCTTTTATTTCCTTGGTAATCCAAGGTTTATCTTTTTGCGCCCTACATGAGCTAAGTGGAAAGGCCTGGTTGAAGTGGAAATAGAGGATATTGTAAAATATGTCATACTTTAGAGTCACATCATGTTCCATATAGATCCCAGTTTTCACCTGTTAAGTAGTTGATAAACAGTTCTGTATTTGTATCATTAAAAAAACGTTTTTTTTGGCATTTTGCCTTAGTTTGTTTGTTTGTAGATAGGACCCTTATGGTTTGACCATAATGGTCAGATATGTTTGTGATATATATGTCTCCTCTTACTGTTCCCATGGGGATGTTACTAAATATATTGTCTACTTGTGTCCCAGTGCCCCGTCCAGCTCTAGTGATACCCCTAACATTGGATGACAGTCCAAAGCTTGATAGCATTTGAGTTATCAAGTTTGAATTAGGACAATCAATCAGGAAATCTACATTAAAGTCACCGCACACTAAGATATACGCGTTTTGTTTATAAATTTCATCTAGTAAGTCATATAGATTACCTACAAATATGTCTAAGTTGCCTGTTGGTGAGCGGTACAATGTATCAATAGTGTAGGAATGGCGGTTGGCTTCATAGGTAATGGCGCTATTTTCAAAGTGTTTTTCTTGAGGTGTTGTTCGGGCATGGATTGCCTGTGGCGTCAGGAGGTTCTTTCTGCCATAGATCGCCGTACCCCCTCCCCTAAATTCGGATCTTGAAGAGTAGGTGGCCATGTTATATCCCGTCAGCTGTAGTTGTTCCAGGTCTCGGTTCTGAAGCCAGTGTTCCGTAACGCAGAAGATATCCGGGTCAACTTCAGAAAGGGCAACCGCGACTTCCTGGGTCTTATTATTAAGGCTTTGAACATTCCAGTGTAGGATGGTTGGTGCACACAGGTGCTGTACATTGTTTTTTGAGACATTTCTCATCTTGCCAGTATTCTTGCTGTTTTCCTTAAGATGTTGTTCTATGCTGTTTCCGTTTGTATTGGTGGTGTTTTGGAATAATCTAAAAAATTTCGGCCTAGCCCAAAGTGGAATCTTTGGAAGGTTAGACCATTGGGCCAGAAATCTGGATTATCAATCACTTCCTTATATTCATAGGCAACACCGACCATAAAGAACTTTTTGCTCCCTCTTTGTATTTTAGGAACACATTGTTTGACGCTTATTTTGTCCGTTGCAATTTTTCCATGTTTTGTTATGTGGCTTGTGATTTTTTCTTCAGTTACATGTTCTGGCAATTTCTTGAGGAAATTCCATGCTTTTTTACCCTCGTTTGAATTTGCCTCAAACTCAAGTTCGCCTGTTCGGTTTCGCTGCATCTGGTTTCTTTTTCTTAGCTCGTGCCATCTCTGTTTGTTTTATGTATATTTAAAGTATAGTGGAAAATAATATTGGTTCTCTATATTATAAAAAAAAATGTGGAATGTGAATTTACATTCATTAACTCAAATATATAATTTACAATGTTATATTTTGACGTCAATGATGCCTCTGCAATTCTATACTATTCTATACCGTAAACCGCCAACAATGCTGGAATTCTGTCGTTTGCAACGTAGCTCCGAAAGGTGAAAGGTAACAGTTTAATAACCATAAAATTATAAAATTTCTGCAAGAATACCCCTAAACTGCTTACGCATTTCAGAAAGACGTATACAACATTATTTCAATTGTAAATTTATCTCAATTCAATTTAGTTGTAAACTAACTGCATGTGCTTAGCTGCAATGTAACTTATTTGAGTTTGTATAATAAAACCACTTACTTCTGTAAGGAACAGGTGGTCTGAGGTTGACGTAAATAAGATAGCCTTTTCTAAGGGGCTCGGTCACCTTTAGAGTCCTACTTCCCGACTGAAACTTCCTAAAAGGTCAGTGCATGTGTTCCATAAAAATATATTCATCGAACAAATTGAAACTTCATAAACAGTGTTTAAAGGGAATGATATCCCCCTAATGGTTGCTTTAGCTGTATTTTAATATCTGCAGGGCGTTTTTTCAAAAGACAACTCAGACAATATAAAAAATCATGAAAGTTGAATTTGTTTGAATTTTTTTTATATCGTTTTAAATGGGGCCTTAAATTGCCTTAAAAAAAGCTCAGTGATCCTGATTTGAGTTGGGATCAAAGTAATCGAACTAGAACACTAGACTCGCTTTGCGACCGGTGTGGAATATACAGAGGAATATCAGACAATACTTTAACTAAAATTTTGCGGCAAACTTCACAGTAGGATAGAACGATCACAGGAACACCACCCTCTTCCTTTGAAAGTGGTGCTCTTCTTCAGAACAGTGAAACTTTATACACGCCTTTTCGAGCAGTGAAGTGATATTTTTTTCCAGAGATTGTGGTGTGTTGTAGGGCCAATCGTTCTCCAAATTTCTCTATTTTGAGGGTTTCACTTCATTGACACCAAATAGCATATTCCAGTCTATAGAAACATGCATTAGATTAAACCCATCATGACGTACAAAAGAGAAATCCGGGCGGATACGAAATAAAACCAAAAGTAAGCTAACAGTAGCTGAAATGAAGAACTGTAAAGGGAAAAAGCTGATGATATTTTCATGGATGGCAGCAGGCTATGGAAAGAAACCCGCAAGGCAGCAGATCATGGAAAGGATGAGGAAGCAGTCGGAAAAGGAAATTACCAATAAACCGCGAACACGTTGGAAAGCACTTATTCCACTCAGGATAATGAGTTCAGTAACATCAATAATTAACTTAACAAAAATATAGTTTATACTTGCAGTTTAAACTTGCAGTCCAAGCTCTAAAAAGCAGCTTCAATAAGACAAATTATAATCAACAATAACGATGTGTGAGTTCTTTAGGTTTTCAGTTCTAATAGCAATAAATCATGGATCATCAAAGGGGGCACATAACTATAGATTTTCGAGTTCGGGTCTCGAGATTCTTCTTAAGTCGTGTGCTTTAAAGATCATGAAGCACACAATAGACTGTACCGTCTACAAAATCGCATTTAAAGAACTATTTCCTAACATGAATCGTCAACTTGAGGAAGATTTCTTTAAAATATATGAAAGAGAGCCTTATCAGCAAAAATGTAAAGATTACCTACCACAAGACTGGATATCCAAGATTTGGAGAGTGTAAGCATTATCCGTACATGCCTTTCTCCAAATCGCTAACATAAACTACAAACATTTTATAAAATCTTGAGGAATATCAGCCTGTGTGTGCTGCATAATTTTGTTTTAAGTAAAAGCTCTATGTGTATGCCCACCTTTAGGCTAAGAAGATTGGATTTTTTGGCCTAAATTTGGCTGGCAAATAATCTACCAGAAGACGTTAGTTCTTTACCAAATATAACCTTGGCAGGGGTATGTCCTGTCGTGTTATGCACTGCACCTCTGTAAGCCATCATTAGAAGAGGCAGACATTTGTCCCAATCTTTCTGGTGGTCCGCTACCATTTTGCAGGTATTGCAGAGTGGAGTTGTCCTTGTTTTGCGGATTCCCAGAAGTTCCTTGATTTTCTTGAAAAGTTGCGATTGAAAATTCAGTCCCTGGTCCGAATGAGGCTCTAATGATACGCCAAGTCTACTGAAGAATTCGTCAAACCAAGACCCTTGTCACGGTGTTAGTTTCCTGATTTGGTAGTGCATGAGCTTCAGGCCATTTACTGCAATAATTCATGGCAACTAAGATGTATTTCTTGCCATCGTCCGTTTCTGGAAAAGGACCTTCCACGTCGATCACAATTCTTTCAAATGGGGCGTCAACATTGTATTGCTTCATTTGCCTCCTAGTCTTTCTTTCTGGTTGTTTTATGGAGCACCAGGTATCACAATTTCTGCACCACTCTTCGACATCATCTCAGCAACTGACCCATTAGCACCTTTCCCGAATTCTATCCAGGGCCTTATTCACTCCAAAATGGCGTCCAGACACTCCATTGTGCATTTCTCGGAAGATATGTTTCCGCCTACTTTCTGGTACGAGAAACTGGAGCGTGGAGCTTTTCCCGTTGGGGCTTTCCCAAGTCCTCTTCAGTAAACCATTTTGAATCGCGAAGGAATCCCATTGAGCCCACATAGCTTTTACTTCCGGGCTCTTATCTGGTATGTCCTTCCAATCAGGTCTTTGATTTTCTAACTTCCTTTGACGCATTAGCCCCACAACATTAGCGGTTGTTTGTTCGACCTTCATTTGTTCAGTAGTACAATGTTCATCGATGTTCCTGGTTCTCTGGATAATGCATCTGCGTTACCATGAGATCTGCCTGGACAATGTTCAATATTGCCAGAGATGATGAGGCTTCTTCCAAGCTGTCGAATCCTAATGATCCTGGGGACTTCCGTGGGGGCAGTCAGCGTTCGCCCCTTCACACTGATTGGTCTTAGTTTTCCGTCTGACTCCTTTCCCGTCGAACGCGACAGTCCCTTTTAAAATGGCCCATTCTGCCGCAGTTGAAACAAGATCCGGGTTTCTTAAGATCGGCATTTCGGTCCATATTTCTTTTGTAACCAATGTCTTGTGCCCTGCACCTTGATTAGTCGAAATATGAAGTCATTTGCTTCCTGAATTTACGCTGATCGTCCAGCAATTGCTTTAAGTTTGAATTTGGCTGCAGCTCTTCGTGTACGTCAACTATTCTAACTCTGTGGCCCGTATTTATTCTCGACGCCTCATACTCCAATGATCGAATTCATGCCTCATTTTCACTGGAAGGACGAGTCAACCGCAACTGGCATTTCATTTCACTGTCCCGAACTCCTTCGATAAACTGCTGGACTGATAACTGAAAATCTTATCAAACGCTCAATGTCCGCTCAAAATTCCTGTAGGTTTTCGCCTGGCTTCTGCTCCCTCATCCGTAGTTCTGTCTGGTAGATTATTTCGCAATGAGTATTACCAAACCTCCGCTCTAACGCCGCGGCAATTGCGTTGTAATTACACTTTTCAGTGGTCGACAATGTAGACATGATGTCTGCAGCCTTCCTCTCAAAGCTACTAAAAGATCAGTAGCTTTGTCCGAATCTGTCCATCCATTTTTAACTGATGCCGCTTCAAACTGGTCTTTTTAAATGCTCCAAGAAGTAGTGCCGTCAAAAACTGAAAGCCTAGTAATGTTTAGTCACCCACCGGTTGAAGCTGGCCCACTTCGACCTGTTTCCCAGATCCGCCACCGTTCTTCTAACTCCGTCATTTTCATCTCGACTTCATGTTTGACTTGATCTACGTCTTGTTTGACTTCAGTCATTTTGGTTGAGACAACTTCATGCAACTCGCGACGACCATCCTTGAAGTTGCCTTTGTTTTATCCTTTTTCTCAAGTTTCCTTTGTTTTTCTTATTCTTCCTGAAAATTCCTTTGTTCCTCTTTGTACTTTTTCAGCATTGCCATAAGTGCTGCCAGTTGTTCATCCATGATTTTTGTCGTAAATCGAGTATATGGCATGTAGAAAACACCAAAGTTCTTGCACTGTCCTTACCACGCAAAATTCCATGCGTGCGACGACTCCTTTGTCCGTACAGTCACAAATTTGACGAAAATTATCCTACTTGTGACACCAGTTGTTATGGGATACGGGTTCCAATAATTTATTGTCAATTAACTACACACTTTTATTTACTTTTAATATTACAACACGATTAAAACACAATTACTCTCTAACAATTCTCACTGTTCGCTTGTCCGCTTATTTCGCTTATTTACTTGACTGCACTATCTATTCGATCCCATCTCGCGCGGCTCGCTGGTTTATATACCCGGCCTGAACACACTCTCGTACTTTCGAGAACGGAAGCTAATGTTGCCGGTTCTCGGTTATTCTAGATGGGTTCCCGGGGTCGCGGTCGCGCTCGGCGTTGCCGCTTCGGCCCGAATGTCTGTGGACCGACGGTTGGACGTAACATTACATATATGATATTAATTTTTGACTGAGTATTTTGTTTGTCAGTCTGGCAATAATAACAAGAAACGAAATTTAGTTCAGGTTAGTGTGTGTCGCCGAGTATTAGTCACTTCATCAGACTTTCAAGTTTGAAAATAGCGAACTCCAAGTCAACAATCTCAAATTTTGAGATTTTTGAGAAAATCTGAGACTGTTACAAAACAATACAAAATGTGTTATTTCTTCATCGAATGTCGAAATTTAGTTTGTAGATTAAACAATATTTTATTGTATATTTTATGCAGTAGAATAAATCTCTTAGATGTGTAAGGAGTTACTTCGCTCATCTGATTGAGTAATTATGGAGTAAAACCGAGTGCCACTTTGTCAGCAATTTTACTGAATAAGTGTTGTGAATGAGTTTGTTTTACTCAATGCAAAGTGTGATTTTTCCCTATTGAATGAGTAATATTAATTTTTGACTGAGTATTTCGTTTTTCAGTCTCGTAATACTAAAAAGCGTAATTATGAAGTAAAACCGAGTGGTCACTTTTGTCAGCTTTGTATGAGACAATTTTATTGATTCTATGTTGTAAATGATGTTTTTACTCAATGCAAAAGGTGATATTTCTTCATCAAATGAATTATATTAATTTTTGTTTGTCAGTCTCAGTCAGACAAAACGAAATTTAGTTTGTGGACTAAATAATATTTTATTGCATATTTTATGCAGTAGCATTGTTAATAAATCTCCTGGGTATGTAAGTAGTTACTTTCCTCATCTAAATGAGCAATTACGGAGTAAAACCAATTGTTGTATTTCTCCTTCGAATGAGTAATATTAGTCCTTGAATGAGCATTTTGTTTGCCTGTCTGATAATATTAACAAGAAAATATGAAATTTAATTTCTAAGACGAACATCCTTTGTCGCCGAATATAGCCTTGAAGAAGAGGTGAATTAAACGTCGAAACGTTGGCCGTTATTCAACCGACAAGGGAGTTTTATTTGTCCTATACCTGCAAAACCTTACATCTATAAATTGAGAGGACGCAATACATTATCATCATCATTGTTAATAAGTCTCTTGGATTTGCAAAAAAATACTTTCGCTAGTCCAAAACCAAACCTCTATCAATATAACCGCTTGGATATGTTAATTGTTAATGTTAGTTTCACTACACTCTAAATAGAGTCTCAAATCTCAGTCTAGAGAAGAACCCTACATTTGAAGTATATTACATTGTTCATCAGTCAAAATCTTCAGTTTAAGTTCAGGTCGAGTTTAAACTGAAGACTAAATTGACTGACTGTATCTACGTAACATATTTAAAGTTCCAAGTATCGATCCATGTGGCTTATTGCCTGCAACGATGTATATAAACTCCACCGGGGGTAATAAAAATGACGTTCCAACCCCAAAAGTAAATTGTATTAGGAATCTGAGAAAAACAAGGCACACCGTTCCAGGAACGTCCATAGCCTATTGACGGTTTCCCGATTGATGGAGAACAATTATTATTAGAGTTTTTCTTGAAATCGAACTAATTAGTGTTGGCAGTAAGCCGTAAATTTTAACCCTTTGCGAGCACCAAATTAATGATGCAGTTTGCAGAGCTATTAGTAGTACTCAGTATAGATGAAAATAGGTTTCATATGTGGAAAACCTGCTAAGATGCGGTCATTACATTTGTTCCACTCTATAAAATCCCCCTTTTACCGACAGCATGGATGGATTTTCATAAATAATGTAGCTAAAGCTTGACATATCCTTAATTCCATTTTTAACTAGTTTTATTTATAAATCTGACTTCCTATAAGATTACGCAGAAAAATGCGATTTGTGCGAGTTTTTCCCAAGCACCAAAGGTTGAACCCAGTGAACCATAATCAAATAATAATTCTGGTCCAAGTAAAAATTACACTTAATAAGGGTGCTTGCTGTTACTTATTACGAGAGCGTACTTAGTAAAAGTAACATTCATGTTTGATGGCGTCACAGTATATCTGCATGGAATTTCCAATAGTTAAACAGCATGACCGTACATATTATTTACTATCCGGACATAAACAGATGTATCTTAATCATATCATTACGCGAACACTTCTGCATAGAAACAATAGACCTTCAGGTAATTAAAACATTAACTACTACTGGCAACCAAGAATTTTGAAATTTTCCGCAAATGTGGTTTGTTTTTCTTCGTATAAAGATTTTAAAATAGACAAAGAAATATTTATGGAAGTATTTGTTTGCAGTATATTTGGATATAGGAAGTAAGCTCAGAATCTGAAGTCTGGTTTTGATGGATTTGACCGCAGGTACCATCAACACATTCCTTCATCTTCTTTTCGCAGATTTAACTCGGCATTTAAATCTCATGCCCCTGGTGATTGAGGAATTTGGTAGGATTTGTCACCTCAATTGTTGAATTTGGACCTTAGTTTTCTAAGCAACTTCAGTTCCATCATTGAAGTTTCTCAGAAGACTGTTGAAGGTCTTTGAATCCATATGTCTGTATGTTTTGTTAATTTGTAGTTTCCTATAGGTTTTATCTTCTCATTTCACCCTCTCAAAAAACTTCTACAAATGACCTACATGTTTATTCTGCTTAACACTTTTCCTTATTGTATATTTTTTAAGGAAGTAGGTTAGTTTTTTCACTTCTCAAACGAACAGAAAACCATATTTTGAGCTTATCAAGAAGAAGAGAAGCTAAAAGTGGATTATATTGTAGGAAAACTATCCCTAGCCCTCCTTTAGACGACTTTAAAAATAGAAGAAAAGACTGTTCTGTACTAAATATTGTTACGCCCGACCGTCGGTCCACAGAGATTGGGGCCGAAGCGGCAACGCCGAGCGCCGACCGCGACCCCCGAAATTCATCTAGAGTAAATGAGAACCGGGAACAGTCCCCTCCATTCTCGAAAGTACGAGAGTGTGTTCAGGCCGGGTGTTCAAACCAGCGAGCCGCGCGAGATGGGATCGAATAGGTAGTGCAGTGTAGTAAATAAGCGAAATAAACGGACAAGCGAACAGTGCGAATTGTTAGTACAGAGTAATTGTGTTTTAATCGTGTTGTAATAATTAAAAGTAAATAAAAGTGTGTAGTTAATTCACTAATTTCATTTGCTGGAAAACTAAGCCCAGTCAGTGTGAAGGGGCGAACGCTGACTGGCTCCACGGAAGCCCCCACGATCATTAGATTGGACAGCTTGGAAGAACCCTCACCATCCCTGGCAAGATTGAACATAGTCCAGGCAGATCTCATGGTAATGCAGATGCATTATCACGCAGGCCTTGTATAGGGGAATGTCGACACTCCCAATGAGTAGAGCAACGAGAAGGACCAAGCATTCTTAGGAGAACCAGGATTGACGTCGACGAACATTGGACCATTGAACAAATGAAGGTCGAACAAAGAACCGATAATGCTGTGGGTTTAATATGTCAATGGAAGTTGACAAATCAAAGACCTGATTGGAAGGACATAGCAGATAAAAGCCCGGAAGTAAAAGCTATGTGGGTTCAATGGGATTCCTTGGCGATTCAGAATGGTTTACTGAAAAGAACTTGGGAAAGCCCCGACGGGAAAAGTGCCACACTCCAGCTTGTCGTACCAGAAAGTAGACGGGAAGGTGTCTTGCGAGAAATGCACAATGTAGAGTCTGAAGGCCATTTTGTGTGTGTAACTAGTGAATAAGACCCTGGACAGAGTTCAGGACTGGGCGAATTGCCGAGATGACGCCGAAGAGTGGTGCAGAAATTGTGATACCTGCTGCTCCGTAAAAGGACCCCAAAGAAAGACTAGGGGGCAAATGAAGCAATACAATGTCGGCGCCCCATTTGAAAGAATTGCGATCGACGTGGCATGTCCTTTTCCAGAAACGGACGATGGCAAAAAATACATCTTAGTTGCCATGGATTATTTCAGTAAATGGCCTGAAGCTTATGCACTACCAAATCAGGAAACTAACATCGTGGCAAGGGTCTTGGTTGACGAATTCTTCAGTAGATTCGGCGTACCATTAGAGCTTCATTCGGATCAGGGACGGAATTTTGAATCGCAACTTTCTAAGGAGATCATGGAACTTCTGGGAATCCGCAAAACCAGGACAACTCCGCTCCATCCACAATCAGATGCCATGGTCGAGCGTTTTAATCGAACCATGGAATACCTCTTACAAATGGTAGCGGACCACCAGAAAGGTTGGGACAAATTTCTGCCTGTTCTAATGATGGCTTATAGAGGTGCATAACAAAACAGGACATACCCCTGCCAAAGTTATATTTGGCAAAGAACCTCGTCTTCCGGTAGATTTGGTGTACGGATCACCAGAAGAACCGGTGCAAGATGTCCAGAACTATGCTGATGAACTTCGAGAAAGATTAAAGGAAATCCATCGGAACGTGAGGACAAAGATAAAGATTGCCAGCGATCGGATGAAAGCCAGATATAACATACAGGCGAATTCTGCAGGATTTAAGGCAGGTGAGTTGGTTTGGCTGTATAATCCACAGAGAAAGAAAGGAAAGTCCCTCAAGTTGTCTCCAAGGTGGGAGGTTCCATATACAGTCATTAAACGGATCAACGACGTGTTTTACAGGATCCAACATACCCCTAGAGCCAAGATGAAAGTGGTTCATCTTGAAAGGTTAAAGACTTACATTCAATGTTACGCCCGACCGTCGGTCCACAGAGATTCGGGCTGAAGCGGCAACGCCGAGCGCCGACCGTGAGCCCGGGAACCCATCTAGAATAAACGAGAACCGGGAACAGTCGCCTCCTTTCTCGAAAGTACGAGAGTGTGTTCATTCCGGGTATATAAACAAGCGAGCCGCGCGAGATGGGATCTAATAGATAGTGCAGTGTAGTAAATAAGCGAAATAAGCGGACAAGCGAACAGTGCGAATTGTTAGTAGAGAGTAATTGTGTTTTAATCGTGTTGTAATAGTTAAAAGTAAATAAAAGTTTGTAGTTAATTGACGATACATTATTGGAACCCTTATCCCGTAACACTATAGAAAATTAATAACATGAATGATAACAACACAAAATACGTTGCCTCTACAATGTGCGAAACTGTATTACACAATTTAATGATTTACAAGGCAGACACAGAATGCAAAATGATAGATTTGAAAAGTGATTTGTTCAATTTTGTCGCCTTCGTTAATATACAGGGTTAGTCAAATTCGCCCCTTATCACTGGGATCTCGTAATCAGTAAAAGATGCAAGTTCAGTTAAATCAATGCAAAGTTGCGCATTGGCGTGCAGATGGTAAAGGCATTTTAAAAATTCATAATTTTTTACTTTCGAAGATATTCGAAAAAAAATCAAAATTTACGAAAATCATTTCTGTTTTTCCTGAGCTTATTCAAAGCGAGATTCTAAAATACTTACTTTTCTTCGCTACATTTTTATTATAATTTATGTCCTTTTTAACGACTTATTTACTTTTACACAGTTTATACCGGTTAATCAAATTCGTCGATTCCGAGATTCAAATCATTGAAATCTCGGAAACCGTAAGAGATACAAATTAGATTAAATTGGAAAAAATGTGCCAATTATGATCCTCGAGAATAAAATGCTGTTTTAAAATTTTCAAAACTCTAATTGGTTACGAAAATATTTGAAAAAAGTAAAAATTTTCTATTATTGGTTTTATTTTTTTCCGGTACTTATTTGAAGAGATTTTCAGATAAAAAAAGAGTTCAAAAAATATTATAAAAAAGATAGAAAACATATTATAAAAAAAAATTGTTTTCAAAAAACCGAACTTGATGATGCCTAAGAAAATTCGAAACTTTGGACTAAAATTGAACAACACTGTAATGTGGAGAGGAAAAGTCTGCACCACAGTAACTTTGTTCCATTTAAACTGAATTCGTATCTCTAATGGTTTCCGACATCTAAAAGATAAGCGGCGAATTTGAATAACCCTGTATCCTGGACCCAAATTTATAATACAAAGTGGATATTGAACACCTAAAACTTAGCTAAAAAACTTCTTTTCTTTTCGAGTTATGCCATTTATCACCTTTACTATCTGACGCATGAAACTCAAAAATTCGACTTCGAACATAATCCATTTATAATTTCTCTCTTTACAACCAAAAATTTGGGAAAATAAAACTGAAAAAAACCAACTTAATTTGTATCAAAATGCACTGAAAATGAGGACAGAATGGAAGAGAAAATGTATGGGACGTGCAAATCTTTATTATTAAAAGTTTTTAGCCGACCGGTTTCGATTCTGAGGCCATCATCAGCGTCCAAAATTCGTGAAACATGAAACTTCGAAACAAAAATCCATCGCGCCATATATCCCACCACGAAGAACTGAAGAAATTTGAATACAAGGCACGACAGTTAAATGTTTTTTTTTGTTTAACGTTTTGTATGGAGCATCTCAGCAGCTTTCGATGCATGGAAAATTTGATTCTCAAAACATAATTCATTTACACCCAAAAATATGGAAAAATAAACTGAAAAAATCAACTAAATTTGTATCAGAATGCTTTGAAAAATAATACTTTTTGCTGCCCAACTTTATTTTTAACACATTTTTGGCGCCCATATTGGAGGTTTTTTCAATTCTCCGATATGGGCTCCAATTTTAAAATACCTTAATTTTTCGCTGCTTTGAACTCAAAAAAAATTCGATAGTGGAACACAATTATTTACTTAATCCCGTGACGTCCAAAACAAATATATAAAAAAATTGTTCAACTAACTAAAAAAACATCAACTAAATTTTTCATCCAAAAGTCTCTAGAAACCTTAAATATCAAAAATTGTTTATTAATTTTGGAAACTTTGAAGGGAAGAAAAAATGAATGAAATAAATAAATGTTTTATCAAAAGACTTAAGCGGACCAGTTTCGGCTCTTAGGTCATCATCATTGTTCAAAATTTGTCGAACATCAAATTTCTATTATGCTAATAAAAATTAGCACAAATATATTTGTTTTTTCTTCCCTTCAATCTTTTAATATTCCCTTTCAAAGTTAAACTTGATAGTGATAACCCATTTTCAGTTTAAACTCGAAAACTCGATCGTGAAGTCGATGAAACTCGAAAATTGTGAAAAATCTTTTATTTTTACGAGAGCTTTTAACACATTTTTCTCTGTTAACTGAACTTAGCAGGGACTAATACACAAAGACATAACAGAAAATAATATATATGACATTAACATCTCAGTTTCAGCCGCTTTTATGTTTGGAATTGGATCGTGAAAATAGAAATTATGTGTCTTCTTTCATAATGTAGAAATAGACAAAATATTACTAAAAAACTCCTCATAAAAAACTCCTCATTCAGAAAAAGAAAATAACAACAATACATGTCGAAAATTAGCCAACAAACTTTTTTTAATTTTGAAGTTAAATTTGACACAAAAAAAATCGTCAAGTTGTGAGTAAAATTCGTAAAGTTCTGCAAAATGAACCCAAATCATATCAAGCCCAACATGAGATTTTTAATAACTTTGGGACGAGCCCGGCACTTCAAGCAAATTTCGCTCTTAACGTGGGGCCCCAAAAGCATGTAGCAGTAAATATAACTATTATAATAACGTGTTATCCTCAAAAAGTAATTAAGTCGAAACACATAACCTAAAACTAGCAAATATTGCACAGCCAAATATAAACTAGGCCTAATTTAACAATAATTATGATAAGACTGTGAAGGCTTTCACGGCCGGTCAAATACAATCTAAAGTGTTTTCCAGGCATTGAAGCCGTGGTCCAATGAAATTTTCAAGAGAGGCCATTGAGATCTGTCATCACGACAACAATTTCAACAGTAAGGAGGAAATTACGTTTCTAAATGCAGATTGGAAGCGAATTCTACGACATACTTCAAGTGCGCCGACCACTACCCCCAACCCAGTCCTTGCAGCGCGACGACGGGGGAATAAATACCACGGAGCTCACGACAGTCGAATCAGTCAACGTCGGGAAGCACTGAAGATCATCGCCTTTGATAATGTCTGCCGCCGCTGTAGACGAAACGCCAGGAAGAAATTCGATTGTACCACGGCTTCAAAGCCCGGAAAACACTTCAGATGTGATGAGCCAATGGGCGAATTGATCTCCAGTGCTTCCTGATGTTGACTGATTCGACTGTAGTGAGACCCTGCGATTGATATAAGATTAAGAGAGTTGAGAAGGATGACGTAACCTTCGGAGAGAGCATGC
The DNA here is from genome assembly GCA_951812265.1 of Taphrorychus bicolor. Taxonomy (NCBI): domain Eukaryota; kingdom Metazoa; phylum Arthropoda; class Insecta; order Coleoptera; family Curculionidae; genus Taphrorychus; species Taphrorychus bicolor. The sequence continues at coordinate 14,920,167 of OX638307.1, forward strand.
TCTGCTACTGCTGACTTCTGTGTTTGTCCCAGCCTGCGACTCCTTTTTTGTACCGCAATTCATCACGTCAACCCGAGGATTACGGAACACAAGAGGAAATGCAGGCTGGGACCAAAACAAAAGTCAGCAGTAGCAGAGCATGCTCTCTCCAAAGGTCACGACATCCTTTTCAAGTAAGTGGATATCTTATATCAATCGCAGCGTTTCTATCCGAGACTAACGAGAGAGGCCATTGAAATCTTAAAACATGACAACAGTTTCAACAGGAAGGAAATTACGTGTCTAAATGCAGAGTGGAAGCGACACACTTCAAGTGCGCCGAAACCCTACGCCACCACTACCTCCACCCCAGTCCCTCCACTGCAGCGCGACGGCGGGGGTATAAATTCCACGGAGCCAACAGAGTCGAATCACTCAACGTCGGGACTCACGGGAGATCACTTCGTCCATTGCCTTTGATAATGTCGGCCGCAGCTGTAGACCAAACGCCAGGAAGAAATTCGATTGTACCACGGCTTCAAAGCCCGGAAAACACTTCAGATGTGATGAGCCAATGGGCGAAGTGATCTCCAGTGCTTCCTGATGTTGACTGATTCGACTGTAGTGAGCTCCGTGGTATTTATTCTGCAGCCGTCGCGCAGCAGGGACTGGGGTGGTGGTAGTGGTGGCGCGGGCTTTCGGCGCACTTGAAGTATGTCGTAGAACTCGCTTCCAGTCTGATTTAGAAACGTAATTTCCTCCTTACTGTTGAAATTGTTGTCGTGTTTAAAGAACTCAATGGCCCCTTTAGTCTCGGATAGAAACGTTAGTCTCGGATAGAAACCCTGCGATTGATATAAGATTAAGAGAGTTGAGAAGGATGACGTAACCTTCGGAGAGAGCGTGCTTTGCTACTGCTGACTTTTGTGTTTGTCCCAGCCTGCAACTCCTCTTGTGTACCGTAATTCATCACGTCAACCCGAAGATTACGGAACACAAGAGGAAATACAGTCTGGCAAAAACACAAACGTCAGCAGTAGCAGAGCACGCTCTGTCCGAATGTCACGACATCCTTTTCAACGAGGTGAATATCTTATATCAATCGCAGTGTTTCTGTTCGAAACTAACGAGAGAGGCCATTGAGATCTCTAAACACGACGACAATTTCAACAGAAAGGAGGAAATTACGTTTTTAAATACAGATTGGAAGCGAGTTATATGACATACTTAAAGTGCGCCGAAACCCTACGCCACCACTACCCTCACCCCAGTCCCTCCACTGCAGCGCGACGGCGGGGGTATAAATTCCACGGAGCTAACACAGTCGAATCACTCAACGTCGGGACTCGGGAAATTACTTCGTCCATTGCCTTTGATAATGTCGGCCGCAGCTGTAGACGAAACGCTAGGAAGAAATTCTATTGGACCACGGCTTCAAAGCCTGGAAAACACTTTAGATTGAATAATTATGATGTTGGTGATGATGAAAGTTACAAAACTTCTGAGTTGAAGCAGAACATTTGAAAGGCCAAATATTGATATGAGAAAGGATAGACAAGACCGTTGAAGAAGATAGCAAGTAACTAACTTATTACACTGCTTTAAGAATAAGTAACTACTGAGATTAATCTACAACTATATTCGAAGAAAGAGCTGTAAAGAACCAATCAAGAACACAAACTTACTCCAAGTTACTAATTTGAGCACGAAAACACTGAATTGTATGTAGGTTTGTACTGAGACTGCATTTAACGTACGTAACAAACCTTGCATTTGCATGCTATTGTTAATATGTTCCAATTCCACGTCTTTGTGTCACTCTAGAGCTCGTTGTTCTAATTTTAATTTCCACTGATATCTTTTTCAACATGGTGAAAAGTCAATATAAATAAGAAATAAACAGCATCTTTCTGCCAGATTGTACCAGATGCACCAGCCCAGATCACCTTGATAATAATACCGTACACGCCAACCAATCAGAGGTCTTTGTGTTTGATGTCGGACGGGCGGGTACTTACTGCATAACATTTTCTTCTTTCTAAATATAGTTTTTTTTTCATTTTTTTTCCTTATTTTGCCTTTTTTTGTCTCTTATTGTTGTATCTTTCTCACCGTTGCAACATTCGATTTTCTGTTTTATAAACGATAGTACGTCTGTGATTTTGAAAGGGATATGCTCCTTTTATTTTTATTAAAAATATCTTTAGTAAAATTATTTGCATGGTAAAATGTAAAAAAGGTAAATACCTCCACAATACTCTTAGTATTGTAAAATTCATATAATTTTTAAACATTTTCAAATAATCAGGAGCTATATTAGTATTTTTTTTTAGTCCAAATATATTAAAAAAACAACAATAATATACTACTAAACTTCAGGATTAACTGAGTTCGCATGTTTTTTTAAACACAAAACAATTACTACGTATACGAGAATGGTGACGAAATTAAAATTTTTAACTTTGAAATTTTTAAAGCATCGTGGGAGACAACTCAATTGACTAAAAACCTCTACAAAAGCTTATAAAACCTGATATTGGCTAGTTAATTGCTAGAACGTCTATACGTTCTTAAATTTACTACACTTTTTGTGTAAGTATGTAGGTAGCAGTTTTAACCTTCGCAAGCAACTCCTGCATGATAACGTCATTTAACCAAAATAAAGTGTTATGTTTAAAATACCTTGCTCAAATTAACTCGTTACAATAAATCTAATTTTTTCTTAATTCATAAAATTTTAAGATCTGAAGTGCAAAATTGTCTAGGTGGGTGTCGAATCCCGAGTTCTAATAGGAATTTATGCGATTTTTCATTAAATCAGATACTATCGATTAATTTCACGTATGCGTGGGATATGGTCACGTTCACCTTTACTGACTCATTCTAAAGTGATAACATGATGACTAAAAATTATCCAAGAAAAACGTTCTTGGGCTTTTTTGTGAAGTAGAATACTTCTTTTGCATGCTAATAGAAATGCAGAATATAAAAAACACATTTGAGACTAATGTCATATCAAAGGTGACTAATATTATAGGTGTATAACAATAGGTGTCTCCTTTTACTAAACCTTTTATTGATCTATACAGCTGTATATATATACGATAAATTATTTTATAATTAGTTTGTTGCTAGGATTGTATAGTAGTGTTAACTACTCCACAATATAAAAGAAGGAAACGGTTGGGAATTATTAACCTTTTTTGTGAAATACCTATTACTCAAGTGAAAAATTCGGAAGGCCATAATTTTGCAATCTAGGAGTGCAAAGTTCGTTAAGAGGAACGCGACCCTAACTCAGGTTTCCTAGAAAATTGCTTATAAAGTCTGTTAGACCCGATTGCGAATGAGTCAGAGCCGCCTCTATTAAATTGGACGTATACCTAGGAATAACATATAGCGTGCAAATTCCTGCTAACAGAGCCGCTTCTCGTTAACCCTAAATGGAAATTAGAGCGCCACAGTATTCTAATGTAATAAATACGTTACGCATGCGATCTATTGTCTGGTTGCTTACTTCTGGAAATGAAATAAGTAAGTCAAAGAAGACTTGTTTTGTTGGAAGTTGAAGAGAGATGTGTGTTTGTCACAAACCTATACTTATATCCTTAAACCTGTGACAAGAATGTACATCTCTACACGTGGTAAACGCATGTAATGCACGCAAGTGAAAACATATTTTCTGCATTTTACTGGAAACTATCAAAGGCATTATTGTTAATGAAGACAATACATGTATTGGACCTTAAGTAAATTCCTTAAGGGCCAATACATTTTCTGAAAATTCTTCTCACACAATATATCGAAAATAAAGTATGAACACTTAATCGATTACCGACATCAGTTTTCACCAATATTTCCAGCTATCACTTAGATCTGGGTTCTGCTTAGTTAAGTCAATAATTTAATCAAAAATGTCTGAGTCTGACTGTTCAGTTTAGTTGAAGTTAGTTTGAAGTCCATAATTATGATATGACGTTTTAATTATGTGGTATACACCAACGTTCTTTAAACAACATTATGAACAATTCATCATCATCGTTTTTCAAACATTATCATCGCTGAAATAATACAAGCATTTTCAGGATATTATAGTGAAATTGAAAATACCTTTTATTGTTATGCTGAGCATGATTTATTGTTTACTGGACTTTTTGACACAGAGATAGGGCCGAGGCGTCAACGGCGAGCACCGACTGCGACCCCGGGAACCTATCTAGAATAAACAAGAACAGTCGCCTCCGTTCTCGAAAGTACGAGAGTGTGTTCAGGCCGGAAATATAAACCAGCGAGCAGCGCTAGATGGGATCGAATAGATAGGGCAGTGTAGTAAACAAGCGGACAAGCGAACAGTGCGAATTATTAGTAGAGAGTAATTATATTTTAAACGTGTTGTAATAGTTAAAAGAAAATAAAAGTGTGTAGTTAATTGACGATAAATTATTGGAACCCGTATTCTGTAACAACTGATGTAAGAAGTGGAATAATTTTCGTCAAACTTGTGACTGTACGAACAAAGGAGTCGTCGCGCGCGTGGAATTTTGCGTTGTAAGAACAGTGCAAGAACTTTGGTGTTTTCTCCAATGCCAACTCGATCTACGACAAAAATCATGGATCAACAACTCGCAGTACTTATGGAAATGCTGAAGAAGAACAAAGAGGAACAAAAGAATTTTCTGGAAGAACAAGAAAAACAAAGGCAACTTGAGAAAAAGGAACAAAAAAAAACAAAAGCAACTTGAGGTAAAGGAACAAAGAAAAAAATCAAACTGCTCTGTTTCAAGCATTAAAGGATGGTCGTCATACGTATCATGAAACGTAAAAACATCGTAAACATGAAATAGAAATGAAAATGACGAAGTTAGAAGAACGGTGGCGGATCTGGGAAACACGTCGCAGTGGGCCAACTTCAACCGCTGAACAACTAAATATTACTAGGCCTCCAGTTTTCGATGGCACTACTTCTTGGAACATTTATAAAGACCAATTTGAGGCGGCAGCAGTTAAAAATGAATGGGCAGATTCGGACAAGGCTACCGAACTTTTAGTAGCTCTGCAGCCTGCAGCCTTTCCTCATCAGACATCATATAACACATTGTCGACCACTGAAAAGTGTAATTACAACGCAATTGCCGCGGCGTTAGAGCAGAGGTTTGAGTGAGTACTTATCACGCAGGCCTTGTAAAGGGGAATGTCGACACTGCAAACGAGTAGAACAATGAGAAGGACCAAGCATTCTTAGGAGAACCAGAATTGACGTCGACGAACATTGGACCACTGAACAAATGAAGATCGAACAAACAACCGATAATATGTTGTACATGATCCTTTAGTCCTCTCAAAGATACGTTCTTTCCTGTCCTGTTGCAAAAGTTGGTTTGTACAGGGACATCATTTTAAGTGTCTCACCCAATTCCAATTTCACTCACTCCTTTCCTATTTCGATTTCAAAAAAAGTTTATTCGCGCTTCCTGCTTCGGCCACGACAGGACGCCAAATCTCTGTTTAGAAATTTTTTACACGTCAAATCTGACAGTTTTTGTCATCAAAATTTTTCTTAAATAGAATGATACCAAATCTTTATGTCAAGTCTATAGAGGCTTCGAAGTTGATTCAAAAAACAGTTATTTCATATACCTAACGTCACTCGTTTTCGATATACAGGGTGACAAAATCATTGAATGCCTAGAATCATTTTGAGTGTCTCACCCAATTTGCTCCTTTGCTATTCCGATATGAAAAAAAATTATTTGCTCTTGCTACTACGGCCACGAGAGGACGCCAAATCTATTGTTTGTGTTGTAACGTAAGGTTAATTTTTCTTATATGGAATGATACATGACTGTTAACCTAGATCGATAGAGCTAGAGAGGCTGATTTGAAAAATACTTATCTTTATACAGGGTGTTACTTAATGGTATTTCGTAAATCTTAGGAAGGATTCCTGATCGCAAGTCAAACAGTCAAACAGAAAAGTTAATATAAACGAAGTGAGATACGCAACAATCACAAGAAATAAGGTTGCTCAATCTAAAGAAAATACAACACTTTTAAAAAAGTCAGTGGCGTACACTTTTTTGTCGATATTATTCGTATGACTGACCCCTCGGAACGCAACTGGAACTACCAATTACAATCTAGTTCGCGATAATTTAGTGCCTTATTGCATTGAACAAAAGAGCCAAATTCCAACAAAACCATGAATCGGCACATGCATCTTTGAGATTTTAGAAAAAAATCAATATTTTTTTTTTACCTCGACACCCCGTATCTTGGAAAATAAGGAAAATGTAAAACAAAAAATACAAAAAAAATGTTTAAACAATAGAAGTCTACTATTCGTTGAAAAGATTTTAACAACAGAACACGTCAAAAATGTATAGGCATAGTAACGTAACTTACAACTGGTAAATACTAGAAATAGACAAATTGGGAAAGAAGAGACTGCTGGCTGCATGGTGGCATCGACGAAAGCAATGTAACAAAAAAACAAGACATAACTATACGAAAAAAATTACGTACCATTTCATTTAAGAAAAATTAACCTTACGTCACAACTGTCATATTTGACGTATAAGACATTTTCTAAGTAAAGATTTGGCGTCCTCTCGTGGCCGAAGTAGGAAGCGCGAATAAACTTTTTTTCATCGGAATAGGAAAGGAGCAAATTGGATGAGACACTTAAAATGATTCTAGACATTCAATGACTTTGTCGCCCTGTATATCGGAAACCGACATTAGGTATAAGAAAGTAAGTATTTTTGAAATCAGCTTCTTCGGCTCTATCGATTTGGCATAAAAAGTATGTATCATTCCAGTTAAGAAAAATCAACCTTACGTCACAACTGTCATATTTGATGTATAAAACATTTTCTAAATAAAGAATTGGCGTCCTCTCGTTTCCGAAGTAGGAAGCGCGAATAAATTATTTTTCAAATCGGAATAGGAAAGAAGCAAATTGTGTGAGACACTTAAAATGATTCTAGACATTCAACGATTTTGCCACCCTGTATATCGGAAATGAGTGACGTTAGGTATATGAAAGTAAGTATTTCTTTAATCAGCTTCTTAGGCTCTATCGATTTGACATAAGAATTATGTATCATTCTAACGACCTTGCGTCACAACTGTCACATTTGACGTGTAAAAAATTTTCTAAACAGAGATTTGGCGTCCTCTTGTGGCTTTAATAAGAAGCGCGAATAAACTTTTTTTCAAATCCGAATAGGAAGGGAGCAAATTGGGTGAGACACTTAAATGAGTATGATGTCCCTGTACAATTGCCTATTTTGATGCATAAAAGTAAGGGTTGTTTGGCAAAATTTCACTTCATAGAATTTGATCGTCTTCGTCTGTAAAACGTACTCTATGCCGTTTTAGCAAATTCACAACACTGTTGCTAGGTTGAGACATAGGTTCCAAATGTACCTATTTGTAAGTAAAAGAGAAAAAGTAACACAGTTTTCTAATCTAAACCGAATCACAACAAATAAACCTTTTAACAGTTTTAACCTCACAAAATTTCAAATGGCGTACTACTGCACATGCATAATGTTACCGCTATCGCAAAGTAAACGCTAACTGACATTTGGTTTGTCAAAGTTGTCAAATAACGTTAACGGGGTAAATTTTTGCTGATCTTGAAAACTCTATTATTACACATTTTGAAAAAAGAGAAGCCCTCAATAGAATTCGGTAAGTTGAGTCTCGGTTGTTAGCTCTGATTCTGATAACAAAGCAAAATCAAAATATACAATTTAAATCTCAATTCTCAAAGCCAGTGGGAGAAACATATTAATTCCCAGTCCCTGTCTAGCATCCTCAATCAGCAGGGATAAAGAAGGACAACATGGAGAACTTGGAAACCCTAGTTGCATTTTAATCAGTTTGACTGTTATGAATCTATGAATGGTACTTACAGAAATCTACATTTTTTTTATTGCACAATCAGGAAAATGGTGTCTTTGTGATATGACAGGGTGTGAATAACATTTTTTACTTGAAAACTAGCATACAATCTTGTAAATTGAATCATTTTTTAGCTAAAAAAAATATTGTTTACCCTCTGCTATATCAACGTGGTGCCATCTTCCAGATTACACAATACAAAAAGTGTACATATGTCTTCGAGTGCCCTTATAAGCGGTCTAGAATGCAGTTCAAAGTTAAACCTAATTTATGTACCAAAAGTCACATTTTACTGCATTATATTATGGGAAAGTTCAATGATCAGTTGGGGTTTGTTGAACTGAGTTCAAGTGACAAATATAGGTACAACTGGACCTAAAGTGTTAAGGCTTTTTGTTGAAGAAACTCATAACAAAACTGGGGTTTAACTAGAGTTAAGTTTTAAATCAATACTGTGTAATAGAAAGATGGCGGCCATAAGAAAAAAATATATTTTGTTATGACTTTGTCTCAATATACTCAAGTCTGTATCTCTTCGACCAGTTTCCCACATCTTCATATCTTGGACAAAGTCTCATGTAACAAATTTTAATATAAAAAATAGTTGCAATAGTTATTTTTTTTATTAAGCTTCTATATGAAAGAAGTAGGATTTTCAAATAAGTATTTACTTTTCTCATGCATTAGCTTAATACAAAGAGCATTGAAAAGGCTTTTGCTGATTGGTAGTATAAAATTTTATTGTCTAGTTCTTATATTCAGGTATCGATAATTTTATGTTATAATTTATTTTTTTTATTTTTTTTTAGCTCTGGAGTTGAAGAACCTTATAATCTTTTGGATAACTTGTTACAAGAGGTGCTAGTTCTTATTAACACATTGGTTGAAAGCAAAGAGAAGATTAAAGCAGAGAGTAAATCTAGTGATAGAGGGAAAATGATAAGAGACCTTTTTCTGCTAATGCTGTAAACATTTTTCAAACATCAGAACCGAGATCAGACTCAAGCCCACAGGCCTCATCAAATTTTACATGTTATGAAAGAGATGGTGAAATTGGTTTTTTAACAGAGCATGTTGAGGAGAATCTCTTGGACCATCCCATTGAATATATATTTGGTAAATGATGAGAATCTGGAATGTGACTCTTACTTGTTTCATAATATATTTTATTGCTTGCAGAAGACAGTAACGTCGAAGAAGCTTCATCACAGCAATTACTAGAGCAGGTAAAATCTGTAGAAAATTATGTATGAACATCAACTGAAAAAGAAGCACAGGCTAATATTCATGGTTAGTAATTAATTTCGAACTAAAATAAACTGCTCAACTTAAAGTTCAGCACAAGCAGTTTTTCATGTCATTTTCAATCAGCTGTAACTTTTTAAGCAATGAATTCTTTTAAATACAATTTGCACGGTCTGAAACCTCATTCCCTCTAGATTAAGAAAGCGGGTAATTTCAAAAAAAAATACGACACTCTCTTTATTATATAGGGTGTGAAACAAAGTGATGCAAAAATTGCAAAATTTTAATGCTCTTCCATTTCGCAATAAACTTCTTTTTCCTTATCGTTTTCAGGTAAGGAATAAGCCAACATCCATATCTCGGGACATTTTCGCCAGATTTTTTATTACAGCACTCTGAATTTCTATACAGAGCGAAACGTAAAATGTGTAAAATTCTTGTTGCTGATATTTGTAAAACATCGTAGTTTGAAAACCTGGCAAAGAATCTTAATGTTTTTTCCTTCATTTGTTGACATATTGTCTGCGGATTGTTACGCATTAAAAAAATTTTAAATTAACTCACGTTTTTTCTAGTAAACTAACATTCAAAAAATATGATACCATCATTGTTAATGCTCGTGACTTATAATAGCGATATTAAATAAAATAACCTTTCTAGACGCAAAGGGCAATTGAGTGTTGCCGTCGCAGATAGCCAACATCAATACCTCTAGACGTTTTTGCCATTTTTTGTTTTTACAGCATTAGAACGTATACAGAGGGAATCAAAATATTCTTGAAAATTTTGTTAGTATTTTTTTTTAAATCGTCGTAATTCGAGGACAAGTTGACGGATTATTATTTTTATTCCTTGAATCGGCAGCATTATCTACAAATTGTTTCTCACCAAGGGAGTTTTCCAAAAGTGATTAATTAATTACAGATACGGACTTGACAAAATAAGTATACGGGGTGAGTCATAATGGGTGGTCGAAAATGAAATCTCATATTCTTTGGTCGATTTTAAGGGGGGTCTGTCATACAATTATATTACTTATCGAGCTTCGTTAAAAAGTTACAGGGAGTTGAAATTAGAATTTCAAAATGCATATGTTTTGATTAGTCCGAAAGCGTAAGAGTTATTTTATTGAAATTTTGTAAGTTTTGACTGCTGCAGAAGGCGCACATTTTGCAATAAAAAAATATTTTTATTTTCGCCAGTGGCGCGCTTAGCGGCACGTCAATTTACATTATTTGAAAAAAAAAGTAGCACGTCACTGATTTTCTTAGTTTTTTAATACTCATTCTACTATAAAGGAAAGAGCCCTCTTCGGGTTTTTTAGTACGACGCACCGTTTTCGAGTAAATAAATAAAAACCATTGTAATGCATGTCAGTACAGCCGCGAAAAATTACATTTTGATGAAAAATCTAAAATATTCGATTAATTATAGCTTGAATTATGTTGCAAACCAATAGTATTTTAATGGGCATTCAAAAACTAAATTTAACTTTACGAAAAACCAGTGACGTTTAATTTTTTTTGCAATAAGATATGTCGACGTGCTGTTAAATATTTTTTATTGTAAAATGTGCGCCTTCCGTAGCAGTCAAAACGTACAAAATTTCAATAAAAGATCTCTTACACTTTCGGAACAATCAATACATATGAATTTTGAAATTATAAATTCAACACCCTGTAACTTTTTAACGAAGCTCGATAGGTAACAAAATTGTATGACAAACCCCCCTTAAAATCGACCAATGAATATGAGATTTCATTTTCGACCACCCATTATGACTGGGCCCGTATACTTATTTGTCAAGTGCGTACCTGTAATTCAGTAACCACTTTTGGAAAATTCTCTCGGTGAGAAATAATCTGCAGATGATGCTGTCGATCCAAAGAATAATAACAATAATCCGTCAACTTGTCCGCGAATTACGACGATTTGAAAAAACTGCTAACGAAATTTTAAAGAATATTTTGATTCCCTCTGTATAAGTTTTAATAATAGTTTTAATAATTAAATAATTTTAAGTGTAAGATATATTGATGTTGGCTATCTGCGACGTCATCACTCAATTTCCCTCTACCTCTAGAAAGGTTATTTTATTTAATATTGCTATTATATGTCACGAGCATGAACAATAATGGTGTGATATTTTTTGAATGCTAGTTTACTAGAAAAAAAAGTCACTTATTTTTTAATTTTTTGAATGGGTAACAATCTGTACACAATATGTCAACAAACGAAGGAAAACACATTAAGAATCTTTGCCAGGTTTTCAAACTACGACGTTTTACAAATATCAGCAACAAGAATTTCACACATTTTAAGTTTCTCTCTGTATAAAAATTCAGAGTGCTTTAATAAAAAATCTGGAGAAAAGGTCTCGAGATATGGATGTTGGCTTACTTCTTACCTGAAAACGATAAAGAAAAAAAAGTTTATTGCGAAATGGAAAAGCATCAAAATTTTGCAATTTTTGCACCACTTTGTTTCACACCCTATATAATAAATATAACGTGGCTTTTTTTTCAAAATTATCCGCCTCGTTAATCTAGAGGAAATGTGGTTTCAGACTGTGCAAATTGTATTTATATTCATTGCTTAAAAAGTTACAGCTGATTGAAAATGACACGAAAAATAGCTTGTGCCGAACTTTAAGTTGAGCAGTTTAGTTTTTCTACAAACATGTAAAAACTAAATTTTTTCTACAAACGCATTAAAAATTCAACTTTTAACACGCTAATGAACTATTAAAAAAAGTGTTTTAAAGCACTAGTGTTAAAAGTAAACTACCTACTTTAGGGCACTGGTGAGGGGGGTTAAAAGCAAACTACTTTTGACACTAAAAGTTTTTACTGTTTAAATTTTAATAGATAGTTTTTTTAATGCGTTTGTAGAAAAAAATAGTGTGTCATTCATGTTAAAAGTGTTTCACACGGGTTGCAGATCCAGAATTGAATAATTTTTTTCTTTACGTATCCAGGTCCTAGTAGAATAACTAAACCTAATAGAAAAGTAAATGGAACTTGAGGAACAAAAACTGGCATTTGAAAAAGATAAATTTGCTGTGGAAAAGGAAGAAAGAAACTCACTTATGTTTTTATTAAAAAATCAAACTCTCTTAGTAAATGCTCTGTTAAACAAGAATTCGATCAACCCCTGTTAAAAGTTTTTTATAACTAATCATTTATGCGACTTATCTAAATATCTACAGTGCGTTTTTTAAAAGCGGTTCATAGAATTTTACGCCTCAAGTTCATCTCTTTCACTTCAGCAAGATTTTTTCATTGTACATAAATGATAAATACTGGAAGTTTTGTCTTTTTCCACATACAACATGTCTACCTTCAAAAGAGATAACACAAAGGTTGACGTTGTACACAAAAAGTACGATTTACCTGTGTTAGAAACATGCATTTCTACATAATATTTTATAAAACGAAGAGTTTCAACTTTGCACATTCCAAGGTTCATATCTGTTTTTGAAGTGAAACGAATAGTGTTTACATGGGGTTGAGGATTTGACACGTAAAATCCTATGAACCGCGTTACAAAAGCATTGCATTTATTATCCTATTGAGGTAATGGCAAATAGATCAGTTTACTCAGTAAATGTTTCCTTTACCATTTACGTTTCCTATCTGTTGAAAAAAGTTGGTTTGTTATAATTTTCTAATCTAGATGTGAAATAAAGACTTGTTTTGTTTATTTGATATTTATGTACTTCTTAATTAAATTATTGAGTTCTAAGTTATAATGCCTACCACATATGTAAATATGTTACTAATGTTTAGGTATTTTTTGGTTCGTTATGTGAAATAAAGAACTAATATTGTATTTTTACTTCTATATTATTTCTATATCTCGGCACTTGAAAACATTTATCTATCCACCCATTTTTATTTACGTTATTATTTAGAACCATTCTGAATATGGCATTATTGAAGGTATTCTTTTAATTCTAGTGGCATTATATTGAAGCTTTGCGCGGTTTGATTGTCATATAAACAAGAATGGCAGTTTGTTAAAATAACAGCAGTCATATACATATACTTCTTGCAAAAGTAGTTTTTGATTTTTTTTAAAGTCCAAGAAAGCAAATTCTGAAACTACTTTTGCAAAACCCCATTCTACAGCAATTCTAACTTCACTCATTCTTTGATTGAATACACGCTGTTCTTGGGTCATATCTCCCCAAATTGGATATGGACTTAACAATAACTCCTTTATGCCGTATGCCGTATCCCCATAAATTATAAAACTTTCTCCATTTGGAAACCTCACACATTCTTCTAATTGAGCATATAGCTGAGACTCCCTTAGTATTCCGGCATCATGCTTCCGACCTTCATATCTACCCTTTAAACTCACAATAATACCATCTGGACAAACAACAGACTGGTATTTAACACAATGATGTCTTTTGTGACCTGAATAATATATTCTTCCTGATTTTGTGATGGTCTGCATATGCTTCGAGTTATACCATCAATAAAACCGAAGCAATTTGGATTGGGTGCACCTTTTTCCCGTACTGCATCAGCATAGAGATTGAGTCATTCCAGAGTCAGCCATGGGAGATTTCTTAAGTGTGATAGTAGATGTCCAAAATTATGATATATGTGGTTGGTCATATAGTTAATTACATGTCATAGTTCTGGTGCTGATTTTCCGAATATAGGTTCCAAATCAACTAATCTGTTAGGGTATGTTAATCTCCTTAAAGAATGCAAAGTCCTTCTTCACCTGTGCTTTTATGTCCACTTTCTGTGGTAAATTCATCTGGAATTCTTAACGCCTTAGCCAATCTTGGAATTTGGTTTTTCTCAAAATGAAAATACAGCTTACATTAATTTTCCGCCAAATTGTTTAAATTAAAAACTCCATACATTTCAGCTGGATTTTGACGGTTGATATGATTTTGGTTCAAAACTTCCAACAAAAGAGCATCCTCAAGATCGCTATCAGATTCACCAGATGACTCCAAAAGGGCTATGTATCTTCATTTATTATATCCATAATGATAAGTCTATATTAATCACACTTGTATGCGGGATAGCCACTTGTTGTAATGCGGGATAGCCACTGTAATTATTAAAAAAAAAATGATAAAGAGGTTAGTTTTTAATGATTTACTTTTTTTGCTCCCACATTGCCTTAATTTTGACGTCATGGAAGTGATCTTAAACAAAAACAAACATTCCCGGCCTCCTTTCCCTAATCGTAACGGTAACCGGAACACGCTGTTGCCGCGACGGCGAATGAAAACTGTTTTCTGATCTGTCAAGTAGCAGTTATGTTAAATGCATAAGGTAAACGTAACGTGAAGGAAAACGGGAGTTTTTGAAAACTCTCTATTGTTGGGGGTTAATACGTCTGGATAGGATGGATAGTATTCGGGAAAGGTTCTACTGGGTGAATTGCCGAGATGACGTCGAATATTGGTGCAGACATTGTGGTAGTTGTTGTTGCTCTGTAAAAGGACCCCAAATAAAGACTAGGGGACAAATGAAGCAAGACAGTGTTGGCTCCCCATTTAAAAGAATTGCGATCGACGTGGCAGCTCCTTTTCCACAAATGGACGATGGCCACAAATACATCTTAGTTGCCATGGATTATTTCAGTAAATGGCCTGAAGCTTATGCACTACCAAATCAGGAAACTAACACAGTGGCAAGGGTCTTGGTTGACGAATTCTTCAGTAGATTCGGCGTAGGTACCATTAGAGCTTCATTCGGACCAGGGACGGAATTTTGAATCCGCAAAATAAGAACAACTCCGCTCCATCCACAATCAGATGGCATGCTGTCGTTTCAATCGAACCTTGGAATAATACCTCTGCAAAATGGTAGCGTACCACCAGAAAGATTGGGACAAATTTCCTCCTCTTCTAATGATGGGTTACAGAGGTGCAGTGCATAACGCAACACGACATACCCCTGCCAAGGTTATATTTGGTAAAGAACTTCGTCTTCCGGTAGATTTGGTGTACGGATCACCAGAAGAACCGGAGCAAGATGTCTAGACCTATGCTGATGAACTTCGAGAAAGAATAAAGGACATCCATCGAAATATGAGGACAAAGATAAAGATTGCCAGATCGGATGAAAGCCAGATATGACCTAAGGGCGAATTCTGCAGGATTTAAGGCAGGTGACTTGGTTTGGCTGTATTATCCACAGAGGAAGAAAGGAGAGTCTCCCAAGTCGTCTCCAAGTTGGGAGGGTCCATATACAGTCATTAAAAGGATCAACGACGTGGTATACAGGATCCACCGTACCCCTAGAGCAAAAATTAAAACTGTCTTGAATGGTTAAAGACTTTCAGTCGTGGATTTCTCTGATCGGGACGATCAGAGCTAAAAGGGGGGCAATGTTACGCCCGACCGTCGGTCCACAGAGATTCGGGCCGAAGCGACAACGCCAAGCGCCGACCGCGACCCCGGGATCCCATCTAGAGTAAACGAGAACCGGGAACAGTCGCCTCCGTTCTCGAAAGTACGAGAGTGTGTTCAGGCCGTGTATATAATCCAGCGAGCCGCGCGAGATGGGATCGAATAGATAGTGCAGTGTAGTAAATAAGCTGAGATAATTGACGATAAATTATTGGTACTACGGTAACCCGTATCCCGTATTTAAACGTTTAGTGCAATTTTTTGATTGTTTGATGAATATTAGAGAGTTTCCTAGAGTATAAGCTTTAGGTATATAAAGGCAAAAACCGCAGCCGATTGAGTCAATCTAATCCTTAAACGATTATAAGTTAGCTAAAAGAGTAAAGCGATAACAGTGAGCTATAGTAAAGTGTTAGTGTTTAATAAGAGTGCACTATAAGTAGATGGATTGTACTTGTGTTTGTTGCTTGAGTAAATAAATAGTGTTTTTAATTAAAGACTGTTACACTGGAATTATTCGAACCCCTAGTTCGCAACAATTGGCGTCAGAAGTGAGATTCCAGTGGGAATTTGAGGACTAACAGTGTTGGACTGTAAGTAAGTGCATATCATTAGACATTGTGTATTTATGCCAGTGACTAGAAGCCAGCATAAAGGAGGATCAACTTGCCGTTCTGAACTGACCCTTATGCAACAGCAAAAGAAAGAACAACTGCTCAGAGAAGAATAGGAAAGACGTCATCAAGAACAGGAAAAACGTTATCAAGAGGCAAACGCAGAACAGGAAAGATTCCATGAAGAATAGGAAACACGCCATCAAGAACAGGAAAGACGGATTCAAGAGGCAAAAGTATGATATCTGTAGTTAATAAGGTCTCTAGCATTAAGAGCGGAGCAGTTAGCGAAAAGAATAATTACTACATTCCCTTAGCGAAGAACTACATTCCGTTAACGAAGAACTACAATCTGTCAGTAAAAACACCGTTCAGTAATACCTGCTTCCTGCCCCTTTCGCCTCTAGCATGTTGCCAACCAAATCCTTACCCAAGCTAGCAGTATATTATACAGTGTCGACGCGATAAGTAGGTCATCGACCAGACTCAAATTAAAGGAGTGCTCGAATTCTTTCTATTCTTCAACTGTGGTAAAAGTGTTAAACGGGACCTAGATGCTGACAAGTAAGAAAGTTCAGATAGCTGGAAAGGGAATTGCAATAACAACAATATGAGGATGATAACGTGTCTACGGAGGCTTTTAGCACGTCTATCGCCAAAATTATGACTGAAATTAAAAATTGTGAAAATTATGAAAAAAATTACGAAATTGCGGCTTGGGTAATCTAAGCGAGGTATGAGATCTATGAGCCCGTGAAATAGATATGCAAGTGTGTGGGAGCAGAAACATTCAAAAAGAAAACACCTACCCAAGCTTCTCCAGACATTGTTGTGGCTCTCAAACGCAATTGGAGTCACGTCTAAAAAGAGCAAGAGAAGAGTTCCTCTGCCTAAACAACAAAAAGTCAAAGTTTACCGAATGAAACTCTAGAGAAAGACGTCCTAGAAGAATCATCTAGTCCATGGTTCAATATAAATATGGTTCAACAAGGTTCTGAGTGGGCTACAGGACGCTTGATTGATGTTGATGGATGTACTTTAAAGTAGGTATACTACAAGAAGTACTTCAAAATGTTTAATAATTCGAAAGTAATTAAATTAATTAATAATATGAACATATAATTACTTGCCACAAACTCTTATATTTGTAATGAAAGGTTTTCTTATGGTTGCCAGGTTGCTGACACTTTTAGATACTTTTAGAATTTTATATTTGAGAGTCAGAGTTTAAATTTTGGATTTTAATAAGGAGTTGTAGCCAAAATAAAGTTAAGTTTTGAGTCAGTGGTAGTAGTAAATGGTAAGGGAGACCGGGGCTTAAAGTCTCACGGGTTAAAAGTCACAAAATCTTTTTCTCGCAAAGTAAATATGGCAAAGTCGCCCATATTCATTCGCCAGGAGCGCCGCCGATTGCTGCTCAGTTCCCTATCATCGCCATTTGTGTAAGTCGAATGTGTATCTTTTTACGAGTGAATTTGTGAAAAAAGCCAATGTAAGTAATTTTTGGACTAATAATACAAATCGTGTATTTTATCTCAGTGCTGGATTTAAAAAATGCCGTACTATATTTATGATACTCTAAAAAGTCACAATAACTTTAATAAATTATACAGTTAGGTTAGGTAGATATTTTAAAAAGAAAATAACAAGGCCGTTTGGGGTAGCTTGTCTCACACGTTGTGGGGCAAGTTGTCATATGTGACTTTTTACCCCGATATTGAAAGAAATATAGCTCTAAACGGTATTTAATTTTTAGATGGTGCGCGCTTACAGAAAAAAAACAGATCGAGGCAGTTATGATAAGGAAGCGATAAGAAGAGCGGTGTTACAAGTGAAAAATGAAAATGTTTCTGTTAGGCAAGCAGCAAAAAATTTTGATTTAAACTATAAAACAGTGGGCCGCTATTGCAAAAAACTTTCAGTAGAGAACCTTAATCAAGATCAGAGCAGAGAAATGGAAATCGATTTAAAATCATACCTACTCGAATCAGCAAATATTTATTTCGGTCTTTGTCCTAAGGAAATTAGAAAACTTGCATTCCAGTTTGCCATAGCCAATAAAATTGATGTTCCTGAGCCTTGGAATAGGAACAAAATGGCTGGACCTGAGTGGTTTACATCATTTTTAAAAAGAAACAATGATTTATCACTTCGCACTCCAGAACCAACAAGCTTCGCGCGAGCCACAAATTTTAACCAAGCAAATGTGGAAAACTTTTTTGCAAAACTGGAAAAGGTTATGAAAAAATATAACTTTGATTCATCCTCGATCTGGAATATGGATGAGACAGGGATGACTACTGTTCAGAAGCCCTGTAAAGTGGTGGCCAAAAAAGGATTCAAACAAGTGGGATCAATAACTTCTGGAGAACGTGGAACTCTCGTCACAGTGGCCTGTGCTGTATCTGCTTTGGGAAATAGCATCCCGCCATTCTTTATATTTCCAAGAGTGCATTTTAAAGAATTTTGGCTTACATCTGGACCAGCAGAATGTGCAGGAACAGCTAATCAAAGTGGCTGGATGACAGAAGAAAATTTTGTGCAATTCTTAAGGCATTTTATTAAATTTTCGAAATGTTCCAAAGAACGCCCTTGTCTGTTACTTCTTGATAATCATCAATCGCAACTTTCTATCGAGGGTCTTGGTTTGGCTAAAGAGAGTGGAATAGTTATGTTATCTTTTCCTCCCCACTGCTCGCACAAGCTACAGCCACTGGATAGGGCAGTTTATGGTCCTTTCAAAAAACAATACAATAATGCTTGCGATGCGTGGATGATAAATCATCCTGGTCAAACCATGACGATATATGATATTCCAGTTCTAGTTGCTCAAGGCTATCCTTTAGCCGCAACGCCGAAAAATATACAGTCGGGATTTCGAGTATCAGGAATATTTCCCTTCAACCCAAATATATTTGATGAAACCGAATTTAGCCCATCTAAAGTAACAGACAGAGAGTTACCCCAAGGGAATCAGGATCCAGAGCCCGAAACCAGTGGCGTTTCGTTCCAAACTGATGGATCAATATCTGCTGAAACTTTACCAAGTAAGTCACCTGTACAACTCACTATTTTTTGCCAATAGTTAATTTTTCTTGAAATAGGCAACGACGAAACACCTGTGTCAAAGCCTGTAAGCGCAGAACTTCACGACTCTCAGCAGCCTGGACCCAGTGGCTTATTTTCAAAGACTACCACAAACCATATTCAGCCTAGTGGCACATCTTCAAAGAAAATCACGAACTATACTCAGCAGTCTGGGCATAGTGACTTGCCTTCAGAAAACATAATTAGCGTCTCAGATATCAGACCATTGCCAAAAGCAGGTAAGGACCAGAAAATTAATTATATCTATATTTTCAATAACACCTTGAATTTCAGCTGCAAGAAACAAGGTTTCGAATAGGAAGAAAAGAAAGTCAGCTGTATTAACTGATACACCTGAAAAAGAGGCTCTGGAGGCGGAGTACGCAAAGAGAAAAAGAGTAAAGAATAATTTAACAGGAAATTCTGGGTCGAATAATAAAAATAAAAAAGGAAAAATGAAAAAAAGTGCTAAAAAGGAGTCCTCTGAAGAATCGGAGCAAGGTGATGAAGAAACTTTTGGTATTGTTTGCTTGGAACCATTTTCCAATAGTTCATCAAAAGAAGTTTGGGTTCAATGTACAGTCTGCAAGTTATGGGCCCATGAACTGTGCAGTCCCGGTACACCGTGGTACGTCTGTCAAAACTGCGAAGATGGTGACGACATTGATTGAGAAAATTGAAATAGAGTGTATAATATAGGTACATTATTTCTCCTTTTTATCTGCATTTTTGCATTTTTTCAAATAAAAGCTAACCTAATATTTGTGTGACTTTTTACCCCTTCCCGTGAGACAACGTTCCCCATGATGGGGGCAAGATGTCACACTTGTAAAAATTTACGTTTTGCAAAAAAAATATTTAAATTAAGTTATTTATAAATAAATTTGTAGTGTCTTTGTACAGACAACTAACAGGGTGACAAACTGCACCAGAAATAACTTTGATAGGATTGAAAATGACTTCACAAAAAATTCACAACCAAATTTTGTGACTTTTAGCCCCGGTCTCCCCTATTTTGTAGCCCTTAGTCTGATGAAGGCACAAACTCGTGCCGAAACATCTCACCATTAAACAACACCGAAGTTTGAAGTACTTCTTGCAGTATACATTAAAAAACCGCAACTCAAGAAACCATCCATCACAAGTAGGGCAAGGATCCAAAAACACCCAAACGTCCCATGCACGTTTTAAACAACGAAATTAAATGATAAGACATAGTGAGACAGCTACTCATTGCCACGTATAAATGACACTTTAACAACTTTATCAGGATCAGAGTGGTTCTCCACTTTAGATTTAAAAAGTGGATACTGACAAGTTATTGCACCTGAATACAAAGTAAAGACTGTATTTTCTACGGGCATGTACGTACTACAATAGATTCGTAGAGGGATCGCAAAACCGCTACACAAATTACCAGAAAAGTACCACAAGTTACAATCGTGACACCACAACGTTCTTGTGGTGCCACCATTGCAGTCAGGCTTTCGCAAGGCTTAAAGGAGCCCTCTGTTTTAGTTTAATGTTGGCTTACCTTATAAAGGAGGCACTCTTTATTTTGGACACGGATGCAGATACCTACTGTGGTCTGGGTGCAGTACTCTCTCAAAGGAAGAACGGACAGGAGAAGGTCACCGAGTACTGCAGTAAGACATTGAGTAAACCAGAAAGGAACTACTGCGTCACTTGAAAGGAGCTGTTAGCCATCGTCAAGGCAGTCGACCAATACCATCGCTATTTATATGGTAAAAGTTTCCTGATTAGAACCGACCATGGAACATTGAAATAGATATTATACATGAAAACTCTGAAGGTCAAATAGACAGATGGTAGAGCGCTTACAGCAGAACGGTGTTCAAATTGAGCATCTCCCAGGAAGGTCTCACTCTCTTTGACTAGAGTCTACAAGACCATGTAAAGGAAATTGTCGGCATTGTCAAAGAACAGAGCAGCGTGAAGGCGTTCCGTTTGTGAGCAGAACATCGGTGGAATTATGACGACTGAACCACAAAGTGGTGTCGAGATGCACAAACGAACGAACCAGACATTGAACTAATACTGTCAGCAAAAATTGAGGATAAGAGGCCGGAGTGACGAGACATTGCTCTTAAGAGCCAAATTTGAAGGCGTTATGGGCTCGGTAAGGCTCTCTTAGAATAGAAAATGGAGTACTGAAGAGAGCATGGGAGAGTCTGGACCGCAGAATCGTAATCAGTCAGTTGTTTGTTCCAGACACTAGGAAATCAGAGGTACTAAAGGTAATGCAGAACGGAATAAGTCGAAGTCACTTTGGAGTGAATAAGACTCTGGCAAAAATTAAAGAGCGGTTCTCAGTACCAGATTTAGCTCTTACGCGGCCAGAGACTAATAGTTCTGTGTCTAGTTCCTATGGCTTTGTTGGATTGTCGATTTTTTTGTCGATCTTTTACCGCCAGGTGCTAATAGTCCCAAAGCCCCTCCCCCCTCCCCCCGGCACTGGCGGTTCTACTGCGTGAATTATCATGAAAACGACGAGGGAGAAAGGACCTCGAACAAGATCACGTAGTGGAATGGTGCAGTACACTGTAGGTGCTCCATTTAAGAGTGTAGCAATTAATGTGGCAACAAATACATTTTGGTCGCCATGGTTTATTTCACCAATTGGCCTGAAGCGTACTAACCAAGAAGCGACAACTCTGGCAACGGTGCTGGTAAACGAAATATTCTGCAAAATTGAAGTCCTTCTCCGTAACTTTAAATCGGCCGTTTTCCAGAAGATTACGAAACTTTCCGGAATTTGCAAGACCCGGACAACTCCTCTGTATCCACAGTGGATGAGATGATGGAGAGATTTAATCGGGCCATGGAACAATATCTGCGAAAAATTTGAACAAGATCCTGATATCGAGGTTCCATACACGAAGCTTCTGGTTATACCCCGGCAAAACTATTGTTTGGAAGGAAAATAAGGCTTTTATGTATGGAACCCCAGAAACATATTCTCTTAACTTCATGATTGTGATTGGCGTCCTTGAGTTGTATGTACTGGTGAAGGTAGCAGGATTAGGACAAATAATACACCTCTTTTTTATCGGAAAATGGCCAACGTTTCGACTATTTATTTAGTCTTCTTCAGGGCTGAAACCGAAGAAAATGTCGGTGTAACAAATCCCAAGGCTCAACATTCAACCACAAACAATGCTTGTTAGAAAAATGATGGAAATTAATAGTCATTTCCATCAACATTATAGTAAATTCATAAATAAAATAATACATAAAAAATATAAAAACCATACTAGCATTTAACATTTAACAATTGACAGTACCAAACAAAAAGTAAGGAGTGGGACGTACATTGTGGAAAAACACAACTTACCTATCTTCCACTAGAGAGGATAGTCAGTTTGAAATGTTTTCAACATGGTTAAAAATGTAAATTTCATTCGATTATTGGGTAACCCTGGTATATTCGGCTAGACAAACCACAAGTCCTCTGAATAAGGTACGAAAATGCGAATAGTGATATTTGCGTGCCAATGTCGCTCAATACACGAAGATGCGATTTTTTCGTGTTGATGTGGCCGCCATCAGTTAGCGAATATTTTCAGCTCCCAGTCAATTGCCCCAGTGGGAAGCCCAAAACAATTATGTTATGGCCATTTAATCTACAAAAGTTTATGTTTTATGTAGTCTCAGAAGATATTCGTAATATCTTAATTCGATCGGCTTCGGTCCTACGTGTCGACCCTAAAATTAATCGTGTTGTTCAGTTTTATGTTTATCATTTCCGAGATGTTACACTGTACCGACTGTACTAAGGTTTCCATTGTTCTCTGTCAACAATGGAAACCTTAGAGAAATCAAAGTTGTGTGCTGTGGTGTGCGTGTGCCGAAGCTGTCATCTCATCCCTCACGGCCTCCGGCACGACAGTCGTATTTTGTTGTTATATGCGGCTTTTTAGGTATCGGCGAGTTTGGCTCACGTAGCACAATTCACAATCGGCACAAGGGATCACATAAACAATGTTAGATGTCAGAGTGTGTGGTGTTGTATCTTTCAAACGTGAAAAGATGTCGCCCACCGTATTCATGTTGTAATATGCCAATCTCTTCGGGCTTAAAGTAAGTAAGGCCATTTTCCGATAAAGAAGAGGTGTATTATTTGTTCTAATCCTGTTACCTTCACTAGTACATTCTCTTAACTCTGGGAATTTTGTGGCAGAGCTAAAGGAAAGGCTTAATGTTGTTCATGAGCGCGGCCGCAGTTAATAGACTGCGAATGCCCACTAATCAAGCCAAGGCGAGATATGACTTGTTAGGTAACTCCCGCAGTTTGGTGTAGAAGTCGCCAAAATTGCGAAGACCCTTACACACTTTTGACGAAAATTAACGACGTGGTCTACAGGATCCGGCGGACCCCAGGTCACAGTTCAAGCATAGAAACAGTTCGAACACTCCTTTCATATCTGCGAAATACCGACAATTTTTTGTTGTGGTGTCTTCTGGCGGAATACGAGGACTCGCATATCGTCTAAATTGCAAGACGACGTCAAGTGATGTGTTTTTTATATACGAAGGTGTCTTGTCTTACTTATCGCGTCTACACTATGTACTATGCTGCTAGCTTGGGTAGGGATTTGGTAGGCAAAGCGCTAGGGACGAAAGGGGCAGGAAGGTTCGAACCCACCCGTCGAGTGTTATATTACTGAACGCTACTCAGGTCAAAGATGAAGGTTGCTCATCTGGATCGTTTAACAAAATAGGTACCACAGAACTCTGTCAACAGCCTTAAGAGAAAGCAATGTTAAGAATTGGGGCAGGCGGACGTTCCCGCGAGACCATTGGACTTATCGCTACTTAAACGTTAGCGGTATTCTTTGATAGTTGGATGAGTGTTAAATAAAGCTTTTACTCAAAATTGACCAAAACGTTGATAACCGATTTATCAATAAAAACTAGTAATAGTAGTTAGAAATATTTATATAAAATTTAACAAATATATAATTTGTATGAGCAATAAATGTATCAAGCATCAAGTAGTTTACAACACGAAAACTACAATGTTTATACATAAGTAAAAAATAACCTTAACAAAATAACCAGCCAGCATTACGCCGAAAAAATGTATGTAGGTATATAATAATTTTACAATTACAACAATTGCACAACAATGGGGACCGTCCACAACTATTGATGGATCTCGTCGTATTTTTCCGACCATATCCTTATTGCTTCATACTGCCGTGTATTCCATAATGCGTTAGCTAAAGCGCTCACTATTGCGACGCTTCTACCATTGTTTTGAATCCAATCCACTAGCAACCAACGAATTAACTGGAATTATAGAAAAAAAATTTTTTTTAATGATTTTGTACTGTTGAATACTCAACTTACCCCTGGGACATCATCGTGGAAGCGCAGCTTCTGTTGTTCAATATAAGAGCTGGTAAAGTTTAACTGCACAAAAGTCTCCACGTACCGCTTACCAATTTGTTCAGCAACTACATTAATATCTTTCTCCGTCACCGGGTTGTCGCACTTTTTAAGTTCGGCCATTCTTTCTGTTTCAATTATTTTCTGTTTTGGTGGTTTATTTTTCTTAGTCTCTCCCATGTTACAATTAATATAATAGTTACTTCCAACGTGCGAATATTGTGCATTCGAAATTTGTGTTATATTTATAACTGAAAAAAAAAATAAAATTCGTTTTGAATTTAAATTTTACCAAGTTAGGTAAGACAATGCATACAAGACAATTGCTAGAAAATCACTCTTTCGTTCATTACATTGCACATTACATGAGGATCGGCAGAGTGAAAACGAGAACTGTGACTATATGCTTTTTGGGATTCCTTCGGTTTTTTCGGAAACTTATTCGAGTTACTTACTCCAGGTTAATAACCTCCAATGATTTTTTAACGTGAGAAAAACGGACATCCAGAGACAAGTTAGTTATCGAGTTAACAAAAGCCGAAAACGGAAGCACCAAGGAAGACGCAGAAAAGTGGTAAGTCGAACGACCAATAAACGCACATTTTGCAATAAAAAATTTATTTTCACTTTCGTGGGCATACCAGCACGTCGACGCATATTATGTCAAGAATAAGCGGTATGCCACGGGTTTTTCGAAAGCGAAATTTAGTTTTTCAATTCTCATCCATTTCTGAAGAAAAAAAAGCCCTCTTCAAGTTTCTTGGCACAACACACAGTTTTCGAGTAAATAAGTAAAAACCATTGTAATGCAGCCAATTTAAGTACGCAGTCGCGAAGCATTCAGGTTACTGAAAAAATGTCAATAATCCATTAATTATGGCTTGAATTATTTTGCATATCAATAGGTTTGAATATTCAAACTATAAGACATGGAGTTGTGTCATTTTAGATTTTTCATCAAACTTAAAGACGTTGGGCACTAGGCTACATTACAATTGTTTATTTAGAGATGAATAGGAATTTAAAATTAAATTTTTATTATACAGGGTGTTACGGGACGAAAAGTACATACTAATATGGGAGGTAAGTTTTGCCATGCCAACACATATTCAGTATTAAAAAAGTTCGGAACTCATTTCTTACTGATATAGATAATTTTGTATAAATTTTGTCCAAAACAAAAATCAATAATATTTCCCAGAATTTTTGCAGAAAATAATTCAAATTGCAGGTGCGTGAGGCATTTTACGATAAGAACCCACGAAGGTAACAAAAAGTTCTAAATTTCCAGATCCGGACTAATAAAGTTGTTCTTTTCATGATGCCGCAAAAAAAACAATCAGTATACATTTTTTTTAACTTTTGCAAAAGGTCTGAAGTCCACAAACTCCAGCCAATAAAAAATCGGAACCGTTTTAGTTGTCGCATTTTTGTTTTTTTTTTATTATTTTTTTTTAATTAACCGCATTTTGTATTACTAGTGGCGTACTGAGTTAAAATTTGTTCTGCTTATTGCTTATTTATTATTTATCAATATTTATGACAAGAAGAGAAATAAAACAAATAGATATAAAAAACTAAAATTCATAATTATTATTTTTAGATTATTTATTTCAAACTTTAAATCTTAGAAACAATCATGATCAGTGTAATAGCGTTCTTATGTAAATTAACTGGAGGGTATAGCAGGTAGAGGACAAAAAAACTCTCTATCTTCTATGAAAGTTAGTTTACCTAAAAACAATGACAAATTATAAAACATTTACAAAATGAAGGCCTCCATTCTCCCTGCATTTCTCATCTCTCTTCAACAAGTGAGTCACAAACCTTCGGACTTCCTTTGGTTATTTTTTATGCGGTCACAACAAGTTCTAATTTTTTGAATCAGTTGTTCTCTATTATTAATTTGTTCATTATAAACCATTGCCTTAAGGCGACCTCATAAAAAATAATCTTGCGGAGTTAAATCTGGACTTCTTGGGGGAAAGGGTGCGGACCTCCTTTTCCAATTCATCGATTAGGGAATTCAAATTCAAATATTCTCTTACGGCCAGCGCAAAATGCGGTGGAGCGCCGTCATGCTGGAAGTACATTCGTCTTTGCTCTACCCTTTGTTCTTCTAGAAGATCCGGTAGTAGTTTTGCAGGAAATCGAGATAAACAGATCCTGTGAGAGGGCCCTCCACGAAATGAGGTCCCACTAGTTTGTTGTTGAAAATACTATTAAACATTTACTGAGAATCGATGTTGGGATCTGGTTTCACGAATGGCTTTTGTGTTTATTTCAGCCCAAACATGTTCATTGCGAAGGTTGTTAATCCTACCTCTAGTGACCTGCGATATTCAGAGAACAGCGTTCTGTAAATCGTGAGTCTATGGGTCACAATCCAATCGCAGAAAGCCAAACGGCGCACACTGTCACCTGGTTCAAGGTGTTGGTCCTGCTGAATGTGATAAGGATAAAGTCGTTCTTTTCTCAGAATTCTCCAAACTTGAACATGGTTCAATCCAACTCGATTTAAACGTTGACTGATTCTTCTGCTCACGCTAGGATTTTGGCCAATGGTATCCAACACATCATTGTTATGTTCAGTTAGTTCGTTTCTCTCCACACTTTGATGGGGACACCTTCCGTACTGTCGAGGAAAGCAAAAAGTTGTGGAAAAAGTCTGATGATTGGGGGTTCTTCGATTCGAATATCGCGTCTGATATTCCCGTACCTACTTCCATTTTAATATCCATTACAATATCCATAGATAAATAATATCAGCATATTCTTTATTGGTAGACTTATGTGGAATTTTTGCAAAAACCACTAAACTTAAAATACTTTTAAGAAAAATACTTCTTAAGGAAACTTCATATTCCAGTCGAACTTTTCACTTTAATTTTGACAATGACTGTTGCACGTTTTGCTGTAACCAAGACCAGTAATGGTCAACAATAAGTAAACAAAATAGTAACATTTATTTGTATTTGAAATTATTCATCTAACTATGCTTTTTTGTTATTATTCTCTCATCTCTATTATTAGTTTTCTGTATTTTTTTTTGTCATAAATAGCAAGAAATGGTACAATAAATAATAAGAAGTTACACAAACTTAAACCTAATAAGTCACTGGTAACACAAAACGCAGTTGATTACAACATTAACAGATTGTTAAAAAAACAAACGTGCAAACTTAAATTGTTCCGAATTCTTATTGTCTGGAGTGTTAACTTCACATCTATTGCAAAAGTTTAGAAAAATCGTATACTGAGTGCTTGTTTTGCGGCATCATGAAAAGAACAACTTTATTAGTCCGACTCTGAAAATTTAGAACTTTTTGTTACCTTCCTGGGTTCTTCTCCTCCAACGTCTCACGCACATGCAATTTGAATTCATTTCTGCAAAAATTCTGGGAAATATTATTGATTTTTGTTTTGGGCAAAATTTATACAAAACCCTGTATATCAGTAAAAAATGAGTTCTGAACTCTTTTAATACTGAATATGTGTTGGCATGGTCAAAACCTATCTCCCATATTAGTATGTACATTTCGTCCCGTAACACCCTGTATACCTATTAAATATGCGTTGACCTGCTGGTGTACCATTGGCGGATTTTTTTTATTGCAAAATGTGCTCCTTTCTTAGCAGTCAAAACATACCAAATTTCTTTAAAATATCACTTACGCTTTCAGAATGATAAGATACCTATACCATTTTGAAATTCTAACTGCAACACCCTGTAACTTTTTAACGGAGCTCGATAGGTAACAATTGTATGGCAGCCTGCCCTTAAAATCGACCGAAGAAGATGAGATTCCATTTTCGACCACCCATTATGAATTCACTTTGTGTAATTCCCTTAATATAAATTTTGATCCTAACTTACCAAAATCAAAAGTAGGGTCAAACTTTCGGAAGAAATCTTCGAACATTCTTGATGAGCATAGTTGCATGATACTGATCAAACTAAACTAAACCCGAAAGATTAGGTACCAACAATTTTTTTAACCACCCTACGTGATAACCTGAATACACAATACAGAACAATAAAATCAGTATAATCAGCCGTTAACAGTTCCCAGAAAGTAATATGACCACATTGATAACAATTTTTATGCATAACAAACTGATCTGGAGTTAGGTACGTGATTTTACTTCAGCCAGCCCTAGAAAAAGAGAAACTTGTAATCTACATTAATTGTGATCCTTCTTAAGGAACAAATTTACATTTACGCAATATAGGTAATTTAAGTGATCTTTGAATACCAATAAAAGAGATAAGGCTTCATCGCCTTCATCTAACTGTACCCAGGAGTGTACCAAATTCTTAACACTGGTACGATATATAATGTTAATCCTAAACCTAAAATCATTTTAAAAACCTTAGTTAATTATTATCATTATATAAGTTACATTGGTGGCAGGCAGCTAGTATTTTAACCGTCTTGTTAATGAAAAAATTTAATTCCTTTATCTAATCGTTTAAGTACTACAAGGTATATTTATACCTAGAAATGTTCTAACATTCGTCTAATATCCCATTTATTTTCGATCATTAAATACTGTATTTATTGAAGATGAATTATTTCTATTGTGTTGGGAATCATCATTATATTCTGCCAGATCTCCAAAGATTAGAAAGAAGGCGGATTGGTTAGACATAATTTTGTAAAACTACATGAAGCGTCTTAAACAAATTATTGATTAAATGGGGTTCCCAAAAGGAATGCTAACTTGTTCTTATTAGAATGTTGAGTCACTGGAACCATAAGAACACTAACGTTATTTGACTTCTAAAAAACTGATTTAATACCTAAAAACCGGACGTATTCTCAGACAAAACAATGTGTAAGCTTGTCTCCACTCAATATCATATCAGAGTGTAATGTAGAGTAATCATAAACAAAGACTGCAATCACTCTATGGTTGAGGCTCCCAAGTCAAATAGATACTTAAGCTATATTTTTGTACACAAAGCCTTTATTAGCCCTGCCTTTAAGCGCAACGTCATCGAACTTTTCTATGCAAAAAATAATCGGCTTAAGACATGATGTCATACCTATTTGTAGTGAATTGTAATATACTATTACTGTGCACGCAATTGTTGCTTTTTATTATTTAAAAATAACCAA
The DNA here is from genome assembly GCA_951812265.1 of Taphrorychus bicolor. Lineage (NCBI taxonomy): Eukaryota > Metazoa > Arthropoda > Insecta > Coleoptera > Curculionidae > Taphrorychus > Taphrorychus bicolor. The sequence continues at coordinate 14,949,923 of OX638307.1, forward strand.
CTCTAACCTTCATAAATGATGTCTGAATACAAAACTCAAAGGCTACCCACTGACCAATTTTATATTTAGGGGGTGTTCATTTACAAACATCATCTAGTTGGTTGTGAAATTTCAAAAGAGAAAAATGAAAAAAACGAGGTTATCGATACTTCTGCGACTGGACCTATTGCACGTACCTGGGATAATGTTTGCCAAGATATTATAGTCGCGTAAGTCCATTCTGCAATTCGTGTTCAAAAACCTACAAATGAACGTGAACTATTGCTCTTACTCAGCGAGTTTGACGCCCAGCACTTAAGAACATCGACAATATTTAAGCCTGAACGACTGAAACCCGACTCAGGGAACAACATGGTACAAAGGTTTCTCGCATCCACACTAAAAATAGGTCAGCTTGTTTCAAATGCGGTCGCCAAGGACATCACCAAATGTCAATTGTTGCAGAAGGAAGAAACCAACAAAGCATCCAAAAAAGTCTATGCTGATCCTATTAATGTACCAACATGTGTGTTTTGCGAAAAAATTGGTAGATATCTAAAGAAATACGTGGATTTTGGCAGCAAAGACAGAAACCTCGAGATATGTTGGAGACGTGGCATATTGATCATGCGGGCCCATTAGTAAAGTCAAATGGTTGCACACAGATCTTGGTAATCATTGATGCCTTTTCAAAGTTATGCCGATTGCAGCCAATACCAAGAAAAACATCCGAATGTTCGCTATGTGCACTGCTACCAGTCTTTGATGAGTTAGGAAAACCAAGAGGTATTGTTGCAGACCGAGCTGCTGCTTTTACTTCAACAGTTTTTCAAAACTTTCTTAGTGCTCAAGGAATTGAACTTTTTCATATTGTTATGATTTTCATATTTGAAGTCATATTGCTACTGGTGTACCACGAGGCAATGCGCAAGATGAACGTGTGATGCGGACGATGTTCAATCTATTATGAGCTACTCTTAACCAGGAAAAGGAAAGCAGTTGGACTACTGTCTTGCCAGAGATTGAAGACAATCTGAAATAGACAGTCCATTCAGTGAGAAGTTTTCCGCCTACTGTACTGCATTATGGTACAAATCCCAAATTAAGAGCTACTCGATCATTCTTGGGTGCTGACGCTGAGATTCCTACCAAAACGTTCAGATGAATTGATTCAGATGAAGCTGTTCTAAAAGGCCGTAGCAGAATCAATAATATTGCTACCCGACGTGCGCAGCAATTTAATAAAACTCGGCGTTGTGCGACTCTATTCAAGCGATGTAGCCTATTAATCTGCTATCCCACCTATATAAGCTGCTCACGAAAATCATAACCAACAGACTTACCAATAAACTCGACTCCTACCAACCAGTGGAACAAGCTGCTTTTCGAAAGGGATTTGGCACAACCGACCATCTACAGACAATAAGAACACTGATAGAAAAGAGCACGGAATATAACCTACCAATACACTTGGCCTTCATAGATTACCGGAAAGCCTTTGACTCTGTCGAAACCTGGTCAATCCTGAAAGCTCTGGATAACGCGAGGGTGGACTCTAGATATTCAAATCTCATCAAACATATCAAGATAGACAACCAAATCAAGATAGACGAAGAAACAACAACAAATAAAATGCCAGTCGAAAGAGGAATAAAACAAGGAGATACAATCTCCCCTAAATTATTCACATTAGCCCTAGAAGATATGTTTAAGAACTTAAACTGGCATAACAAGGGCATTAACATAGATGGAGTGTATCTGAGTCACCTGCGGTTTGCAGACGATATAGTCATCATAGGCAGCTCAGCGGACGAACTCAAAACCATGGTAGAAGAACTACAGAGAGAATCCCTGAACATAGGACTCGAAATGAATCTGGACAAAACAAAAATAATGAGCCCTGAAAACATCAGAATAAAAATAGACGACAAACTTCTAGAAAACGTGTCTAACTACGTATACCTGGGCCATAAAATTCAATTGGGCAAAGAAAACCAAGGGGCTGAAATATCTAGAAGAGTAGGACTTGGTTGGGCGGCATTTGGGAAACTGGGATTCATACTCAAATCTAGAGAAATACCAATTAATCTGAAGCGAAAGGTCTATGACTCGTCCATATCACCGGTTCTCACATACGGTCTTGAAACAATGGCTATTACACGCAAGATGGCGAACAGGCTCCAGATCACGCAACGAGCCATGGAAAGATCCATGCTTGGAATCAGCATAAGAGACAAAGTACGAAATGAAGACATACGGAGAAGAACCCAAGTAATGGACGTACTAAAAAGAACAGCCCAACTTAAATGGCAATGGGCAGGGCACATAGCAAGACAAACCCCAGATAGATGGACGCACAAAATACAAACTTGGCGACCAAGAGAAACAAGAAGAAGCGCGGGAAGACCCCAGAAGAGATGGCGAGACGATATCCAAAGGATAGCAGGGAGAAACTGGATGAAAACAGCGATAAACAGAGAGACATGGAGAAATTTGGAAGAGGACTACATCCAGGAGTGGATGAATGCAGTCTGAGGAGAGAAGAAGCCATTGAAGACTCACAACTAGCAGGTGGAGGCAAATTAAAACCAAAATATAAAGCTCCTTAGACCATCCAGGCAGTGCTACCTTTACCAGAGATATCAACTTCATAAGTTGGTTCATAATTTTGTTACTACTTATGTTGGTGACAATCCCACCTACCATAAGTAGTAACAAAGTTATTATTGACAATCTCGATAATGTGTTACTAAAAACTAATGGTACTCCCATTAGATTGTAAAAGCAACTAAGGGCAATCCCCTTATGTTTTGAAGCTAATGGCAATTCCATTAGATTGTAAAAGCAACTAAGGGCAATCCCTTTAGGTTGTGAAGAGTAAACTAAGGGAAATCCCCTTACGTTGTGAAGTGAAAACTGATGGTAATCCCATTAGATTGTAAATGCAATTAAGGGCAATCCCCTTAAGTTGTGAAATGAAAACTGATGGCAATCCCATTAGGTTGGAAATGCAATTAAGGGCAATCCCCTTAAGTTGTAAAGAGAAAACTGACAGCAGTCCCCTTAGGTTTTGAAGGAGAAACTAATGGCAATCCCCTTACGTTGTGAAGTGAAAACTGATGGTAATCCCATTAGATTGTAAATGCAATTAAGGGCAATCCCCTTAAGTTGTGAAATGAAAACTGATGGCAATCCCATTAGGTTGTAAATGCAATTAAGGGCAATCCCCTTAAGTTGTAAAGAGAAAACTGAGGGCAGTCCCCTTAGGTTTTGAAGGAGAAACTAATGGCAATCCCCTTATGTTGTGAAATGAAAACTGATGGCAATTCCATTAGGTTGTAAAGAGAAAAATGACGGCAGTCCCCTTAGGTTTTGAAGGAGAAACTAATGGCAATCCCATTAGTTAGTGACAAACTCTTAGGTGGTGAAAATCAACGAATGGCAATCCCATTAGGTTGTAATAAAAATAAGGAAAATCCTGTTAGGACATTGGTAAAATAAATAATGGCAACCCCAGTAGATCATAGTAGATGTAAAGAAAATAGCAACCCTGGATTTGTACTTCTATAAGATGATTTGAATGTGAAATGAATGAAGCGCGTATTGTTGTATTTGCTAATATTTCAGCAACATAAGCATGTCCATCCCGAGATACTGTTCCTGAATCTTTTTAGATCAAACCAAAATAAAGACAGCACAAGGATGCTCCTTCGCAGGATGGCCATGTTACCATCAGAAACTTTTTAACCAGAGCTTGTTATTGGAAATATGCAGAGTTTGTAAGAAAGCCCCACAAAGACCACTGCGAGGTGGCCACGTTTAGATTATAGACTGTATGTTCAGTAGTTTTTCGGCTTGCCTAGAGAAGTATTATTTTGTTAATTTATTCGGAATTAAAGAGTTCAGTTTGTTCATATTTTCTGTTTTTGTTATAAACTTTAACCTTTTAACTTTTAAAAAGCCATCCAACTTAACATTTATTCAAGTGGAATACAGTATACTTATTCTTGCTTATTTGGAATCAGCTGGTCTTTCTGATTTCAAAATTAGAGCATTTTATTACCTTATACTGTGAGGTTAAAAAACTATGACTATTTCTTTGTAAAAAGGTTACTTAGTTTACCTTGTTTTGTAAGTGAGAAAAGATAATTAAAAAAAACTGTTGAGTTTGGAAAAACAAACAAAAGTATGATGTGATTCACATTCTGCTATTTGTGAACAGAGATAACTTATTGGGGTACCTACTACAATAATTAAGAAAATAAACAATAGAGATTTCCCATATCTAGGCACTTCTAATTGGGACAAAAATATAAAATCTAAAATGAAACAGCCCTGAGTTTGGTTACATAGTCACAGACATAATGTTGCAAATTTTAATCAAGTTCTCATAGGAACTAAGTAACAGGTACAAGTGAGTCAGGGCATCACTTGCATAAAAAAAGAATAACTACAATTGGAAGAATGAAGCTCAGAATGAACAGATTGTACCTGCACTTACTCATTAGGCAGGCACAAGCAAAATCAGTGCTGTGACCTTTAACATTAAGTGAAACTTTACCTGTGACTTGTACTGTTATTGACATAATAGAATGAAAACACACAACCCTTGTATACATCACACTACTCCACCCATTCTCCACTCTCTCAGAACACTTTTGAAATGTCTTACCTGCTCTTTTATCTTTACTGAAGTTCCCGAAATCAAAAGGGGGCTCAGGGCCCTCCTCAGATTTATTGTCTGGCTCAAATTCATCATCATCTTTGGGTATTTGTTCAGCTCTCGCCTCTTCTTTCCCGTTGACGTTCTGTTTTTCTCTTGAGGGTATTTTTTCCGCTTGTACCTTTTCCTCTTTTATGTGAACATTCTCTTTATCCCTCGGGGGGCTCGGGACTGCATCTGTGATGAATTCATCCTCAACCATTGTACTCATATCAGCTGCTTGGGAATCTTGCGATTGGTAATGGGACTGTGATCGTTTAGGTTTTTTAACCAAACGAATTTTGCTGTTGAAGCCTTTAAATGAAGCAAAAAAGTTCTTGTAATCAAAATTTGGTGACATTTCTAATTTCAATCACTGGGGACGACTCGCCACTGTCCCCGTCACCATAATCTCAAACCAACACAAAGGAAAAACTCAACGTAAAAAGATAAAATAATAATAATATAATACCTATATAATAAATGTCAGACCAACAATGGCCGCCTGTTGTGAATGCGCAATGCGCATCGCGCTTTCAGAATGTTAGGAATTCTAGGGTCGCATTCATAATTATCATCAACGGGCTAAAATATAGCCGAGTTCGGTAATTCTATCCGAGCGCTCCGGGCACTTACCATCTCTCAAAATCTTAACAAGCTAGAGTGACATATATCCTGATAGACATTGTCGCGCAGTGTCCCCCCCGCTAATGATAATAATCGTATTCGTTTATAATCGGTTATTGCGTGGGGGCGGCTCTGTTCGCGGCTGCTGCCGTGTTGCCGCCGTGTCTGCGGAGGAGATTCGACTACGTGGATGTTCTAAGTCCAACGTATATTCTTGCGCCAAATCTCTTTTACCACGCTGCAAGGGGGACCCAACTTTGGAAAGGATCTATTGTCCCTTAGGTCGCTAATTTAAATAATGTAAAATTTTATTGTTTTAGAGATGCCAGCAAGGTTTTATGGTTTAAGACAAAAACCTGCAAAAACAAAAAAAAAAGAAAAAAAAACTAATTGAATGGTAATTAATTCAAAATAAAATTAAAAAAGACAATTCTTAGTTTTCTCAGGAATCTGAAATAAAATAGCGGCGGACGTGAACTTTTCGCGATAAGCTCAGTGGTCCCCAGAAATGTGTTTGACGGGTACACGATTTCTTACTAAATTGGAAAAACTACAACAAAGAAAACTAAACTAACGACGCAGTGTAGAAGAGAACAGAATTCTGCCAGTAGCTGGGATCCTCGATATTATGGTGAGCAACACACTACTATAATATACTAAATGATTCAACTTCTACAACTACTCTACAAATACTTAATTGCCGGTAGTCTCCTGCGTCTGCAAAGTATCCGCTATCTGCAAGAAAATGGCCTATTCAGGAAAAGGGCAGAGGTGGGTTGACAGTGTTGACACTATATGGCACAACCGAAAAAACACTCCACGAAACTTTTCATAGGCAAGCAATAGCCGAATTAATTGTTGTGGCACTAATTAAAAATACAAATAATTAGCGCGGTGGACTAAAACGGGATTCAAAAAGGGGAAAAAAATACGAATTGGCAATAATCAGAACGGCGGAGCCAAGGACTTTTCTCGCGGTAAAATTCGAACTTTTCCGTCTTCCCGGTTGGATCGTCGTTTTTAGCTCGTATCTGTATCGAGTTCAAAACCGTCTTTTTCTTTCGAGCGTCGAAGATCTTCTCCTTTCGCCACCCCCTCGGTACATCTCATCCCCGAAAGGGTACTGCCGAAAAAATCGATACCACCCTGACCAGTGGCGAATATATGGCGCTTCGGACAGCGCGGGCATAAATTCAGAAAATGAGCTTTTCTCGAAAATGTGCTGGAAAAAGAAAATTGAAAATGTGATCATTGGACAGAAGAAATGATGCTCTTCAAAATGACACCTCACATGACATAGTTTAATTGACAATTAAAGCTTTTTATTGAAATTAAATGTTAATTTCCTGGCTCAGTCAATTAAGACATTAATTGCTCGAATTTACAATCAAAGGATCAGAAATTAAAAGCTCTATCTGCTGAGAGAATAAGATTTTAATTTCAATTAAGGATATTCGCAAAATCGCCTTAATTACTAAACTATGGTTCGGGTACAGGTCTGAAATTCTTTCAAGGGCCATAAACCATTAAAAGGGCGCCTTTGCCGGGTAAAGAAGAAGGGCAATTGTAGGGTATCATGTTTTATGGCCGGAATTCCCAAGAAATTGTGAAAGTGCCTGTCCAACACTAACAAAAGAAATGCTCTTGACGAAAAATAAAAAATATTGCAAACACATGTGCATTTAGGGCCTCATGGGTCTGGTTTATTTAGAAAACCGAAAAAGCTCCCAAAAGTGGCTTACAAAGTTGCCATGCTTCCACACATGAACTCATATGCAAACAGAGAGGTCAGTTTGCATAACACCCCCCTCTTTAGGCGAAAACTTGATTAAAGAAAAAGAAATATTTTCTTTGATAAGTTTGAGCAAAAAACAAAAAGATATTTAAATATGAAAAAATAAATTTAAATATGCTAATGGTTATGCTAATACGACAGATATTGTCAACATTAACAGTCAGAGTTCTCTTCTAGGATATGCTGTATGGAATGCAGCTCGGTAGTTAGCTGCTTACGAACAGAGCGTACCGTAGAGCTTACAGCTTCGATGCTATCTAGCCTCAGGAAAGCTTGGGTCACCATTTCATCAATCCGGTTAAATTCCTGGGAATTTCTAAATCCGGAGAACCTGGTTGCTCTGGCTTTAAGGTCTGCAATTGTTTTTACAATGCTGTCAATTTTTTTAAGTGCAGCATACTCAGCTTCGAATGTATTTCCTGGAATTTCTTTTTCCTCACATCCTGGCTCTTCTTGAGAGTGATTTGGCTTATTAATCGCTTCTACCGCTGGCACAATATCCACCTCAGTACTTACTCTGGATTCTGGGAATTCAAAACCCTCAAGGTAATTCAAAAGGTCTGAGTCGTGTTCAGGCTGTTCGTCTTCAAATTTGGGACTCTTTGGCGCTTGGGGCAAAGGGGCATCAGATGGCTGTTCCTGCTTTTTTGTTTCATAACATTTATGGCAGTTTTGAACGTAGCTACCTAACTAGCTAACTCCTGCTTCCTCTTGGTGAAAATCCTGAGACTGTTGAGCTCTATGTCTCCCTTTGTCCAGCTGCCTTGCAATAGGAGCTTTGTCAGGATTTCTCTTAAGGTATTTGCTTCGTTTATTTGTGGTTTTTGCTGAGCTTTGTTTATCAAAGCGTACATCGTGGACTGAGTAGTACATTACTGGCAGTGTCTTTCTAGTAGGCTGTGGTTTAGGGCTCTCAATTTGTCTAACATGGTTTGATGGAGGTCCGTTCCGATGCGTATTAAAATGTTTATTTCTCCTAAGCCGGTCCTGTCGTCGGGGTTGATTTCTATGCTGGGGTACCTGCTTCTCTATATCGGCTAGGTCCTTTTCTAGAGTAGCCGTTACGGTCATTAACCGTTCTATGCTCTCAATTGGCATTAATCTGACCCGAAGTCGAAGGGCTGGGCGTAATAAAGTTATTATCAAACATATCAATTCGCTCTCTGAACCTTGGGGAAAAAGGCGGTAATAAAGGGCACGTTTTCCTAGGATGAATAATTCCGCTGATTCCGTAGTTTGGGTTTTTCCATATAACTGTGCTTTACAGGACATTATTATTTCCATGCTGTCATAACGGTTAACTAATAATTGACCAAATTCCAAATACGTGATTGGATACTCTTGTAGGGGTTTAAACCAATCACGCGCTGCTCCTCTCATTTGTGCCGCTGCTATGCAAACTTTCTCAACATCGTTGACGATGTGGTTGCGAAGAAAATAATCTTCAAGTTCGCTCAAAAAATGCTTTGGACACTCATGATGTTTTTCGCATAAATGTGCGACTAAATGGAACTGGATTATTGTTTCCCATTCGCTGTAAAATTTGGCTCATAGCGTTAGAGAAAAATTCTATTATTTGTGTAACGCTAGCACTATCATCTAGGTGGTTTTCTTGGTTCCTGATAGAAGGGTTATATTGGGGCTCATCATTATTAGCCGAATTGAAATCGCTGATCCTTTCAAGAGGCGATCTATTTTCTGTAGATGTGGGGTTCGTTCTCACATATTCCATACTCGCTTCACTGCGAGGGTAATTTAAATTACTTAAGTTTTCTGCCTCTGAGTAATCTAAACAACTTGAGTTCCCCGCCAGTGATGCCATGTCGCGCAGTGTCCCCCCCGCTAATGATAATAATCGTATTCGTTTATAATCGGTGGTTGCGTGGGGGCGGCTCTGTTCGCGGCTGCTGCCGTGTTGCCATCGTGTCTGCGGAGGAGATTCGACTACGTGGATGTTCTAAGTCCAACGTATCTTCTTGCGCCAAATCTCTTTTACCACGCTGCAAGGGGGACACAACTCTTGGAAAGGATCTATTGTCCCTTAGGTCGCTAATTTAAATAATGTAAAATTTTATTGTTTTAGAGATGCCAGCAAGGTTTTATGGTTTAAGACAAAAACCTGCAAAAAGCAAAAAAAAAGAAAAAAAAACTAATTGAATAGTAATTAATTCAAAATAAAATTAAAAAAGACAATTCTTAGTTTTCTCAGGAATCTGAAATAAAATAGCGGCGGACGTGAACTTTTCGCGATAAGCTCAGTGGTCCCCAGAAACGTGTTTGACGGGTACACGATTTCTTACTAAATTGGAAAAACTACAACAAAGAAAACTAAACTAACGACGCAGTGTAGAAGAGAACAGAATTCTGCCAGTAGCTGGGATCCTCGATATTATGGTGAGCAACACACTACTATAATATACTAAATGATTCAACTTCTACAACTACTCTACAAATACTTAATTGCCGGTAGTCTCCTGCGTCTGCAAAGTATCCGCTATCTGCAAGAAAATGGCCTATTCAGGAAAAGGGCAGAGGTGGGTTGACACTATATGGCACAACCGAAAAAACACTCCACGAAAAAACTTTTCGTAGGCGAGCAATAGCCGAATTAATTGTTGTGGCACTAATTAAAAATACAAATAATTAGCGCGGTGGACTAAAACGGGATTCAAAAAGGGGAAAAAAATACGAATTGGCGATAATCAGAACGGCGAAGCCAAGGACTTTTCTCGCGGTAAAATTTGAACTTTTCCGTCTTCCCGGTTGGATCGTCGTTTTTAGCTCGTATCTGTATCGAGTTCAAAACCGTCTTTTTCTTTCGAGCGTCGAAGATCTTCTCCTTTCGCCACCCCCTCGGTACATCTCATCCCCGAAAGGGTACTGCCGAAAAAATCGATACCACCCTGACCAGTGGCGAATATATGGCGCTTCGGACAGCGCGGGCATAAATTCAGAAAATGAGCTTTTCTGGAAAATGTGCTGGAAAAAGAAAATTGAAAATGCGATCATTGGACAGAAGAAATGATGCTCTTCAAAATGACACCTCACATGACATAGTTTAATTGACAATTAAAGCTTTTTATTGAAATTAAATGTTAATTTCCTGGCTCAGTCAATTAAGACATTAATTGCTCGAATTTACAATCAAAGGATCAGAAATTAAAAGCTCTATCTGCTGAGAGAATAAGATTTTAATTTCAATTAACGATATTCGCAAAATCGCCTTAATTACTAAACTATTGTTCGGGTCACGTACAGGTCTGAAATTCTTTCAAGGGCCATAAACCATTAAAAGGGCGCCTTTGCCGGGTAAAGAAGAAGGGCAATTGTAGGGTATCATGTTTTATGGCCGGAATTCCCAAGAAATTGTGAAAGTGCCTGTCCAACACTAACAAAAGAAATGCTCTTGACGAAAAATAAAAAATATTGCAAACACATGTGCATTTAGGGCCTCATGAGTCTGGTTTATGTAGAAAACCGAAAAATAGAAAAAACTTCCATAAGGTTAAAGCTTAAAAGCTCCCAAAAGTGGCTTACAAAGTTGCCATGCTTCCACACATGAACTCATATGCAAACAGAGAGGTCAGTTTGCATAACAACATATATCCCGAGCGCTCGGGATGTAATTACCGAACTCAACTTATGTCGGGGAAAGTTTTAGCGGGTAAACTTTTTACATTGCGGGATAAATGTCACTCTCCCTAAAATTTGGAATTAGAATTATAAATGACAACAAGAGTTACCGGTTCCGGTTACCGCCGTCCGCCTAGCGATTAGCGAACCAGGAGAACTTCCGGCCATCTTTATGGATGCAGCCTATGAAACAAAAATTTCGCCCTCTTAAAATGACAGATGACTTGACAATTACAGCTTTGACATTGACGTAACAAAATAGGGTTATGTTACTTGAATTGTTTATAAAAATTTTATCTTATCTAAATAGTAATTTTTGTTATAAGAAATACCTAGATTTCAACGTAACACACTTCAGCAGATTTATAAAAAAACACAATATGCTCTCTAAAGTAACAATGTACAAATTATCATTTTCATTTCTATACTAAGAGATATCATTCTGCACTACTAGATAGCTAAAGCCATATTGAAGAAGGCCTAGTTCTGAGGTGAAAAAATGAAAATATAAATTCTTACAAAAATATGAATCCCAAATATTCAAAAATTTTGATTGTTTTCGTCATTGTTATCATCATATACAAGGGCTTCAAATCATTTATATTCCCTGGGCGACCAACAATTGAACAAATTATTGTTCAAGACAACTTGGGCAATGACATCGAGAAGGTGAAGATATCGGTGCATTATGAGGCTTTATGTCCGGACTCCAAATTTTTCGTTACATACCAACTATTGCCAGTGTTTGAACAGCTCAAGGACTTCCTTTTAATAGATTTGATACCATATGGAAAAGCTGAGGTAAGTAAGTAGATACTTTAGCCCTCAGCTGGTGATGTAATGGTACTTAGTATTATGTGGTATTTTTAGTTCTGTAAAAATTAACAAAGGGCTTAACACATTTTGAAGAAATTATCATATTCCTGTACTTGGCATGAATAAATTATTATTATTATTATTATATTGAGATTTTCAATGCTAAGTCGACATGTAGGCAAAAAAAGCAGAACTGGCTCGTGTATGTTATCGTCTGAAAATCAACCAATAAGGTACACGAGGCAGCTCTGCTTTTCTGCATTTCCACCATACATGAGGACTTAAACGGTGTTTAAGCTCAGCTTAAGTCTCAGTTTAAATTAAGTGTTGTTTTCAATGTTACAAATTATATGAATGATTATAAATGTTATTACTTATAATACTAACTTTTTTGCTGGATACCTGCCAATGACCATGATTCTCATTTTGCCAAGGCAAGCCAAGTACTCTTTTTGGTTGGATCCTAAAAAGTACTACCTACACACTTACATCTCTTTGTATAAACCATTCACTGTGTATTAGCAATAAAAACAAATTTTGAAATGCAATGTGTAGGTCCACTGTACATGGATCTCATCAATTATAAAAGGTACCAAAATAACTAATTTAGAGAAAAGTTGCACATTAGGCCTCTTTCACACGGACGTTGTAAAACCGACCGGCAAAATATCGCTCGGTAAAAAAACGACCATTGTCTCTTTCACACACAACGGCAAATCATTCGATGGTGAGAAGTCGAAAAGAATAGATCAAAGGGCCGTAATGGGTAAAATCAAGAAAATTGTTAGTGCGTATTTATTATATAGACGGAGGAAAAGTAAAAAGTTAAAGAGGATGTCCTGGATTCATCGACTATTAGAAGTAAGGACATCTATGGGATTGTTCTACACATTCATTCCCAAATTAACAGAAGACGAAAGTAAATTTTTCAATTATTTTCGAATGTCGATAGATTCTTTTGATTTTTTATTAAATAAATTACGATTACACATTAAAAAAAGAGGACACTAACATGCGTCAGGCCATACCGCCACAAAAAAAGCTGGTAGAACAGCGTAAATAAATCCATTTTAACACAGGAAGAAATAGGCCGTTACTAGAGTGGCCCCTGGAATTTGGGCGTTTAAGAATCAAAATTGACGTTCGTGTGAAAGCCTACATTACTTTTCTTGCATTGAAGTAAACCGACCGTCGAAAGCACCGACCGGTGACCGCTGTGTCGCCGCTCAAGTTTGGAACTTCGACGGCAACCGATCGTTTTTTGGCCGTCGCCGCTCTTGTCTAAAAGGTCCCATATAGAGTAATGCAATAGAATATTTTGGTCGTTTTTTTACTGAGCGACATTTTGCCGGTCGATTTTAAAACGTCCGTGTGAAAGAGGCCTTACTGAGCTTTATAAAGACATATTTTCTAAAATGTTAAATTTTTTTTTTGTTCTTTTGATTATATTAAACAGATTTTGACACATACTCAATGGTCAAAGATTCCACAAATCTGATTGAAATTGAAATGAATAACAAATTTGATTGATTGAAATGAATAACAAATTTTTGAAATACTTTAAATGTTGTACACATATTGGACCAGTGGTTAGCCCTTTGGCTTTAACATATCTATCTTGTTATGTTACTGTTCACTTAATATTTTAGACGATAATTGAAGATGATGGCAAAATAGATTTCCGTTGCCAACATGACCATGTAGAATGTTTTGCGAATAAAATACACGCATGTGCGATTGACAACGTCTCTGATCCAGAAAAGCAGCTGAAGTATATAGCATGTATGATATCAGACAATATGGTTCCAGAAGATGCTGGAGAGAGGGTTAGTATTGGTCATTCTTCAATATACATAGGTTTAAGTATCTCTGGGTTGACAAAATTAAATTTCTATTGTCAGTGTACCTATATTAACACCACAGTTGAAATATTTACAGAGAGATCAAAACTTTCTGGAGGGATGGTAACAGTTCTTTACAAGTCAATTTTAAAATTATTAAAAGTTTTACAAGGTGGCTGAAAAAGTTATGCTTTTGTAAATGCAAGATTCTGCATAGGTATATTAATTTGATTAACTAGAATGCTTAAGCTTAAAGAAAAGATAAGATCTTCCATTTAAAAATGCATCTTTTCTTTTTCTCCTATACAAGCGCATACTTACACTCTTGTATATTCTATACTGTAAGGACCTAAAGTAACTAGTCATTTTGTTTATGTTATAGTGTGCTCGTGATCAACAGGATATTGATTTCGGCCCTATAAAGAAATGTGCTATCGAACAGAAGGGCTCTCTTTTACTAAAAAAGTATGGCGAAAGAACCCACGCGTTAACTCCCAAAGTTAAATTTATTCCCACAATAGAGTTAAATGATAGTCAAGCGTTTGAAACCCAAGCAGTTATTTTGAAAAATTTGTTAAAGGCTGTATGTGAAGTTTTCCACACTAAGCCCCCCAGGTGCAATAATGTATAAAGTAGGGAGATTTAGATTTGTTTTATGTTTTCATTTAGAAACTGAGGATGAGATTGGGGCTAACGGTACTCATAGTAGAAAATTATTGTATGTTGTCATAAAGTAAATCATATTATACTGGCTGTCCCAACATCCAGAATTTTTAAGAGTACCCCAGTTTTGTCAATGTTAACTGTATATTTGTAAAGAAATGGGTTAGACCTCAAAACAAATATATTAATTTATTATTTTATTATTATTATTATTATTATTATTATTATTTATATTACATTTAGAAAATGTCATCACTTTTTATTTGTTCAAACTGATAATGTATGTCCTTTATTGGTAGATTGACACGGTACATACCAACTCGACAGGCGGTTAGGCAAACTTTTTTGCTTATTATTTGTAGACCTATACCTACTTCACAGTTTTTTTGCATTCAAGCTCTCTGCTTTAGTTTAAACCTCACATCTGCCATACAAATGTTTGTATCATATCATAGGTATATCACCTAAATGTAAGTTTATGCATCTTGTTTTTGGAGATTTATAGTTAAGAGCATATTTGTGACATTACAACATTAGAAACGGGCTTATTTATTTCTCATGGAAGCAATCATGACATATGTGTAATAGGATCTCTTAATGCTTAATTTCATGGAGTTGTTACAGCCATCCGATATGATAAAACTACGGCCTATTTAAAAGATGTGTTTAAAAACACCTTAATAATGATAATATATATGTGGTTAGTGTTAGTAGATATAGCTATTTATAATGAAATTGTAGTAAGTCATGCTGTTGACTGTATTTGACAACAATCATCTAGTCATTGTATTTTAATTTTTATTTAGGTACCATGACACTTTGCACCAACCAAAATATCAATAGTTCTCTAACAGTCATACCAGTAGAATTGGTTATAATTAAGCAATATGGAGCGTGACAAAATATATCTACAAATATTGACTAAATAAATTTATTTTGAGTGAAAATGGGAATCGTAAAAAATCTCCATCAGCTTAAGTTCTACGCAACTACTCTGTAAGAGATAAAATAATATGAAAAGGGCATAAAAAATTAAATTTTATGTTAACATTTTTTGTTTACAAATATAAATTATAGTATTTGATTAACAGTTTTAAAGTCGAAGATGACACAAAAGCTAGAAACAGTTGTCATTATATGGTTTGAAGTGAAATTAATACATGTAACGTAAGCAAATTTACCCATTAAATTGTACCTTATATGTAAAATAAATTGTAAACCAGTCTCGGAGTTTTCATATGTTTTAGGGTGATTAATTCCTGTTTAAAAGGTCACGTAAGTGCAGCTAGTAGTAGCGATAGGGGGATGGATCTTTTGTAATCAGTAGGTTGTTGTGTCTATTGTTTATTTATTTTTTCTCTCGAAAAGGATCTACCCTGTTTCCCTTCTAATTGGGTTTATATATTGAAAATCGGTCGAACAGGTCCTAACCTAGCAACTTAGTTGCCCCAGTGAAAAAATGTCTGAGTATTATCAACCCTCTAACCTGAACCCCCTAAGGGGAGTAACAATTGACCTTGAAAATTCAAATAGAAAGAGGGGTCGAGTTTTGAAGGTCTCTAATCAAGGCCTATTCATTTGCAAAATTAACTTTTCTACAAATGGAATTTGTAGAAAACTCGAAAGTGCTGATTTTCTTCTATTATTCACATTATCTGGTCGTTCTCAAAAATTGTAAGTTTTGTCTAAAGTACATCAAATGAGGTTATTTCGAGGAAAATTGGTACACTGGAAAGTGTCTTTTTTCCCGAGGGCAAGATCAGGGCCAAGATCAACGTAATACTTCATATTGTGATTGAAGAAATTTTCTTCACCACATTGTCAGCAATTGAGCTTATCAGATAGATCCATAGTAGATTATATCTGAAATTTTTTTGACGGTTTTTAGGGAATAGTCTTTTAACCATTTATCACCCTAAATTAGATAATTAACTACTGTCAAACGAGGTTTCTACCTTGTCCAGAACACCAGTATCATCATCGGTGTTTAAAATTTAGGTTCTTTCAAGAATTTCTGAAAACTTGAAAGCTTTGCCAAAATAAAGGCATTTCACATAGCGCGAAAGTCGATAAAATTGTTTATCAAATGAAGTAATTCTGAAGAGAATCGATTAGGAGGAAAGTGCAATTTCCGGAGATAAAACCGAGCGCATGTGCCAGAGTTCACATAATGCAAGGATATTAGTAAAAACTAAAAACTGAAAGTCGTACACTTGAATTATAATTCTGCAGACTGAGAGAGTAGTACGGTAGACTGAAGCTTGAGTAATCGGGCAGGACATCGATGAAAAGTTTGTAACAACCAAAAGATTTGGGTAAAAAAAGAAACGAAACAATGTTTATGAGTTTCTCAAAGTGCATCCAATTCTCTATAAAATAAGGTCACTCCTTTGAAAATCTTGTAGAGGAAAAATGTACTGTTTTGCTATGGAATTGGACACAAATAGATACCTCTAGTGTCATTGGAAATCGTTTAACTTATACGGGAATATTTTTATAAATATCGAAATTAGAATGCAAGGATGCAGTACAATTATGCGAGAGAAAAATTAAGTTGATAGTAGCGAATGTGTGAATAAAATTTTTGATAATTTCACTCACACAAATGGTTCTTACAATCATGCGAATATCTTGTCATGTCGACCGTATAAATCTTTAAATTGCCGAAATGTTTAGCTAATCTTTTTTTACTTTCTAATAATATTCAGTGCCGAGAAGTGCTTTTTGACTGGAAACTCCTAATTTGCTGACCCATAAGAATTGCATTTATTACAGAAAACTTTGCTGACCCGTTAGAAATGTTTGCTGACCGGTACACAGGGTGATAGGTGAGACAAACCTGCACATTGTGTGTACCTAAATTTCGTAAAATTCGGGCAGTAAATAATTTAGTTACAGCTCTGTAAAACCTTTAGAAGTGATTTTTTTTTGCTGACCGTTAGAAATTCTGTTTGTGTTTGAGAAATAAAAAATGTCCAAAATCAATGCAAAATCAGTCTCAGCTATCACTTTTCATACCGGTCAGCAAGAATTTCTATAGAATCAACAAAATAATCTCACTTTTAAGGATTTTACAGGGCTGTAACTAAGCTATTTTCTGACCAAGTTTTACAAAATTCACACATAATGTGAAGTACTGTCTCAGCTATCATCCTATATACCGGTCAGCAAGAACTTCTAACGGGTCAGCAAAATTTTCTGTAATAAATATAATTCTTATGGGTCAGCAAATTAGGGATTTCCTTTTTGACTCTTTTATGGGAGACCAAACAGCTTTTGCACCGTTTCTAGGGTCGATTATAAGGTCTCCAAACAAGCAAATGGTAACAAGACTGGTTCCATGGCGAGTGGGTTCCACAAAACGTCTCTCACGCCCTAAGTTTCTGTGAGTACCAATATTAGTATAGTGAGAATTTCAGACTCATACAGTCGTACATTGAAACTGGAGGTATTGTCTCCATATTTTTGTTGTCGTCTGTGGTAAATGGGAGAATCCTGAAAGAGCACAAAACGAAGAAACAAAAGAAGAAATCGAAGTTTTACGCAACATACGAGTATATCAGATCATTCGCTGGCTACTTCATCAATGATATTATCGAGGTTTGTTTAGTACCTACATAAATTTTTTTCTTTTTCTCTAAACCCCATTCAGCGTGTAGGTGCAAAAAAAATTATTTTTAACTTCGTGTTTTTAGTAAAAGTCGTGTTTTTCGAACATATTTAGTAAAATCCATTAAGAGCGTGATAATAGGGCACTAATAAATTCAGGGTGCAGTTTAAGAAAGGACCTGCCTCACAGAAATTAATGGCATAAACTCCAGATATCGATTCAAAAATTTTATAAAATATATATTTGATTATCATTTATTCATTAATAATTCCGTTCCTGGCGACCGCAATATTTAATTAAATCGTTTGAAGTTGAGTTGTTAATTTCGTCTTTATACATTAAAGTGCCTATCGGAAAGCAACCACAAAGGGAGGCAGCTTTGAGCGTTGCTATTTATTTATTACCACGTGTCAAGAAAACTTGACACTACTTTATTAGAAAGGTCAAACACCCCAAAGGTCATTTTCTGGTTTTATCAACTCAAAAGCGCTATCTTAGAAAGACACACCCCTAATTCACACTTCGCAAAACTTCCTGATGATCAAATTATTAACCGCATTCAGCATTCACGGTGTCCTAAGTTATAGGTACTTATGACTGCATCACATTAATTTGTTGTATGAAGAGGGAAAGTAATTAATAAAAGGGGTGTCACCAAACCGCCACCATCCATCACTTTCCGCCGCAAAAGCCAACAATAAGTTGTAAGCTTACCAATGTCTCTCTACAGTTAAAGCCAGGCGTCAGGCGTCACTCGGATTATTGTTATTTGACGATTAGTGTTAGGATACGAAAGTTGGTGAAACCAAATTTTTTCTGTACTTGGAAATATTTCCCAATGGCACCAAATCATTTTGGATCAAACCTTTTTGTATATACAAGAAAAGATTTTAAAAAATATCGTCATTTAGTGCGGATCTATGTGAATATCTTAAAGACCCCAAAGACCCTAAAACCCCAAAGACCCTAAAATTTCCATGAAACACACCATAACACCATAAATGCCAAAATTTATATTTTGACGTTAGTACCAAAAAAAGTAAAGTAAGTAAATAAGACAATGCGTAGACATAGATATAAAGACATTCACTTTAACACCTTTTTATGGATCCCTCTCAAAATGACGAGTTTTGGTACTTACCCCCATTATTACTTCCATTCTTCATATAGAAGTCGTGTAAGGGTTTTATCATCAGAGAATTACCATAATTCTGCTCCTGACCATATTGTTATCACATTGCTTTTCTATGAGGTTGACGCATACATAGATCTCCAAACTATTCTCCCCATCGACGAACCATCAGTGACACTTCACAGTGCACCCAGATCCCATGAGTACCATAGCGGAAGTGGTGTGAGATTCCTGCCCGGCATATCGAGAGAACCCTCACCTGATGTTCCCCTGCTCTCTTACACCTTCTGAGGAGCTCCATGCACTATCCTAGAAACCAAGGTGCTTTAAAGCTTTGAAGCCACTCTATACTCTATGCGACATAGCAGGATCATTCAATTGTAAAGATTATATAGTAGTATATTAATTGGGGGGGGGGGGGAGGGGGGGGGGGGTTACAGACATTTTGTTTCCCTCAACATTAAAAAAACTGCCATATTAAAAAAGGTAATTAAAAATTTAATTAAAACACCGTTGGATATCGTGTAGTTTTGTCGTTCTCTCATAGTTCGTGACATTTTCCTTAATTTTGACTCCTAATTTCCTATTCTTCATACCCGAAAACCTGATTTTGGTCGAAAATTTTCAGATTTTAACTGAGAAAATTGACTTTTTAAAGTCTAGACTATTCTGGCGCATCCGCCATTTTCCCATATAAAATTCACCTCCTTGCACTTCTGTGATCCTGATACCTGAAACCCTGATTTCGATGAAATATTACGGATTTCTGACAAAAAATTATATACATTTTAGAAGCTCATTTAGTCAGCGCCTTCACCATTTTATGCAGAATTTACTTCCTCTCACTTATGTGATCCTGATACCTGAAACCCTTATTTTGGGCGAAAAATTGTCGATTTTGAGCGAAAAATTTTCAAAAGCGATTATATTCTTGCGCCTCCGCCATTTTTCAAAAAACTTTATTTAGTGCGCTTAAAATAATTATAAAAATGGATGTGGGAAAGAGAAAAAAATATTTTTATGGTTTGGTTATAGAAGCGTTTCTGCAAAAAAAGTACCTTAATAGTCATTTATTCTAGGCTCCAAAATAAGAAAAAAAAATTATATAATAAACATGTATATCGATCGAAAAATGCTTTGTTTACCATACTTCTACAGGGTATGGACGGTTAGCTTGTGAGGATGGTTTTTAATTAATATTTTCAAAACGTGTGGAGATTAATGAATGAAATTTTTTGTATTACAACAAATTTGTATGTCCTTTCTGCAAACTATATAGATATGACCACAATTGTCCAGGGGCGGGTAATGCAAGGGAGGTACGGGGTGTTCAGAAAAAGATGACATAATCAAAATAATTGGACTTTTATTTCTCCATCCTTTTCTTTTGACATTTCACAGCCAACTAGATGAAGTTTTATAATGGACACCCCGTATAGTATGTATTGACAGTTTATTAGAAAAATTGGCAAATTTGAAGATGTCTACATAAAAAAGGTACTCTTTTTGAAAGTCGTTATCTGCAAAATTTTTCAATAAAAATGAATTTTATTGTGAAGATAAACACCATTTTAATTAATAGGCCATAATTGTGCTGTAGGAACTAATCCTTCATACGACCTTGTACCTATATAAAGAAAACGAAGCATTTTTAGATTCATGTTTATATAAGTTTTTGTCTTACTTTTGGGGCCTAGAATAAGTGGTTGCATTTATGGTAGGTACTATATGTCCGGAAACACTTTGTATATTATACAGGAAGATTCCACACTGTTCGTATCGGTCTTTTATGGCTAAACTATTAAATAAAAAAGATTTTTTTTCATACTCATCTTATGTCGTTTCTATAGGGGCAAATTTTTAAATTGCTAGAACTCTACCGCGGGTGTCTCAAAAAAAATATATTAAAGTAGTGTTTTTTTTTTAATAGAACACTCTGTAGATATTTTTTTATTTTTGGGTTTTTGCCTTAAATCCTAAGTAAAGTATTCTCATTTAGCAAATACGTCTACAATTAACCGTTTTCGGAAAAATAGTAGCTGAAAACTATAGGATTGTCAACATTTAATCCTCCATCCATAATACCTAATTTGTTGAAGTTAAACAGAATCGGTCTGCATATTCCTTTCTTAGTTTTTTTTATAAGCTATCTTTAATGGTGCAAATTCATTTTTTCATAAAAACGAAAAATTTTGACGCATGACAATTTTTTATGAATACTGAATTCAATATGCATGTTTGCTTAATTTCCACAGTTTAAGTGTTGACGAAGCTTAAATACCTACAAAAAATTTCAAGTTTCAAACGCCATTTTATCAAAAAGAGGTAAAAGTGTTTCATTTAAAAAAAAAAAAAAACGCAACTTTAGTATTTTGTTATTTTTTTTCAGACGACCGAGAGTACGAAGGCGTAGCAAGATTTTTTAGTCGGAATTTAGTTAAATTCCGAGTTCAAAATCGGAATTTAGTTAAATTCCGAGTTGAAAGTCGGAATTTAGTTAAATTCCGAGTTTAAAGTCGGAATTTAGTTAAATTCAGAGTTCAAAATCTGAATTTAGTTAAATTCCGAGTTGAAAGTCGGAATTTAGTTAAATTCCGAGTTCAAAATCTGAATTTAGTTAAATTCCGAGTTGAAAGTCGGAATTTAGTTAAATTCCGAGTTCAAAGTCGGAATTTAGTTAAATTCCGAGTTTAAAGTCGGAATTTAACTAAATTCCGACTAAAAAATCTTCTTGGCCCTTCTACGCCTTCGTACTCTCGGTCGTCTGAAAAAAAAAATAACAAAATACTAAAGTTGTATAAATTTATATATATATTATAAACCGTCGACGCGAATAGCGTGAGACTGAGACACCCTGTATAAATAGACATAAATTCCCTCTTTTAATATTACCGCCACTATTTACAATATACCTATTTGAAGGTGGCAACCCTATTGGATTCTACAAATATAACTGAATAACTATAGGTATGAGTTATTTTGCAAGTGTTTTGAATTATTTTTAATAGACTTACTGACAGATCTGCCACCAAGTCTCATCGTCTACATCTTCTGGAAAAGTTGAGCTTTTCTGAGGAAACCCATACTTTAAATTGAGAGGTCATTTATCACCATACCTCACTACGTTACATTACCGTTGGTTTTGAAAAATCATTATTTACTCATTACATTGCAAAATTTTATAATAGTGTTCCTTTGAATATTAAGCAGTGTGCTATTATATCGCTCGTGTTTAGATTAATACAAGTGATGTAAAATTTAATTTTCCATTATTTTTTTGTGTCTCTATTTGTTTCTGGCTTCATCAAGGCGATTCTGGTTTCAATGCTTATCACTAAAAGTAAAGTTGCTGAATACCAATAATAATACACAATATTAACTCTATTTAAGAAAGTATGACTTAAACTTTGTTCCTTGTTGACAATTAAAACGAGACTTGTGTTATCTAATTTATTATTATATGAAAATTGTAAATTAACCCGTGGAGCAAATATAATATGCAACTTGCATATAAAAGGCATCATTACCTCAGTTCAATTGTGCCACTCGCTACGCTCGTGGAGACAAAGTCCTCAAATCATCCTCTCAAATCCCTCATTACTGATGGGCCTACATTATATGCTTTCTGGATAGTATACCATTATTACATTAATTTAAACTCAAAACAGGTAAACCTCGATATTACATTTTCGTTGTAAAATCTGCTCCTTTAGAAGTAGTAAAATAAATATTGTAATATGACAAAATACAACAGTAAGCTGACATATTTTATTTAAATCATAGTTCTGAAACAATTTGATAATATGTAAATTGCAGAGATTAAGCAAACCTCTATTCTCATATAATTACAAAGTAATATGGAAATCAGGTATAAATAAAGAAAATATTAATAAATGTGTGATGGCTTAATAGCAACTTTTAGCTTAAAAAGTGACAACAATATAATATATTACAATATAAAACAATTCAGAGCAATGCAACTGAATAAACATGTGTGAGACACTTGCTAGCGTGTATTTAACCATTTTACATTGTATAAGTATAAACAAGAAACAATACTAACTTTGAATTATAAGGTTATAATTAAATAATATGTTTTTTTTATTGTGAAGCTTAATCTATGGCTGTACACATAATGGGCACTGTGTTCAGAGAACTTTAACTTATATTAAGTATATACATTACAAAATCTTAAGCACTACTACAAAATGTGTATACTCTCAAAATATAACTAGAAATTCAAATTAATAATGTCAAAATGTCTTTAGGGAAAGTGTATGTACAAAGAAACAGTTGGTTGTATGACACAAAATACTGCTTTGTCTTGTCACAACCACTGCAGGTTCAGTTATTGCAAAAATGCTCGGCACAAAAAACACTACTATGTATTGGAATGTAAGGTTAGAAACAAACCTTTCCTAAGTTGAAACATATTATAAATATATAGCTTTCAAACTTTAGAATGTATATTAATTGGACAAGAGTGCTATAATTTGTGGTTACTTGTAAGCCATGTAAGGCCCTCAAAAAGGCCATCACCAGTTGTTGCACATGCAGGTTGGACATACCAATTTCTATCCCTCATGCGGGTTAAACCTAGCTTCTCTTGAATCTCATGGGGTTTCATGGCTTCAGGTAAATCTTGCTTATTGGCAAATATGAGTATTATTGCATCTCGCATTTCACGATCGTTTATAATTCTATGAAGTTCTTGTCTGGCCTCGTCTATGCGATCACGATCTGCACAGTCCACAACAAATATTAATCCTTGAGTGCCTGTGTAGTAATGTCGCCAAAGAGGTCGAATTTTGTCTTGTCCACCCACATCCCACACATTAAACTTCACATTTTTGTAGGTTACGGTCTCCACATTGAACCCTACAGTTGGGATTGTTGTTACGGATTGCCCTAATTTTAACTTATATAAAATTGTAGTTTTTCCTGCAGCATCTAACCCCAGCATCAAAATTCTCATCTCTTTGTTGCCAAAAATCTTGGACAACAGCTTCCCCATTTTAAATAATTCTCACAGGCAGGTCTACCTAAAAATGCAAAAAAATTAATATAACCCAATTCACATCTGCAGCTTCCTGGCATTTTCCAGGTTAAAAAAATATACATCTCTATGGGCGGATATACTATTGAAACATAAAAAAAAAACAATTATTTATTTCTGAATTGAAATCAAAGAAATAGGCGTGTGTAAGGTGAGTATACGTCATCTGCCGGGAGCTGAATTGGTAATCTACCATTAAAAATATCACAGATTTCGATTATAGGGCCTTAGGGAGGAGTTACTTACCTTTGAACATTGACAATAATTTACAAATCACTATTATATTGTAATTCTATACATTTATACACCAAATTTCTTTCCAATGTAATGTTATCAAAATTCTCTCCATATTGTCAAAATTTTAAAATGTCAATATCCGACTGACCGAAGCCGTTCGGATCTCTACGACTTACGTTCGGGTCCGTTGACACTTGACAAATGACATCTGGAGCACTAAATATGCACTCGGATCACTCGAATCACTTAACTAGTGTGAAGTTATCCATAAAATGTCAGCCATGAAATTTTCGAAGATGCCCGAAGCGGTGGCGTGGTCTATTGTGTTTTACAGGCCGCCTCCCTTTTCGTCTTCTAGCATGTTGTACATGTAGAGAATGTTCATTTAAAAACGTCATCTAGTTGGCGGTGAAATGTCAAAAGGAAAGGATGAAAGAACAACGCTCTATTTACCTACAAGATCTGTAAATGTGAACTACCCCATTCAACCATTGATACTGACCGAAAAAAGTTCATATTACATCTGTCTTTAACTGTTATTATAATCAGCTCCCAGATAATGCAAAACGTATACCAAGCTTAACGATTTCTTTAGATAATAAGTAGTAAAATTATGTAGAAGATTGTAGATTGTTTTAGTTGAAAGCTATTTTTTGTTTGTAATATTGTTCCACTATGTTAGAATGTTGATTGTAACGCTATTTCCTTTGGACTAAGAATTTATTTTCTAACGCCTGATTTGAAATAAAGTTTATTATTATTATTGTCTCTCTTCTTTCTCACTTCTTTCTCACCATACCAAGTCGTCTCAGAGTCTATCGCCCGAATTGAGTAATGAACTAATGATCGCACTATATTACATGTTTTAAGGATAACAGACTTTTGTATGTTCTTATGGATGTTCGGGTTGAGGCCGAGCTGCTTGAAATGTGCAGTGAAGGTGTGTGGTGGGGTGATGCCTGTTGTTAAAATAATTAGCGGTATGATGAATACTTCTTTCTGTTTCCAATGTCTCTGAACCTCTATCGCTAATTCCGAATATTTTGTCCTCTTCTCTTCATATTTTGCTTGAATGTTGGGATCGTTAGGTATGGATATATCTATGAGATACGTGATTTGTTCTTTTTTGTTTTGGAAAACGATGTCTGGTCTATTGAATGCTATTATGTTTTATCTCTATGGATTTCTACGTCCCAGTATAGTTTGTTTTCTCTTGTGTCCATGATAGTCGTTGGAGAGTACTTGTAGTATATGGTATATTCTGTGCCTGCTAAGATCTTGCATCCACCAGTAATATGATCTATGGTTTCTTTAAATTGGCGACATTTTCTGCATGTGTCGGTATGCACGTTAGAGTCTTTCATTATGTATTTTTGGTGTTGTATCTATGTTTTCCATGCAGCTGCTGTTAGCTTGGTTGTCCATGCATGAAGTTTTTCTTCTATATTTTGAGCTGCACTACAAGCATCTAATGGATGATTGACTGTAGACAGATCAAGAGGTGTATAATTTTGGTCAGCCTTGCAGACTGCTTGGTGAAGAGATGTTTATTTACTAAGGAAGATTTTCCGAAGTTGTTGGATCTGGTTTGTGTGTAATGCTCGGATATCTATCATACCCCTTCTGTTTATGGCAACTCTTTCTTTACATGAATTAGGGTGGTGTTTTCTATGTCTGGTGAGTTCTGATCTAGTCAGGGTATGGATACTTTCCAGGTCTGATTGGGTCCATTTGATTATACCAAACGAGTATGTGAGTGTTGGGATCGCAAACGTGTTAATGGCTTTAAACAGATTACGGGAATAGAGTGGGCCATATTAAGAGGCCAGCAATCGTTGTTTGTATTGTTTCTTTAATTGCGTTTGTATTTCCGTGTGGTCAAACCCAGTGTTCTGTTGGAATCCAAGGTATTTGTAGGTTTCGTCTTTAGTCATGTTGCCTAAACCTTCACTGTTTATGGTTTCCCTGTATTCGCCTTCCTTCCATTTAACCTTTTCGGTATGCAGTATGCTTTGCACTTACTTAGACCGAATTCCATTTGTGTGTCTGTTGTAATGTTTCCGTAATCTTGAGCAGACTTTTAAGTTGTGTTGGTGTTGATGCGTAGATTTTTATTAGGTTCATATACAGGAGGTGGGTGATTTTATGTTGTGCTGTTTTTTTTATATTGTATGTTAAAGCCGTAGTGGGAGTTATTTAGTGCGTTTGAGAGTGGATTTAGGCACACATGCAGAACCATATAAACCACTTAGTGCGTCACCCTGGAAGATGCCTCGTCGGATGTCTAGTTCATCTGTCTGTACGGTTTCTGACTCTGATGTTATGATAATTTTCGTTCTCCACGTTTTCATTATTTCCGTAAGGAATTGTCTTAGTTTTGTATCTATTTTGTAGATTTCTAAAATTTCTACTAACCAGCTATGTGGTGAGGAGTCGAAAGCCTTTTTATAGTCTATGTAGCACCGTAGACAACCAATAACACACACTGACCGATCAATAACGGATCAAATCATCATCCCAAACAGAAAAGGGGAGTCATAAAGAATCTGTATGTGAGAGCCAAGAGAATTTGTGAGCCGGCTAAATTGGAACGGGAAATCAAGCATCTGGAAAGAGCTTTTGGTTGGAATGGATACAGCAAGCACGAGCTCGGTAGAGCCGTCCGTCCAAGGAATGTAGAGCGGCATGAAGGAACAACGGGAAGAGATGAAGAAAACCGCGGATGGACTAGTCTACCATACATCCACAAAGTAATTACGGATAGGATCGGCAGGCTACTAGGTGGAAAATCACAATGTTAAAACAGTCTTTAAACCCACAACACAGCTTGAGATCGGCCAAAGACCGCAGAGATTCCCTATCGGCACCCGGAGTTTATCGAGTTCCATGCAGCTGTGGCTCAGTATACATTGGCACCACAAAACGCAGTGTCAACACGAGGATTACGTATCACAAGAGGAGTTGCAGACTGAGATAAATACAAAAGTCAGCAGTAGCAGAGCATGCTCTCGCCGAAGGTCACGACATCCTTTTCAACCAGGCGGATATCTTATATCAATCGCGGCGGCGTTTCTATACGAAACTAACGCACTAGTGCTGGTTGGCGACCTCAATTGCAAGCATCGCTAGTGGAACTCTGCAATTGATAAGAGGTAATAAGGTGTCAGGTTATTGGAACTGACGACCGCTGCCGAGGCAGTGGTAATGAGGCCTGAGGAACCGACATGCCTACCCAACGGGGGCGGGAGACCGGACGTACGTGACATCGCGGTGTTGAGGAGCGTCCGCTACAGGCCGGAGTTGGTGCCTGTGAATGAAGGTACCCCGGATCAAAATCCAATAAGACTGACCCTTGAAGCGATTGTCGAAGTCAAAACGACTCGTTTCTAAGCACACTAATTGGAAACGGTTTCAAGAGCATTTTAAGGCACTTGCGACCGTCCCGATTATTTCTGATGTGCGCCAGCTGGAAGTGCCGTGCGGGCGTTCAAGGAGGACGTGCTGCAGGCTTTAGAGGTTATCCACAATTGAGCGCAAAGTGCAAAAATGACGCGTTCAATATGGAGAAATCCCCGAACATATACGGGCGCTCGTTCAGGAACCGAAACGACTGTGTCGATTGTACCGCAGTGGCCCCTCAGAGGACAATCGCAGGCTGCTTAACGAAAGCAGCCAGCGATTTAAAACAGCCCTGCGCGAACACCGCAGTCGATGCTGATTGCTGGGAGGACCAAGTACGTTTATGCGTACCGGACATTCCTTAGTGACCTTGAAGCCGAAATCTGGGGACCCGGACACGACGCACTATGCGCGTGTGCATGGGTTGTTGCCAAATCTCGGATGTATACAGCAATTATGTTGCTAGAATCAAATGCTTCATTATAGTCACATACATTTGCGACGATTAACCGGACTAACTCGTGAATGTCTCGGCAACATTGGATGTCACGAACTGCTTTGGCCTCGAAGGTGACCGGGTGAACGCCGAACGGCCAATAAGGCCATCGCCATATTGTCTTATCTTTAGAGTTTATGCTTTACTGCTTTGTGCTGTTTGTTCTTTGGTGTTGAGGTCGTGTCCGACCGCTGTGAATCGGCCGGACAATCGATCTAGCTGCTAGCTATGCCATTTTCAAAAGCGCCCTTAATTTTCGGCACGCGCAGAAATTGCAATTTACGAGTTATTTTGTTTCTGGCCACGCCTTTTGCAGTCCAGGGCCACCAATGTAAAAGATAGGCAATGTCCCGTATGCTATGAAAGTATATGCGCTGGAGAGTATATGGAGGACAAGCTGAGCGAGCTGGAGCCAGGCTCGTCTGGCCTCGGGCGGCTGCAGAAAAGCCTCAGGCGTGAGAAAAACGCTATACCCCGCTGCACAGCGTAAACGGTATGGTGTACAGCGATGAGGACAGGGCGGAAGCATTTGGCCAAACACTCGAAAAAGAGTGTAGGCTAAATGATCACCCTTACGATGATGAACATCCGGCACCTAAGGGGCGAGGACCCCAGGGGTCAGCAGGGCCCGATTGACCCCGTCACCCCCGGGAAAGTCAGGGACATACTGAGGACCCTTGTGGAACGTAAGGCTCCGGGATGGGACGGCATCTCCAACAAGGTGCTGTGCTGAAAAACCTGACCAGGAAGTGTGCAGCCTGTCTTTACGCTGTGGCGAACGCTACGCCACTTTCCATCAAGGTGGAAACAGAGAGTGGTAATAATGTTGAACAAGAGGAGAAATGATAGGAAATTTCCACAGAACTAGGCGTGCCGGCACATCGCATTACTGTGTGGGGCTGGGAAGGTCGTGGAACGTATTATCCTGAGGAGACTCCACGACGGGTGCAAACACGTAAACGTCGTGCCCGTCGAATAATACGGTTTTCGGGGGGCTGCATTCGGCAGAATTGCAGGTCCTGAAGACCGTTCAGTACGTTGCTGAAGACAGAAACTCCAAACAGACCCGGTCCTGCTGGAAGTAGAGCGTGCCTTCAGTAGAGTCTGGCACGAGGGCCTGATCTACAAGCTGAGTGACTTAGGTATGTCGGCAAATATTTGCCGACTTATCCACAGTAACCTCAGAGATCGGACAGTCTTTGTAAGGGTCGGATCCTCCCTATCGGCGCCCAGAGCCTTAGAGGCAGGTGTACCCCAAGGTTCGGTATTGTCGCCGCATCTGTACACGCTGTCCAGGAGCGATATTCCTAGAACACCAAGGACTACGCTCGTGCTCTATGCCGACGACACGGCTTTTTTTTATCCAAACACCGGAGAAAAGATGTCGTGCTGACGCAGTAATCTGCAGCTAGCTATAGACGACCGCCACGAGTGGCTGGTACGTTGGAGGATTAAGAACAATCCAACCAAGTACCAGACAAGTACCAGACAATCCTGATAGGTAGATGTCGCGATGCCATCCCGGATCAACTTGTGATCGATGGCATCGAAAGTGCCGTGCCAAGACTCGGCCATATATCTGGGGGTAACCTTGGATAAAGGGCTGATTTGGGGCCCCCATGTCAGGGTCGCCGCTGCCAAAGCTAGGGGGGCTATGGCCTCACTATACCCCCCGCTCAGCCGAAGAAGCCATCTGTCCGTGAGGGAAAAGCTCTTGCTGCTGAAAGCCATCATGCGGCCTTTCCTAGCATATGGATGGGTCTCATGGGGGAGTGCGGCGGAGGCCCACCTCTCAAGGTTGGAAGCTGTTAAAAACATTGACCTCCGTATGTCGGTAACAGCTCCATGGTACATTAGTAACGTAATCCAGACGATCTGCTGCGGGCTTAGATTCAATATGAGCTGGATTCCGCATCAGGGCAACCCTGGAAGCGACCACGGCACCAGCTACGATATATAGCTACAGAGTAGACAGCGACAGCAGAGACGCAAAACCGCCCTGAGAAGCAAGGACCACATCTCCCGCAAGATATGTCATGCCAAACCAGCCAAGCTGGCGAGGCTATGAGATATGAAAACAGGAAAGAGTGTGCACCAGAGAAAACTGCAGGTAGCAGACCGGGAATTTATAGACAACCGGGCCCGGAATCCTCAAACACAAACGGGGTTTTTTAGTGGGTAAGAATCCCACACTACCGGACAGCAGAGCGGGGCTGTTCGGTGTCATGCCGAGAAGATTTTTCGCACCGGGGTCGCGCCCCCTCCAAAAAAAAAACACAGTCCAATCAGTCAACGTCGGGAAGACGGGAGATCACTTCGCCCATCGCCTTTGATAATATCTGCCGCGGCTGTAGACGAAATGTCAGGAAGAAATTCCATCGGACCACGGCTTCAAAGCCCGGAAAACGCTTTAGATTATTTCTGTTCGTCTATATAAAAATAGAACACAATTTACTTGCAAAGCCTTGTCAGGAATAATTTTGAAAACTTAACTTTAATTAAAGCCACTCAAAAATTTCAAAATTAAATAAAGCCAATTTTTTTATTTTTTATAACAGTTATAAAACAAATAACGAAAGTAAAAGCCAAAAAATCGTTCCGTTTTAGATCTATTTTACCAACAAATCATGCTAGAAACTTTTAAAAATTATTAGGGATGAATTAGTTAGCCTGCTAAATGTAATAGTCATTGTTTAATCTACAAAACTAACATTTTTAAGTTTTTGGGCTTTTTTAGAATTTGTTTTCTATTTTATATTGTTTATTTTGTTTAATATCAAAATCAGGGTAAATCATCAGATGAGGCTTTACCATCAAAACATCGAAAATTAAAGATATATTTCTTTAGCACATTATATCAAGAAAAGTTATCAAAAATCGCAGAAATTACTTTTTTCTTTTCGAGAATAAGAAAGTTTTAACTTTTAACTGATTTACCAAAAAATGATTTTCGGTTTTGTAGAAGATAACTGTTTTGCTTAAAATTTTGAAGAATATGAAGGACATAGACTACATATTACCCATTCAGTTATTTTTGTCGCCTAGTTACCTTTAAAACCCACGATTTTTTATACCCATCTCCTTTTAGCACATGTTGAGAAGATACGATAAAAATTTCAAAGTCAAATTTCCAAAGCCTTCTTGACGACAATAATAAGTGAATGGCTTATACATCATGAATCTACCTAATACTTAAGCCATAATGGCTCGAATGAAACACTACTTAAAAGTACAGCAATTTGCAAATTCGAATTATATTAAATATACCTACATGTATTACCCATTCACTTATGTTTGTGATCTAGTTACCTTTGAAACCTGCATTTTTTTATAGCCCTCTCCTTTTAGCACATGTTGAGAAGATAGAATAAAAAATGTCAAAATCAAATTTCCAACGCCTACTTGACGACAATAATAGGTGAATGGCTTATACAACGGCCTAGAGGGTTGTCGGGAGGTGGCCTGTAGCACAGTAGGCCACGCCATCGCTTCGGGCATCTTCGGAAATTTTATGGCTGGCGTTTTATGGATAACTTCACACTAACGAATGAACAGCAGTGAGAAAATTGGAATTTCAAAGAAAACCATCATCGCTATAATAAAATCACGAAATAACAGAGTTATGTACTGTTAAACAGCACTACAGACCTCTCTTATAGGTACTGTTTATTTCTATGGTTAGTATGTGAATTAGTTGTGAAGAGTTCTGAATAAAATGGCGAACGCAAAGTTTCGATATATTATTATATGCATCCCACAGTTTATATTGTTTTTAATAACACGGTTTGAAAAAGCAATTTATAGGGTAGTTTTTATTAGTTGTGTGACATTGTTATTCATCAATAATACTTATTCAATATTACCTAGATAATCTAGAAGTTAATTTGCATGTATAGGTATGTAATATCTATATACCTCTAGGATATGTAACTAAAAATTAATGATATAGAACCCTAATAGTTGTTTTAATATTCTTGATGATCTGATGGTAGCCCAAGTCGTAGTATTTTTATATTTCGACTCTCGACAGTGCCATACAGATATATTAAATACCTATCTAAGCAGTAAGGATCGTATTTATCACCATCAGTCACAATGGCTATTGTTTTATGCGCGTCAATGATAGTCATGTGTGTGAAAATGATATCCACTTATCTTAAGTGATTACTGCTTTTGATATTTTTCTTCTCTATTCAATAGCTACCTATTCATACCTAATACTGTGAGGTAAGCGTTACTCAAGGACAGTGACAAGAACCGCCGGAGCACAGCAGTCAGCAGTGCCCAAAAATTCCGCCGAATCAGCAGTATTTTCTGGTAGATTTGGCAGCGTTGGACGAACAATACACTTTTAGAGGGGTATCGCGTATACTATGCTAAGGTGGCTTTGCGAGTAGATTTGTGTAGACTATAGATTGCACAGGCGGTATGGAATTTCTCTTCCATCTTGGCTCTTTGCAGAATCGCGTGTGAAGCCGGCTTGAATTTATTTTTTTCTAATTGTCCGGACAAACAGTTCGAAAAAGTAGCGATGTACATAAGTCGCAAGCCCTTCGCAGAATCGTCTTAAAAATTTAGGTAGGAAGTTTTTAGTGTTAAGATATATTTTGAAAGTATATAAAGTAGGGAATGGCGTGTGCCTCGTCCTACCTATTCAGAATTGTTAACTCCGCTATCGGCTATGAAAATCACATATTAGAAGAGTCTGTCAGCCAGTTATGCTGATTATATGTTCTAGATTTGCAAAACTCTGTTTTAAACAAGGTAACTAGAGAGCTAAGTTTAGCCAGTAGTACGTCACACCATTCCTTGCCTTGTCTTTAATCAATCCTATTTAAAACATATAGTCATTATATGGTATATGTTAAATCATCCTTTTAAATTTTCATTCAGTTGGTTTTTTTATCTAACTCTTGGGAGCACTACTATTTCTCTAGTAACTTAATATGGGTATTGACAATTTCTTGTAGGTAGGCACTAAAACGTTTCATATGAGTGTATATACTATAATATACAGTAGGTACTAAAGTGCCTGTGGTATTTTGTATATAATAATATATTAATACTTTTTTGAAACCATTAAATAAACACACACACAGATTACTTACAACTAAATTTTAAGAAACAGTTTTGTGTGAAATATCAGTACAGATCAACTACTGTCCTTGAGTTTGTTGAGTTGAACAAAACCAAGCAGTTGGTGATCTGCCACAAATGATTACATTTACATAATATTTACTTATATATTTTTAGTACGTGAAATACATCCCTATGTTAGATATTTATTGACTACCTCTTTGAAAAGTAATATTAATATGGCCGTACCTAGTCGGGCCAGAGTCTATGCCGATGTAAATGCTCACAAACCTCGTGAATATTGGGACTATGAAAGCTATGTAGTTGATTGGGGTCAACAGGATGATTATCAGCTTGTAAGGAAACTTGGAAGAGGGAAATACAGTGAGGTTTTTGAAGCCATCAATGTAATAAATAATGAAAAATGTGTAGTTAAAATACTGAAGGTAAGTAATGCCATGTTTGACTTCATCTAAGTTGGTTTCTTACAAATTTCTAATTTGAGGACATTTATCTCAAAGAGGCTGGTTCTCATCACTCACCACCTATATATGAACACCATTAATAAACAGTTCTAGATTAATATATCTAAGTTAAAAATGAAAGAGCTTTAAGATCAGGACACTTATTCTATAGGAAAGAGTGAAAGTGAGAATTGCTGGCCAATGGAATTCGTCAACAGAATTTTTTGACCAATCAATGCTGTCAAAATTCTCACTTTCACTCTTTCCTATAGAATAAGCGTCCAGTTCTGGATCTGCTAACATGACAGCTCATCTGATTTTCAACAAATCTGATTGCTTGACAATCAGCTGGTCTGCTCTTTTTATGTTAACCAAAACCAAAAACAGAAATAACCCAAGACACTCTGATATTTAACATTTTCAAATAGCTCATCCCTAGGGCTTTTCAGTTTTAATATACTAGATTTCAGTTTTAATATACTAGACACTATAGACTGTGAAAATGACATAATTACTTTGTTGAAATAGGACAAACACCCTACTAGATAAATATCTAAGATCTGGTTGATATTAGGTATTATGTAATTTCAATGTTTTGTGAAATTTATAATAGTTAAAGAGGGAATCAAATTAAGTAGTTTCAAGTAAAAAAAAAAGTGGATAATTCATAAAGGGTGTTCATAAAAAAAAGCCATGGAATTTATAATAATAATTTCCTTTATTGCCAACAAAATGATTCAGTGATCACAAAAAACAGTGCCTGTGGCACTTTTAACCAGCTGTCCCAGCCTCAGTGTAAAATACACATAAAAATATAACAAACTATGATAAAAATGAAAATGAATAAAAACTTTTTCATTTCAAATATAAAATAATCTTACGAAATTGAGATTCTGATGGTATTTCGCTTATTAGCGAAAAGCTTATTAGCGAAACTTATTACCACAGTATATTTACTGTGGTAGCAAATCATATGCTTTTATAGCTCTATAGGAAGGACTTCTTTCATAGAAAGTGGAGCCATGTGCAGGAACAAAAAGGTCAGCCCTGCTTCTAGTTAATATGTTCATTTCCTCTGAGTAGTTATCAATATTTCGCTGAAATAATTTTGGATTCTTTCTAACAAGCACAACCAGCGATAAGAAATACAGTGATGGTGCCGTGAGAATATTCAATGCCCCAAAACACTGCCTGCAGCTATCCCTTGGAGACATTCCCAGAATAGCCCTCAATACATGTTTCTGAGCTCTGAAGACAGATGAACCCCAGAATACTATCCCATAAGAGAAAATGGATGCATGGACCGCAATTAAAACTGTCTGAGATAAGTTCATGAAAAAAATGAAAATTAGAACATTTTATGACATTTTCGACTTTCGATTTCTGCATATTCTCCTGCTGGTTACAATATGTTATTTTGTTTTCATATTTTCATATTTATGGCAAAAATATGAATCATCTGTTTTTTTTTTTTGCTTGAAACTACCTAAATTGTTGTGCTCTTAATTGTAAATTTCAAGAAACATCAACATTTTGTAACACTTTATATCAACCAGCACCAGATGTCTATTTGAAATGGGCTATATCTTAAAAAAAACATGTAATTTGAAATAGAATACATATGAACGTTTGGATAGCAGGTGTAGGGACAAGAAGCTGCTTCACTTTTTTGAAATTGCCAACGTTTTGACCTTTATTTGATGTCTTCCTCAGGGCTTTTTCAATCAGAGAAGCTTGTCATTAAAATTAAAACAAAGTACCATATCTGTACTTCCACATCTACGGACTTATGTACACTTAGACGACACCACAGGACCAAACAACAGCTTGAGATGAACCCACGAACTAGAATACATATTAAAAAGTTTTTTATAAAGCATGTAACCAAACTTGGCTCTGGTACCGTTGAGGGAAGTCGTTATGATCATTTTTATTCAATGATTTATTATCAAAAACATTTATAATAATATCAATTTTTAGATTAAATATAATAAATTTTGCTTACCTGAAACAAACTATACAATGGAAGTTGACTTGACTCATAATGTCAAGTAATGTGAGCTGTGAGGCTATGTTAAAACCTTTGATAGGTACATTGACAACTGTTACAATGTTAAAATGATGAGACGCCATATTTAAGACGAAAACCAAACGTTTCATTGACTATGTATTTTTTTGCAATAAATTGCATTTGGCAAGACTTTATTATTATAAATAATTGTGTTGTTTACAATGTTGGGATGTGCAGCTTACGGTTGTAAAAGCAGCACTATAGAAAGGAACCTGAAGTTATGCTTCACAGATTATGGCGTTTTTCAGCTACAATTAAATTATCTCAAATACCTAACTCTAAAACCAGTTATTTTCCATCCAAATCTTCGAAATATGATTTAGTATATACCGCAGTGAAGTCAATAATGCTATTTTGGGAAATATTTTTCTAATCCTGTAACTTGTAGACAGTTTTTTTTGTTTTAATTTTTGAGCAGTTTTTCCAGTGGCGTAGGAGATCTAATCCCAGGGTTATCATCATTTATCAAATTATTTTTATTTATTTAATAGAAAGTAGATGTTTGCTAATAATATTACATATAATATTACTAATGTTACAAATAGTAATATAGTTCCGTTAATATTTTTAATAAAATATTTTCTTATGTGCTAAAATACCAATACTCCTTCACTGGCATTTTCACACTTGACAGATTGGAGCAAACTGGTAATAGACGCCGCCATCGTATCCTACTTCCTCTGTCTACCTATTCTAAGGTTAAAACACTGTCATGGGGATATAAATTGAAACGACATTTGTCACAAATGTCAACAAGTCTGGATAACCTTGTAAATTATGTAGATTATCTTGAAAAGTATGGTAAAAGTTATATTTTTTCTTTGGTTTTTCATCACTTCACGTTTTTAGTTAAAAATTGTCAGGTTAGTTAAAGACAAAACGGCCCGTCAGGTAAATCATATTTCGAAAATTTGGATGTAAAATGGTTTTAGAGTTATTTGAGATAATTTAATTGTTGCTGAAAATTGCCATTATCTGTTTACCTGTGAAACGTAACTCCAGGCTCATTTCTATAGCCGCTGCTTTTACAACCGTAAGCTGCACATTCCACCATTATAAACAACACAATTATTTATAATATTAAAGTCTTGCAAAATGCAATTTATTGCAAAAAAACACATAGCCAACGAAACGTTTGGTTTTCGTCTTAAACATGGCGTCTCAACATTTTTGGTAACAGTTGTCAATGTAGCGAAGAATTGCGCGCACGGATTCCGTTGTCTACCTATTCAAAGGTTTTAACATAACCTCACAGCTCACATTACTTGACATTACGAGTAAAGTCAACTTCCATTGTATAGTTTGTTTCAGGTAAGCGAAATGTATTATTATATTTATTCTAAAAATTGATATTATTATAAATGTTTTTAAGTTCTACCACCACCTATAATTTTTTATTTTGTCCATTCTATTAATTCCTAAAGAAAATTTTCGAAAAAAATGAGTAATAACAACTTCCCTCAACGGTACCAGCCTCCCAAACTTTATCAAATATAATTGAAGGTGAAAGTCAAGTATAGAATCAAAAAAACTTTTTTGCAGAAAATTTCTACAGTTTGAGGTTTAAATGACGTCTTTTGCAACTTCACAAAGTAGAAATTTTTTGATCCATGAAGAGGATTTATTTGTTTACCTCAGATTAACCATCTATATGACATAAAGGGAGTGATCCGCTTTAATAATGTTAAAAAAAAATTCTACAACTGTTTAATAATGTGGCTATTACTCACTAGTTTTCAATAGATAATAACATCTCTTCCCACCCATGAGTAATAATTCAATTCTCACGGCTTAAACTAATCAAATAACACATGCTTAGTGGCATTATTATATCCAGTAAGTTCACTAAAATTTATATTAGGTATGCAAATTTTGACAAGTAAAAAAAATTGAATAAAAAAATGTACAAAAAATATAGAAATGTATTATTCTACGGCTTGATTCATCTAATCGTTGGTACCTCTACCTAGAGATTGGTAACACTGTTAACCATTATTGAAAACAATTGTTTCTATAGTAATTATGTTAATGGTAAAGTTAACAAGGGCTGCATAAATAGAGCTCAAAAAAGGCAAAATACATTTTTTTATAGTTTTTGAAGCTTGATTAAAATCAAGTTCTGCTAAAAAATCAATTCAATAACAAAATCAATAATAAAAATCAATCTGCTCTGGTAGTCTGTTAATATTTTAAATACATACTATTAAAACAAGAATAATTGATAACCAATCAACAACGTGTACAAGGTCTTAAATTGTTTAGATTTATTACAAAACAATGACGATTGATTGGTTTCATTGCAACAAGAAAGACTTTTGTATTTGGTCTAAACTAAGCATGTCAGAGAAAAAATATAGTATTCTACAAGTATGTATTAGCTATTACCAGCATCGGATTAACTTCTTTCCGGACCCCTAGGCAGTAGGGTCGTTGCCTACTCTGCCTAATCTTTAATCCAGCCCTGGCTATTACTCACTTTGATGAATTACACCGCTCACCTTTGTCTTGTGTTGCAAACTCCCTGCTCATTACATGCTTATTGAATAATATACTATTATGTTATATTGCACAAGAGGGGTAAAGCAATTTAAAATTATCAGAATCAACATATTTGACAGTCAAATTTTAGTGCTAGCCATATTGGAAATCTTTTGACTTTCAGTTTCTATAAGAAGATATCTCAACCCTAAGGTTTCAATTCTATGGTTTGAGTTTTTTTTTATGAAGGAATCATTGATATATTAAATTAAAATGGACGCGCCAACGTTCAAGGTCGCGTACCAAGATGTGGCGCAACAGAGATAGACATACAGTTCCTCCACAAAATAGTTGGCTGTGGTTTCTTATGGGAATTTTGATAAATTTCGATATTTTTTATATATAATAAAAATCAAAATTTTTATGATCATGCTCGGTTACTCAACATTAGAACAACGTTATAAAAAAAATTAATAGAACACTGTCTTTAATACTCCTGGTAAATGCAATACCTGAAAAGGTACCTACTCTTATGATTTTTTTGTAATAGGAAACAAACAACTAGAAGGATTATTAGATGTGAAATCAGTAATATTACGAAAAAGCTGAATTTTTTTAAGTTTACAATATTTTATATTTTTTATACAAATAATCATGCACAAGGTGAATAAAATACAGAAAATGTAACATAATTTTTTATCATTTAACTGACTTTGTATCCTTTAAACAGTTCAGTTTATCTCTGCACTAGAACTCCATTTTACAAAGTCATCCAATGAGAATTGCACAGAGCCCTACTTTTGCACTACTTCGTATCAATTAGAAAGTTCAAACTGTCCTATGGCTACCTTGAACTTGAACTCTCTTGAAATAACTACCTTAAACTTTATCGTTGATGCAAACAAGTCCAAAATCTGGAATCTGTTCAGTCCTCATTAGATGACCCTATACCTCATGGTAAACTGGACACAAATCTATAGAAGAAATTATACTCCCAAAGGGAACAGAGTTTACAGAAATCTGTCCTTCTGCATAGAGTGTATTAGAAAACAATAGCCAGAAGAGTTATACAGGGTGTTTTTTTTTAAGATGGGCCATAGGAATTTCCATGCAATGAAGTTTGATATTTTTTTTAAAATGAGCCATAGCAAATACTACAGCAAAATAACCTGAAAGGTAGACCATTATTGAGAATGGTGGGTGGTTCTAAATTGGCGCTGCTGTCTGACATGAATTTTGCAGAATGAAGAGCCTTGGTATTCTTTTATTATATTATACTTTTTAGGCCTGCTATTCGACCCAGAGGAGTATAGCAAAAACATAAATTTCTTTTCTTCTCTGTACATTTTTCCTGAAGTTCAATAACAACTCATCATGTCAAACAATAAATGTCAATAGAAAAATACCAGCATACTCAATAATGGTCTACCTTTCAGGTTATTGTACTAAAAAATTTGCTATGGCTCATTTAAAAAAAAAACATCGAACTTCATTGCATGGAAATTCATATGGCCCATCTTAAAAAAAAAAGCACTCTGTATATAGTTGTGGACAGTAAGGCTATTTGGTGTCTTAATGCCTGATGTGTACTAAACTAAAACAAACATAGCAGATTAGCACTTTCCTGCTAAGACATGTTACTCCGTCTTTCATTGGAATAATGAATATGAAAGCAATTATTGTACTTCCCCAAAAATAAAAATCCAGTTTCTGCAGAAAACTCCTGCTTTGTCTACTGTTGTTCGACTACACTTCAATCTCTGAGAAAATTATTTAAAACAAAGGTATAAAAATGTGTTTTGTGGCATCCTTATTTAGTATTTACCTTTTCCCCATAGTTTGAGCAGTAGAAAATCTACAAAATGTGTCAATTAGTTTTTTTACAGAGTTACTTTTATGTTCAAAAACTATCCCTAACTTAGCTTTTGGCTGTGAAACTTGCATGCTTTCATATCCATTTACCAGGAGTATTAAAAACAGTGTACTATTAAATTTTTTTTATAATGTTCTAATATTCAGTAATTGTTCTAATGTTCAGTAACCAAGCATGATCACAAAAATTTGATAAAATTAAATAAGAATAATTCCCTTAAGAAACCACAGTCAACTATTTTGTGGATGAACTGTATGTCTATCTCTCTTGCGCCACATCTTGGTACGCGAGCGTCTTAAGAACAATTCAACGTTCGCCGCGTCCATTTTAATTTAATATGTCAATGGAATGAATGCATGATAGAATTAAAATAACGAAAAATACGCTACAGGGTGAACACTTTTACAAAAGACTCTACATGGTCTTTCCTTAACAATAAAGCCTGGTTTATAGATATACATAGCATAAGCGTAATCCAAGAAAATTGAGCACACTGTAAATATAGAAAACTATTTACAGTTTTGCATAAAGTGGCAGAATTGACAAATGACAGAAATATAATACTATAATATGTGACAGAAAATAGATGATTTCTCTTAAAATAAGTATCACATTTTGTGTGTATGTTGCTATAGTGAACTTAACTCTAATTAGATAAATACAATTCATATATTTATATTTACGTTGACTAAAAACAGTACTTACACAATGACTGAACAGACGCGCAACAACTTACACAATGACTGAACAGACGCGCAACCACTTACACAATGACTGACAACTTATCACAGAACTCTATAAGGACTATCAAAAACGCTTACGCTAACTTAAAGCCCTGTTTATAGCTTTACGTTATGTAAGTTCGTAAAGTGTGGCGTAA
The DNA here is from genome assembly GCA_951812265.1 of Taphrorychus bicolor. Classification (NCBI taxonomy): domain Eukaryota; kingdom Metazoa; phylum Arthropoda; class Insecta; order Coleoptera; family Curculionidae; genus Taphrorychus; species Taphrorychus bicolor. The sequence continues at coordinate 14,990,751 of OX638307.1, forward strand.
GCGTTTTCGGCAGTGTTTATAGATTCGGAAGGGCCGTCGCAAGTTCTGTCATACACGTGCGCACCGTTTCTTGTCTTGTCTTTAGCCAAACGTAAATATGAATATATAAACTGTAAATAGTAAATAGTAGAGTTGACTATAGCAACACAGAAAATTACCATTCATTAGCCGATATTTAAAAAAGTATTGTGTGTTGCTATTTCTCAACTTTATTTAAATAAAAATAAAGATTTATGATTTTTATATTTATTTTGCGTTTGACCAAAGATAGTACACTAAAGATAGTACCTAAGCCATAACTGACAAGAGACGTGAAATTATGCGCACGTGTACTTATAACATATTCGCTAAGGCTCGTAACGTAAATAAATAACCTTCCTTTACCTAAATTTCACTTTTTGTACATCTCTAAACATCTATAGTCAAACGTAAATATAAATATATGAAACATCTTCTTCTTCTTACAGTGCCTTTCCGTTTCGGACGTTGGCCACCATCATGGCAATCTGCACCTTGTTCGCAGCTGCTCTGAACAGTTGTTGTGTTGAACCATGTGGGTAGAGTTAGCCAATATTTCCCGAAGTTCCTTCGAACTGTCTGCAAAAACCATCATATCGTCTGCATATCTTATGTTATTGATACATTCTCCATTTACTTTGATTCGAGCATCAATATCTTCCAGAGCCTCGTTAAAAATTCTCTCTGAATACACGTTGAACAGCAGAGGCGACAATACACATCCCTGTCTGACCCCACATTTAATTTTTATTTCATCCGACTCTCCTGCCTGGGTATGTATAGAAGCCGTTTGATTCCAGTACAGGTTGCTAATAATCCTCAGATCGCAGGTATGTAGCCCAATATCCGTTTGTAATACTTCCATAAGCTTGTCATGTTTTACTGTGTCGAATGCCTTTTGATAGTCAATGGAACAGGCAGAGACATCGCAATTTACATCTGTGAGTGAGCACCTGTATACTGAAGAGGGCTTCTCTTGTTCATAGGTTATTTCGAAATCCAAATTGTGTACGGCTGATTTGTTCTTCACACAGCCTAAAAATTCTCTGATGTATAATTTTTAAGGACAGCTTCAGGAGATGGCTCATCAAGCTGATCGTACAGAAATCGTCACAAGACAACCAGCTCGTTTTCTTAGGTAAAGCAATAAATGTTGACTTTAACCATGTCTTTGGTATTATCCCACTTGAGTATATGTTGTTAAAAATTGTAGTTATGCTTGGATGCCCTTTTCGTCAAAAAGCTTTATGAACTCAGCATATGTGTTATCTGGTCCAGGGGCTTTGAGTCTTTTAATTGTGTTATTGTTTGTTAAATTAATAGAACATGTGAAATTAGGTGGTTGTATTGATCTGCTTTCATCAAAAAGCTTATTAATATATTTTGTCCAGATGTTGATATTTCGGAATTATTTCCTCAGTCTTGTCCCTAACGATGTTTTCCTGCTGATCTCGTATCTTACCCACCACGCGTGCTTTCTAAATGCCAGCCCCTGGTTTAACCTTTTTGTGAATATTGAAGGAATCATACTATATGACATATAGTCCTACTATATCACTACATAAGAGTAAAGTTAACTACACAGTGTGATCCAAAAGTCTAAAAACGCTCAAATATCCCAGCAATGCCTTAAGAAATTTTACAAAATTTTGTACAGAGATATTTGTTGTGCATACTGTTTGTGACGTGTTGCTGTTAATTTCGGGTTTTGCAGTTACCTGAACCTCCAATTATTAGATCTTAGTCGGATTTGGTTTTCAAACTACGACTACACACATTTTCAGTCAAAAGTATGGGAACGGTCAAATAATTCAATAACAAACGCTTTAAATAAATTTTACGAAGTTTTACATGGGGGGGATTATTTGTAATGCCCATTTTAATGGTGACAATGGCCATGTTGTTAAGCTTACGTTCTGTCAGATGTGGATATTGCATAATAATATTGCAACAATACGAAACGTAAATTCTCTATAATCATCATTGAGTCGGGCATCACAAATAAATCCAAATGACGCAAAATTTTCTAAAGGAAACGTTTTTCGGATATTTCAGAGTTCTAATACTTATGATTGAAAATGCGTGTTATCGTAGTATGAGGGTTTGGGGGTTTAAGTAACTGTTGCGTACTCGACGCAAATATGTGTGAGGGAAAAATATATGTTATTTCATGCATAAATTCGAGCTTTGGCAACAACACACGCGCATAGTGCATCGAGTACAAGCTCCCCACTTTTTGACATCAAGGTCAGCAAGCAACAGGCGGTATGTTATACAAGTACGCGTCCAGAACAAGTATCTCTCGTGTATTAAATACAGCAGAATTCTAGAAATGTTTCTCGTATCGTCTTTGAGATATTCTAAGTGATGCAAAGCTGAATAATCTCGCTCTTATTTCTTATTTGGATAAGCTCCGTAGTGCTATGGTCCATTTCAAAATAATATTCATCTCTGCTCTCTGTTACTGCAATTCTGTCTATTCTTCAGCCTCCTAGATGAATATTATTTTAAAAGAACTTTATTTGTGAGCTAGAAAATCGATTAAACGGGAATTAGTTGCCACTTTTGGAGAATCAATATGCCTTAACGGCGTTAGCAAATTGTTTTTGGCTACCGAGATAGGTTCAAGATATTGATACTGGCTTACTTTTGTTTAATACGCACCTGGCGTTTTTCTTTTTTTCATAAAAAAAAACATCAATTTATTACCTTAGTAGTCGGTATCGAAGTGTTGGTTAACTTGTGAAAATAATGATTCTGTGTTGCAAAGAAGAAGATATGTTAACAAAAAAATATATATATAAAACCGGAGTCTCATGCATCCGTCAGTCCAATATCTCCAAATTTGGCGAAATGAAAACTTGTGATTGGTAAAAAATTGTCCTGAATCATTTTTCAACAAATAATTATAACCTATTAACTAAATATTAATTGGTTACATTTGTATGATATTTTTTAGCCTGTGAAAAAGAAGAAAATCAAAAGAGAAATAAAAATCCTGGAAAACCTTCGAGGAGGTACAAATATAATAACTTTAGAAGCAGTAGTAAAAGATCCAGTGTCCCGAACACCTGCGTTAATATTTGAACACGTTAATAATATCGATTTTAAACAATTATACCAAACACTAACTGACTTCGATATAAGGTTTTATTTGTATGAACTGCTCAAAGCACTCGACTACTGTCACAGTATGGGAATAATGCACAGAGACGTAAAACCTCATAATGTGATGATTGATCATGAAAATAGAAAATTACGCTTAATAGATTGGGGTTTAGCAGAATTTTATCATCCGGGTCAGGAATATAATGTTCGAGTTGCGTCCAGGTATGCTCATGTTAGTGGCGGCCAAGGAGAGGGCTAATAAGCTTTAAATTTTCAGGTATTTTAAGGGTCCAGAGCTGCTGGTGGACTATCAGATGTACGATTACTCTTTAGACATGTGGTCCTTAGGATGTATGTTGGCATCCATGATCTTTAGAAAAGAACCGTTTTTTCACGGACATGACAATTATGACCAATTAGTCCGCATTGCCAAAGTATTAGGAACTGAAGAGCTTTTTGAATATCTCGATAAATACCATATAGAATTAGATCCCCGATTTAACGATATCTTAGGAAGGTAAAAAGTTTTCCTCATTGTGCCATAATTGTAGCGTTGATTGTATTTGTCTCTTAGGCATTCAAGGAAACGATGGGAACGATTTGTACATAGCGAAAACCAACATTTAGTCTCACCGGAAGCTTTAGATTTTTTGGATAAACTATTACGGTATGATCATTTAGAACGCCTGACTGCTAGGGATGCAATGGAACATGCCTATTTCTGTAAGTATTGCAATTTATTGTGTGTGTATTGTAAAGCTTTGTTATATCAGGAGTGGTATGTAATGCATATAATATGTATAAAATTAATGGTAGGTCAAGTTATGATTATTGACTGGATATAAATATTAAATAGCCCAGTCAATTTTTGACGGATGTATTATGTTTTATTGAAATGTTTCAAGTAATATACAAGGATTAAGGGAGGAAAGGATTGAGTGTAGGCGAAGAAAAGAGTCTTCAGGTCTAACTTAGACTAGTGCGCAATTTCCTGGAATTCAATGATTTAGAATCATTTATATTTATAGACCTTACTCATTTAATTAAAATGTTTCAAGAACTTTTTTGCGTATGAAAAAGAAAACGCCTTGCGTACAAAACGTGGGTGCTGGAGATTTGGCATCAAATGTCGATAAAACAAACATCAAAGACGGGATTTACATAAATATAAAAAGATACGAATTCGAGAGGCGTCGTAATTATTTAATGCCTAAAATTGAATGAAGTCCACGTTTTATTTATAGCTTTGTGACATTTGCAAAATTTTAAAGTGATTACTTTTGTCAGATCGTATCCCTTACCCAATTCGCGAAAATGATAACATCCTTTTTTTTTTTAAGATGGACCCATCAAGCTTGTACTCATTTTTAGTTAATTTCTCCCAACTAAAACCGTACGGTAATCAGGTTTTTTGTATTCTTTAGATTCACAGTTCGCAAAAAATGCAACTTATTTTTAAACATGGACTCATCCAGGTTTCACTCATTTTCAACTAATAATTTCCCACTACAATGGCACCGTTATCAGAGTTGCCATATCCTTTATCTAGATTGAAAAATAACAACTTTCTTATTTTTGAAGACTCACCGAGTTTGAACTCATTTTCTTCTAATTTTTCTTAATAAAAACAGTACTGTTTCCGGATTTAACGTGTTTTTATCCAATTCGCGGAAATGACAACTTTCTTATTTTTAAAGATGAACACATCCAGTTTTTACTCATTTTCAGGACATTTCTCCCAACTAAAAGGGTACCGTTGTCAGGCTTGCCGAGTTGCCGTATTTCTTACTCAGATTGCAAAAATGACAATTTTCTTATTTTTAAAGATATAGTCACCAAGTTCGTACTTATTTTCAACTATTGTATCTTGGAAACCGAAAGAGATAGACGATCGGTTAAATTACAGAAAAGCTGCGCTATGCTATCACCTACAAAATTCTTTCGTGAGTTAAAATAAAAAATTTAAAAATACAGTTTTTTTATGGAATAACTTTGGCATCGCTGTATGGAATTAAATGACACTTGGTAAGTTCATGTTATTAATTACTGCCAATTCAACGCCGCTTTCAGAAATTGTCTATGCCGCCTAGTTTTTTAGTAACAGCTATCTTCGTTTTTTTTATGGCCGCAACATTGCAATTTTGTCCCATTCGATAGGTCAAAAAAGTTCCTATTTGACCATATTGTTAAGAAAAATATTTGGTCAAAAAATAATTTATAGTTTACTGTCTGCAAAATATGCAAAATTTGAGTAAATGCTATTGAAGTACATAACTACAAAAATTCATCAAATTATTATCATTTAACAGTTAAATGAGAGTTAAAAGGCGCAATTACTACATGAATTGTTCAAAATGGCCACCATTGTTTCTTATACATAAGTAAACTCTTTTGGTGATTTGATCAACAGGTCTTCTGATAGTCTGGTCCTGTATGGAGCGAAATGAATTCTCAATTTTAAGTTGCAGATGTTCCACATTGTCAGTTGGTGTTTGACAGTCAATATTCAATGTCCGACAATGTCCTTGTAGTTCCCCACCAGGAAGAAAATAGTCTAATGGAGTCAATGATGGCGATCGTGGCGGCCAACACACAGGACCATGGGTGTCTATCCAGGAATTTGGAAAACGGATATCCAGATATTCTCTTACAATCCTGGCATTGTGAGCAGGTGCTACATCTTGTTGAAACCACTCTAAGTTTTGAATGGTGTGTAGAATCATTTCATCAAACATATTTTCCAAGTCATTGTTCAAATTGAAATACCCCGCACCATTTAAGCTGCCTTTAATAAAAAAAAAAGGTCCTATATGTCTTAATATTCCAGCCCAGACATTTAATGAATATCTTACTTGGGGCCTAACTTCTCGTATTAAATGAGGATTTTCTTTTGCGTAATAATGCAAATTTTTCTTGTTGAACATACCGGAATTTGTAAATAACGACTCATCTGTCCCAAGTATTTTTCTTGGAAAATGAGCATCTTGTTGCAGTTTTGCCTGAAACCAATTACAAAACTACAATCTTCTTTCGACATCACCAGGATGTAATTTTGGTACAGCTTGACACTTGTAATGGTGATATTTATGCTTCTTTAGAATTTTCGGCGCATAAGAATAACTAATTCCGCATTCCTGGCTTATTCTACGACTTGATGTTGTAGGATCAATCTCAATTTGAGCCAAAACCGTAACTTTATTAGGATTAATATTGGCTTTTGAATACTGTCTTCGAGTTGCCCTGAAACTACCAAGCTTGCTAAGTTCCTTGAAATTCTACCAAATGTGGTTCTGTCGGTTTGCCGCCTCTCTGGAAACAAAAGTGCATAATTTTCTAATGCCAGCACCGAGTTTCTATTATTTCGAATGTACATACTGTACATATCCTGCTTTTCTTCGTCTGTATACATTCTGCAGGGTTTAACTATAAAACTCACGATTTGAAGTAAATAATCATGATGTCATTCATCATCATACAGTCAGTTGTTATTATTCGTCTAAAGCATATTCGATGAAATGGAAAAACTTTGCTAGGAGCCAGTTATTTTTTGATCAAATTTTTTTCTTAATAATATGGGCGAATACGAAATTTTCTGATCTATCGAATGGAGAAAAAATCCAATATGGCGGCCATAAGAAAAAACGATGTTGGTTGTCGTTATTAAAAATCTAGGCGGCCTAGACAATTTCTGGAAGTGGCGTTGGATTGGCAGTAATTAATGACATAAATTACCAAGTTTCGTTTAATCCCATACAGCGTGTCAATGGTATTCCATTAAAAAAATAAATGTATTTTTTAACATTTTTTATTTTAACTCGCCAACGAATCAAGATACCGGGGGGTTTTTTAACAAAATTATGTAGGTGATAACATAGTCCAGCTTTTCTCTAATTTAACCGATCTTGTATCTCTTACGGTTTCCAAGATACCAATAGTGGGCAACGAAATTGTCACCACCCTGTATAATTTCGAACTAAAACGGTACCGATTGTCAGATTTTTCGTATCCGCTATCCAGCTTGAGGCAATAACAACTTCCTTCTTTTTGAAGACTCACTGAGTTTCAACATATTTTCTGCTAATTTTTCCCAAACAAAAACAGTACTGTTTCCGGATTTAACGTGTCCTTTATCCAGTTTACCAAAATGACAACTTTCTTATTTTTAAAGATGGACGCATCCAGTTTTCTGCCTGCAGGCTACTGGGTGGATTGAGTAGCCCAGTAGTGCGGTTGCCGGTCCCAAGCCCGGAAAAAAGAGGAGGGTTGGAACGATGGGCCAGCAATGCAGGAATTAAGGCGTAGAAACATAGACATCTGCGTTCTCACGAAGAAGAAAGGCAGGGGAAATGAGAGAATAGGGAATTATATCCATTTCTACAGCGAAGTATGCAAAAGTGCAAGAGCTAAACGAGGACTCTCTATAGCCGTTCACAACAGACTCAAAAATAACATAAAGAGCTGGGAAGAGATAGATGAGCAGATAATAACGGTGGAAATAGAGAAGAACGGGGAACGCATAGTAATAATAGGAGTGTATGGACCAAGTGAAGATGCAGAAAACAACAACAAGTGTTAAAGATGCATTCTACGAACGCCTAACGCGACTTATAGATCTGTGCCAGAGTCTATCGTTGAAAATAATGAATGCGTTTTTTCCACATAAAGATATTCACGAGTTCACATGGGTGCAACCCACAAGAAGTCTAAAATCAATAATTGACTACTTAATCCAGCGGACCAACTCAAGGTTATAAACACATGACGTAAGGGCGTATTGGGGAGCAGAATGTGGATCGTAACACCATCTAGTGATGGCAAAAATAATAGTTAACTATAGAAAACTGAATAGTAAGACGGAAGACGGCAACAATAACTCGTATCGAGAGGTGGAAACACAAAGATAAAACTTAGACAGTTTGAAACAAGAGTCTACACAATTCTTGTCTAAGTCAAGGCTTGCTGCGAAATTGGAAAGAAGAAGGGAAGAAGGAAGTTGGTAGTTCAGAAGCAAAATACCAAATACTTAAGGAACGCATACATCAAGCTGCCAGCGAAGCGCTGGGATACTAGGAAACGAGCCAATGCTAAAAGCCAGAATGGTGGTCGTCAGGAGAGATAAAGGAAAAAAATGCGGAAGATAGGAAGAGATATGCACGAATCAACAACAGAGAAGTTAAAAAAGAGGTGAGAAGGGAGAAAAACGAGATGTGAAGATATTGAGAGATGTATGGAACTAAAGTAGCGCAAGCGTGGAGTGCGATAAGAAACCTCAGGAAGGAGAAGAAAGGAACGAAAGGCTTAAATTTGATAAAGGGAGAAGAATGGCCAAAGCATTACTACAGACAATTATTAACTGAAGATAGAGCACAATTTAAACAACAAATAGTAATAAAGAAAACAGCTGAAGGTATAGGAGTAGAAGAGATAAGCCTAGGGGAGGTTAAAAGAGCGTTGAAATTTATGAAAAACGGTAAGGCTCCAGGACCAGGAAACATTCCCATTGAACTAATAAAACATGGACCAGATATTTTATTAGAAAATCTAACACACCTCTTTAACGAATATCTGATCTAATAAAGCAGAGGATAGAACTGAAGTGGGAAGAGATAGAGGAACAAAGTGGTTTTCGAGCAGGAAGGTCGTGCTTAGATAATATCTTCACTCCACAACGGGTAATAGAAAAACGGAAAGCTCGTAATCTACCTACTCACCCCATATTCATAGATCTTGAAAAAGCTTACGATACGGTGCCCTGGATAGAGCTTTTTAAATCATTGACAAAAATTGGCCTCAGAGAGGAGTACATAAGTGCAATTTGGAATACCTATATATAGGAACTCAGAGAGCATGGTAAAAATTGGCGAGAAGACCTTCGAGCCATTTAAAGTTACGAAGGGTCTTAAACAGGGATGCTGCCTATCACCAACACTATTCAAGATGTATACACAAGAAGCCCTGGAGATTTGGATGAAGAAATGTGCAGGAATGGGGATCCAAATAGGTGACAAGTGTTTAACAACTCTCTTCTTTGCCGATGACCAAGTCGTCATTGCAAACAGCGAAGAAGATGTAGATTACATGATAAGGAAGGTAGGGGAAGAGTACGAAAAGTGTGGAATGAACATGACAAAAACTGAGTATATATAGGATAAGAGCAAGAGAACCCGACCCTGCAACTCGCAGACATAAGGAGATGCAGATAATACAAATACTTAGGATGCATAATATCGGCGGAAGGAACATCAACCAAAGATTTAACACACAGAGTACAACAAGGACAGAAATGCGTACGCATACTCAGTTCACTACTTTGGTCCAATAAGCTCACACTTAAAACGAAAACTAGAATCTACAAGACAACAGTAGAGCCAATACTGACATATGGACTGCTGGCAGATGTCGGCAAGGGCTAGAAAGAGGCTGGGAGCTGTAGAAGTGGATTTCCTAAGGAGAGCATGCAGAGTGTCCAGAATGGAAAGGATACGAAATGAAGAGATTAGGGGACGCACAAATAGAGAAGAACGTCAGAAGAATGGAGGACAGCAGATGGCCACAAGCCCTGGATTATGTCCCAGCAAGTAGGAGAAGGAGGGGCGTGCCAGCGCAAACGTGGATGAAAGGGATAGAGAGGATGCCATGAAAGATAAGAGTCATAAATGAGGATAAATGGAGAAACCGAAGAGGATGGACATCGAAATGCGGGATGTGGCAGAAGCTGTAGGACCCCCGCTTATATAATATAATAATACTCATCCAGTTTTTACTCATTTTCAGCAAATTTCTCCCAAGTTGTCTCCAACAGTTGTCCGAGTTGCCGTATTCCTTACTCAGATCGCAAAAATTACAATTTCCTTATTTTTAAAGATACACTCACCGACTTCGTACTCGTTTTCAGCTATGTAATTCCGTATCCGTTATCCAGATTGAGAACATGACAACTTCCTTATTTTTGAAAACTCACAGTTTGAGCTCAATTTCTGCTAATTTTTCCAAACAAAAACAGTACTAAAAAGAGTGAGAAAGTGGAGCAGAACGACTGCTCCTGTTCTGTACAACATCTCACCAAAAACAGTACTGTTTCCGGGTTTAAAATATCCTTTACCAGTTCGCGGAAATTATTCCTTATTTTTAAAGATTGACCCATCTAGTTCATATTCCTTTGCAACTAATTTCTGCTAACTAAAACGGTACCGTTGTCAGGCTTGCCGTATCTCTTACTCAGATAGCGAAAATGACAAAGGTCGACTCACTGAATTTGAACACATTTTCAGCTACGTTTTTCTAACCAAAATAGTACTGTTGTACGATTTGATGTATCCTATACCCACTTCGTAAACATAACAAAATCATTATTTTTCATGATGGACCCATCGAGTTTGTACTCTTTTTCAGCGCATTTTTCACAAATAAAACGGTAGATTTAACGTATTCCTTACCCAGTTCGCAAACATAACAACTTCTTTATCCTTCAAGAAAGACCCAATTTTCGAATATTTATTATTAATTAAAACAATACTGTTGTTGTCAAATTTGACGTATCCCTTAGCCGAAAATGACAAACTTCCTATTGCTAAATATAGACGGACCCATCGATTGTGCTAATTTTTCGTAGCTTCCTTTAAGAATTAGGTCAATTTTTGTGTTTACAAAGTTTCATTAAAAGGTGATGCAAAAAAGTGAGATGGAAGTGATGGCCATTCTGCCTATTCACCCCTTAGATCTGTCATTACAGCGGCAGTTTGTATGCTGAATTCACATCTAAGAAAAAACTCGTACACTTGATGCAAAATTTAATGAAGTTTGAGATGGGCCGGTTTCGGCGTTCAGCTCACCATCAGCGGGAAATTGGCCATGGAGAACCTCTTACATTATTTTTTTTTTAAATATGAAAAAAAATAATCGTTTTAATCCGTTTCTCTTGTGTTGTTTTTTATGTAGTTTTAACCTTTTGTGAATGTTATTAAGAATGTGGGCCGAACCTAGAATCATGGGCGCATTATTCTCTACGTTGGTAAATTCTTAATTCCTCCCAGACGAATTTGGCGCTGATGACCTGAAGACTAAAGCAGTTCGTCTCAAATTATGCAAGTGCATAGGAGCGAGCTTTTACTTCCCCAACCATTTGTTTATTATTATGCACAAGGCAGAAACCACTGTTATGATTCTGAAATAGCCAAGACATTTCGTACCATTCCGGAGATAATTATTATCATGTAAACGACCAAAAAAAGCTTGTTTTGAACGGATGTTTTTTTTTTTTTTGAAAATAACTACGTTGTTTTAGATTATCGCAAACAGTATGCATAATACTTATTTTCTTGATAACATGATTTTGGGTTATTTGGCAAGACACTTTAAAAGAAATATGCATGTATAAGAAAAATGCCATTATGATTTTCAGATCCTATAGTGAAGGAACAATGTAGAATGATGTCGACAGTATCTTCATCTCCTACCCCATTATCAGGCGGCTTGTCCGTCGTTGGAGTCGGAGAGTAACCTTTTCAGTAAGACTTAATCTGATTAGAGTGTTTTATTTTTACTTATGCCATACCGAATGTACGATAGCTTCTAGCCGTGTCCTAAGAATATCACTATACCAATACATAACGTGGGATTTTATATTTTGAATATTGTGGGATGTTACTATTGATCAGAATCGCGAAACCGACTCGCTGTGTAAATTTTCTTTTTTTTTAATTTTTTTTCTTTTGTGTGATAAGGTGAGCTACATATTTTTTTTATTTATATTTTATTTTGTATATTTTGGTTCGATCACTTTTTGATGTAATTATTTCTCAATTTATTAACATTGACAATAATAAGTATGTACGAGGTTTTTCCTTATACAGATGTTTTTGTCACTATATGTTGTAAACGGGTGATACAAACACATATACATCGTACGAGGTCGTACAACAGTCAATTTCTTTTTTTACAAGTTTTTATTACTATTAAGCAATACTTATCTATTTTTTTTTGTAAATCTACATTTTATAAGGAAATACCTTGAGTATTTAAGCGTCATTAAGCAAACATTGTAATTCTTGGTTCTCACAACTGTCAGTGACGAACTATATGCATATTTGTAATTGAGGTAATAAACTACCGCTACCCTAATTGTGAATTTATCCTCAAGTGGTGTTATCGTATACGTAAAATTTTATTTTATACAATTGGTTTAAATTATAATGGAGATCGTAACATCAATATGCGCTTGGGTGATAAGCCTGCAGTCCAGAGTTAATAAACATCTTTGGGCTGAAAATATATTCTAAATAATTTGATGGTCGGCATTAGGGATGTATCATGCATCATGTCGGGATCAAAATTGGAGGTACTTGTTATCAATTTCTTTATTAAATTAATAGGTATCCCCCTTTCTGTACATTTTATACATTTCGTAATTGTTCTTACATTTTGCTAAGCTAATTGGTACATATTTTTTAAACCATTGTCTGTACATTTGAATTTTCAATTTTGTTTATTACTTAACTTATTTAGTTTACTAAACTTTTGTACCTTTCTTGAATTATTACCCATAAGACATTTTTCAAAGACGGAGCGGAGGACTAATTTAAAAAATACATCATTATTGTTGTCTGTATTTAAATATATAGAGGTTTGATGCAGCGGAGAATCTATGAGTAATAATTCATAAGCTTATAGAAATTTATTCTTAAGTATTTAGAATATAATAAAATAATTTTGTTATTAGTGGGTTTTCATTTATAAATTCTTTGCAATAGGTACCCCTATATTGGAATTTCTAAAAGGATTTGTTTGTTTTCTCTTAATAAACAAAAGTTTTGCACCGAGTCAAACTCTGCAATCGAATATCGTTCATTCATCGCCATGTAGAGACATTTTTCATTTGCCCTAATATAAATTTTACCGCCATTTACCGCTATCGTACTGGATGTATGTCTCCTAGTATTTTTTTATTGTATACGTCCGAAAAGAAAAGTAACTACTTGAGTTTTGCTTTATTTCGTGATCTGTTCTACAGACTATATGTCGTTCCATAGCTGTGCTTTAAACGGCTCTGCGGAATTATGCACGAGATTCAACGAACCGTAGGGGATTTATTTTATAATTGCTGCCTCTTCTTTCAATCCCGCAAATCATAAGTAAAGAGAATTGACTAGTACCTAAGTCGATAATTGCATTTGCTCCATATAGGTGTGTGTTAAGATTGCGCATGGAGGTTTCGTTCGTAGTAAGTTTAAAAGAGTGTTTCAAAAATTATATCTTACTGTAAAGCAGAACTTACCTCTTCTGGAATACCTTCTTTTCGTGGAAGTCTGTACCTGTGCGAGAGTGAGGACGGACTTTTGTCTTCTTTCTCTATGCATCACGGTGTTCGTGCGAGCTTATCCTGCAATTACATACCCAGGTTTTATAGCGCAGTATATACACTAATTAATTCAAACTTTTTGATTAACACTTAAACATATAGATTTCCTTGATCGCAAATAAACTTAAAATAAGTTCACAAAGTTTTGAACCATTTTTATTATATCTGCGCACTCTTTAATCCAACAGTTTTCCAATCGGTGCAAAGTAAGCGTAGGCGCAAGCTCGGATTTATGCAATAACCAATACCACATTTATTTCTGAGGGCTGGATTAACAGACGATATAATAATAATCAGCTGAACTGAGTGAATTTTGCAACCTAAAAATTCAGATTTCTCTCAGAATCTGTGCTCATGTCCATGTCTCACTTGAAAATAGATATTAATATGGATTAGTCAAAAGTTTACTTTATCTACATAATATTTCCTTTAAAAACAATCCGTTACATTTGTTTCTCATTTCTGTTGCTCCATTCCAAGTAAAAAATTGTATTGTATTATAAACCGTCACGGAAAAGCTTCGCGGAATGTTTTCAGATGTACCATAGTCTCATTATGCCCTATATTTCTAATTAGGCCATCGCTGTACATAAAGCGGACTATATTACTACTAGAAGATTGTAACGTTAACCTGAAGTAACCTATAGGTCTTTTCGCCGTATTTTTTCATTTCTTCTTTTTTTTTGTTAGAAATCGTGTAAACACGTCAAGCACGTTTCTGAGGTGGGTTTTTTTCTAAGTCGACGTCCGCTGCTTCTTTCAAGAATCAAGTCATAATTTTTTTCTTAATGTTTTACGAAGTTGCATCCAAAAGATGGCAACTTCGCCGACATCCCGAAATGTATTAATTTTTATCTTTAATCACACTTATTAAATATCTGATCAACGAAACGATGGACGGATTATTCCACATCCTGGATGAAAAGCCACGGATTGGCAATTTTATGCCCTCCGAGTAGAAATCCTTTTTTTTTCGATTCTGCGGCGACGCAGACACGGCGGTAAGCGTGTGCCAAATCTCTTGTACCACGCTGCAAGGAGGACCCAACTCTTGGAAAGGATCTATTTATGTTGTTATCCCTCAGGTCGCTAATAAAGGGGGCAAAGGGCCGATAATTAATCCATGTAGTTTCATCCTTGATGCGTTCGTTGAAAAACAATTCCATGGTATTGCAAAACGGATGTAATTAATAAATGCTAATTTAAATGAGATAAAATTTAATATTTTGGGGATGGCAGCAAGGTTTTATTGTTTAAGACAAATTCTGCAAAACGCCATAAAAAAACTAATTGAATAGTAATTCTCAGGAATCTGAAATAAAATAGCGGCGTCCCCAGAAACGTGCTTGACGGGTAGACAATTTCTTACTAAAATTGAAAAAATAACAAAGGAAACTAAAATAACGACGCAGTGTAGAAGAGAAAAGCATTCTGCTAGTTCACTGGGATTCTCGATATTATGGTGAGCAAAATACTACTATAGTATACTAAATGTTTCGACTTCTACAAATACTTAATTGCCGGTAGTCTCCTGCGTCTGCAAAGTATCCGCTATCTGCAAGAAAATGGCCTATTTAGGAGAAGGGCAGAGGTGGGTTGACACTATATGGCACAACCTAAAGAACATTAAACGAAACTTTTCGGAGACCGGTCAATAAGCGGTTTAATTGTTTTGGCAGTAATTAAAAATACAAATAATTAACGCGGCGCACTTAAAACGGGATTCAAAAAGGGGAAAAAAATTACGAATTGGCGATAATCAGAACGGCGGAGCTCAGGACTGACTTTTTTCTCGCGGTAAAATTCGAACTTTTCCGTCTTCGGTCCTTTAGATCGTAACTCTACCGGGTTCAAAACCGTCTCCTTAGGTCATAATTCTAGCGAGTTCAAGACGCCTCTCCCTAGGTCATAACTCTCGCGAGTTCAAAACGCGTCTCTCTCTTTAAATCATAACTTTCGCCGAGTTCAAAAGCCGTCTCTCGTTTTAGGTCGTAACTCTAACGAGTTCAAAACGCGTCTCTCTCTTTACAGTTTTTACGAAGATCTTCGGAACAATCGAAACCACCCTCTCAGTATTTCTCATCCCCGAAAGGGTACCACAGAAAAATCGATACCACCCCGTTAATGGCCAGTGTATGGCGCTTCGGACGGTGCGGGCATAAATTCAGAAAATGAGCTTTTCTGAAAATTCTGTAGAAACAAAGAGATGGAAAATGTGATCAGAGGACAGAGCAAATGCTGCTCTTTAAAATGATACCTCGCATGATACAGTTTAATTGACAATTAAAGCTTTTTATTTAAATTGACCGTTAATTTCCTGGCCCAGTCAATTAAGACATAAATTGCTCGAATTTACATTCAAAGGATGAGAAATTAAAAGCTCTATCCGATGAGAGAATAAAATTTTAATTTCAATTAACGATATTCGCAAAATCGTTTTAATTACAAAACTATTGTTCGGTTCACGCACAGGTCTAAAATTCTTTCAAGGGCCATAACCAATTAAAAGGGCGCCTCGGCCGGTTAAAGAAGAAGGGCAATTGTAGGATTTCCTGTTTTATGGCCGACATTCTCAAGAAATTGTGAAAGTGCCTGTCCAAAAGCTAATCATGGGGCTGGTTTATTTAGAAAACCAAAAAATAGAAAAAAACTTCCATAAGATTAAAGCTTAAAAGCTTCGAAAAATGGCTTAAAGAGTTGCCATGCTGCCACACATGAACTAATATGTAAATAAAGAGTTCAGTTTGCACAACATTACCAAATATATTCAAGCGAAATGGTTATAACCGGTTAGACAAACGTGATGTCATGACTTGGCCTTTTGTCATGTGATATTTACGTCATCGTTTGACGTTTAGACCCTACCTTTAAAACAAGGTTGTAACTACGGTCATAAATATGCATATGACAGAAACTTAAAAGAACGAACAAAAAGCAACAGACTGCCTTAAAACCAGTGATGGGCGCGTATTCTACGTGATGTATATTACACCATTATCTACACGTAGACAATAACACACTACATGCTAAAAGTCACGTAGAAAATGTATATAATGTAGAAAATCAAAAAGCAATAATATAACGTATAACCTTGCAAGGTCAATGTTAAATTATTGTTTTTTTGACTCTGTAGAAATTGAAAAGCAATCCAATAATAAATGTATAACATTCTTATTACAGAATATAACTAAAAAAATCAAGTAAAACATAAAGCCACTTTAGTGTTGTATGTTATTGCTTTTATAGTAGAATAATTTAAACATTTCGCAAAATATTTGCAATTAGTTTTCAACAAAATGTATCCCAGATCATCAATCTCTTGACTTGAGTGTCGTTTGACATGACTAAATTAATATTTCGTAACTTTTGAATGGTTTCTGGCTTTTGAATTAATAACGTAACAAAAGAATAACCAACCATCACATGCCATAACTCTACAAAGCTTGTCACTCAGTTGTCATCAATGTAACCTCAAATTTATAAAATCTACATAATTTACATGATTTTCTACATGAAAGCATATCTACATTATCTACGCATTGTATACGTCGTAAACGTAAAAAATAAATTCTACGCGTAAACGCCCATCGCTGCTTAAAACTTTATTTTTGATGATGCTTTGAGTGGTGTAAGTAATAAATATTTCTACCAACCAGTAACCAAACATATCACATATAAACATTAAGAGGAAAAATTATTCTATCGAATTCGAAAATGTGAAAACTGTCTAGATAAATGAAAATTCTAACACAATCATTCAGCTAATGCATTATAATCGACCCTTGCACTTGTTTTCTTTTTTCTACTGGTAGACGAATAAAACTGACATTGATTGCAAGCAGTTCGTTACTGGAGTTGCAGATGAAGTTAAGCAACGATTTTGACAATAAAAGAAAAAAAAATTGACAAAAATCAAAATTGAAATTGTCGAACAAGATTGCAACAGAATTTTGGTCAAAAAGATCGCAATATTGGAGACAAAGAAAGATGTCGGCAAAAATTTTCAGCAACGTCATGTTAAAGGGTCTGTCATTAGTGTCATTTGTCAAGCAAACAACCGAGGGCTTAACCGCACCAATTACCGGTTCAGCGTTTGAACACGGTATATGTTATAAGATGTGGAAGTCCTTACGGACATTTTGACATTACGTCTTTCATCGTCATTCGTCTTATGTCAGATGTCAAATTTCTTATGATCATAGGTTACGAACATGATGGTACAAAAATTATTCCTCTTCAAATAAAGAAAGAAAATTTAAATATTTTGTATTGTTGCCTAAACCAAATTACTATAATCTGTAATTAAAATGAGTAGTGAAGTGCCTGTCGATGCAGAATTTCCAGTATGGGGCCTTCTTCCCAAAAAGGAAACAGGTGCAATATCGTTTTTATCTAAGTACCCTTCTTACGATGGAAGGGGTATTGTTATAGCTATATTAGACTCGGGGATTGATCCTGGAGCACCTGGATTACAGGTAAAAAATTTAATTATTTCCGTTAATATATGTATATTATAATATATTAAATAATGAGTTGCGGTTTTAAAAATTAATTCAGTAATTATCAATCTTATCATCTTATGTATATTTAATTTGCTAGATACTACACACCAATTTCAATAAAATAGCCAGAAATAAGAGCTACTTTTATAAACTTCATTTCAAAAATAATAATTCTATTTATTATCCCTTAAAAACCAATTATTTTTTTATTCTGGTTTAAGCTAATAATCAAAAGTTATTAACCAGTTATTTGAAAAACAAGTTAATTTATCTCAGGTTACCCTATTTCAGTTAATTTTTTTGTAAGGTAAAACGACTGTATAACTGGCTATTTTTCAATAACTCCCATCCCTATTAATTACCCATATGGGGTGAGCATAATAGATGTTTGACATTTTATAATCCTTGGTCGATTTTAAGAAGATATCAGCCAAACATTTGTGTTACTGACCTATTGTGTTACTATTTGAGTTACAGGGTGTTAAAGTTATAATTTGAAATTGCATATGTCTCGATCATTCCGAAAGCTTAAGAAGGGACCACACATTTTAAAATGTAAGAAAAATATTTGTGCCAGTGGCCACATACCAGCGATGCTTCAAATATACATTGCTGTGTATTAATTGAAGAATTAGTAGTACACTACTGGTTTTTTGAAAAATGAAATCGAATTTCTCAATTCCCCATCCATCTCTGAAGAAAAAAGCCCTCTTCATGTTTTTTTAGTACAATACACCATTTTTGAGTAAATAAGTAAAACTATAGTAAAGCAGTTGGTTTAAGTACATTGTTGTTGTAATGGGTACAGCTTGATGAAAAATCTAAAATGTCCAATATATAATGGAATATTGAACATTTTAGATTTTTCGTTGGCTTGAATTAGTTGTATAATAAATATTTTTTAATTTTTATGTCATAAAAAATGTAATTTTGGTATTTTAGATTTTTCATGAAACTTAAATGTGTTGAGCGAGGCTAGGCTACATTACAATGGATTTTATTTATTTACTCGAAAGCGGCGCGTCATACTAAAAATCCAGAAGTGGGCTTTTTTCTTCAGAGATGGATGGGGAATTGAAAAATTCCATTTCATTTTTCAAAAAACCAGTAGTGTACTACTAATTCTTCAAATAATACACAGCACTGTATACTTGGTATGTGTCAATCAGAGATGAATAGAGAATTGAAAAATTGAATTTCATTTTTCGAAAAACCAGTGGCTTTTTCTTGAAATAGTATGCATTGACGTGCTGGCATGCATGCCTGCATTGCCTCCATGGCAACCATGTTTTTGTTAAACTTATTAGCCAGATTCCCTAATAATGTTCTAATTTTAATTTATTGGCATTGAATATGGGCATAAGTGTGGTGACTTTAAAACCCAACATGTACATATACTTTACAGGCATATTCAAGTCACTTGGGTGGTTGCTTAATAATTCTGTTCTCGGCTATGTTTTTAGAACTGTCTTAACAATATTATAGGTAGGCCAAACGTTGAGACCACTAATTATTGTTAAATCTCAAAAACATCACCCTGTATCGAATTTTGTTTTTTTCTTCATTTCAATCTTCTTTTCTCCTTTCATCTTCAATTTTTCCATAAATTAATTTTTGGCTACATCTTTACAATTGCCAGGTGTAAATAAATAACATTTAATGTGAATATTTTAGATAGTAAGTTCACTAATTTTTTTACCTCCTGTAACTTGTAAATAATGGTTACTGACTCACTAATCAGAGGTGATAAGCAGTAGGGATATCCAAAGGACCTGTAAACCATTAACTTATTATTGGCATCAAGTAGGCACTAAAGTCTGATTTTGACATTTGTGTCCTATCTTCTCAATGGGCTGAAAGGAGATAGTAAGATTTCAGAGATAGCAAGATGGCATAAATAAATGAATGAGTTATACATATCCAAGTAAAGTATGTACACTTACCAATGAATTACTCTGCCATTTTTTACCAAAATATTTGTTCCCTTGCTTTAGAGGGGGCAATTTGGCGCCCATGCAAGATAAAATCAATAATTCCTCAAGTTCCTCAAAGTTTATAATCCATACTTAAGCATAAATCAGGATGATTAATGTTATAAAAATAACATGCTAAACTCAGCTAAACAGCTAAAACGTTATCAAAATGGCCACCGGAAGCTGTCATTCTCTGTGGCGCGCACGCGGGAAATATGAATTCAAATGTAAAGGCGGGAACATATTAATGTTCTGCTAATTTGTCATAAAGATGATGCAATTAACTACTCTACTAACTAGAACTTTATCCTGCGATAAATTTGCTAGATTTTATTCTAAATTAAAAAACTTGTCAAGTTTATCAGAGGGAATAAACAATAAACCTGTTAATTAAAAATAAAGAACAATACTTAGTTGGTTCATTGCCGTATCCATGGAAACGTTTAACCTTTAAATTAAGTCGTAGATTATTAATATGGCTCTATGTGATATAAGAAATTAAAGTTCTACACTTGTTTACAGGTATCTATATAATTTCTTATTTATTCCTTTTTGCATTAGTATTTTGTGCATAGGGTTGACGAGACCACATTCGATGTACGAAATTTGTTTTTTTATAATAAAATACAAGTTTGTCCTTAATAGTATGTAATAACAATGTACGTAATTTGTTGCAGAAAACCTCAGATGGTAAAGTAAAAATTATTGAAAGATTTGACTGCAGTGGTTGTGGTGATGTGATTACTAGCACTATTGTAAAGCCTGAAGAAGGGTACATAACTGGGCTAACTGGCAAGAAACTAAAGGTGAGTCTACAAGAGTTAGTTAGCATATCACTGCACTATTAAAATTTAAGTAGGTATACCTAAGTTTGTCTTACCCTCTAAGGGTAAGTACTAACCTGAACTTTTCAATCGATTAATTTCGATTCTGTTAAATTTAATTTAACTAAGGACTGAAGAGTCGGATCTTAGTCCAGTTTGTTTTTTCTGCAATATTATTTCATAAATTGAACATTGTACATTTTATACAAGGTGGCCCATCGAAAAGGATCCATTCATTTTTTTCTTCCAATTGAGTCGAAATCACATCGAAAATTGCTTGGGCATGTCAAATTTAGTTTTTAGGGGGAACAAATTTTTTAGCAGTTTCAACCCTCTAACCTGAACCTCTAAGCGGAGGTAAGCATTGACTTTAAAATTTTAAATAGAAAGAGATGGGGTCAAGTCGTCCAGCTAATCTGGAGACCCCCTCCTGTTTTACAGTTTCGACCCCCTTTTTAGCAGTGGGAACCTTAAAAATGGCGGCGGCTTCCGCCGGAAGTGACGTCTCGGTGACGTCATGAAGTCTTAATCAAATTAATGCAAAAAAGTTGTCACTGTCATTATTTTTATTAGGTACTTCTAATTTACAATCTAATCGAATATCGAACTTATATTCATCTCTTAGCTAGAGCGCTAGGGCTCCTATCCCTTAACTGACCTAGCTCCTCACAAACCCTGCGGAAAGCAAGGTTTGGAGCTAGGTCAGGTTTCGAACTTGGAGCAGACGCCATCAGGAAGTTAACAACAAGGTCTCATCAAGGTTGGTTTATTTGCCATATGTCATTTGATCAAGCCAATCAAAAATGGCGGCCAGTTTATATATATACACGAGGTTCCTACGGCTAGAGCCGTTTCTCGCTTCTCAACTTCCATCTTCTTTGGTCTGTCCAATCTGCATCTTGTAGATTTCTTGCCTCCATAGCTTTCTCCACATCTTACCTCCAACTTCTAGGTGGTCTTCCGCGCTTTCTGCGCTCAGGAGGAATCCACTGCCATATTTTCTTTGGCCATCTATTTTCATCCATTCTTTGGAGGTTGGAGTTGGTATCTAGAATATTGCGTTCAAAGTTCATCATCTATCTTATGGGATCATTTCTCACGTGATCTAGTCTGGAAGTATGCCAGTTTCTTCTCAAAAAATCCATTTCAAGGGCCATCAACCTATCTTTATCGCTTTTATTTGTTTCCCAAGTCTCGGCTCCGTAGGTGCATATACTTTCTACGATCGTTTTATAGATAGTACTTTTTGTTTTGTTATTGCCCAGCTCCAAAGTAGTGAGTTTAGTTGTCGAATTACTCTCTTTCCTTGACCTATCTTGTTATTGACGTCGCCGGTACTCTTTCCGTTGGAAAAGAGGGTAACTCCAAGGTATTTAAATGAGGGGCAACTCTTGATCTTATCGTGCCCCACTTCTAAATCTTGTCCTCCTACTACCATATATTCGGTCTTTTTGATGTTTATCGCGAGGCCCTAGTCTTCATTGCTCTCTTGAAGTTTGCAGAACATGTAGTTAAATTGGCGTCGTCCTCATCTTCCGCAACAATAACTTGGTCATCCGCGAAGAGTAGTGTATACAAGGTATCGCCATTAACACACACGCCCATCTTGCAACATTTCCGCTTCCAAGATCTAAGGGCTTCTTCGAAATATATTTTGAACAATAAGGGAGCTAAAGAGCAGCCTTGTCTTAGGCCTTTGGTGTCTTGAAATTCCTGGGACAGTCACTTTCCTATCTTCACTGAACTTGAACTCTTTGAATATAATGCATTAACGGCGTTAATATAGGCTTTGTTGATACCACTGTTCCTCATGCTAAGCCATAACTTGTTTAATGGCACTGTATCGTATGCCTTCTGTAGGTCAACGAATATCAAACAAATAGCCCTTCCTCTTTCGACACGTTTTTCTATCAACTTTTTTAATATGAAAACACCATCAATACATGACCTTCCTGCCCTGAACCCATTCTGCTCCGCAGATTCTGCAAATTGTTGCTCAGTCTTGCGTTTTAAGACCCTACTATAAAGGCGTGCCACTGAACACATAACACTTATCCCCCGATGTAATGACCGCTTTTTTCCATTCATTTGGAGGTTTGTTGCCCTCTATACATTGATTGAAGATGACTGCTAAGATGTCCAAAACTATACCGTCTTCAGTAATTCAATGTTGATATTGCCTGGGCCGGGGGCCTTTTTGTTTTTCATCTGAGTTAATGTTGTTCTTATTGCTTCTGGTGTTATTGGGGTTAAGTTTTCATTAATGAGGTCCCCTTCATCTATTTGTTGGTTTTGTTGAATGAATTTTACTCGGTCTTCAGTTAACAGTCCCTTGTAGTGGTTTACCGATTCTCGCATGTTAATGAGACTTATTCCTGACGTATCTTTGTTATTGGTCCTCATTTCTTTTAATATTTTCCAAATTTTATTTGCTCTGGTATTTCCTATGCAACTATCTACCTCTTCGCATGTTCTATCTCAGTATTCATTTTTTGCTTTAATGACTTCTCTTTGCGCTTCTTTCTTCTTAGATCGGTAAATAAGTTTTTCTTGGTGACTTTTTGTTATTAACCACACTCTATGAGCTTTTTTTTCTTCTACCAGAGCTTCTAGCTTTGTATTCCCCCAGGGTTCACACTTAGAATTCTTACATTTCTCCTAGGGCTTCTTTAGCTGCTTGGTGGATGCAGTTTTTCAAAGCTTCGTATAAAGTTTCCGGGGACCCAGCTTCTATAGTCGCAATCTTGCTTGCTAGGCGGATTTGGTATAAGAATATAGTAGAGTCATCTTCGAGTCCCTCAAGGTTGTATCTTACTGTTTTATGTTCTCTTTCATCGTTTTCCTGTTGAGCATTTGTTTGCTGAGCATGATTCTTAAACGGGAAGTATATTTTTGACCCTAAGAGATAGTGATCAGTGCCACATTCTGGTCCCCTCATGACGAGTACATCATTGACTTTTAATTTTGTTTGTTGTTTTACAATAATGTAGTCAATAATGGATTTTAAGTTTCTTGATGGTTGTACCCATGCAAAGCAGTGAGATTTTTAACACATTTTTCTGACACAATTCAACAATCCGTTCTCCCTTATTATTGAAGGTATTCTCGCCGTATGGTCCGGTTCAGCACGGTCAACTACCGCGTCATTTGCACGCCACCCGACTCTGCCATTTTTTTGCATTAGTCTCCTAATAATAACACTTCTCTGCGGTTGCCAATTTTTTCCAGCAGCCTTGTAAAATCGTTGTAGAACTCGTCCTTCTTTGTTGCAATGGCATCATCGTTAGGAGCATACACGGCGATCATGACTACATTATAATTATAAAATTCCATTTCAATCTGCAATATTCGGTCATTTATTTGATCCCAGGATTTTATGTTTTTTCTGTACTTCTTGTTTATCACCAACGCTACTCGCTGCGACCTCTCTCTTCTTTTAGTACACCTGAGTGTATATGGATATACCCATGTTTTTCTTCTGTACCTTGGCCCTTCTTCTTAGTCTCGGTCAGCGCTACTATTTCCATTTTATGCTTGTTGATTTCTCTGAAAACTTCGTCTTTTTTGGTTGAAATCCCTTGAATGTTCCATGTTCCAATTTTCATAATCCTTTTCTTTGCCAAAAGTCGTTGTCTAGATTGTCCGTAAGTTTCCCAGGCTTTATTGAGAAATTTTGTGTGTTTTTTTACGTTTTTTTTGCAAGTGATGGAGTGCAGTAGGTCCATCGCCTCAACCCCCAACCTGGAGAACCAGGTAGTTTTTTCTCCGGGTTTCCTTCCCATAAACTGGCTGTCTTTCTGGACTTTGGAGACCAGTTCTCCCCTCACTATAGGTTCTTCTGCTCTCTTAACTAGATTGAAATAGTTTGTATTTCCCTACTCTCAAAACCATTGGCCCACGGCTCTTCGCCTGTACCCTAGACAGGGCCCCCCACAGGGTGCTATCATCCGGGCCAGATGAACCCTGGTTTTTAACAAGGTTGTTACTCCTCCCCCTTCTCCTTTCTCATCCGGGCTTGGGACCGGCAAAGGCCGGTTTAACTTTGCAAAAATGCAAATTTGTAAATTTAACAGGCTTTAATGTACGTGATTTGATTTGGTTTTCATTCTCCTGTCAGGTTAGGGGGTTGAAAAATGTATTTCTTTCCCTAAAAACCTAAAATGCGAGCGATTTTCGATGTACATAGTCAGTTGGAAAAAAAAACGTGTGGATCCTTTTCAATGGGCCACCTTGTATATAAGACTAATTACGAGGTAACGGCTAAAAACTGAATTTAAATTATAGATTCCGAGTAACTGGACGAACCCCTCCGGATCGTACAGAATAGGTGTTAAAAATGCCTTCGATTTATATCCGGATAGGTTAAGGGATAAAGTTAAGGCGGATTATAAGAAAAAGAAGTGGGACGAAGGCCAAAGAAAACTTCTTAGTGACCTGAACCGAGATCTAGCAAAATTAGAAAACCAACAAAGTAGCAGTAGTAGTACCAATAGCAATAATGAAAGTCAAAAACTTTGTAAAGAAGATTGCGAGGCGAAACTAGAAATAGTCAACAATTTAGAGAAGAAATTCTGTGATTCGGGGCCAGTTTACGATTGCATCCTTTTCCATGATGGGTCGAAGTGGATGTGTTGTGTCAATACTAGTGATGATGATGATTTGTCAAAGTGCCCATTATTAGGAGAATACAGTATAACCCATGATTATGTACCATTAACAAGTGGAGATAATTTAAATTTTAGCTTTAATGTCCATGATGAAGGAAATGTTCTCGAGCTAGTTGGAGTATGCAGTAAGTATCTACTCTCACTATATTCAAATTATTATATGGACCTGGCAAATAAAATTCTTGTTCGTTTTGAGATGGGGGCATCATAACATCATTTCATGTTTCGATCCGAGTGAAATTAGTGGCTGATTACTAATTCGGCACTAAATCTGCTAAAAACATTTACTTAAGTTTTTTTTCTACTTTTAAAGCGAGTCATGGAACCCACGTAGCAGCCATTGCGTCTGCCTACTTTCCTGACTCTCCAGAACAGAATGGTATCGCACCTGGTGCTCAAGTAATTTCCCTCACCATTGGAGATGGTAGATTAGGTTCAATGGAAACGGGTACAGCTTTAGTTAGAGCAATGATTAAAATAATTGAGCTTAAAGAGAAAATGGAAATTCACGTAATTAATATGAGTTACGGAGAACACGCTCATTGGGTCGATACAGGGTAGGTAGTTTTATTGCCATATTCATTGTTCTTCATTTATAAAGGTCATTTTCTTTAGGCGAATTGGCGACTTAGCGAATGAAATAGTAAATAAGTATGGAGTAATTTGGGTGTCATCTGCCGGTAATAACGGGCCGGCGTTAGGAACTATTAGTACTCCATCCGACATTAATAACGAACCAATAATTAGCGTAGGTGCCTATGTATCACCGGAAATGATGATCGCTGAATATGCCATGAGACAAAAATTACCAGGTAAACACCAAACAAAAATGCAGAAAATTGTTAGTTGCAAAAACTTAATTCCTACGTAGGGAAAGTAGGATGTTTCAAATTTGAGGGTCGTTACTGAAATCCCAAGTGCCTTAGTAATAACATCTAAAAGTGTTTGCCATTCTCATTAATACATCGAATACCAACCCAAGTTTTTCTTTTCAACAGGGGCCCCATACACATGGTCTTCAAGAGGTCCAACAATAGATGGAGGAGTAGGCGTTCACGTATGTGCACCCGGAGGTGCAATAACTTCAGTACCAAACTTCACTCTGCGTTACTCTCAGCTTATGAATGGCACCTCAATGGCATCTCCTAATTGTGCCGGTGCCATATGCCTTCTTCTCTCGGGAGTGATTCAGCAGAATATTCAGTATTCGCCGTACTTAGTTAGAAAATCTTTAGAAAACACTGCCAGTTTTATAGATGGTGTAGAGATTTTAGCTCAAGGCGCCGGTTTGATACAAGTTGATAAGGCGTTTGATTATCTAGTCACGCATCACAATATGCCTGAACGTGATGTGCGGTTTCAGCTGCAATGCGGCTCGTCCAATTCTAAGGGGATTTACTTAAGAACCAAAATGAACACCGATAAACATACTTTTAAAGTTAGCGTAGAGCCACATTTTTTGAATGAAGATGAAGTGTCAGCTGAAGCAAAAATTCGGTTCAATATGAAACTCGTTCTTACTTGCTCCAGTGATTTTGTTGAATTTCCCAAGCATTTGGATTTGTCAAATGTTGCGAGAATGTTTGCCATTCACATAGATACCTCATCAGTACCTGAAGGACTACACACAACGTTTGTAAACGCGTTTGACACTGCATGTATAGCGAAAGGACCAGTGTTCAAAATTCCCGTAACTGTAATTCAACCTAAAGAAATTTCAGACCCTAAATTCACAGTGAAACTTACGGGCGTGCTTTTTAAACCTAACACCATTAAAAGGCACTATTTTGTAGTGCCTCCTTCGGCAACTTGGGCATTGCTAAAAGTTAGTTCCAACGAGGACAACGGTCGGTTTGTAATTCATACCATGCAATGTCTGCCAAGGCAGCATTGTAAAGCTTTAGAAACTGTGAAGAACGTTTCTGTCAACTCAAAGACTGACACTTTAGTTAGTTTTGAAGTCAAAGAAGATATTGTGTTGGAGTTAGTTATTGCGAAATACTGGGCAAATACCGGAGAAGCCACCCTGGACTACAGTATCAGTTTTTATGGAGTGAAACCTAACCAGCCGTTTATCAATATGCACTCCGCAGATGGAATACATACTGTGGAGGTGAAAACGCTGCAAGGTGAAGAAATTTCTCCTGCCGTGTCACTGAAAAACTCCGTGCAGATTTTGAAGTAAGTTAAATGTATTTTTGTTTAGATTTTTTTGATTGAAATAAGTTACAATAACAAACCTTTTTGCTTTTCCGGGGTGTGCAGAAAAGATACATTTTTTTTCCTTTCACTAGACTTCGCAGAAGCAAAAAAAATCATTAAAAACATCGGTACCCATTGAAAAAAATTAAGTACAAATCAATTTGACATTAAAAAAAACTGTTTTTTGAGTCTACCTGTATCTTATCCATTTTTTTTTTAATATAGACCTGTGGAAAGTAAAGTTAGCCCTTTGTCAGCTCGTGATACAATTCCACCCAGCCGTCAAATCTATGAATTAGTATTAACCTACAACTTCAGTATTACAAAAGCTTGTGAGGTATCACCCAATTTAGCCCTCCTTAGTGACATGCTGTATGAATCCGAATATGAATCCCAGCTCTGGCTGCTGTTTGACTGTAATAAACAACTTTTGGGTTGCGGAGACGCATATCCTTCAAAGGTATAGTTGATCATTTTAATGATACAAATTACGCTATAAAAAACAATTTTTTTTAGTATACTGTAAAACTTGAGAAAGGTGACTACGTGGTAAAGCTTCAAGTTAGACATGATAAAAAGGATTATTTAGAGAAAGTAAATGAGGCACCCTTATTACTGCAACAAAAGTTGCCTAGCCCAGTTTCTATGGACGTTTATTTATCATATTCACAGGCTCTGATTGGAGGAAAGAAAGCAGGCCTTACACATAATTCCAATCCGCATACTGTTGTACCATTGTATATTGCCCCTTTGTCATCAGACAAGTAAGTATAAAGTGCATGATGTTAAGTTCTTTTGTTGTGTTCTCTGTTAAATATATTTGACTGGAAATTACTTTTGATGAGAACTTATATTCAGGGTCTTGTAAGTCGTTAGAATAATTTTAATAGGTGATAGAATAAGTGATTTTGAGTTGATGTAACGAAACATACTGTTAGGCCCGACCGTCGGTAAACAGAGATTCGGGCCGAAGCGGTAACGCCGAGCGCCGAGCGCCGACCGCGACTCCGGGAACCCATCAAGACTAAATGAGAAACGGAAACAGTCGCTTCTGTTCTCGAAAGTAAGAGAGTGTGTTCAGGCCGGGTACATAAACCAGAGAGCCGCGCGAAATTGGATCGAATAGATAGTGCAGTGTAGTAAATAAGCGAAATCAGCAGACAAGCGAACAGTGCGAATTGTTAGTAAGAATTGGATAATTAAGGGGAGGGGGGGATTAGTAAGAAGTGGGATAATTTTCGTCAAACTTGGGACTGTACGGACAAAGGAGTCGTCGCGCGCGTGGTATTTTGCGTGGTAAGGACAGTGCAAGAACTTTGGTGTTTTTTACATGCCATATACTCAATCTCCGACAAAAATCATGGATGAACAACTGGCAGCACTTATGGAAATGCTGAAGAAGGACAAAGATGAACGAAGGAATTTTCTGGAAAAAAAAACAAGAAAAATAAAAGCAACTTGAAAAAAAGGAACAAGAAAAACAAAGGCAAGTTGAGATAAAAGAACAAAGAAAAAATCAAGCTGCTCTGTTTCAAGCATTAACGGATGGTCGTGGCGAGTTGCAAGAACTTGTCTCAACCAAAATGACTGAAGTCAAACAAGACGTAGATCAAGTCAAACAAGACGTGGATCAAGTTAAACAAGACGTGGATCAAGTCAAACATGAAGTAGAGATGAAAATGACGGAGTTAGAAGAACGGTGGCGGATCTGGGAAACATGTCGCAGTGGGCCAACTTCAACCGTTGAGCGACTAAACATTACTAGGCCTCCAGTTTTCGACAGCATTACGTCTTGGGGCATTTAAAAAGACCAATTTGAGGCGGCAGCAGTTAAAAATGGATGGACAGATTCGGACAAGGCTACCGAACTTTTATTAGCTTTGAGAGGAAAGGCTGCAGCCATCATGCCTACATTGTCGACCACTGAAAGTGTAATTACAACGCAATTGCGGCGGCGTTAGAGCGGAGGTTTGGTAAAGTTCATCGCGAAATAATCTACCAGACAGAACTATGGATGAGGCAGCAGAAGCCAGGCGAAAACCTACAGGAGTTTGGAGAGGACATTCAGCGTTTGACAAGATTAGCGTATCCTAACTTCCTCTAATTTCCTTGACCAGCTATCAGTCCAGCAGTTTATCGAAGGAGTTCGCGACACTGAAAAGAAATGCCATTTGAGGTTGACTCGTCTTTCCAGTGCAAATGAGATATTAATTCGGGCATTGAAGTATGAGGCGACACGGGCCACAGAGTTATAATTGTTTTAATAGAGTTATAATTGTTGATAACAGTTGACGTACAGGAAGAACCGCAGCCAAACTCAATCTTAAAGCTTGTTGGACGAGCAGCGTGAATTCAGGAAGCAAATGACTTCATATTTCGACCAATCAAGGAGCAGGGCACAAGACATTGGTTACAGAAGAAATATGGACCGAAATGCGACCTACAGAAACCCGGATCTTGTTTCAACTGTGGCACCTTCTAAAATTAACGACTTGCAACTATATATATAGACTAGATAATATCTAAATTTTAGGTTTTCTCCCAAATCCAACAACCCAGCACACTATTTGTCTGGTACAATTACATATGCTAGAGATGAAAATGGCAAAAAAGTTGACGCGTACCCCATAAAATACTTTTTATCAGACAACAACAGCCCAAAAAAAGCGGGATCGAATGGGACTGGAAATAATTCATCCGAGAGAACTAAAATGGACGAGTATAACGATAGTTTAAGAGACGTTAGTACGTCGTGGATTCCAAAATTAGGTATGTTCCGACATTATAATGTCCAAATTTAGCCCTTCAATATTAATTTTCTTGTTACAGACAAAGAGGGCGGTGAGAAACTCTTTGAGGAGCTTTTAAAATCCCATCCAAATCATCTTCCAGTTTACTCTTCATATCTACAACTGCTTGATCCCCTAGATAAGAAGTCTTTGCCCAATATGAAAAAAAAACCTATTGGCACCGAGGATGATCTAAATAAAGTCATAACTATTAGCGATAAAGTGCTGGAAAGTCTAAATGAAGAAACCATTTTGGCTTACATGTCTGTAAAAACAGACCTGAGAACTGATGCCATTAAACATAAAGCGTAAGCTGATCCTGTGCTATTTGTAACCTTTCATTATATTTTTGTATCAATATTTCAGTCAGATGGAACAGCAAAGAAATGTGTATCTTGAGTGTTTAGCCCGGAAGGGCGTGGCCCTTTGTCGCCTTAGTCTGTTTAATTCTAAAGATGAGGAGTACCTGCAAGTACATATAAACGAGGTTTGGAAGACACTGCTTAAATTTGTGGATCCAAGTGATGCAAAGGTATAGTTACAAAAGAATTGATAAGATATCACTTTTAAAAATTTAAATTTGTAATTATTTAGTTATTATACCTTTAAATAGAATTCTTTACAGATATTGACTTCGCACGTCTTACATTTTGCAATTTGGCACTCCTTTGTGAAACAACATTATGGAAGGATGTTGAAGTATATTTTAAAACTACAAGAAGACAAGCCTAGTGAAGAAATAGAGAAAAAGGTCATAGAAGTATGCAGTGAACTAAAGTGGACGCACATAGCTGAATATCTGCTAAGACAACTTCCGTCAAGATATCCTACAGCTTATAGACCTTTTTAACTTTGCGGTAATTTACATATTAAGTTAGATTTATTATATACCACGATTAACTGCTACAAAGAGT
This sequence comes from Taphrorychus bicolor, assembly GCA_951812265.1. NCBI lineage: Eukaryota > Metazoa > Arthropoda > Insecta > Coleoptera > Curculionidae > Taphrorychus > Taphrorychus bicolor. The sequence continues at coordinate 15,022,105 of OX638307.1, forward strand.
ATATATATATTTGAATTTTATTACCGTGAGAGAGCACCCATATAAGGGTGCAAGTTTGATGTAATTATTATTTTTTGGATTGAGTTATATATAATTATTTCTTTTTTTTGATTGATTGATGTATATTTTAAAGCCTCATGCAGGCATTAACTTTGAAGAATCAGTTTATTTATAATAATTTTGAATGTATTGTTTACTTTAAAAAAATTTGCTGAGTATAAATTGAATGCTTTGCAAATATTTTTTCTTCAAAGTACAATTAATATAAACTTATGACCATTAGAAAATCGAAAACTTAAAAATTAGTTTTTTTTATATGTTTAAAAACTTTTAGTAGCGTGCTGGTTTGTTGGTAGTGTGCTCTATTTCTTTGTTGCGCGACCGTCGGTTGTTTTTATGTCGTGACAGGCTACACCAGTGAAAACACCCAGAGAAGATTGAAACAATAGTTCAAGCGTTGGCAATTTTTGCAATAAAAAAAAAAGAGTATTAACATTGTAGTAATAGAGCGATAAATGAGAGTGAACTCGGCATTTTGTGAGAGATTTATTTACAGTGCGCTTTTTATAAAGCGCAACTTAGGATTTTACGTGTTAAGTTTTTAATGCCATGGTGATCAGGGCTCTATTAGCATTATAGCTATGAAACTTGGCGTAAGTAAAATTGAAGGTATTACTATATATGTTGTATATTGGCCAACCAAGGGTTTGAAAAAACGTTAAAACAAAATAATTTTCCGAGTATTTGTGTCTTTTTGTGCCCTCGTAAAGGTAAGTACCAGTTATAGGAAATTTGACATATTTTTTGAAGCTTAATGGTTAAATTTGCTCAATTATTTTCACAAAATGTGGATTTATCCCATTAACTGAACGCGTAGAAATTGTTTCTAATTGCATAAGGGGAATGAGTTTTCAAAAAGCTGCCGATAACTTTGTGCCCATTTATCCAGAACGCCCAATATCTATCATGAAAACATTATTTCGGATGCATAAGCAATTTATGAGTAGTTAGTTAGTTAATATGCTTTATAGTCGAAAACCTTAATTTTGGTGACAAAGCTGTGAAAAAGTTAAATAAAAACTTAAAATACTAGAAGAATAAAAACAATGCTTAAAAACATATTAAACTCGGGAATAACAAATAAAAAGACAAGTGAATATGTACTTATACTATCAATCTAAAATCGATCTTCATAAAATTCATTAATAGTATAATAGGCTTTGCCCCTCAGCAGTCTAGACGCCGACAACTTAAATTCAGTCAGATTTCTGGACTCTTTAAAGTTTCGAGGCAGATGATTGATCATCTTTAGGCCTTCAAATATCAGGGAGTTTCCGGGTCAATTCCCTCCGTACAATAGGAAGCGGCAAGTCTCTAGCACGACGGGTGTTATGATGCCCCCTTTGCACGGGGATACGGGCTTGATACTTTTTAAATATCAAGCAAACCGTCTCTAGAATAAATAAATAAACAGGGCAGCGTCAATATTTTCTGTTAAACAAATAACGGCTTGCAGTGTTCACGTGAGCCAGCCCCTGAAAGTATCTCAATGCTCTCTTCTGGAGAATAAACACCGATTGAAAATAATGGTATTTGCTACAGAATTCCCAAAAGGCCAAGCCATCCATATCTCAAGTGGCTCTCCACCAATGCGAAATATACCGCTCCAGAGGCTGCCAATCCCATTTCGACAAACAAACCTTACCGCATAGCATCCTCTTGACGCCCTCTCTCTAATACCCCGAATCAAACCTGAGAAATACCGGAAATGTTGCACTTAAAGCTCAACACGTCATTTTTAGCAATATTGAGACAAAGGCGATTCGACGGACACCACCGCCTCTATTTCACAATGTCATCCGACGCAATATCCTCAAGCACATCAGGTTGACTATGGGACCGCAAGATGTTAGTATCGTCAGGAAAGATTGTAAAGTGCCCCTGAACATCCAATTAAGACAGATCGTTTATATACAACAGGACCAATAAAGATCCCAAAACAGATCCTTGAGAAACACCATACAGAACTGGGAGTGCTTTCGAAACTCCATCCTCCGTCTTAAGCATCTGACTCCGACCTGAGAGAAACAATTCAAACCATCCAAGACCTACTGCTGAAGGCATTCTATCCATCTTGCACTTTGGTCTTCAGATTTCTTCATTTGGAGAAGCCATTTCAGCGCTCCGTGATCTGTACGAATCAAAAACTTCCTTCCGTACAGATACCGATGGAAATGCTCCAAGGACTTCACGATAGCCAGCAGTTCCTTTCTTGTGAGACAATAATTTCTCTCTGGCTTGCTCAACACCTTACTGAAGTACTCAATTACTTTTTCAAAAAGTAACTTGCGGCAATACTGCTCCAATTCCATGGTTACTTGCATCGGTGTCCAGAATAAACTGTCCCTCGGGTCGCGGATAGGCCAATATAGGGCTGGCATATAATGCTGCATTGACTCTTCGAAAAGCGTTCTTGGCATTCATGGTTCCAATAGAATGACATCTTTTTCTCTGTTAACCGATGCAGCGGATTGGCGATGTTGGCAAATCCCTCGACAAAACGTCGATAATAGATGCATAGCCCCAGAAAGCTTCTAAGTTCGTGCTTATATCCTTGGGTTCTGGCCAACCTATGATAGCTGCTACTTTATTTTCACTGGTCTGTATTCCATTTGATGAAATGACATATCCGAGGTACTCCACCTTCTCTTGGACAAGCATCATTTCTTAAAGTTCAATCTTAAATGGGAATTCTTTAATTTGCAGAATACTTCTGTCAAGTTGTTCAGGTGATCTTCTAAGTTTCGGCCCATTACTATTACATCATCCAAATAAACCAGGCACGTTTTCCAGGTTAATCCTTTCAAGACTAGTTCCATTAATCGCTCAAGGTTGAGGGAGCATTGCGAAGACCGAGAGGCATAACGGTAGACTGGAAAAGACCATTTCCCAGTCTGCAAAGCTGTCTTTTCTCTATCCTCGGATGCAACTCTAACCTGCCGGTAACCACTTTTCAAATCCAACTTGGAAAACCATTGTGATTCTGATAAAGTTGCCAGGGTATCGTCAATTCGTGGTAAAGGGTAACTGTCCTTCTTGCTGACCCAATCAACGGCAATTCTGCTTATAGGGCTGTAATAAGAGTAATTATATCCTATCAACTGAACGAAAATCTACTAAATCCCGAAGGATTTATGCTTTACTTTAGGCGAGTCAATCAACGCCAATTTTGCGTATAGGGCTGTAATAAAAGTAACTATATCCTATCACCTGAACGAAAATGTACTAAATCCTTAAGGATTTATACTTTAAATGAGGTGACCCAATTAACGACAATTCTGCTTATAGGGCTGTAATAAAAGTAACTATATCCTATCACCTGAACGAAAATCTATTAAATCCCCAAGGATTTATTCTTTACCTTAGGCGACCCAATCAACGGCAATTCTGCTTATAGGGCTGTAATAAGAATAATTTTATCCTAGCACCTGAACGAAAATCTACTAAATCCCGAAGGATTTATGCTTTACTTTAGGCGAGTCAATGAACGCCAATTCTGCTTATAGGGCTGTAATAAAAGTAACTATATCCTATCACCTGAACAAAAATCTACTAAATCCCCAAGGATTTATGCTTTAAATGAGGCGAGTCAATCAACAGAAATTCTGCCTAAAAGCCTGTAATAAAGGAAATTTTTTTCCTATCACTTGAACGAAAATCTACTAAATCTCTGAGGATTTATGCTTTAAATGAGGATTTTCAATTAACAGCGATTCTGCTTAAAAACTGTATTAAGAGTTCCTAGTAAGGACCAAGAATTCATATTTTGCGGTATATGTCACATGATCTGAACGAAAATCTACTAAATCCATATCCAAGGATATATATTTTACGTAGAGCTCTTTAGCCACTATCGCTTCTCTTTAAGAGTTCCTAGGAAGAGCAAGAATTCGTGTATCATTACATACATGTAAAACAGACTTAGAGTAGAAAAGGAGCAATTTGAAGACTAAGACACTCCGACGTATTTATATATATTTCTTGTGTAACTGGTCATTGGACTTATCATCAACATGTAGTTGGTTATTGCGAAAATAGTACCTTTTTTAAGTTAATGATGCAAATAGACCGAATGGGATAAAATTTGAGGTAGAATTGAAGTTTATCACAGAATTAATAAAGACAGACAATTAGTGAAACTTCGAAACATGGAAGCTAATAATAATAATAATAATAATAATAATAATATCTTTATTGTCACCAAAATCGACACAGTCAACAAAGCAACGTCAAAAAGCTATACTGTTTGTTTTTAAAGTGAAAAACAGATGAATTCACTAAGGAGGTAACAATGCGGAAGAGAAAACAATAAAGCGGAAAGCAAAATGGCAAAATTAAGAAAGGAATAAGAATTAAGGCCCTACAAAGTTTTGACCAGGCTAGTAAGTCACGACAAGAAGAAGAACCGCAGTATGCACAGTATAACGAGGAAAAGTACGTATAAGATTAAAATAATTTATATATAACATAAATTATATAAAAAAAAGTGAAATTTCTGGAGTCCGCGAGTCAATTACTTACGTTGATCAAACTGAACCGGAGCGGAACTCAGGACCGTAATGGTGCAAATCCCCCGGGCAGAAGCCAACTTTGTTATTGATAGTAACTGGTCTTAATACCAGTTTTTCATAGTGCTTACGAAAGGCATATACAGGATGTAAATTCAAACCTACACAAAAAATAAAAATTTCTTTCTTAGCGAAGATTTAGAAAAACCAAAATCGATTTGTAATTTTTATTCTAGGGGAATCTATCCACTAATGGAAAAATACGTATTCCGCCCACTTTTGATATCTCGCATATTTTTGAATATATCAGGTTTTTATTAAAATAGCACAACTTTTTGAAAATGTACCTCTTACTTTTTTAGAGCAATGCAAGTAATGGAAGTTTTTCTTCTTATCAAACGACCTTGCATACATGTAACTGTCTTCCTATTCAGAATTTTTAACTGTGTATACAGGGTGGCTACAATGTTTTTTTATAAACGTGTCTCACGAAGAATCCGTGAATTTTAATAAGCTGCCTGCTGTACGCTGTATAAAATGATAATAATTTGAAAATCTTGTGGTTAGGCTACCACAACCAGACGATGGGGGTACTCTACCATCAAATGTTCAAGATATTGGCACTTCTGGATATACCGGAAACAGATGGCAACTTCTGTATTTTAAATGGGACATACTGTATATTGTTGCATTTTTTGATTCTCCTTAAAATTATGAGATTATCTTCATAGAACTATGTTAATTTTGACCGTTTTCGTTATATTGACGTTTAACAAATGACACTTTTTGCATTACTTGAAACGAATAATAATTTTGAAATTTTTAAACTTTGTATATGGAACACTTACACAATTATCTCAAAACGATTTTTTATAGGGTGTTTACCAAAATAATCTTGGTATTTTAAGGAGAATCCAAAAATGCAACAATACCTATACAGGATGTCCCATTAAAAAAATGGAAGTTGTTACCTGTTTCCGGTATAACCGGCAGTGAAACCACCATCTTGAAATTTTTTAGGTAGAGTGCCCCCATCGCCTTTAGTAGATTATAAAATTTTCAGATTTTTACCATTTCAAATTTTTTGGTAACATCACATAACATAACAGTTCATGTAGGTACACCCTCTATAGTTATATTAATCCTATTAAAAAATTAAAAACCCGTTTTGAGGTATTTGTCCAGGCTTTCCTTCTCCAACAGTTTCAAAACATCAAAATTATCACTCTTTTTAATTATACAGCGCACAGCAGGCATTTTATTAAAACTCACGGAATTTTTGTGAGACAAGCTCATAAACAAATTTTGAAGCCACTCTGTATAATCAGTTACAATTCTGAATAGAGAGACAGTTACACGAACGCAAGGATGTTTCACAAGAAAAAAAAATCCATTACATGCATTGCTCTAAAAAAGTAAGAGGTACATTTTCAAAAAGTTGTGCTAATTTTAATAAAAACCTCGTATATTCCAAAATACGCCAGATATCAAAAATCGGCCGAATAAGTATTTTTCCAATAGTGAATAGATTACCCCAGAATATAAATTACAGATCGATTTTGGTTTTTCTAAATCTTCGGTAAGAAAGAAATTTTGATTTTTTTTGAAGGTCTGAGTTTGCACCCTGTATATGCGTGTCGTAAGCACAATGAAAAACTGGTATTAAGACCAGTTACTACCCATGGCATTTTCAAAAAGACCTGAAAAATTCTTTTTGATATTCCACATCGTCTAGAATATATCTGCTTTTAAAATAACCTTAGAAATTTGCGTTATTCATTAATAATTCCTTAAATTAAATAAATCAAAGTTATGTAGTCAAAGAAATAAAAAAAAAACATCTATAAAAAAGAACGTTTACAGTCGCTTGACTTATGTTTTGAAAGTCATTACAATAATTTTAGGAAGTTGTACTAAACGTTACCTATTTTATTCGATTTAACAAAGCCATCTATTTGGAGATTGAGAAAAAAGATTGAATAATTTCCCATCGGTCAATTTCAAAAAAATGTTGAACATTTTTTGAAGCTATTTGAAATGTTTTATGCTCTTTGAATTATTGATCGAAATGAGAGGATTTCAATTCCCAGTGAACGTAATACCTTAGTACAAGTCACATATAAGTCAAAAACATTAATCATAGAAGTGGTAGGTACGAATTTGTCCGAAAAGTGTGAAAAAGTTTTGATGCTGTTTAATAAGAAAACAAATGCTTTCCAAAATTGTTTAGAACCAACAACACAACGAAAATATTTGTAAAAATATTTTTGCGATTTCCCTTAAAAATATGGAATACATATCTGCCACGTTTTTTTTCGTCACTCTGTATATTTCTTTCAAATTTTTAATTGTGCGGTAAACACTATTTCTGCAACTTTCGTATTTAACTTCTTCTTGCTCTAAATTTAACTTTTCGTATACTTAAATAATGACTGACAGAAGCAAATTTGGGACCCTGTATATTTCAATCATTTATATGCCTCCTTTTAAATTCATCTTTTCTGTAACATTCAATAGGATTTTCTGCATCTCGTATGTACCTTTTAGGTAAATGCAAATGCGGCATATCATCAACTGGCTCTGCTCTATCAACAAAATCAAGAAAATTCTCTAAATTCTCCATGATTTCAAATAACATCCGGTTTTTCTTAAAAAAACAAGCTGTGGTTTTGACACTATACAAATTTGTAAACAAAACAAACAGCACATAACCAACAATTTTCGCCTCGAGGAGCTGTCAAGGTACCTTGTTTCCTACCTCGAGATTTTTCCTCGGATAAGGCTCCCCGAGAGGCTCCCTTAAGGCCGGAGGAACGTCCATGAAACGAAGTCGGCACGTTAACGCGACCTTAAGGGCCAAGGGAACTCAAGGCAAGGAATGACTATGAATACGGGCATTAAGGTTTCCGAGAGCACAACGGTCGCCCTCGAGTTCACCAGTGAATTTGTTACAACCTGTTTAAAAACAAACTCTTTTCAAATTTATGAACTCAATATCTACATTTTAAATTCAAAGTGTTTTTATAGGTAACTTTATAATATTAGGTAGGTTACTTCTGGTTAAAATGCATTAGTTTTATAATAAGTTAAGTTTTAAATATGTATTAAACACCTTAAAAAAAGTTACAATATTGGTAGAATTCTTTAAAATGATCTTAGAATTATGTGTGATGGTTGATACTTTTGAATTAACAAATAAATTAAATCTTTGTTGTATTTGATGTATTAAATTCAAAGAGAACTGATAGGTGGACTCTTACATCTTGTAAATTGAAAGCACCAATAAACGGGTTCACCTAACAGTTTACTTTGAATATTAATAAATTAAATTTAGTACATGTACCTAACTGAGAGTTAAATTTAATTTTGAATTCAAATTTTCAGTTCAATTTCTATATTCAATTCTTAATTTAAAAGACAATTTTCCTTTGAGTTGAAACTAAATAATAATTAGCATTAAATATATTCATTCTTTGCAGTTTAAATAAAAAATTAATATTTGTTTTTTTTTGTTAGATACTTAAGTCGATATGTAATAATTAAGATTTCTGTTAAAGCGACCGCGAAGTACCTACTTAAATGAAATTTTATTATTTTATACCTGTTATTCGTACTGTAAAGTATAGTGAGGTAGTGAGAACAAAACAAAACAAAACAAATTGTAATGAAATCAGAAATTGCCTCCCAGGAATTTAATTTTTCGCCCCAGGCGAAGAATTTGTAGTATTCGGTCCTGATCCGCCAGTAAACCATTCAAAACAAATTGTAATGTAAAGATTATTTTTCGTCGTTTCCAAAAAAACTTGCACTAATCAAGCTATTATCTTTTAGCTTCACACTATTTCAATTATAATTAATTTAAAATAAAACATTGTAGTATACAATATACTCGTATATAATGTATAACTCAATGTTTCAAAATAAAAAAAAACATGCCGCTTATTTTAATTTAGGATTCCAAGATACATTCCATACGTATACAGGGTATCGCGAAATTAGGTTGCATAATTTTAACAGCATTCTCTACGACCAGACATGAGACAATATAATCCATTCACTTTATTGTCATCAAATAGGCGTTAGAAATCTGACTTTGACATTTTTATCGTATCTTCTCAATATGTTCCGAAAAGAGGTAGGTATTAAAACATGAAAATTTCAAAGGTAACGAGATGCTAAAAATGAGTGAAGGGTTTAAGTTCATATAAACATAAACCCGCAAACGCTTCGTCTCCGAGACACAGAGTGTTAAAGTTTTAATATTTTTTCACCTTTTTCTTTATAGCTATCAGAGTTTTATATACGGAAAAGTTGCCTTAAGAAATTTGAACCTCATGAACCATAAACGTCATCTGTCCGTACAGGGTGTCCCGGCTCAAAGTACCAATATTTTAATTATAGATTCTGATAATTAAATTAACACGTATATTTCTCGTTAAAAACCCCAGCTATGCCGCAACATAAATATAAGGGTCCGACTATGAGGATAGAGGCCCCCATATATTTACCCATTGAATATTTTGATCATGCTCAACATCTACTCCTAACCTAACATTATGATTTTCTTTTCGTTGAGGAGGAAATCTATCAATTTCTGTGAAAATGCAATGCAGTAATGATATCAACCTTCCTGCAATGAAAAGCAGTAAAATTTGAAATCACTAGTACAATAAAACGATGCATTCTACGAAAACTTACGAACTAATGATAAAGTTTCTAAACAAAAGAAAAAACCAGGTATTGTAACCGTGCGAGTAAAATATTTAACGGTTAAATAAATTAAATGGATAATAATAAACGTATTTATTTACGTAAAGGAAATACACTGAATTGCTGTGATAAAAAAAATATCGGTACGCCAATTTTTAAAAAAATCCGTCAAGGTTTTTCAAAAATTAGTATTAATATCTAAACTTTAGAGCTTAAACCACGGACTTTTGAAAAGAAAAGCAAAAAATAGGTGTTTGTTAATTTTATCAGTAGAATCTAATATATGGTTAAAAAAGTTCTACTTTGATCTGGAACACCCTGTATAAGAAATTATTATTGTAAGAAATTTTTGAAAACTTGGGTATTTTTATAAGTCGTTATGCCCAATATAGATAAAATATTCACAAGATTCTATTACGGAAGCCAGCGTCATCTTTGTTTTTCCAACGTAACTCCCCAATTTTTGCTGCGAATTCTCCTTTCCCTGTCAATTTTAAGTAAGTAATTGTTTTTTTATTTTCATATTTTTTTATTATTCTTGTTTCATCATGTTTCGTTCAAATTACTTTACTTTAATTTTGACTCAAAATTAGAAATGTTTTAATTTGTGCCTTCACCTATTTCTTTTGAACTCATTTTTTGTACCTCTTTTTTACAAACGGTGCTTTTTGTAGTTTTTGATTTATTTTTTTCTTTCCAATTGATTAGACTTATCATTGTGATTTCATGTTTTTTTTTCCTAAAAATGAACTTTTCCAACGAGTGAACAATTATAATACTAATTGAATTCCTTTGAGAAATTTTGGCAAAAAACTGCGTTTTCTTACGACTAACGATTAATGATTTTCCAATCTTTTTCAGGCTCCTCTGATGTAACAACTTACGCTCGTTTTTTTTGACGTATTTTTTCTTCTTTAGAAATCGTTTTTTACTTATTTTCAGAGGAACACCTTCCTCAATAACAACAGTCTCTTGTATTTGCTTAAAGATTTGTTCAGGAGCATATTCTAATGCCTTGAAAACCTCTTTAACTATAACCGTTGTTTAAGATTTTTCCTCTTTATCGTCTTTTTATTTCTTTATTACAAGTGTTTTTACAAGTTTCTTTGCGTAATTTTTTTGTATTACAGGTATTGTCCCTTGTATATTTGGTGTGCCAGTTCTTCAACAAGAAATTCCGGCAATTTAGATGTTTCTTCCTGCTCTAGCAACCAACAAAATCCCAAAAATAGTTGTTTGGTGGCTCTTCTAGTGTATCTATTTCCGCCATTCTTCTCTATATTGTCCCATTTTTTCTTTATTCAAGTTTTTTTGCATTGTAATTTTTATTTTTCATATTTTTCTATTATTCTTGTTTTATCATGTTTCGTTCAAATTTCTTTACTTTCACATTTTTTTTCATTGATGATCAGTTATAAAATTGGACTTTTCTATGCGTTTTCATTCTTTTGAGGTAGCTTTGACCTAAAAATTGAACTTTTTCAATTCCGATTTTCATTGAGAAAATTTTGGTCTAAAAAGAAAAATATTTTAGCATGTTTTTAAAAATTTATTAGACAATTTTATACTAAATTTATACAGGGTGTTTTAAAAAGATGTTGACAAACTTTAGAGGACTATAGAAGACGCCAAGCACCGTCTTTGAGATGCAGGGGGTCTCAAAGAAATATTTTTTTATGAGTTTTTAGATTATATATCAGGAACAAATTTACATAAATAGATAATTGAAATTATGTACACGTTTTACCATTGCCTGAAGGTACTTTATTAATGTTAAAAATCGCAATTTTTATATGCCAGTAGCGTAAATTTAGAAGTCGCCTGGAATTGCTTTGCCTTTAACGTCTACGCCACTGGAAAAAGAAAATGCAATTTGGAAGCATATTGTGAAAGGCAAATATTTTCTATACAAAAAAGGTATTCTTAATCAAAAGCGCCATTGTGCGCCGCTCTTGAATTAAATGATGTTTTATGATGAAAAACACGGGTAAAACAGCAAAAATTATTTCTTATAATTTTTATTTATTATCACATAAGCTTAGGCATTTCTTACATCACCCTGATGTATCTCAAAAAACGGTGCGTTTGCAGATAGAGCCTACTAAGCAAAAGTTGGATGACTTGACGTCTTCTATAACCCTGCAAAGTTTGTCAACACTTTTTTGAAACACCCTGTAAATATTTTAAATTTGTGCCTCTATCTTTTTTTATAATTTTATCGCATTTTTATTTCTTTTTTTCTAGTTTTTTGACTAGAAAAAACTTTCTTTTTAGTCACTTCTATTTCTATTACATTTGTCCTCCCTTCTATTTGCCCTGGCAGTTCTTCAACAAGAAAGTTTAGGTATTTCTTTGAAAAAGAATTAGTTGATAATATACGCAGGTACTACATATTCGAATAAATATGAAAAAAGTCATTCTTGTAGTCAAATATCACAAATAAAATTTCTAAAATAGAACAAGAAACGTTCCAATCTCGGCTTAACTTTTTTTTTTAATTGTTTTATTTGCATTTTTGTCGCTTATTGTGCACATCAGCAATAACCACCAATAAGTAACACACAATGACCAAATAATGTCGTTTTTATTACGACAGTTAATTCACATTTAATACACGTCAGCAATAATCACCAATAGTTCACATACAACGACCAAAAAATGTCAAATATGTTAGCAATGTTGACGAATAATTAACTTCACTTTTCAGTCAGTTGACGTCTTAAGTTCAAAAAAACCTATTAATGACGTAACTGTGACGTCAGCTTGCTGCTTGGGTATGTTCTGTAACTGGACTCTCTTACACTTTAAAACATGTCAGATGGTAAGTCATCGAATGCCATTGAGGCATCTTAACAGTGACCTGATTGCATTTTTGTTATTTTATCATATAACAGCCCTGATGAAGACAATAAAAATTGTCCAACATATTTCTACATAGATAATATAATAAATAATGGGTTTATTAGGAGACCATTTTTGTAATAGATCATTTTCTGTGTTATATTATTTCGGATTTACACAATTTAATACATATCTACTTTTCTTGATCCTGTGGATATCTAAAAAATGTCATTCCTTTTCTTAAACAACTATCGCAGCGATCCACTGAACACAAATTTTTCCCTGACATTTTTAAAAGACACTGTGTAATATCCGAGCAAATTAAATTTACCGCCGAGCTGGGGACACTGTGTATCACTTAAGCACCATCGATGCACTGCCAAAACCGGTTTGGTGGTGCACCGTCGGCGGCCGGGCGGACGGGGCAGGAGGAAAGGAGTTTTGATTTTTCAAGAAACTGACGCTACTGATACATTCCAAACCTCAAACCCAAAAGAATGAACTGCTTATATATTTATATGCACTTACCTTACTAATCACGCAGTTTTATTCTTCCTTAAGAGCTATTTCCAAGGCAAAAGCAGCTTTGTCCCATGTAGTACAGTGTGGAACAGTTCCTCTTTGCGACCTTCCAGGCTACATGCATCGTTCGGATCATTTACAGCAATATCCATCATCTTGAGGCACTTCTCTCCCATCAGGATTTGTGTAACATTTCCCCTCTCTTCCATCAGGATTTTTGATCTTCCTGCTCTTTTCTCTTCCAGGCTAGTGGTTGATTTTTCAACTTCAACCGAATCCTGTGGAAATGTCGTGTGTGATATATTTCAATTCAAAATGGCGACGGAGTAATATTTTCAAAGAACTCATCCAAAATGTCGGTCGATCGTAATCATTGTGGGATGTATAGGTTGTATGAATAACTTCATTCCAATAAAAAAGAACATAAAACCATAAAACAAGATTTTTTTGGTTCTGGAAGACAAGCTCCATATTTGTGTAGCGTAATAACTAGGTTGGTAACTACTTATATTAAATTTGGAACGCGGTATACGGCTCTAAACGAAAAAACATGGCAGTATTGGGGAGTCAAAATGCACTTTGTTAAATTAGAATTATTTACCTACCTGGTTTAGCATTGAGGAGCTCAGGATGTTTCTGTACGATAAGAGCAAAACTAAACACCAGCGAACACCGTTAACTTGAAAATGAGTTTTATTTTGATTACAAATTAATAAGAAAATACTAAAAAATTACAAATGACGCCTTAACTGAAGAAAAGGCCGCAACGCGCCGGCAACTCATTCAATGCTATTGGCTGAGCACTAAAATCCGAACCTGTCGGGCGTTTGATTGGTCAGTTTCGAAAAAGTTGGCATAACCAAACGAATCGCGCAACGTGTTTGATTTTTCATGGCACTCTGGTATGCGGTGTGTATATTTTTTTGACTTCTGATTTTACTCACGTGTTTATTCTATTCTCCAATGATTAATTCCAAATATAATCAGCCGTCATTACAATATAAGAAGTAACATAATTACATCACATTTAACCGCTAATTAGGTAGTTAAATTTAGTTTTGTACAAGAAATTCAAGATTCGAAAATTGGAAATTGTAGCAATCAGGAACAGTGTTGCCAACTCGAAAATTTAAGTTCGCTTATTTCATTCACCAAAGAACTAGACATGGGTTTTCACCAGTTTTCATTTTTGAGGGTTTATTTCCTGTAAAATTCCAAGTTTATTACCTCGAAATTTAACTTACCTTACCACTTACCGATTAAGCAATAATTTGTTGGTTTGTGCAGTTTGACTCAGTTTGAGGCTTTTGACCAGTGTTTTAGTTTATCAAAAAACAAACCAGAATCTGGATTTATTGAATTCTAGTCTAAAATTTAACCTTAAATCTTGAAACTGCCGGGTGCTTTCAAAAAAATAAGGGAGAAAAAAACCCGGGCAAAAACCCAAAATTTTTCCTTCGCCCATCTATAATTCACAGCTTCCGCTTCGCTCATATCAAACATGAAATCCTCCGAAATGGAGCGTTTTCGTCCGAATTGGCAACACTGAATTCATGAAAGCTGGCAACGAGTGCGACATCTATCGGCAGTATTGGTACTATGGTATTGTCACCCCTAGGTCGCTACTCTCTATTGATTACCTGTAAGTGGTGCCATCTAATGACGCCTTGATCAGAAAAGAACTCTTTATGTGAGCCGCATGACGGAACAACAAAAGTGTCAAAAACTTCATAAACATCAATTGTTTGACATTTGACACAATTGATTATTTAAAATTCTATAATAATGAAAATATTTTGGAAAATGCTTTGTTATTTATTATTAACATTACCGTTTACTTTTTATTTTTCTAGTATAACAAATTTCAATGAAACTTTTTAAGTTTCCTGAAGCGAAGGTCTTGAGATGAAAACGTCTAATTTCCAGTAACTTAAAACCAAAGAGAGATGTCCTCAATTCCAAATGAGAACTGTGCCTCCCAAACTAGGATGAATTCAACAAATTTATATGTGACAACCACTCAAATAATATTAAAATCGGATCCCTCGAACCCGCAATCATGGCAGGACTTGTACAGACTGATTCCTTATTTAAGAAACTCTTTATGTTGTGTGGTCTGCTCAATGCTGCTTGTGGACCCTCTCACACCAACTGATGCTCATTGCCAACACCATTTGTGCAGAAAATGTCGAGGAGGCAGAAAGAAAATTAAACCGCAATGTGACAGTTGTAAAAACAGTGTAGACTATAGTGAGAATCGTGGGCTGCGAATATTAATGCAGATGTACAAATGTATGTGTATAACTCTAATCCAATCTCCAATTTTTAAATGTATTAAGGCACAAGCTACCAAACCAGGCCCAGGGTTTGAAAGAGGAGCAGCTAATTTAATACAACTTATCAGGGAAGGGGCACTATTTGAAGATGATTATGAAAGTCGGGGTGGATTACCAAAATCCTCCTACTCCATCTTGCCATGCATATATACAAATTCAGTTTGTCCCCAGAATCTACCTGTAACACAGCCCTTCCAGGCAGAAGTTTCGAAATCATTACCAGTTGCTAACCAAAATAAATCATTATACTCAGTTGTTTATCCTGGATCTGGCAATAAAATTACTATTAAGAGGAAACCAAAGGAAAGTACAAATATCAATACAAACAATGTTCCTGTAAATCATAATGTAAATAATGTACAAGCAAAGGAGTTTGTAGAAAAGGTGAGTGTTTTGCTTTTATTCCTTATAGCTTTAGGCTCTAGACTAGTGCCAGATTTAGCTTTCACACTACGGGTGGCTAATCTGGCTAATCTTTTTAATGCTGACCATAGCTTTGTTGAAATTTTGATTTATTTGTTGATCTTTTACTCCCTTCAAAATTTACCACTGGGTGCTAATAGTCCCAAAGCCCCCCATAAGTCTGGCACTGCTTTGTCTCTGTCAAAACAAAACTAACTACCATCTAACATTTTCTTTGCTATATATCAAAGTTCGCCATAGGTATAAAAGTTTTTGCATTACAGGTACCTATCGGTTAAGTAATCAAAAATAAGAAAAGTGTAGTTACTTATTATTTATATAATGTAGGGTTTTATAGAAAATGTCCAGTTAAGCAACATTTACTTTTGTTTTAACTGTCCTATTTCCTTAATACATCAGATTGAGTAAAAAGGTTACATGTTCAGGAAAGATAATGACAAATATTATTTGCTGTGAATTTTAGTTAAATCATAAGTAACATGCCAGATGTTCCCAAAAACAAGCTAAAATGCAACAGAATGTTCAAAATTAAATTATGCTATTGGAGGCATTCACAGATATTATGAATAAGAAACTATCCACCAATATATCAATAAAAACTGTAGGGCTACCATGTTATCCTATTAGTAAATCACTAGTTATCCTTATCTTACTGATAAGGGAGGTGATACTGTGGACTAATTGAATCAAAGTGTACAATAGGTGCCCACAAAATAATTTTTGTCTAGTCTCCAGAATTTATAGGAATCTTAACTTAAAAAAGAAACAAAATGAAAACTTTAAATTTTATGCTTTCTGGTTCTGATAATTTATTAGGTAAATATACTTGTGATTTCCTGTTTGCCTTAATTTTGTTTATTTTTTTTAATATGTCCTACTACAAACGTCACTCACTTTAACTTTTTTGTTTTTCATTTTAGAAAAAGAAGTTTTAGAGAAAAGTTGTAGCATTTTAGCAAAAGATTTGAACACAGCTTATGTTGAGTATACTGGGTGTTCCAGAAAAATATATCAGACCAAACATATATATTTTTAAGTGGGACACCCTATTTATATTTTATGGGTTGGATAGAGCATACCTATTGAGACAATTTCAAAAATATATGCTTTGATAGGTTTTAAAAGTTTAAAAAGAATTTTGTCTTAACTGAGATTCCTCATACCGGGTGTCCAGCAGAACCCTGGACATAGGAGATTAACATGGGAAATTGGTTATTATTTTTTTTGCTCCTGTATGGTTGATTTGATTGAACAACTTTTAAGAGTAAAGTTGTAGAGCTTATGGTCAGCTATCATCCTTTAATTTTTGCAATACTTCAGTTTTGGCTGTTTTTTGGAAAAACGCCTCGAAAAGTGCAAGAATTTGAATTTGGCGCGTCACCCCCGCCATGCATGTGCAGTGTCGCCAACATAATAATTTCTTAGGTCAGAGTCAGAGCCGATTTTCCTTTCTCATTTATTTTGAGAGACTATCATGTAGTAATTAACGTGATTATGCAGTGAAAATATGTTGGTCACACTGCACATGCATGGCGAGGGTGACGCGCCAAATTCAAATTTTTGCCCTTTTTGAGGCGTTTTTCCAAAAAACGGCCAAAACTGGGGTATTGAAAAAATTACAGGATGATAGCTGACCATACGCTCTACAACTTTACTCTTAGAAGTTTTTCAATCAATTCAACCGTACAGGCGCAAAAAAATAAAAACCGATTTCCCATGTTAATCTCCTATGTCCAGGGTTCTGCTGGACACCCGGTATAATGCCACTGTAGTTTATAGCGTAACATGTTATTGCTAAAATAAAATCGCCTAAATTTTTAAAAATTGTTTATTTTTAACAAAACAATAACTAATTGAATGAGTGATGTCAAAAACTAATGTTGATATGTGGGCAAGTATGGCATTTCGACCAATAATTATATCCTTTAATGATGAACATAGAACCACAGCCATTCAATGGTGGGAGTGGTGGGACCAACATTGCCCATTGGAAGGCCTTGTGGAATTGAACTTGGTCTCTGACCTAATGGCATCAAAACGTACGTTGGACACTCTCTACGTCGTCAGGGTTAACTCACGGTCAGACTGGGACGAGCGAGACGAAGATCTACAACTGGCAGGAAGTACTTGGTACACGGACGGATCCAAAACCGACGAAGGGGCTCGCTCCGGAGTGTACAGGAGATCGGATGGCATCTGCATAAAATGCCTGGGCTGATTCACCACAGCGTTCAGGCAGAGATACATGCCATTGAATTGTGTGCCCGACACCTATTAGAGGAGGGAGGACACAATAGATCAATAAAGATCTACTCAGATAGTCGGGCAGCGTTCCTAGCGCTTATGTTTTTAGCCTCACATTGATATGGATCCCGGGCCATTGTGGTCACGAAGGCAATGAGAGGGCCGACTCTCTAGCTAGGGGGGGCGGCGGGATCTGCATTCGTAGGCCCGGAGCCGGCACTGAGAGTCCCATACTCTCTGGTCAAAGCTGAACTCCAGAAATGGAGCAATGCCAAGTCCCAGGACTGGTGGGAGACCTACCCGGACTATCACATTGCGAAAAAACTTATCACGAGAATAGGGTGGCCAAAACCCCAGACATTCCTCACACTAAATAGGAGACAAATCAGATCAACTTCATAAACATCAATTGTTTGACATTTGACACAATTGATTATTTAAAATTCTATAATAATGAAAATATTTTGGAAAATGCTTTGTTATTTATTATTAACATTACCGTTTACTTTTTATTTTTCTAGTATAACAAATTTCAATGAAACTTTTTAAGTTTCCTGAAGCGAAGGTCTTGAGATGAAAACGTCTAATTTCCAGTAATTTAAAACCAAAGAGAGATGTCCTCAATTCCAAATGAGAACTGTGCCTCCCAAACTAGGATGAATTCAACAAATTTATATGTGACAACCACTCAAATAATATTAAAATCGGATCCCTCGAACCCGCAATCATGGCTTTTATGTGTGCGGCCACTGCACTGTACACAGGACATAGCCACCTACGATCTTACAAGCACAGACTCGGACTGTCCGAAGAGACGGAGTGTCGGCTGTGGTTGGAGGACGACGAGACAATTAAGCACGTCCTATGTGACTGCCCGGCTATTGCCAGATCCAGATACTCACTGATCGGAAACACGATCATTGAACCTAAAGATGCAAACGCAGTGTCGCCCTAGACTCATCAGATTCGTTGAGGGTCTGGGCATAACGGGTGACAACTAGTGGAGCTAGCAGGGGCCAACCTTGCTGGTAACACTAGGCAGACTGTTATCTGCAGTCTGGCCAACCTCAACGTATAGCAGGCCTTGTCTACCACTGGCCACCAGCCCACGGACCCATAGGATATCCTCGGTCTGATTACCGCAGTGTGGAGCCAGTGCAGGACGTGCGGCTTTAGGCCCCACCTCCTGCCCACTGTCCTGTGCAGTTGGCCATACCAGTGTTGTTGCCTTATTGCATACCTTTTCTACGTGACATTTCCAGGTCAGCTCGTTGTCGATTATCATCCCCAGGTACTTAGCGTCAGGCTTTAACAGCAGAGGTTCCGCGTGCAGCGTGGGAGACTTGTAGTAAACAAAATTCTTTAAGGGTCCTAACTAACCAAATTTTGTATTTTTACGTTTTTTAAGTTTTAAAGAAATCTTCCAAACCATATATTGTTGAAATCGCCTCGATCTGCTCTATCCAACCCTCCATAATATATACAGGGTGGGCCATTTTAAAAAAATATATGTTTGTTCTGTCAATTTTTTCTAAGATACACTGTATTATTTTCGATATAGGCTGCGTTCAAATCATTCGCAAAAATGAAAAACAACAAAGTTAACGTGGCTGGCGTTCATAACGGAACACTATGTACTTTAGTACTAAATAATCCATCCTAAAGCAGTTATTTGATTACATTGATTAAATACCTAGGACTACTGCTTAGGTATTCTTCGAGTTCTTTCAGAAGAATACTACTCTTCAAAATTGTGTACACAGTATACATATTGCCAAATTTTCGATTATTGGGAGTATCTAGTAATGTTTACAGTTTTATTAACTGCTTTTTGTGCACGTATTGCTACAAACCCAAATAATTTGACTTAAGCTTCATGACAATTTAACTCAGTTGGAGTCATAATCATTTTTTTGAAAAGTGGTACATGACTAATTTTAATATGGTCTCAAAATTGACCCTTTTATATCCACTTTAAGATATTCACTATTCAATTATATTTCTTTAGCTTAACTTATATAAGTCAGTGGTATACATTCTCGCTGGTTTCTAGGTGGTATTTAAGAAACCTTCTGCAAAGCCAAAAAAGGGATGTCGTTGTGGAAATGCCACACCCACACCGGGCAAATTAACATGTTGCGGGCAAAGATGTCCATGCTATGTTGAAAGTAAAGCATGTATAAATTGTAAATGCAGAGGGTGTCGAAATCCACATAGGCCGGATGGCAATAAGGTAAGTGGCGAAAAGATTTATATATTTACTTATTTTTTGTGGTTTCCAATATTCATGTTTTATGTGTTTTTGCATTTAACTGTTTTTTTACTGTGCAAGTTGTAATTAAAACAATCAAAACATTGGGTGAATTCGTTTTCCTGAAAATGATAACAGTTGAAGTTCTTATTGCTGGTTTAGGCTTTTGATCAGTTTTGTATAGGCAACTTGATTCGCACCTTTATATATGTGTTATGTAATACTTTTTTAACACAACGTTACCTCTATACCAAGTGGACATACAACCATATATATACAATTTGAGTTGTAGATTCTTATGCATAACAGGGCGAACTGGGTTTACTACACGAACATGTCTGCACAAGTACATATCATAATTAAAAATATCGATTTTACTATTGTATCTAACTGCTTCTTGGTGACGTCAAGTACAAGTTCTTGCTGCGCCTTTGGTTCCTGAATGGAACAAGTCAGTATCAGATGTACGGTCAAAACACCTGATACCAACCAGTCGATCGAACGTAATAATTATGTGTTTTCAAATAATTAATACGGCGACATAAAACCGAAGATAAAACAGAACTAACAAATAGTAAAAAAGGATACTTACTTTAATAACAAAGTGTAATTTTACTTTAATTACAATGTAGTATTCATTTAAGCTGATTTCTTGAGTGACGCAATACGTAGGCGCTTTATGCAATTACTTTAGGTGATGCCTTTCATTCCTGAATTGGAACCTCCGAAAATGCTAATGCCCCCTATTCAAGACATTCAGCAGCTTCAACCAATCCAGTTATTGCAACAGCCTCCTCCGCCTCTACCAGAAATCAATTCACTTCCTGTTGTAGAAGATGACTCTATGACAGGGATTAAACTGAATTCTCTGCAATTGGATACCCAGTTCTTTACGGCGGATTCGATAAATTCTCCGTACAAAGCCTACAAATGTAAGGAGCTGGATTTTGAAAGCATTTCTGCGTTTAGTGATGGACTATGGTAGAAATTTTAGTTTAATAGTAACTTACTGATTAGTCCAAATTGAAATCTCAGGCTAAACTGATTTTTTTTAGTGTTAGGCACTGGATTTGACCCAATACATACGTTCACTACGACGGATTTGTTAAATTATGAATTGACTGAAGACGAGGACGAAAGCGATATTATGGTATTATAATATAAATATACGGACTATAATGTAAATGAAAAATTGCTGATATTGATTACTTTATTAAGACAGAGTAGATAGATAGAATGGTGAACCCGTTTTTTTTGATCTGATTATGTCTTAATAGATCTCGACGGTCTTTATTTATACATTTCTTTACCGGTTTTTCATGATATTTATTTCGTAATATCCGTTTCAAAATTATAAAGGGTGTTCTTAAAAAAGACAACCTCGTAGCAAGCTATGGAATTAAATATATTGTCTGAGATAAGTTCAGGAAAAAATGACAATCGGAACATTTTATGACATTTCGGCTTTCAATTTTCAAGTTATCTCAGACCTACTTTTCTAATTCCATGGCCTACTTGAGTTTTTTTTTAATGAACGCATGATATCTTCGTGTACATTAACTAGAATTTTCTAAGTTTGTTATTTATTCTTTTAGGTCATTATTTATTAGATAGAATATCGGTGCTAAATTTCAATTCTTCCATTCCTATATTCTGTTTGGCGGATCAGTAAGCACTTAAAGCTGGACGTTTTCTTTATTATTATGATGACATTAGTCAATATTTTTGGACGGCTCTAGAGTGACTTTCAAAATAGGAAAAGACTAAAGTGTCCGTGTGGGTGGTGTAATTTTACCACCCACCTAGAAATGTTCCTTTAAATCGGAGAAAAAAAAATCGTTAAATACAAATTTAACAATGGTAAGAGTTTTTTTGTTTGGTGTGGCATACGAAACTTATATTTTTAAAAATTAATATCAAGGGTGTTGAACCAGTAATCCTGTATGTACAGGGCGTCTCAAATTGGTTCCCCTCCTTTTTCAAGATGCCTTTAATGGTGCGCTCATATTTTTGCGATTGTCATTTTTGTTGGTTTTGGCGCTACAGTCGATTTATTAATTTTGCCCAATTAGAAAATGATTTGTATTTCGCTTAAATAGCAGATATCGCATTTCTGTAAAAGCATTATATGGGCACTTTTTAAAGCATAACTCACTGGTGTAGTCAGGTCTTGTGTGCTTCTTCATATTTATGTGTTATGACATAACATAGTTGGCTATGAGGTCTCTTACGACTTTTTTCTTATTTTAACGACGTATCTCATAATGGGTCTAAATAAACATGCTCTTCAAAAAATAAAAAAGAAAATTGCTTTACGAATAATAAAAAAAAAAGTTAGCATTCATGTACCTTACACAGTGTATTGTAACATGAAAAATCTATTCCAAAACTTAACATCTCCTTTTGTCTTTCTGAAAATCCTGCCGCAGTTGGTTTGGGTAAACAAAATTTTTTTTGTCAATTCCAAATGTCTCATTGCTCTCTCCTCACACCTCTCGCACCTCTCTGGCAAATTGGTTAGTAGAACGAAGTCTTTTTAAATTTTTTACTTCAATTTCTTAGTCAGATATTTGTACTATTTGAGCAATGTAATAATGAATGGTTTTTTTCCCAGCAAATTTTGTCAAAACAAAATTATCTTTTTGGAGAGACGCATGGTCCGACGTTTTCTCTGGCTGAAAGAGTTCATCTGATAATTCGCTGCTGCCTGAATCAGTAAAATAACTTTCTTCATCTGATGATTCAATCTCTTTGGGATTTCTTTTTAAGATAGTAACATTTCTTACTAATGCAAGTGGCCCCATCGGACGACGGCAGGTGCTTCCACTAGGGCATGCGAGATAATAGTGAAGTGAAACCAAGCCCGTTTTCCGCCCAGGTTGTCGTTTCCCACAGACAGATGGCCGAGATTCATACCTATACCGTCTGGGGACGACGTTCAGCAGAGCATCAAACTCATTTCTCTATCAGGCAGAGGAACCATACACCAGTTTGGCCCTTATTGGAGCTTATCACTATGGTACGCACCGTACATACACAGTGCCTTGAGCAAGAGAGGAGACTAAGTATTTTTCGAACTCGTATTTCTATCAGGTTTGAGGTATACGATACTGATGAGCTCCAATAAGACCGCGGTTTCACTTCACTATTTCTTACTAATGTTTATTTTTCGGTAAAGTTCGGTTTTCTTTGTTTCTCGTTAGCTAATCTTTCTACCTTTTATTTTTCGGGCGTATCTATCAGTATTCTAATCTTTGCCTTTTTTCGATTGGATTTTATGTTAGTAATGCATCGTTTTGCCTTTGGGTATGGCCTTATTTCTTCAGGAGATTTAAATTTTAAAATAGTGACAGCTTGCGTTTTACTTCCAGAGGGTGTTGGTTGTTCATGGTCATCAAACGAGGAACTGAGACTCTCTATTTCCATTTCATTTCCAGATGACGGTCTACGATTTGCAGCTGAAGAACTAGGAGATTCTGTAACTAGTCTTTCCAGAGGTAACTGTGCTGGTTGGGGACGATCTGTTACCGAAGAAGATAGAGAGTCTTCATCTCCAAAAATATTTTGATTCAAAGGAAATATACCCGAGGTTCTGAACTCTGCTTGAATGTTCTTTGGCGTAAATGCCAACGGATATGCTTTTCCTGCTATTTCCGCTACATTATATATTTTAATTGGCTGGCCAGATTGATTTAAAAGGCACTCATCACAAGCAGTGTTATAATATTGCTTATATGGACCAAATATTGTCCTGTCGAGGGGTTGTAGTTCGTGGCTACTGTGCGGCGGCAATGTCAATAATACTATTCCATTTTCTTTTGACAGCTTTACAGTTTCAAATCTGCAGTGACTCTCGTGATTGTGCATTATCAAAAGTTTCTTATTTTAATTTGACGGCCTCACGTGATTGATAAGACGTCTCAACCACTCAATAAATTTTCCTGTGTTGGACCATCCACTGATGTGTGCTGTGCCAACCGCTCCTGCTGGTGCTCCTGATAACATGAACGTTTTGAAATTTAATCTGGGGAATATAACAATAAAACAAAAGAAGGCTATGTACATGGACCGCCCCAGGCGATAATACTGGACACACATAATGAGAAACCAGATCGATTACATACTGTTAGCTAAAAGGTTTAGAAACTGTGTCACAAGGGTCACCACCTATCCGGGTGCAGACTTAGGATCGGATCATAACCCACTAGTCGCCAACATAAAAATTAACCTTAAAAAAAGTAAACAAAAACAACAAAAAACTGAAGTTTTCCATAACCGATGTAAACACCAATAAACTGGAAAACGAACTGAACGACAGCCTCGACACAATGACAGTAACAAAGAGCAATACGGTAAACGAAACGTGGAAAATATTTCGAGAACACATCATTAAAATAATGGAAGAGAACACACAACAAACAACATCAAACCAAAAAAACAACGATATACAAAAAATAACACTGAGGAATGTAAGAACAAACAAAAGGAAATAAAGAACAATATCAAGAATGCAAAAGAAAAGTGGATGGCGGATAGATGCAAGGAAATGGAAGAACTGGAGAGAAGACATGATACCTTTAACATACAACGTACACACACGTACAAAAAGGTCAGACAGGTAGCGGGTCAGCTTAACAAAAGAGCCCCTAGTATCTTGGTGGACAACGCAGGCAAAACCATTATAGACGAGGAAGAAGTTCTTAATGCATGGAGCAATTACATAGATGATCTGTTCAAAGAAAATAGACCAAACACGATGGTTGTTATAGACGACAACGAAGGACCTGAAATCTTAAAATCTGCAAAAACAAAGCAACGAGACCTGATGACATCCCAGTAGAACTCCTCCAAATTATCAATGAGAAAAACATTGATATCTTATTTAAACTTTTTAATGATATATATAACACGGGAGAAATACCAGAAGAATGGCTGAAATCTGTATTTATAATAATTCCCAAAAAACAACAAGCCAGGAGGTGCAACGATCATAGGCTAATAAGCCTGATGAGTCACACACTAAAGGTGTTCCTTAACATTATACACGCTCGAATAAGAAACAAATGCGAAAGTGATTTAGACGAGACGCAGTTCGGCTTTAGAAATGCCCTTGGTACCAGAGAAGGAATGTTTTCTCTGAATGTTCTCCTCCAAAAATGTCGAGACCAACGTAAAGATATTTTCGTGTGTTTTCTTGATTATGAAAAGGCCTTCGACAGAGTGCAACACGAAAAGCTCATAAATATATTGAGAGATACTGGAAAAGATTGACGTATAATTAAGAACCTGTACTGGCGACAAAAGACAGTCGTTCGAGTCAATGGAAGATTTACAGATGAACGTCAAATCCAACGAGGCGTTCGACATGGATGTGTCCTGTCTCCACTGTTGTTCAACCTATATTCTGACAAAGTCTTTAAAGAGGCTTTATATGAAAAAGAATTCGGGGTCAAAACAACGGCGAGCTGATTAACACCATTCGCTATGCTGACGATACATTTTATGTGATGATCTTCAGGGTCTCCAAAGTCTCATAAATTCTGTTAGTGCAGTGGGACAGGAAATGGGACTGAATATAAATGTTGCTAAGACAAAATTAATAGTCTTTAGCCCTCAGCCATACCTCAACGCGTCACTACAAATAAATGAACCGAACGTTGAGAGAGTATCCAATTTTAAATACCTCGGATGCTACATCACCGAGCAACTCGACCCGAATAGGGAAATTTGATGTAGGATTGAAACCGCCCGTACAACGTTACATAATATGAGATCACTGTTTTGTAATGACAGCCTGAACCTAAAGCTGAGATAAAGAATGACTAAATGTTACATTTGGTCTGTGCTGTTGTACGCAGCTGAAGTCGGGACACTGAAAGCTGCCACAATCAACCCTCTAGAAGCATTTGAAATGTGGTTACATAGACGGATGCTAAGAATACCATGGGTGGCTTTGCAAAGAAATGAAGCAGTCTTAGACAGGGCAAATACAGTTCTTGAACTTTTGACAATAGTTAAATGCCGAAAACTGGCAGACCTCGGCCATGTTCTCCGAGGAAATCGCTACCGGATCTTACAGGTTATAATGAAGGGCAAAATAGAAAGCCGCAGGGGTGTAGGAAGAAAACAAATCTGGTTAAAGAACATCCTGGAATGGATATGCATACGTAGCGTCGAACAATTTTTTAGAGTGGCTGAAGACAGGGATCAACTCGCCATCGTAATTGCCAACGTCAGGGGGACCTGACAGGGCACAATAAGAAGAAGAAGAAGATGCATGCTAACAGTGCCTAAACGTCGACATTATACAACGTTTCTACACTCTGTAGTTTCATTGATCCACACCAAGCAGTCATCAGTCAAATGCATGCTAACGTTGGTGCTTCTTTCCCCTGATGTCGCACTTCCGACTTGTTTTTGTCCTTTAAGTAATAAGAGAGTGAGAGAAGAGAGAGAGAGAGAGAGAGAGAGAGAGAGAGAGAGAGAGAGAGAGAGAGAGAGAGAGCATTATGAGATACATCGTTAAAATCAGAAAATAAATTATTTTAAATGACA
The DNA here is from genome assembly GCA_951812265.1 of Taphrorychus bicolor. Classification (NCBI taxonomy): domain Eukaryota; kingdom Metazoa; phylum Arthropoda; class Insecta; order Coleoptera; family Curculionidae; genus Taphrorychus; species Taphrorychus bicolor. The sequence continues at coordinate 15,048,555 of OX638307.1, forward strand.
TCATAGTCAACAATGAGCAGGTTAGTTCAGGTTAGTTCAGTAGTTAATAGTTCAGAAATCATTCAAAAAATCGACTGCAGCGCCAAAACAAATGACAATCGCAACAATCAGAAAGCATCATTAAATGAATATTGAAAAAGAGCACGAACATGCGAGGTTGGTTTTCTTGTAGCACTAAAAATAGCGCAGATGGGGGACACCCTGTATAATGTGGGATGTATTCCGCTCACTTTTTACGTCACAGTTTTGCGTCTTTTTTCAGTTATGAAAACGCTGCTTTCGACCTTTTAAACGACCGATGAACCATCATTTCGCAACCTCTAATTGTGTTCATCCCCAGACTAGGTTCGCCGTATACGGCTCGTCAGTGAGGCTTTGACACGATCAGAACTTGCGAAACTTTCGGTACTGAAGACACTTTTCATAGGAGCACCGAGAAAAGTCTCCCGGTGGCGCCATCTGTGTCCGTTTGTTGAACTAACGAGATTACACTCGTCCATTATCAACGTCATTGCCCAGTCTAATTGAGTACCGAAAATTTTGCAAGTTCTGATCATGTCAAAGCCTCACTGACGAGCCGAAATTACTGACAAGCCAAGACTACTGGGTTTCATTGACAGGCCTCACTGACAAGCCAAGACTACTAGGTCTGCCAGAGCTTTCAGTCTGAATGAAGAGGGAGGCGATGGCTTCCTGCAGGAGGATGGATTGCTGCGATCAGTGGAAGCAAGCAGTCATGGAAAGCGGTTACACGCAGATCGTCAGCCTCATCCAGCGGGATATCCCAATTGTCTTGACGCGCAGCCCTTGCGATCGGCTGAGACTAAAACAGCCATTTCGGATAATCATCTCAACAAGAGAAGAATGCAAAAAAGCTGCTTCACCAGCTTTCTGAGAATCGTCAGGTATGGTATACAGACGGACCAAGAATGGCTGATTCACAGTCGTCAGGAGCCGGAATATAAGAAGCAGGCCATGAAGAAGGCGAGAGCTTTCCTATGGGACGTCACACGACGGTTTTCTAGGCGGAGGTGTTTGCAGTAGGTACTCGAAGTGGCCACAGGACCAGAAGTCGAACAAGGAGCAGAACAGAACATCTTCATCTACTCCGACAGTCAGGCGTCCATGCGAGCCATCTGCAGGAACAGAACTAGTTCAAAGCTCGTTCAGGACTGCAGGGATGCTCAAGGGTCACTGGCAGAAATAAAAAGGGTAACTTTGGGATGGGTTCTTGGACATTGAGGAAAACGAGCGCGCTGATTATTCGGACAAGCGTGGTTCCCAGATGTGGAGCCATGTCTAGGAGTATCTAGGGTACAATTAGAGCTTGCGAAATGATGGTTCATCAGTCGTTTAAAAGGTCGAAAACAGCAGTGTCATATTACCGACGGCTAAAAATTGATATCTGTATTTTACAGTAATCTGCATCTTTTTTCAATTAGTTTTTTCAACTGAACTAAGAATAACACGTTGGGAGTTTACCACCGATATAGATTTATCAGCATTTTGATTTTGTGATATAAACCTGCCTCTCTAATTTGTATTATAAACGTTAAAATACTTTGATGGTTAGTAACACTTTGATCTTCTTTTATCATAGTTTTGGTTTATTAGGGACCAATATTTGTTGTTATTTTTGATCTAAGCTTATAACTGACTTTTTTATTAATGTGTCAACACACTTTTAAATCTATTTAAAGAATTTTCAATTTTAAATCTACCATTGAAAAAAAAAATTAATTTTATTATTGAGGAAAATTAGCTCCTTCAACAGAAGAAAAAGAGAGCTTTTTTCCTTTTGCGTGGGAGTTTTTTCAACGGTTAGTACGCAAAAAATAGAATAAATGCGCACTTAAACTGTTTTGCCAGTTTTGCCTCCCAAAATTGGGCAGTAAAACTTAACATTTGATTTACAACGATCATGATGAGTATTCACTTCAACATTGATCATTTTTTAAATTTGTCTAGTACCAACTAACGATAGACCAATTTGAAAGCTGTAACTAACAGAACTGACTATTTTTAGTTACTGATGGTATTTTATTTCGACACATACTTACACCACTTGTCATAAATGTTGGTCTTGCTTTCATTATTACATGATCAACTTTTTAAACGTTTAAGCACTAGCATCCTGTATTCATCAAGTTTTATACAGATATGTAAGAATACGCTGTTCTGTATGTTGTGATATTTTAGTGTAAGATAGAAACTTATATTTTTTTAACTAGCAATTGGAAAGCAAAATAGATACGGGATTTGTAATATAAATGTTTACATATGTATGAAGTGCAAGTTTTAATAAACTGTCACATATCTGATAGTGTTGAGTTTTTTCCCAAATCACCTTTTCATCAAATTCAACTTATAGTTGTTACACTACTACTGAGTAATTCTATCTAATTAGACATTACTACGAATGCGTTATTTTGCCTTCACCATATTATTCAGATTGTATGCTAACGAACAACGCTACCGTTTAAAGATTCCCAATTCGAGAATTCTGGCTGGGCATTATATAAAGAAAGTGAGCTTTTGTGTATTATTGAAGATTGTGTTTTAACTGATAAGTAAAATTTGTTGTGTTAATTCCGAGTCTTGCTTATCTACGGGCCCTCACAAGTATAACGTTTTAGTGTAAGTGAGATAAGTGTATAGTTTTTTACTTGCATAATTAAAGCAATAAATCAGGTAATTCAAATGCTTATTGCACGAATAGAGGAGTAGAAGTGCTTAAAAGCTAAGAAGAGGCGCTGAAATCTAGATAAAGAAGTACAACGTCAAGAGGATAAACAGGAGGATGATAGGGGATATCAACAGGAGTGATCCTAAACTACTTATTGAGGAAAAAACAAATGCAAGAAGAGGAAGTTGAAAATAATAACAAACTAAGTAACACAATAAACGAAATCTTAAATTATGCACTTGCCATTCTTTCTTTGGCAGAAGCCGAGGAACAAGAAAGAGAGCCAGAGACCAAGATAACTATAGAAGAAACAGAAGCACCTCAAAAAATCACTCCAGCGAATTCAAGAGACTGTGCTGATTGAAAAGAGGGTTCCTAAAAAGAAAGTTACCAAAACTCGCACGATATTCAGCAAATATAGCGACAAGTAAGAAACAACTAAAATTATAACTACAGAAAAAGAGGATGAACAACTGGAGACTACTGGAACAGTAGAGGAAGAAGTGGCACCTCTAGAATTCAAGCCCGAATATGGAGGTTGTATTGTTGAAGAACTTCGTGTAGAAATACAAATATCCATCAAATACCTAAGAAAACTGTAGTTAAAAAACGCAGGATTAAAAAGAGGGTGAGAAACCTGAAGAGGAGACTCCTCAGCCAAGATTGTTGAAGAACTCCCTGAAGAAGTGAAGCACACCTCTGTAATAGAGGAATGTGAGCCTAAAAAGAAAACTGTTAAGAAAAAAGTGTGAAAAAGAAGGGGAAATAAATAATAAACCATCGGAAATTGTAGCTGTTGAGGAAGAAGGTAAACAGCCTGAGATTACTGTGTCTGTTATTGTCGAAACTGTTACTGTAGTTGAAGATACTGTTACGATTCGCAGCTACGCCGCATCGGAGGCGGGGCCACGCGTTGGTTGGTGGAGCTTCGCGACCTATCCGCGCTGCGTCATGGCTGACACGAGTGATTTATTGCTATGTTTAATCTAGAAGGCAGTTGTTTACAACCTTTTTTTTTATGCGAGATTATTCAAGAATTCTTATCAAGAACTTTCTAGGTTTTTCTGTAATTTTAGGATTGTGTATAAAAGGCGCATAGGTCGCGCGGTGAAGAGTAATCTTATTTTAAGCGAGCTATAAGTAAGCTAAAGTACGAAGCGATAATAGAAGGCTATGAAGTGTTAAGTAGTGAGTTATTTACTAGTCGAATTGTACCTGTGTGTATTTGTGGAATAAATAAATAGTGTTTTCGTGTTAACTCGTTACACTGGAATTATTGTACCCTGAGTTCGCAACAATACGTACAATTTTCTTGAAGCAAAACATCTGTCACGACCCGTTTATGGTCGTTGTGACTTATTTAATTTGCCTCGGGATCGATTTCTGAAGAGGGGTTGAAAACAACATTTATATTCTAACAACTATATTTATTAAAGTTAAAGCAAAATGGTTACAATGTGTGGGGTAAAACTTAACTAGAAAAATGGTTACAACTTAAAGTTAAAAGGTACTTACATTATCGTGGGCCAATGCATCATCGAATGCTTTAACAGCTTTGGAGACCGAAGGGCACTTATTGGGTTATGGATACATTAAATAATAAACTTGTACTTCACTAATAAATTACTAAGACAGACTGGCCTCTTCTGAGGTTTAATTTCTTGAGAGTCACATCATGGCCGCGAGACTAAAGCCTTATTGTGAGACTAAACTACTTATTGAGGAAAAAACAAATGCAAGAAGAGGAAGTTGAAAATAATAACAAACTAAGTAACACAATAAACGAAATCTTAAATTATGCACTTGCCATTCTTTCTTTGGCAGAAGCCGAGGAACAAGAAAGAGAGCCAGAGACCAAGATAACTATAGAAGAAACAGAAGCACCTCAAAAAATCACTCCAGCGAATTCAAGAGACTGTGCTGATTGAAAAGAGGGTTCCTAAAAAGAAAGTTACCAAAACTCGCACGATATTCAGCAAATATAGCGACAAGTAAGAGACAACTAAAATTATAACTACAGAAAAAGAGGATGAACAACTGGAGACTACTGGAACAGTAGAGGAAGAAGTGGCACCTCTAGAATTCAAGCCCGAATATGGAGGTTGTATTGTTGAAGAACTTCGTGTAGAAATACAAATATCCATCAAATACCTAAGAAAACTGTAGTTAAAAAACGCAGGATTAAAAAGAGGGTGAGAAACCTGAAGAGGAGACTCCTCAGCCAAGATTGTTGAAGAACTCCCTGAAGAAGTGAAGCACACCTCTGTAATAGAGGAATGTGAGCCTAAAAAGAAAACTGTTAAGAAAAAAGTGTGAAAAAGAAGGGGAAATAAATAATAAACCATCGGAAATTGTAGCTGTTGAGGAAGAAGGTAAACAGCCTGAGATTACTGTGTCTGTTATTGTCGAAACTGTTACTGTAGTTGAAGATACTGTTACGATTCGCAGCTACGCCGCATCGGAGGCGGGGCAACGCGTTGGTTGGTGGAGCTTCGCGACCTATCCGCGCTGCGTCATGGCTGACACGAGTGATTCATTGCTCTGTTTAATCTAGAAGGCAGTTGTTTACAACCTTTTTTTTTATGCGAGATTATTCAAGAATTCTTATCAAGAACTTTCTAGGTTTTTCTGTAATTTTAGGATTGTGTATAAAAGGCGCATAGGTCGCGCGGTGAAGAGTAGTCTTATTTTAAGCGAGCTATAAGTAAGCTAAAGTACGAAGCGATAATAGAAGGCTATAAAGTGTTAAGTAGTGAGTTATTTACTAGTCGAATTGTACCTGTGTGTATTTGTGGAATAAATAAATAGTGTTTTCGTGTTAACTCGTTACACTGGAATTATTGTACCCTGAGTTCGCAACAATACGTACAATTTTCTTGAAGCAAAACATCTTGGACTTCCATTGTCTTTATTGAGTTTTTACACGACGTTTCGAGCAGCGACCTCGGAGCGAAAAATCTTCTCGGCAAGACACCGGACAGCCCCGCTCTATTTGCAGCTCTATTGAGTGCGTGTTAATTATGAGACTCACTTACTTACACTCACGCAGTGTAACGATATGTTGGAAGTTACGTTAAGAAGATTTTTGCTTCATTTCCAGGTTTGATATTTATTTTAGGAATCTGTGGTAGGAAATAAAAGTCAATTAATTTTTCTATTAAGTAGTTTAGTAACTCCATTCAGTCTTTTAAAATAACATATAGTAATACATTACCATTCATATTATTGCAGATGCAATCGGATATACGTACAATACTATGGATAATATCGATGGATGCGTACATATAAACATAATATTCATTCGTCAAGCCATACTTTACATACATACATACATTTATTATTTACAATTCTTAATATGCAGTTATTCAGAAGCAATTTTTGGCATAAAAATTCTATGTACATTACTAAAATAAAATTCATAAAAGTCAAAACTAGTTTAGGCACAAATACAACAGAAATAAAATATCTATGTCTGAATGATATGCATACCTAAGTATCTCGAAAAAAACAATTGTTTCAGTATAAGGACGGTGACAGTATTCATAAGTGCCAACGAGATAAACTAAGGAAAATTGAAAGAGCGAAAGAGAAGCAGCATTCACATTTTTTTGTTCCTATAGTAAGGAATTTCCATATATAATTAAAAATCAGAAGGAGATACAGATACACTAATTCCACAAATTATTTCATAATATACAACTAATCAAGAATCACTGAATGTTTCTGAATTTATAGGAATGATGAAGGATATCAGGACTGTAGAAGAATAATTATGCATCGGAAAGTCTGCATAACACACAGGAACAGTCCTGTTATACTCTAATATATCCACACACAATAAAATTAGACATTAAGTATACAAATACACTCTCACTATTATACAGGAATGTTGTTGACAATCTCTTACATGCTAAGTTATTTATATAAAACTATCTTTATTGGATGTAAGATTCACGTAAAAACCTTTTGTATGGAATAATTATTATTGACGTCTTCTTTATTAAAACAAATTGTATTATCTGAGTAGAAAATTCAATGTTCGTGCTTTGAACGACACTCAGTTGTCACACTTAGCTGAATACAAAAGAGCTATACATTTAACGTTTAATAAGTGTCATCCTCATTTATTCTAAAAATAGAAACATTCAGTAATAACATTACATTTAGGTAACATTGGAGATAAAAAAGATAAACAAAACTTGAGGTTTCTTTTAGCCGCACAATTTTCTATGGAGATTGGTCTTAATAGAGTACAAATTTATTAAAGTTTACTTCCCTATATAATAAGGTTTTTTCCCAGTTTTATATGCAGCTTAAGTATTATTGCAAACCTAAACACGCTGGTTAGCTAGAAAGTTCCAAAAGCGCTATTACGCACTAATATTAACATTACATTTCCGAGCAGAAAATTGGCCTCAAGATACTCCTTCACGTTGCCTTTAATGATTGAATAAATATATTTATATAAAACTAAATTAATGTCAAAGTAGGTATTATAAAAACTGGACGTTTTAGAGTCGGTGTTTAAAAAGGATGGATAGAAATAAGTTCATTCATTGTGAATGCAACACAAGTGATGAATGAGTCACTAAAGAGTATTTTTTAAATTAGTGTGCCCTATTTACGAATCGCCAATTTTTTCTGTAAGGAAATGCATATGCTGCTTGTCCACAATAAATTACACAGCCTTATGGTAGATACACAAAACACGTAAAAAAACCACTTGTGCATAGCTTTGCATCATTTGCAATGGACGCACACAAAAATTTAGTCTACTGTCCTTTCATCGCATCACATTTTGCTGGTAATGTGAAAACATTGATGTATCACTAGTTTACCACAATTATTAATTTACAACATTATGTTTAAATTACAATGTTCTGTACAAAAATTGCATTCTTATTGTAGTAATCAAACTACGAAATATTCCAAGAAAACACATATTAAGCTGAACAGATTGGTAAAGGAAAATAAATATTATGTTTATGTACAAATTAACACTTAAAAAATCCCAAAAGTATGGTAACTAAAGCAAATGTAAATCAACAGCTGGATATGTCCTCGAAATATTTATATCAAACAATGAATAAAAACTCATATACAAAAAAAAGTAGGCTCTAAATTATTTTTTTGGTCCATTAAAAAAGAAGCATTCGCAATGTATAGATTTTTGACATTAAATGATTGAAAGGTCGCAAGTAATCTACACCCTGGTGCTTCCTCGTTTCGGAAGACAATCATGAACGATTGTATTCAAGTGATGTACCTTAGTTCTACCGAATTAATTGATTACATGACATCGATAATACATAATTTTTAGCAAAAAATTGGTAAAACCGAAATGACCTCTTTATAGTGTATCGTTTTCATGACATATGAAACGCTTTGAAAAAATACTTAGGTAGTAGAAATAGGGTACAAATATTCAACTAAAGTATAAAAAATATTATAAACTGTATAAAGGTTTTAATAATTATTATACACATATCAAAAAGCATTGTTAAACTTGATATTTCAATTATCGATAGTATGGACTAAGGCTGAAAACGATCAGCACAACAAAGCATAAGTCTAATATTGTTATCATAAAAATATACTACATTCATTTTTGGGGACACACCCACTCAATCTACGAGAGGCACTTCGAGTTACTTGAGTGAGTATCGACCCCTCATATACACTGAACAATTATAATTGCACAACAGCAATTTCGTAACACACAAAGAAGTAATAGTCCATAGGGATATGTATTACTTAGTCCGTCCCCTTCTGTTCAACCTTCCGTCATTTTAACCTGCTCAGGTGTTGGTTTTGAAAATGTGCTCATATCCAACTTATTGCTTTGTATATGCAGTGTATAATAATTAATCCTATTTTTATAGTTGCTAAAATGGTTTGCTACAAGTTGATTTTTAGTTTGTTTTGTTATCCTAAGCACCGTTGCCTTTTCCCTTACCTATCTAAAATAAAAAAGATGCTTTATGAAGAGTTGTTTCAATGGTGTCAAAAAGACATGATCTTTACGTAGGTAACAAAAAGTTTAAGTCTTCTGTATAAAATATTTTTTTGCATTCCTAATCAATGTGTCGCAGATAAACACTTCTTAGAATCCTCAATTTGTCCTCGCTATTACTAAAAATAGTGAAGGAGAAATTGAGCAATTAGGTAGCGTTGTGTTGAAAAAAAAATTTGCAGGCCAGCTGCCTAAAAGCTTTACTAATCTTGTTACCTACTAATTCCCTAATTATTGATTACAGTTTCTCTATGAGAAATTTGTAGTTTAGTATACAGAAACTGTGGGTATTGACAATTGCCAACAATGATGGGCATAATAGAACAATCAAATTTCTGTAAAAAGCCTCCTTTTCCATATGTTTCACCTCTCAACTACGCGATTTTATTAATCCAAGGCACTTGTCAATTGAGCATTTTTCCTACCGCATAATTCCTATTGAGTTTTGCTAATTTTCTAACTTGTAATTAAAATACTGAACTATTTAATTTAAACGAATTTGGATAGTAAGTACCAACCTTGTTTAAAATGACACGATGAGTGTTTAAGCCTTTCTTGAGGTCAAATGACAAATGTTGAACACGAAGACAGGGGACTAATTTGGCTATAACATTTATCAGCACGCTAATTCCTGAAGTGCAGGCGACAGGGGCGGGGCTGATGGCCTCATCAGGTCGACGCCGTCATCTGTACTGTGATGAATGGGCAAAGTGTCATCTGATGAGCACATCAAGTCGAGCTCTGCTGACTGGCACGTCAGGTCAGGCCAATATCATGGTTGCCCTGCCTCGTTCATTATATTATGCGCCTGTTCTAGCTTCAAAGCTAAGCGCTGCTTCTGTGAGAATTCATCCTCTTCTAATGTAACAGTCAATTGTTCGTTGTACTTCATAGCGTAAGTGTAGAGCTCGTGAAGGGCACAGTTTGTGTTGAATTCTGTCGTGTGAAGCTGAAACAAAGTTACGTTATTAGAGACATACAGAAATCTGAGATGGAGGTGGTACCAGATACACATCGGTCAATGGGAGTAAGTACAGGATTTCTTAAAGAAAGCAGATGCCACCAAAACGATTGATGGATCCACTTTATATTTAATATACGGGCCAGCAAAATCGCAGTCGTAGAAAAAGTATAGTATGCAACATGTACGAAAATCGCTCTTCATACACTTGTGACATTGTATGACTCGCTTATGGCTCGTGTTCAAACCCTCACACTCGTGTGAAAAGTGCAATTTTCGACACTAGCTTCACAATATACTATTTTATGAGTTTTGTTGGTTACTAATTTACTATACTATTTTATAAGGTTTTTCGGTTACTTTTCAGTAGATAACTGAATTTTTGTACACGTTTTACCATTACTTTTTTTCACTATTTTTGCTATTACATTACTATTTTTACCATTACTACATTAGGAGTGTTTAGACGCTTTTTCTTGTGCCAGTGGCGTACATTTTGGGGTCACCTGGACTTGTTTTGCCTCTAACCTGCACGCCACTGGCAAAAAGTTGCAATTTGGAAGCACATTATGAAAGTCCACAACACAAAAAAAGTACTCTTAGTCATAAGCCCTAATTTACTCGTTTTTGAGTTAAACGGTATTTTGTAATGAAAAACATTGGTAAAAAAACAAAAATATAAAGTTTTTATTTTTTTTTACACCACTAGTTACAAAAGTGGCTCAAAGTGCCGACCATCGTACTCAGTCAGTTTGCAGAAATCCGTTGCCATCACTCTTCTTAATAATTCCACTTGGTTGTCAACAAAGGTTGCATAAACCAAGGACTTGACTTAACCCCAGAAAAAGAAATCCAATGTGGTTAAGTCTGGACTTCGTGTTGGCCAATGTACAGGCCTTCCTCGCCCAATCCATCTCCCAAGAAATATCTGATTTAAATAGTCCTGCACGGATTGGGTAAAATATGTCGGAGCACCGTCATGTTGAAACCACATTCTACGCCGAAGATCCAAAGGAACATTTTCCAGTAGTTGAGGTAGAACGTTTTGCAAAAAGTCGAGGTAACTGTTACCATTTAATCGAGATGGAAGCAAGAACGGACCAATTAGGAAGTCGCCAATAATTTTGGCCCATATATTTATAGCAAAATTGATGCTGATTTGCTCCAATCCAAGTGGCTGAGGATTATGATTGTCCCATAAGTGACTGTTAATGTTTATAGAAAAACCCGTCTCTAGTGAAAGAACATTTATGGGAAAACATAACGACCTAACCAAAATCCCGTTCTAACGTAAGACGTTAAAGAAACTACCGACCAATTTGTGGTCTTGGTTGATAGTCCTGCGGTCTTAACACTTGAATTTTTTGATGGCGGTAGGGATGTAAAAGTTGTTCCTGAAGAACACGACACACAGTTAAAGTACAGTTCGCGTGCTGGTAGATGGTTGAAATCGCTGTAAAACTTCTTCCTCTAAGGCCACAACAATTCGGGCAGTTCTTGTTTATCCGGCTTCTCCATTTGGATTCAGGTTGCCTTTTTCTTTTAATCGACGTTGTTAAATTATCCAATGACAAGATGGTAAACATGGAATGACAAAACGCTACGCATAAAGGCTCGCTTTCTCTTCTATTCCATTTTGTCTTCCATTAATATCCTTTTAACTAAAAAATGGGCCTCATTAACTTTTTTTGTGTAGAAAATATTGACCTTTCACAGTGTGCTTCCAAAGTCCAATTTTTTCCTGTAGCGTAGACATAGAGGTAAAACAATTCTTGGCAACCCCTAAATCTACGCCACTAGCACATGAAAAAGTGAGCTTTAACATGAGACATATCATGAGACCATTTATAAAAGATGCATCAGGATGGACAAGGAGAAGTATTATGAAGCCCGTACTGAGGGCGCTTCTAATTGGCAGAGGGAGGTCTGAGCCGTTGTGAATGAGATGAGAGGGGTATTGAGGGATGGCACTGCTATTATGCCGCGCTTATTTGCTGACGATCTCAATGAGTATTATTGCTCTGTGTCTCCAGGCCTCTCGTCTTTAGCAACGGACAAACATTCGACCTACTCAGTGGCGTTGAGGTTCTTCTTGTGGGCAAAGTTTTTGTTTCACTTCTGTTGATTACACCGGGCTGAGGGAAATATTTCAGAGGATGGATAGGAGGGTGTCTGGAAGGGATCAATGATTTTCCTGCTCCTCATCTGGATACTGCTCTTGCTGCTCTGGCTGACCCGATTAACCGCTCAATTCCTCAGGGTTACTTTCCTGATTTTTTAAAGAGCGCTTTGGTCATACCATTATTTCATTTTTAATAACTAACTTCATTATTTAAGAAAAGGGACAGGAAGTCAGCGGAAATCATCCCCTTGCTGCCAGCGCTGAGCAAATATGTCGAGGTGGTCATGAAAAAGAGAGTTTTGCCAAGTATGAAGTATTGTCATCCTCGCAGTTTGCTTTTCGATTCGGGCAGGAGCACCTCAGATGCAATGTTTGCTGAATGTTATCTATTTGGGCTGTAATGGGGGGGGGGGGGGGTTGCTGCGGATGTCATGGAGCCCTGCTGGTGAAACTGAAGCGGTGTGGCCTTCGGGGTGATATTCCCCTCCTGGTTTCGTTTCTATCTGGAGGGGAGATTTCAGATAGTTGTGTTTAGCGGTTCTGTTTCTGGTGTGCCGGAGTTCCTCGGGATTCGGTGTTGTGTCCGGTCCTATTCCTCATTTACTTTAACGATTTGCTAATGACGATACGGTCTTAATCTGGCAAATTAGCAATTTGGAAGACTGAGGTGAGGACTTGGGAAGGGTCAAGAGATGGTGCGAAACCAATTCGCTTTACCTCAACTTCAATAAGACCAAATTATTGACTTTTAAGTGTGTTTTTGACATGGGTGAGGACAGCCTCGTAATTGGTGCTGTCAGTTGTTGCATCTACCTTGGGATCACCATAGATAGGGCATTGAGATTTGATATTTGTGCTTCAGCGTGTCGTCGGCCTGTTTCACTCTTCGCGTCATCAGAGTTCGTAGTGAAAATGTTAAGTCTCTATAGCGACCAAATGAAGACGAGGTTGAATTACCTACCAACTGTTGGAAAATATCGAGAAAGTAATTTTATATGGTTAGACCAGTCTCGACCAACGTTGAACGAAGAAAGACTAAACCTAAAATAGCGACGAATGGTCGTCGCTATTTCCATGTCGCTTCCCATGGCCCATGGGGGCCATGGGAAGAATCGTACAGAATTATCAAGAAGATTAATGATCTTGTATACGGGATACAGCTTTCACCAAGGTCAAAGTCAAACGTAGTCCATGTGGAAAGGCTTAGCTCATTCAAGAGAAAAGAGTCCAAGAAACCGGTTGCGCCCAGAGGGCCAGAGGCTGCTAAAGCTGCGAGAACCTCAATTGGTAGTATATCTACAATATCTCAATATATTAGTCTCCGTCTTGTGATGTTGTTCGTTTCTTAACATCGAGGAGATATTAAGTAGTGCAGTGATGATTCGAGGATTTTCCATGTTACAAATTGAGGACTCCCTATACTTCCCTTTGGGAAGACTTGAGACGTGTAGCATAAAGTGTTGCCAAGATTAAGAACAATTTTAATTTGGGAACGGATTTCTTCGGGAAACATGGATTCTCTTATGATCATAAACGAAATATTCTTGCAATTGCGGATGATGAGTTTGCATTAACCAATGGAAATGTACAAACAAGCGTACGGCTACTGGTGGCTGAAGATGTGAAAAAAGCGCTTGGACCCTTCAGTGGCGAGAAGTGTCTATTTTGCAACAGTTGAGTCACACTTGAGTTCTTTTTGGAGGGCTTGCGGTATTGGTTTGTTCAACATGGTTTTCAGGGTCCAAAAGCGTGCGGTCATGCAGAGCTTTGCTGGGTTTGAAACCAAAGGACTCTTATCGTTATAACAGTCGTTTGTTAACTCTCCCCGTACTGTTTATTCTGGAGACAGCGTGCTTGATGCACAGAAAGCACAGCTGAGTTATTTACGCTCCCTCTGAGAGTAGAACTCTGAGTAGATTCACCCATTCCGACCTGTGCCGTTACGTGAAACTCGTTATTCTATCGTTTAAAAAATATATTCTATTGCCTACCTACCTACAGTCTTGCGCGGAATTTCTGTTTTTTTTTTCAATCTTCTGAGGCAGACTGAAGTCGTTTTTCATGGACAGGTCTTTTTACATAGATGAGGAATGTCTTGCTCAGAGCAAGACATTAATCTTTTGTTATTTGTTAGAATGAAACGCTTGTTATTAAAATGTTAAAACAAAATTTCCTGTTAAGGTAATGGTTATACTTCTCCTTTATAGTTACTTACGCGTGAATCTTCAGCTAACATGGCATTCATATCCTGGTCTGAGATCGCTGGCATCAGCTTGATGTCAGAATAGTACCGCTCGACCCAATCTTTGTAACACGGAATGTCCTTGGCGTAGAGAAGTTTAGAACTAGGGGAATCCTTACCTATAAAAAATCTCATAATAATAAAGTTCGCGTTATTAAACCACTAAAATGCGAACCTAATCTATGGTCAGAAGTCGAACACGAATCCATAAAAGTTTGAGCAACTACAGACAGACAAGCGTCCACTATATTTGACTTGTGGATGTCGAATACGAAATTGGGGTTTTTAATTAGGTTCACCCAAAATCTAAGTGGCAGAGAATTGCTTTTCCACGTGTGCACCACCTCCGGATCTGAGATGCCGTGTTGGAGTGCTTGGTCGTCGAGGAAATCGAACATGTACTTGATGGCAAGGGGTAGGGCGGACCCGCGATGGGCGGTGCTGAATATTGTTTCGAACAAATCATCTACGAATTTTTGCAGCGTGCCCTTCGTCGCAAGGAGTCTCGTTAAATATATCTCGGACACCATCTTGTTCCCCCTTTCACCCTCCTTTTGGTTATCGTTGTCATGATGTTTGACTAAATGCCACACTTTCAATCCCTGATCGTGGTCATGATTCAAAGGACTTGTGGCCCTGCTCAACGGGGGACTTACTGAACTAAGCTTGCTTAAATTAAGGGTTTCGTACTTGTGAGCTTTGTCATTTTTGTCTGAGAAAATACTTAAATTGTATATTGAACTTTGTTTTGATACTAAGTTTAGAAAACCGCCATCAGGTACTTTATAATGCTGAAGCGTGTTTCTCCTCTTCCACTCATTTTCTACTTTGGTGGTACTGTCTTCATCATATAATATCAGTCTACCGGCAGTTCCAGTACGCCACTCTGTAAGAAAAAAGTTTAAGTAACTTTTGATAGGGACTAAAGAGGTTATTGGAGCCCACCTAAGTCGAGATCCTCCTTCCTAGGACGCTGAGAATAAGGAGTAGCCCTATAGATGGTATCTAGACATTTTTCTTTCACTTGGCTAATAGTATCACAATCAAGGACTTTAACAGGAACATTTTCAGTGTTAATGTCTAAACCACCCACGAAGGCCTGCTGAGATATTGATACATACACAGTCTGAAATCGCAAAACAAAAAAATAAATTAAGTGGAACTTCTAGTTAAACGCTAAAACTTACCATTGGTCTAAAATCTATTGATTGTCGAATAAGCTTTTCTTCGCTCAATGAGTATCTCGCTTCTGAGGTAATTGCATCTACAGGTCCTTTGTCGACCTGCTGCTTGACTGCCCTGAACAGCATAAACAAAGGTTCTCCTGCACATTCTCTCAAAAATTTATATAACAGAAATGTAAACCATGCGCTAAGCATCTTCTCTGCCACGCTCTCTGTCCTCCTGAGAAGGAGCTTCGGATGGCTTTTACCCTCCATACACTTCTCAATCAGTTCTGCTAGAAGGGTCTTTAAAATATCTGTACAGTACTCCATTTTGCTCTGAAGGGTGACCATGATCAGGCTTGCAACATTTACTCTGTCTCTCATGGAAAAATACCTATTGCTCTCTAGTGTTCTTATGAATAAGAGGAGGAATGTTTTGTTCATTATTAGCTGGCCAAACAGCCTGAGACCTTTTTCCTTGCAAATCAGTTCTGGACGTTCCCACTGAAGCACGACGTGATCATCCTCATTTGGAAACAGAATTTTCATAGCGTACGTCCTGTAATCCAAAAAGGGTATACCTCCAGACGTTAGGTCACTAGTCAGATCTGTCATTTCAGTCTGCAATTCCGCAAATGCTTCTTTACATTCTGCTGCTACACGCAGCTCTAAAATATCCATCTGTTCTTGCATATTCTTCAGGACTCTATTGCTCTCTGTAGACTTCCTCC
This sequence comes from Taphrorychus bicolor, assembly GCA_951812265.1. NCBI lineage: Eukaryota > Metazoa > Arthropoda > Insecta > Coleoptera > Curculionidae > Taphrorychus > Taphrorychus bicolor. Next base: position 15,064,476 of record OX638307.1, read on the forward strand.
TGTACGCGATTAAGAACAATATGAAGGAGGCAACTATTATGACCCCAATAACCACCGCTGCATATAGAGCTGGTTTCGTGAGAGTTCCGTTGAGACTCTGAGGCGAGGAGTAAGATAAGTGGCCTATGTTGTATCTGAGAGAACCACCAACTATGACAACCACTTCTGGTAAAGCCTCTCCGTTAAGTTGGCCGGTGGGATCCACTGCAGGAGGTTGGGCCTCGGGTGGTCTGCAAGTCAATTGTTGCCGAGACAGGGAAGTCACGTTGCAGTAACTGGTTCCTATTCTAACTTCCACGTCTGATTCTTGACAGGCTCTATCAATATTTTGCCCCTGAAAAAAAAATAATAAACGAACTGCAAAACTTTGAACAGTGGTTTAACTTACATTTATATTCAAGTAGTCAGATTTGTAATATTTTACTTCCTTATCAAATGGATAAAAAGTAGGATTTGGATACAATAAGAATGGATTAAACTCCTTCTTTGACTGGGTTAAATTTTGCACTCCCGTAACATTATCCATCCGGAAACCGTATTCCAGTTTCAAGGGATTGTCAGCATCCAACTTGGAGTCCTCAACTTCATCTATCACTGGGCTCATGCAGACCATACTCGTGTTGCTCAGCACCGAACATTCCTAAAAACAAACAGCATATTGAGGAGAAAATCAATTGCTAAAAATTTCACTACTTACGCTTATAAACATCTTCTGTTCATAGAACACATACATCTGGGGTTTCTGGATGTAAGCCAAATTCCTTCCTGTGACCGAGATTTTGATTCCTCCAGCGGGAATGCCTTTGGGAAATTTGATCTGGCCCGTCTGGACTCCGGATTCGGCGGACTCGATCACAGGATCGTCTACATACTCGAACATCATGACATCCAGAAATCGGTCACCCTTGTCGAATTTCATCCTTAGCTTTTTCTTCGAAGTGGTAAGCGAGGCACTGGTGATACATAGAGCCTGGTGTTGTTCCGTTCTGGAAGAGGTATTCAGGGGATTATGATGAGGTGTGGGTAATTTGTGTTTTATTGTGTTGTATAGATATAAAGAAACTCTAAGTTTGCTTAACATTGGACACCTATTTGTGAATGGAGTGCAGTTGACTTTTTTCCTTTTTTTTTGTAAGATGAATTTTCTTTAACCAGAAATTTGGTTATTGACAAATTATAAATGCCTAAAGATGTAAGAAACTGGAATTAAAATAATAATGTTGTTATATGCAATCACTATTGATAATTGTTTTTACCTTTTCAATTTAGGAAAGTAAATAATTGTTCGTTTTTTCCATATCTACCAAACTCTAGTGATAAAAATAAACGACAATATACTGCTAACGGTAGATATAAGATATCTTTTCAGTTGGATATTGACTCAACGAAATTACCTGCTATTTTATATAGAGAAAATAGGGGACATAAATACAGCAGGGGGAGATATACTCAAGAGATTAGGATATTTAGAATTTCCACATTTTATATTTCTTCGCCGCCTTCCTAGTCTGGTTAGTACAATATGGCTTTTAAGTTAATGACTACATCCGCTAAAGCTTTTAACCACTCAATAACTTGTAATAAACATTGTTGACTGGATTGCACCCATTATCCCTAAGCGAAAATGTTTCTTCGAGTTTACATTTAGATCTAATTTCAGTAGTTCGCCCTAGATTTAATTTACAAGTAGGGGATTTATTCCTGAACTATCTGTAATTTCAAGGATACTTACGAAACGATTTTGCACGGCAGGTCCTCAAGAAACGCTTGAATATTACTTCCAGCATTCATGAACTCTCCTGTAATTTGAAGGGCTGTGCCCCCGGATTTCGGACCATATCGCGGGGATATTGCGGTAATTGATGGATCGACGAATTTATAATTCGTTTTCGACTCTCCCCTGTAGTCTTCCACTTTCACTGTGACGGGTCCTTGACGGGGTTCCTTAGTACCTGGCCCATCGACGATACAAACTATTTGCTTGGTCTTAATGTATAGATGCTCGTAAGGTTGGCAGTTGATGCCCGCGATGCTCACTCCTGTATAAATATCTTGGAATGTCTTTCCTAAGTTGATTCCATGAATAGTGATGTTAGTTCCTCCTTCCCAAGGACCCAACTCCGGACTAAATGATGTAACCTCGGGATTTGGACAAGTCTGACTTCGGTTTAGCCATACTGCTGAACCGCGTTCACATTGTTCCTTGACTTCACATCGATCTGAACTTTGACACCAACCGCACTCGTATTTTTCGGATAAGGCAAGGCATATTCCACAGTTATCGGCCATGTCGTGACAACGATATATCACAACTAAAAAGAAATTCAATAAAGCCCTCAGTATAAAGTATAAAATAATACTTACTATGAATATTGTCAGGGTTATCCAAAGGTTTCGAACTACCCCATATAACAGCAAATGTGGCAGTAATATTCGGTGCTCTTGAAGAATACGAAAACTCCATGGAATCACAGTATATCGTATCACCTAATAACTGAGCATTAACACTGGTGACTCTGCCCTCTATGTTGAACTGGCAAACGAATCTTGTCTGCACAATGAACTGTCCAATTATATGAACTTTCACTTTAATGGCTTTCTTGATTCCTGAAGCTACAAGGATCTCTGGGCTATTTCCTACTGTGGAGTTTATAGTAGGGCAAAATGCCGGTCCCGATCTATAACTCGGACCAGCTCGCTAAAAAATCATGAACGCATTCAAAACTGGAAGCAGTCTTCAGTGGTAATCACTTACACTAACACCGGTAACCAAGATGTCATTGCGACAATTCTCGGCGGTATCATGGGTACACCTATGGCCATCTACACACCAATCACAGGGGAAGGAAGACGAAACACACTGAGTACAGGAACTATATGTATTGCAATCAAAGAATGTAAAATTAGTGGCCACAAAGTCTGGTCCTGAAGTCATCCTCACTGACAGCTTTGCTGTAAAGTGATCTAAAAGGGGAATATTATTGTTAGTATTAAAACGCACTTCTGTCTTGAGGTTGTTCTCTAGTCCTGATTGTTCCATCATAGTCTAGAGGTAATTAAGTTCACACCGTTTTGAATAGTTTGTATTATAGGTACCTACAGGGTGAGGTGGATATCTCAGATACTAGCAGAGTTACGAAGTGGGTTAAACAAGAAATAATTGCAATTTTACGAAGTCAGTTTTCAAAGAAGAAATTGAAAATCAAACAAATACAGAAGAAATTCTCAAACAAATTTTTACAAGAATTCTGTTGTATGAAAAGAAAAAACTGTAAACCGAGTATGTCCATCTTATTCAGAGTAAAACTATTTACAACTTTTAATTGTAAATCATTCCTCTAGAATTAATAATGTCGGCTAGATCGATTTAAAGAAATACTTAAAATTTTTATTTATAATTTTTTTTTAAATTAGTTTAGTCGAGTGAAATTTGAGTAAAAGGAAGAAGGAAATAAAATAGTACTCGAACACAGACAAGGAAATTAAAGCATGAACATAGATATTACAAAATCGAGTTGAGAACAAAACGAAGGAAGTGCGAAAAGAAGAAATTGAAAATCAAACAAATACAGAAGAAATTCTCAAACAGATTTTAACAAGAATTCTGTTGTATGAAAAGAAGAAACTCTAAACCATTTATAACCATCTTATTCAGAATAAAATTATCTACAACTTTTGATAGTAAATCATTTCTCTAGAAAGAATAATAAGTGGCTAGATCGACTTAAAGAAATATTTAAAATTTTAATTTACCAATTTTTTTAAATCAATTTAGTAGAGTAAAATTTGAGTAAAAGGAAGAAGGAAAATAAAATAATACTCGAACACAGACAAGGAAATTAAAGCCTAAACAAAGATATTACAAAATTGAGTTGAGAACAAAAAGAAGGAAGGGCGAAAAGAAGAAATTGAAAATCAAACAACTACAGAAAAAATTCTCAAACAGATTTTAACAAGAATTCTGTTGTCTGAAAAGAAGAAACTGTAAACCGTTTATGTCCATCATATTCAGAGTAAAATTATCTACAACTTTTGATTGTAAATCATTTCTCTAGAATTAATAATAAGTCGGCTAAATGAATTTAAAGAAATATTTAGAATTTTAATTTACCAATTTTTTAAAATGAATTTAGTCGAGTAAAATTTGAGTAAAAGGAAGAAGGAAATTAAAATAGTACCGGAACACAGACAAGGAAATGAAAGCATGAACAAAAATATGACAAAATTGAGTTGAGAACAAAACGAAGGAAGTGCCAAAAGAAGAAATTGAAAATCAAACAAATACAGAAGAAATTCTCAAACAGATTTTAACAAGAATTCTGTTGTGTAAGAAACTGTAAACCGTTTATATCCATCTTATTCAGAGTAAAATTTTCTACAACTTTGAAATGTAAATCATTTCTCTGGAATTAATAATAAGTCGGCTAGATCGATTTAAAGAAATATTTACAATTTTAATTTACCAATTTTTTTAAATCAATTTAGTCAAGTAAAATTTGAGTAAAAGGAAGAAGGAAATTAAAATAGTACTCGTATACAGACAAGGAAATTAAAGCATGAACAAAGATATTACAAAATTGAGTTGAGAACAAAACGATGTGCGAAAAGAAGAAAATAAAAATCAAACAAATACAGAAGAAATTCTCAAACATATTTTAACAAGAATTCTGTTGTCTGAAAAGAAGAAACTGTAAACCGTTTATGTCCATCTTATTCAGAGTAAAATTATCTACAACTTTTGATTATAAATCATTTATCTAGAATTAATAATAAGTCGGCTAGATGAATTTAAAGAAATATTTAAAATTTTAATTTACCAATTTTTTAAAATCAATTTAGTCGAGTAAAATTTGAGTAAAAGGAAGAAGGAAATTAAAATAGTACCGGAACACAGACAAGGAAATTAAAGCATGAACAGAAATATTACAAAATTGAGTTGAGAACAAAACGAAGGAAGTGCGAAAAGAAGAAATTGAAAATCAAACAAATACAGAAGAAATTCTCAAATAGATTTTAACAAGAAGTCTGTTGTGTGAAAAGAGAAACTGTAAACCGTTTATGTTCATCTTATTTAGAGTAAAATTGTCTACAATTTTGATGGTAAATCATTTCTCTAGAAAGAATAATAAGTGTGCTAGATCGACTTAAAGAAATATTTAAAATTTTAATTTACCAATTTTTTTAAATCAATTTAGTAGAGTAAAATTTGAGTAAAAGGAAGAAGAAAAATAAAATAATACTCGAACACAGACAAGGAAATTAAAGCCTAAACAAAGATATTACAAAATTGAGTTGAGAAGAAAAAGAAGGAAGGGCGAAAAGAAGAAATTGAAAATCAAACAACTACAGAAGAAATTCTCAAACAGATTTTAACAAGAATTCTGTTGTCTGAAAAGAAGAAACTGTAAACCGTATATGTCCATCTTATTCAGAGTAAAATTATCTACAACTTTTGATTGTAAATCATTTCTCTAGAATTAATAATAAGTCGGCTAGATGAATTTAAAGAAATATTTAAAATTTTAATTTACCAATTTTTTAAAATCAATTTAGTAATTTGAGTAAAAGGAAGAAGGAAATTAAAATAGTACCGGAACACAGAGAAGGAAATGAAAACATGCACATAAATATTACAAAATTGAGTTGAGAAAAAAACGAAGGAAGTGCGAAAAGAAGAAATTGAAAATCAAACAAATACAGAAGAAATTCTCAAATAGATTTTAACAAAAAGTCTGTTGTGTGAAAAGAGAAACTGTAAACCGTTTATGTTCATCTTATTTAGAGTAAAATTGTCTACAATTTTGATGGTAAATCATTTCTCTAGAAAGAATAATAAGTGTGCTAGATCGACTTAAAGAAATATTTAAAATTTTAATTTACCAATTTTTTTAAATCAATTTAGTAGAGTAAAATTTGAGTGAAAGGAAGAAGAAAAATAAAATAATACTCAAACACAGACAAGGAAATTAAAGCCTAAACAAAGATATTACAAAATTGAGTTTGAGAACAACAAGAAGGAAGGGCGAAAAGAAGAAATTGAAAATCAAACAACTACAGAAGAAATTCTCAAACAGATTTTAACAAGAATTCTGTTGTCTGAAAAGATGAAACTGTAAACCGTTTATGTTCATCTTATTCAGAGGAAAGTTATCTACAACTTTTGATTGTAAATCATTTCTCTAGAATTAATAATAAGTAGGCTAGATCGATGTAATGAAATATTTAAAATTTTAATTTATTATTTTTTTTAAATCAATTTAATCGAGTAAAATTTGAGTAAAAGGAAGAAGAAAAATAAAATAGTACTAGAAAACAGGCAAGGAAATTAAAGCATGAACAATTATATTACAAAATTGAGTTAAGAACAAAACGAAGGAAGTGCCAAAAGAAGAAATTGAAAACCAAACAAATGCAGAAGAAATTCTCAATCAGTGCCAAAAGAGTTCTGTTGTGTGAAAATAAGAAACTGTAAACCGTTTCAGAGTAAAATTATCTACAACCTTTGATTTAAATCATTTCTCTAGAATTAATAATAAGTCGGCTAGATCGATTTAAAGAAATATGTAAAATTTTAATTTACGAATTTTTTTAAATCAATTTACTCGAGTAATTCACAGTAAATCACTCGAACACAGACAAGGAAATTAAAGCATGAACAAAGATATTGCAAAATTGAGTTGAGAACAAAACGAAGGAAGTGCGAAAAGAAGAAATTGAAAATCAAACAATTACAGAAGAAATTATCAAACAGATTTTAACAAGAATTCTGTTGTGTAAGAAACTGTAAACCGTTTATATCCATCTTATTCAGAGTAAAATTTTCTAAAACTTTGAAATGTAAATCATTTCTCTGGAATTAATAATAAGTCGGCTAGATATCGATTTAAAGAAATATTTAAAATTCTAAATTACCAATTTTTTTAAATCAATTTAGTCGAGTAAAAGGAGGAAGGAAAATAAAATAGTACTCGAACACAAACAAGGAAATTAAAGCATGAACAAATATATTACAAAATTGAGTTGAGAACAACACGAAGGAAGTGCGAGAAGAAGAAATTGAAAATCAAACAATTACAGAAGAAATACTCGAACAGATTTTAACAAGAATTCTGTTGTGTGAAAGTGAAAAGAAGAAACTGTAAACCGTATATGTCCATCTTATTTAGAGTAAAATTTTCTACAACTTTTCAATGTAAATCATTTTTCTAGAATTAATAATAAGTCAGCTAGATCGATTTAAAGAAATATTTAAAATTTTAATTTATCACTTTTTTTAAATCAATTTTATCGAGTAAAATTTGAGTAAAAAGAAGAAGGGAAATAAAATAGTACTCAAACACAGACAAAGAAATTAAAGCATGAACAATGATATTACAAAATTGAGTTGAGAGCAAAACGAAGGAAGTGCGAAAAGAAGAAATTGAAAACCAGACAAATACTGAAGAAATTTTAACAAGGGTTCTGTTCAAAAACCTCTGAAGATGTCAATCCTAATAAAGAGCTCTCTCAAAGGTTTGGCGATCAAATTTGAAGAGAACGAAGAGAGACAATATAATAGAACTCAAACATAGACATGACATTGCGAAAAGAAGAAACTTAAAACCGAAAAATACGAAGAAAATTTTAACAAGAATTCTGTTTAGATCTGTTAGATATAGAAGCCTAAAAAGTTTTACCTTTTTGAAGAAATGGAACGCTACATAATGCAAAAGAAATCAAAATAAGTATTAAAGTCGCAAAAACCTCTGATAATCTCAATCCTAATAAAGACCTCTCTCACACGTTTGGGTTCAAATTTTAAGAAAACGAAGAGATACAATATAATAGGCGTTACATAACTGTAATAAAGGCAAAATAAAGAAAGTGTGAACAAGAGTTGAGATCTCAAAAACCTCTGAAATTCTCACTTCCAACTCAAGGCTCTTAAGAAATCTCTATTTATTAAAAACGTTAACAGAGTTCTCTGAGATTTTAATAGTGCGCGTCATTGGAATAAAATTGTAAAGATCGAATTTTAAAGAAGAAACATAAAACAGAATTTGAACACAAACAAGAAAAGTAACGCGTTATCACCTGATACATAAGAATTTTAGAATAGAAAGACATAAGAAATTCTCAAATAAAATTTAAGAAGAATTCTGTTTTTAAAAATAGATCCCTAAAAAGTTCTTAAATCCCCTTAACTGGTGATTGAAAGGAAATGAAGAACTGACCTTTGTGAAGAAGTGTAATTAAAATCGGAAAACGGTGTTGTAGTCGCTAAATTGGGGACAAAAAGATAAATCCATAATTAAAAAATCCAGGTCCGTAGTTAAAAAAAATATATTTGTGGTAAATATTTCTGAAACCAATGGAATTTGAGATTTTAATTATTAACTTTTACCATCAAATTTAGCCGACTTTCTAACTCTTAAGGTTTAAGGGTCAAAACATTGACACTTGAGGACTACTGTTTAAAACGTTGTGAACCGAATTATATTCAAGACAATAGCAGAGATGTTCTTGGAAATGTCTAGCCCTTTAAAGTTTAAGACAAATTGGTACTTACGTTGACCAGAAGGTATTGAGGGTAACAAATCAGTTCTTGGAGTAGTGCAGTTTACGCCAGAACCTTTTCTTGTTGCATTGGTGACCAATGTTTTATCTAAGGCAGTGAAGGCACAGAGAAAGTGTCCACTGAGGCTTGGTAAGTTGTCTATTACCAGGTCCAACTGTAAAAGAATTATTTGGTTGATGTAGCATAGAGTGTGCTGGAAATAAAATAAATATATTTACTGTTCTGGCAGTTGTCCTTTGAAGTTGATTAGGAATCACAGACGTAATTGTCGTACATCGACCGCTTTTGTAGCTAATCCAATAAAGAGGATCTTTGGCAGCGTCTTGACAATCAGACCTTAGGCTACATCTAAAGAAAAATAACTGGTGTTAATTTTTCATACAGAAACATGAAAGTACGAAATTCTTAAATAATAAAAAAGGTAAACTTAAGGAAATTACACATCTTGGAAGATAAATCTTCGCAGACACTTTTACGATACATCATGCTCTCTCTCATACTGGAACAGTCTAGTTTTATGTTCTTAATATTAAACCTCCGAGAAAGGTTCATTGCATGTTAGTAAGGGTACACATTTTCGAGGAGGTCACGCATATAAAACGAACTTTTCTCCGCTTTTAATTGAACTAAATACTTTTATGCCATGGAAAACGAAACGGACGGACAAGGATACAAAATGTTATCGTTACCACTGAGTTATATTAAATCCAAGAAAAGTGCCTAACACATTGCAGATAGGAAGTTCCTTTGTTCGTAAGAGAAAAGTTACCTTAAAAAGGAAAAATTCCGAGCAGCATCTCTCTACAGTATATATATAAAACAAAGTTTTGAGGTTGAACTGCAGAATACTGAAAGACATCTACTGTACGTACAAACTTTTTTATCGTGTTTCAACTTCTATCCCTTTTTCCCCTTCTCAATATATAGTGGTCGTATTAACATTTATATTCGTGTCTGAACGTTTTTTTATTGAAGTTGAAGAACAAAAATTAAGAGTTGCTTATTGACCTTCAGTTAAATGACCTTTTACGCAAATCGACATTAATCAAAGAACAATAAACAAGAGTGAGGGTTTTGCCATGCGTGAAATAAAAACTATTTAAAAAAGTAAAAGTGGCTGGTTATTAAGGGCAGAATGCTAAGTAATACGCTTATTTCTGTCAGCACATCCATTACGCCCTTAAAAGCTGCATTCCTTCCATGCGTGCCTTACAACTCTTTCCGCAGAACAAACTGCCTGACAACTGTTTTAAGAGTTTGAATTATGTCCCGTGTTTGCAGAGCTGGCAAAGGAACTTTTTAAATTAAATTTGGTGTCAAATAATCTATTTAAAAAGTTTTCCGGCTCCGAAGAAGACTCTTTAAATCCTAATAAATACCGTCCAAAACGCGAATCAATAACCAGGAAGATAGATATTAAAGAGCCTCCACCTTTACAAAAGCCTGTTTACTTGCTGCGGACCCGGTTCCACTTAAACTGGGAAATTATTGCCCTTGCGATAAAATGAAAATTCGCGCCTTCGGGTCGGAAGTAAAAACGGATTAAACTGGGGGTCGACTACGGAGTTAACTATGTCTTGTTTAGCAACAATTCATTCATATTGCTAACTACAGAAGCACAAAATATGATCATTGTAAGCACATATGGAGAGAAATATAATAGAAATATTTTAGTTAGATTGTACTTACTTATTTTCCAAAGAACACCATCCACAGTATGGGTCCTTTACTCCCAAGCAATCCATGCAGTTTCTGTAGACGGTGCACTCTTGTACCTTCACTTTGGAAACCTGAAGCAAAAAAAAAGAATGGTCAAACTTGAAAATCTATAAAAAAAACTAAGACGAATTTATATAAGCTTTTCACTTAACGAATGGCAATGAAGATATAATTACCAAAGTACCAACTATTTTTATACCATATCGCAAGAATCTTCAACTTATCTGTTGATAAGTTGAAGACATTAATTTCGATAAAATTACGCTTTCGAGCCTTATTCTTACGAAACTTCAATCAATTATTTTAGCTCGGAGCCCTTAGATATTGTGATTTGGTTTTGTAGAATTTTTAGAATCTTTCAAAATGCTTCCCATTGTTCAGAGCAGTGATTCTATTTATGTGGACGTGAATATGGTGGATAAATAAAAATGAATTTGATTTATTTAGCTGGGTATTTAGTAAGAGATGATTAAAATTAGCTTCAGTGAAAATCAATAAAAGTACTGGGCTTTAGCGATATATTTATTTGTTACAGAGTGTGGCCAATAGGTGCCATCTATGTAATTTTAGTGTTTATTTGTGTCAATACTCGTTGTGTGAAAAATAGCTTGTGTCTCAACCCGTACTCCACTAAATACTATATTGTGGGTTTTAGACCAAGGTCATCCAACGCACTGTGTAGTCAAATTAATGCCAGAAGAACAGAAATAATTGGTTTAATTCAACTTCAAAATTACGGAGTTTTTTCCTTTTTCTAGCTGAAAAAAATCTCTAAGGTGAAAATTAATCTAGAAGTGGATAAGGGGATTTTCGAAGAAGTCATGGAAATGGGATTGGACAAAGAAACAATAATTTGACGTAACTATGACTTACTATTCTGGGTCTCAGTAAAAAGTGTTAAAAAATAACCTCATTTAGAAGCAGAAGCAACAACCTACTACTACCTAATCATTTTAGGGATATGTATTATTAGAGAGTATTGAGTATGACACTATCTATACGATGTTGCCATTAAGTATCTCGTAAATTAAAAAAAATACGTCTGTTGAAATAAAATCTAGTGGAATACCCATCGGAATCTTCATGAGGTTCTATACTCTACATTAGCAATATAGTGGCAGGAGGAGTGAATCAAACCATTTGAAATATAAGTCATAAAGAAAATGGGAGTCATAAAGACTCTGTGAGAGCTAAGAGAATTTGTGAGCCTGCTGAATTGGAATGGGAAATGAAGCATCTGGAAAGAGCGTTTGGTTGGAATGGATACAACAAGCACAAGTTCGATAGGGCCGTCCGTCCAAGGAATGTAGAGCGCCAGGAAAGAACAACGGAAGGAGATGAAGAAAAGCGCGGATGGACTTGTCCACCATACATCCACACTGTACGAGTGTACATACAACAGAGCTTGAGATCGACCAAAGACCGCAGAGATCCCCTACCAGCACCTGGAGTTTACCGAGTTCCATGCAGCTGTGGCTCGGTATACATTGGCACCACGAAACGCAGTGTCAACACGAGGATTACGGAACACAAGAGCTCCGTGGGTATTTATTCCCCCGCCACATGGCTCCAGTGGAGGGACTGGGGTGGGGGTAGTGGTGGCGCGGGTTTTCGGCGCACTTGAAGTATGTCGTAGCATTCGCTTTCAGTCAGCATTTACAAATGTGATTTCCTCCTTCCTGAAATTGTTGTCGTGTTTAAAGATCTGCAAAGCGCTTTTGGTTGGAATGGATACAGCAAGCACAAGTTCGATGGGGCCGTCCGTCCAAGGGATGTAGAGCACCAGGAAGAAACAACGGGAGGAGATGAAGAAAAGCGCGGATGGATTTGTCTACTATTCACCCACAAAGTAACAGACAGGATCGGCAGGATACTGGAAAAGCACAATGTTAAAACGGTCTTTAAACCCACTCGTACAATACAACAGAGCTTGAGATCGACCAAAGACCCCAGAGGTCCCCTATCGGCACCCGGAGTTTACCGAGTTCCATGAAGCTGTGGCTCGGTATACATTAGCACCACAAAACGCAGTGTCAACACGAGCATTACGGAACACAAGAGGTCACGACATCATTTTCAACCAGGTAGATGTTATATCCACCTGGTTGAAGATCAGCGTGTTTCAAGATTTCAAGATTGAGAGAGGCAATTGATCTTTAAACACGACAACAATTGGCACCAGACAGGAAGGAGGAAATTACGTTTATAAATGCAGACTGGAAGCGAGTTCTACGACATACTTCAAGTGCGCCGAAACCCCGCGCCAGTTCCTCCACTGCAGCGCGACGGTGGGGGAATAAATACCACGGAGCACGGAGCTCATTGCCTCATCGCCTTTGATAATGTCTGCCGCAGCTGTAGACGAAACGTCAGGAAGAAGTACCATTGGACTACAGCTTCAAAGCCCGGAAAACCCTTTAGATTGTACCCTATTTATATTTTTTACGTTACCCTTTATATTTTTATTGATAGTTTTAGCCCGGGTCTGTTTAGTTAATATTTCTTGATATTTTTATTATAATATTTATACTATTTAAACTAGCTCCTTGAATGTTTTTTTTGCGTTACACTTTTTTTCTTTGCGTTTCAAATTTATTTTGTTTTATTTTCCACGTCTTCAGCTTTAAATTCTAGATTTGTCACCTTTTTCTAACTTAATTTACAGTTATTTTTATAGTGTATTTATTTTGGAAAGAAATTAATTTTCATTTAAATTTTCGTTTTCTGCCTCAATTCATTTAAGCTTCTTCAGGTTTTTCAATATTCAGCTTACTAGCTAGATAAGATTTTGTTTGATGCATATTGTATTTTACAGTTTCAGTCTTTGCTTCAATTTTTCAATTTTTTTTCTAGTCTACATTCTTTCTTCTTGTTTGCTATTTTTACGGCTCTGGTACAGTATTCAGTTTTAGGTTTTGTTTTCTACTATTTATATATATTTTTCATTTATTGTCATTTAAAACTTTAGTTAGTTTTTTAAGTCTTAGGCTCAGTTTTTGTGTCTTCAATTTTACGTAGTTCTAAGGTTTTTGTTTCTAACTTCTTCCTTTCGTGTAAATTTCTTTACCAAAGCTCACCAGAACAATTTTTGCTCGATACCTATTCGCTATTTTACAATTATATTCTCTTCAATTTGTCGGTTTTTGTTTAAAATTTTTTTAGTATCAATTTGTCTTTCGTTGCTTTATGTATATTCCTTTTTGGATTACGTTGGTTAATAATTTTAGCTCAGTTTTCTATTATTAACAAATTAGTTTTATTTCCCGCTTTTTCAGCTTCTAATTCGAGTTTTAGCTTGACTTTTCTTGCTTGTTTCATTTAGTTCTAATTTGAGCCTACAATTTGCAATTATGGTTGGTTTTCTAGTCTCAAACTCCAATTTTCTTTCTAGAGTTTCATCTTCATCAATTTTTTCATTTATTAAGTTTCGTTTCGCGTAACGTTCATCTAACTACGAAAGATTTTGTTCCATGCATATTAAGTACTTTTAAGTTAAGCCTCTTGCTCAATTTGCCAGTTTATGTTTCTAAATTTCTTTATTATTTGATAGTGTTTTGTTATTGATATCTATTAGTTTCTAGTTCACTCCTTGTTAGTTGTTTGAATTTGTTTGTCTAACAGTTTATTTGCCTCCTTTTAAGCTGTAAATCCAAATTTTATTTTAACTTTTTATTGTGTGTTATTTTTACGATTCTAGTTTAACAATTTTAGGTTTTGGCCTAACTTTTGTTTTCTTCTATTTAGTATTTTTTTCATTTCGCTTATCTTAATTATAAATTTATTCAGTTCTGAGTGCGGTTTGCACTTTTAATTTTAAACTCAATTTTATGTCTTTAATTTGATCTTTGACAGTTAGTTTTAGTTTCTGCAGCTCCTCTTTGCAGAACACATTAAAGCAGAGCATATTAACTATTTTATATTTAAGTTCAGGTTTATGCTTCAAATTTGACAATTTACATTAGTTTGTCTTTTGTTGCTTTTTGTCTGTTCTTCTTTGTGATTTAGGTTTATATATTTTCACAGTCAATTGTTGTTTCCTCAGTTCTTTTGTGATTTTACAAATTAAATTTTTTTGCTTTTTTGTTATTTTTTTAGAAAGTTTCAACTTATTATAGCAAGATCTTTGCGTTTATAATATAGGGTTCAGTGCTAATTTACCTGTGTAAGTTTAGGAACACTAATTATTTTTTACTTCTTAAAGTGATTTCTTTTGTCCAGGTTTTTAGTGTCAAGTTTTCCTTAGTTTCAGTTTTCTTGTCAAGAACTAAACTCGTTTCCTATTTTCAATTTAAATTCCCCGCTTTGGCTTAAAATTTCAAGATTATTTATTTCTTTAGTCTTTTATTTGTTCTTTTTGCTTCGAGTTTAAGTTTCCTGTCGGCCGATATTGGAAACAGCCATTTTTTCAGTTTTGATTTTTACTTATTTTTTAGTACAAGATTTTTGAAAAATTTCACGACTCACTAAGATCAATTATCTAGGTGACTGGTCTAAAGAAATCCGCAAAAATCAAATTTTGACGATTTCTTTAAACCAGCCAAGTCATTATTGTTTCTAGCAAATTGTTTCTGGGCTTGTCTTTTTTTTTTATCATTTTTAAATTATGACGTAAACCTACTTTTTTATATAAAAGATACAAAAGAAGTAAATTATTGGGTCTTTTTGTTGGCTTTAAATTGATGCCAATAAGTGAACGGTTGCTCTTCAAAATGGCGTATATATAGCTATTTTCCTCTCCAGGTTATACAAAATATATGTTTTAAGGCGTTTTACGTCGATTTCTACTGCTCTTAGCTGAAAATATAAAATTTCACCAAAATAGCACTAATGATGCTCATAAAGGCTTTTTGAGACGTCTTAAGGCGTTTTACGTCGATTTCTACTGATCTTAGCTGGAAATATTAAAATTCACTAAAATAACACTAATGATGCTCAGAGACGCATTTTAAGGCGTTTACGTCGATTTCTACTGATATTAGCAGCTGAAAACATTAAGTTTCACTAAAATACCTCTAATAATGCTGATAGAAGCATTTTGAGACGTTTTAAGGCGTTTTACGTCGATTTCTACTAATCTTGGTTGAAAACATTCAATTTTACTAAAAAACCACTTATGATGCTCATAGACATATTTTGAGACGTTTTAAGGCGTTTTCCATCGATTTCTACTGATCTTGACTCAGAAAACACTAAATTTCACTAAAAAACCACTAGTGATGCTCATTTTGAGAGCTTTTAATGCGTTTTACATCGATTTATACTGATCTTAGCTGAAAACATTAAATTTCACTAAAAAACATACTGAAGATGCTCATAGACGCATTTTGAGACGTTTTAAGGCGTTTTACGTCGATTTCTACTGATCTTAGCTGAATAGATTAAATTTCACTAATATAGATTCTCATAGGCGCATTTTGAGACGTTTAAGGCGCTTTACGTCGATTTCTACTGACCTTGGCTGAGAATATTAAATTTTACTAAAATACCACTAATGACGCTCAGAGACGCATTTTGAGACGTTTTAAGGTGTTTTACGTCGATTTCTACTGATCTTAGCTGAATAGATTAAATTTCACTAAAATGGATGCTAATAGACGCATTTTAAGACGTTTTAGGGAGCTTTACGTCAATTTCTACTCATCTTAGCTGAAAGCATTAAATTTTACTAAAATACAACTAATAATGCTCACAGACGCATTTTGAGACGTTTTAAGGCGTTTTACGTCGATTTCTACTGACCTTAGCTGATAACATTAAATTTCACTAAAAAAACACTAACGATGCTCAAAGACGCATTTTTAGAAGTTTTAAGGCATTTTACGTCGATATCAACTGATCTTAGCTGAATAGATTAAATTTCACAAAAGTAGATGCTCATAGACGCACTTTGAGACGTTTTAAGGCATTTTACGTCGATTTCTACTGATCTTGGCTGAAAACATTAAATTTCACTAAAATATCCCTAACGATGCTCATGAAAGTATTTTAAGACGTTTTACGTCGATTTTTACTGATCTTAGCTGAAAACATTAAATTTCACTAAAAACCACTAACGATGCTCAAAGACGCATTTTGAGACGTTTTAAGGC
The DNA here is from genome assembly GCA_951812265.1 of Taphrorychus bicolor. Classification (NCBI taxonomy): domain Eukaryota; kingdom Metazoa; phylum Arthropoda; class Insecta; order Coleoptera; family Curculionidae; genus Taphrorychus; species Taphrorychus bicolor. The sequence goes on from OX638307.1 coordinate 15,080,841, forward strand.
GTTTTACGTCGATTTCTACTGCTCTTAGCTGAAAATATAAAATTTCACTAAAATAGCACTAATGATGCTCATAAAGGCTTTTTGAGACGTCTTAAGGCGTTTTACGTCGATTTCTACTGATCTTAGCTGAAAATATTAAAATTCACTAAAATAACACTAATGATGCTCAGAGACGCATTTTAAGGCGTTTACGTCGATTTCTACTGATATTAGTAGCTGAAAACATTAAGTTTCACTAAAATACCACTAATAATGCTGTTAGAAGCATTTTGAGACGTTTTAAGGCGTTTTACGTCGATTTCTACTAATCTTGGTTGAAAACATTCAATTTTACTAAAAAAACACTAATGATGCTCATAGACATATTTTGAGACGTTTTAAGGGGTTTTCTATCGATTTCTACTGATCTTGACTCAGAAAACACTAAATTTCACTAAAAAACCACTAGTGATGCTCACAGATACATTTTGAGAGCTTTTAATGCGTTTTACATCGATTTATACTGATCTTAGCTGAAAACATTAAATTTCACTAAAAAAAAATACTGAAGATGCTCATATACGCATTTTGAGACGTTTTAAGGCGTTTTACGTCGATTTCTACTGATCTTAGCTGAATAGATTAAAATTCACTAAAATAGATTTTCATAGACGCATTTTGAGACGTTGAAGGCGATTTACGTCGATTTCTACTGACCTTGGCTAAGAATATTACATTTTACTAAAATACCACTAATGACGCTCAGAGACGCATTTTGAGACGTTTTAAGGTGTTTTACGTCGATTTCTACTGATCTTAGCTGAATAGATTAAATTTCACTAAAATGGATGCTAATAGACGCATTTTAAGACGTTTTAGGCCGCTTTACGTCAATTTCTACTCATCTTAGCTGAAAGCATTAAATTTTACTAAAATACCACTAATAATGCTCACAGACGCATTTTGAGACGTTTTAAGGCGTTTTACGTCGAGTTCTACTGATCTTAGCTGAATAGATTAAATTTCACTAAAATAGATTCTCATAGACGCATTTTGAGACGTTTTAAGGCGCTTTACGTCGATTTCTACTGATCTTGGTTACAACCATTAAATTTCATTAAAATGCAATTAATGATGTTCATAAAAGCATTTTAAGACGTTTTAAGCCTTTTACGTCAATTTCTACTGATCTTAGCTGAAAACATTGAATTTAACTAAAAAACTACTAATGATGCTCAGAGAGGCATTTTGGGACGTTTTAAAGCGTTTTAGGTCGATTTCTACTGATCTTGGCTGAAAACATAAAATTTGTAGCTATAGCTTCTCTATAGCTAAGACTGTAGATTCCCCTACCTTGTAGTGCGTATACATGTGTTAGCAAGCAAAAAACATGGCAAAATAAAGTATTAACTATTTAATTAATACCCTCGTTACTGAATTGTCTCTAATAAATTTGAAGCAGGGGCTTGGCATTATATAACAATATAATTATAGCTGTTTCAATAACAAGCAACATCTAATTGCAGTATAACGCGGCTCAATTAGAAGAGCAATAATTATTGAACAACACTGGGTTCTCAAGGATTCTCTACACTTTTGTAAACCCAGATATTGACTGTCAGATATTACTATAACTTTCACAAGTGTTTACTGCAGTTAAGGACGTATATTTTGGTTCTAAATGAAAAACATTCGATTTCATTATTTAATATTAAACAAGTTTTCTGTTTCTTAGATAATTTAATATTTAATAAGGCACTTTAACGAAGCGTTTTTTAGGACTTACTTTAATCTCTGTGTTACTTAGTAAATTTTATAAATTGCGATACACTAATGGGAATGGAAATTTTATGGAAATTCCTTCTGAATATCCTATGATAAATATTCATGTTTGTTTTTAGGAAAACCTCGTAATAAAGATGATAAAAAAATTTATTTGGATAATACTGTTGACCTAAATACTAGTGGCCCTCTTTATGAAAGTTTTCTATTTATAGCGTCAGCACAAAAAAACTTTTTACTCGCTCTTTTTCCTATAAATTGATAATTTAAAAATATGTGCTATTGAAAAAGAATTAAAAGCCAGCAATCAAGGCCACTAAATTTTCATTATTGTGAACAATGTTTACAAATTCCATTGTTTTGTTGGCGGATAACAAAATTACTCTCAAAACATTTCAAATAACATTTTTTTTAATAAGTAAAAAAGTTAAAAAGTCGAACTAAATATGAACAAACATATATCGATCTCTTCTTGTTGTTTTGAGACATTTATTTAGAAGTTAAGCCACACGAGGCGGATTTTAAACGTTGCCTGATGTTTGAACTTACTAAATAATTCCTTCCAGAGCTTTAGAGCTGTCAGAAAGTGTTTTCAAGGCGCTCAATACATGTATAATTAATTTTTCCTTGTTTGTGCTTTCTACGTTAAAAATATTGATTAAACGTAGAACGTTAAAAGAGTCAATTTACCTTTCTCTCTGTCATCACATACAGGTGCATAAGTTGAGAATCAAAATGCAGATCTTGATTTACTGGGGATCCCTCCTCCACAATTATATCTCCATACTCCAAAGCGGATGTTTGCGATTCCACGACAACCTGGAAGGAAAATAGCCAAGTTAAATTAAACTGAAATATTTTTATGGAATCTAAACTGCTTTAGCTTTGGTTGAAAGGTCAAAATTCCTTCAGTTCTACCAACATTGTTTTCAATGGAACCCTTTTAATCCCCATTCTAAAGTATTTTAGATCTGGAATCTTAGTATGAGTGGAGGGTAAATATTTACATATTTTTTTGTAAAATGAAAGATTTTATATTGGTTGCAAAAGTCATATTTAATGAAAAAAAGAACTATCCCTTGCATTATCGACATGAGTCTCGTCGTACATAATTAATAATTATTATAGACCTTTGAAAAAAGACCTTCAATATGCAGAAATAACAATAAATAATTTATAAGCAAAACATATTATCAAGGAAAAACACACTTACTACAACTAAAAACAAACTATACTTGTACATACTACGTACAAATTACATAATATTGCTTCACTCGAAGCAATATTAAATTTTTAAAAGCTTTCAGTAGCCTGAAATATACTCAGTTTATTAAAAATCCATGAAGAACAGAGTGTTTTCCCAATTTTAGTACATTAATAATAAAATAATTTGACTTATAATTTTATGTTTATTTTTAAGAGTGGAATAAAACAATAATTATTCGTTTAAAGAATTAAGTAGCATGCCTGTACAAGCAATAATTTACGGTATTTTAGCCCCCCAGACTATATGCTAAAGAAAAATCAATAAAATATGTGAAGAAACACCAAAAAATTCAATTATAAAAGGGAAAAAAAATTGGATGAGTTGTTAGAGAAATTATAAAACTAGGAGCAGGTTTCAGCGAGATGAACAAACAAGCAAATATTTCTTAATAAAGAGAAAATTCAGAAGAAAAATGGATTCACTAAATTCGTTCTATAGTTATCAAACTTGGAATGATTGATCCCCGCTTTGGTCAGTTTCAAAATAATTTTGAAACGTTTTCATATGCTGCTTTTGACTGGAATGAGACGATTCCAACCCTCTAAGAATGTAACAAATTTAACTCGAGTGAAATTAGTCCAATAACTGTGCTTTTGGAAAATGGCAAAAAACTCGATTATTAAAGTGCCTAAAAATCGACTTCCGAAGGGGTCAATCTTCGAAACGATTGATCCAATAGAACTTTCGTTTGTGGGTTAAGAAAGAGGGCATCAAAGACAGGAAGAAACAATTGGGTTTACTCTGATCGATCAATTTATTCTAAAGTTACAGGCGGTCAAAGTTGGAAACTAAGAAAAAAGACTGAATACCCCCCTTTGGCAACTTCAAACAAACTTTAGACACGTTTTTGGGTTGTTTTTGATGGAAATGAGATGATTTCAATCTTAATTCGAGTGAAATTAATCTCACAAGTAAGTTTTTAAGAAAGGCAGAAAATTCAATTCTAAAAGTGTTTAAATATCGACCACGAAAGGAGTTCATCTCTGAAATTATTGACAAATAAGACTTTTCTTTGTGGGAGGAGGAAGAAGACATCAACAAGAGAAAAAAAGAGGCAAATTCACTCTAATCGGTCCATTCGTTCACGTTGTCAAATTCGGAAATTGACAAAATTACTCACCAATCCAATAAATTAAATAAAAAATGTGGACAATTTTGTATGCTGTTTTTTATGAGATAATTTCAATCCCATAAGAACGGAACAAACTGAATGGAGTGAAATTAATAGCATTTAGTAAGTTTGTAAGAATGGCACAAAAATCGATTCTGAAATTATCGAACCAATAGGACTTTCGTTTGTGGGGGGAAAAGAAGAATCAACAAGAGGAAAAGAAGAGATGGATTCCCTTCGTCCTAAACTGGTCCGAGAAAAATTGACGAAATATTCCCCAATTTGCTCAATTTCAAAAAAAACTTTGGACAATTTTTGGACAAGAATGAAAAGATGTCAATCTCTTAAGAACGAAATGTAATTCGAGTGAAATTAACCCGATAAGTCAGTTTTTAAGAATAGCACAAAATTTGATTCTAAAAGTCTTTAAAAGTGACCACCGAAGGAGTCTACCTGAAATTTTTGAACCAACAGGACTTTTGTATGTGGGAGGAGAAAGAAGAAATCAAGAAGAGAGAAACCATATTCCACCAGTTCAAGATCAAAATTTGAGAAACTAGGTGTCTCGGCTGACAGCATTTCAATCAGTTTTGAATCTGATGATGCATAAACAATTCAGGTTTACCATTTGGTTTGCTAAGTATAAAGCTTTTGGGTAGTACTTATTGAACCACATCGTTAAAGGTAGTTTGAATTGACTCTGCTGCTGTAAATTTGACGTTTCTCCATCAAATACACCTAAAAAGTGAGTTTCAGCTATTTAATTACTTAAGTGAAAACATTTTGGTGGCAAAATACTAAAATATAAGTCATGAAATATTGTCTATCTGTGTCTATCAATTATATAAAAAATTGGAAAGGCTCTAATTGGCCACTTTTGAGTGCCACTTGGTCACGTGATGTTTCCTGGTAAATGAGCTTAGTCCGGTTAGAAATATTTATGTATTTCCCTCTAGTGAACGAAATATACTGAAACAGTTATTGACAAGTGGTTTACAATCTAAAGTGTTTTCCAGGCTATGAAGCCGTAGTCTAATAGAATTTCTTCCTGACGTTTCGTCTACAGCTACGGCGGCATTATCAAAGGCGGTGAGGCAATGGGCGAAGTGATCTATTTATGCCTTCGCCGTCGTCCTGCATTGAAGGAACTGGGGTGGGGGTAGTGGTGGGGCGGGGTTTCGGCGCACTTGAAGTATGTGGTAGAACTCGCTTCCAGTCTGCATTTAGAAACAATTTTCTGCTTCCTGTTGAAACTGTTGTCGTGTTTAAAAATCTCAATTTCTCGGATGAGACGCTGCGATTGATTTAAGGTGTCCATGTCGTTGAAAAGGATGTCGTGACCTTCGGAGAGAGCGTGCTCTGCAACTGCTGACTTTTGTGTTTATCCCAGCCTGCAGCTCCTCTTGTGTTCAGTAATCCTCGTGTTGACACTGGGTTTTGTCGTGCCAACGTATACCGAGCCACAGCTGCATAAAACTCGGTAAACTCCGGGTGCCATTAGGGGATCTCTGCGATCTTTGGCTGATCTCAACTTCTGTTTTTTTGTTCGAGTGGGTCTAAAGACAGTTTTAACACTGTGCTTTCCCAGTAGCCTGCCGATTGCAAAGGACCGAAAAAGCACAGTGTTCAAACTGTCTTTAGACCCACTCGAACAATACATCAAAGCTTGAGATCGGCCAAAGACCGCAGAGATCCCCTACCAGCACCTGGAGTTTACCGAGTTCCATGCAGCTGTGGCTCGGTATACATTGGCACCACAAAACGCAGTGTCACCCCGCGGATTACGGAACCCAAGAGGAGTTGCAGGTTGGGACAAACACAAAAGTCAGTAACAGAGCACGCTCTCTGCAAAGGTCACGACAACATCCTTTTCAACGAGGTGGATATATACAATGGAGCTCACCACAGTCGAATGAATCAACGTCGGGAAGCAAGCGAATCACTTCGCCCATTGCCCCATCGCTTTTGATAATATCTGCCGTAGCTGTAGGCGAAACGTCAAGAAGATATTCTATTGGACCACGGCTTTAACGCCCGGAAAACAAATTAGATTTTGACCGGCCGTGGAAGCCTTCTTATAAGGTGATGATGGTTAGGTAGAAGAAACAGAAGATGATGATGAACCGAATCGAAGACAAATATACACAAGAACAGGAAGGAACATTAATTTACCAAAAAGTTTTATTGCAAGTTAGATGATTTAGATGGGGCAATTAGTGGAACAGAGTAGCACGAGTGCTAATTGGAGAAGGATTCATTGATTGAAAATCAAATCTGAACCTTGGTTCCTAGAAACGAGCTTGCAGACAGGAAAATCTTAACAAGCAGATGGGGGCTTGGCATAAAAGGAGGTGGCAAGCATAGAGCAAGGTTACGTGAATTTAAACAAAGATTTGAAGTTGACTACAAAGACAAATTTAGTTTTATTTGCAGAATAAGCTCAATTCTAATTCTACTTTCTCTTGCAATTAGAGATAACTCCGATTTTATCAAACAGTGCTTTCTTCTATAGCGAACTAGAAGAAGATATCCACATAAATCATATGAGTGTGCCTCGTTTAAACGGCATTATATGGACTTAAGCAGACCCCCACTTAAATAGAATAAAAGGTTTAGTGAGTTTTTAAAAGTCTACGGACTGAAACAATTGAAATCTGAGCAATAATTACTTAAGAACGCAAAAACACTCTGTTCTTAGCTATTTCTGTAGACAATGGGCTCGGATTAGTAGTCAGAAACGTAGAGGATGCAATGACAATTACTTAAAACTTGCGTGATCAATTTAAATTTGAAGTGGATATGAAGGCAACATCATGATGAAGTATATTGGTTCTGTTTTAAATTGTTGTGGAATGAAAACTCTAATTCAATGACTACACCATGTGTAGCCTTCCTACCAAGAGCATGAAGGAGCAGATATATTTCCCTATAGAGAAGTCGTGGGAAGCTTGTTGTATCTATCATCCAACGAAGGACGACGGAAAAAAATTGATTTTGAGGTATTCCACAAACAAGACAAGATAAAGGAATGTTCTACACCAAAAACGGTTTGGATGATACAATAAAAGTATATAGTGATGCAGATTATGCAAGAGATACTGCAACACAGGATATAATATTTTCTTCTCTGGAGGAGCAATAAATTGGTGTTTAATTCACATCTTAATTTAACCGTTTTCTCAACTAAAAGTAGCTTCTTTGAAATCTCTCCAATTTATTTATATACATAAGAATTTTAGTACTATAGTGTTTGTTCACTACTTTATGCTTATGGTCTCAGCAAGTGACGCTTCAGCAGCGAAAATATCAAGTTAACATCAAAATCCGAACATTATCGTTCCGGAGAAACGACTATCACACATAGTCATGTAAACTTTAGCACGCAATGACATTGGCGGCTTCTTTAGATGATAATCGGATTCTAAATTTTAGCAGAAAGCTAATCGAATAGGATCATGAAACCGGATACTATGTAAATTTTATATATAAATTATGTTCTTGGGTCGACCAATTATGACCACAAGGACGGTTATTTGCAACCCATTCCAGTGATATATCGACCATGGCAAAAAGTAGAAAGGTCTAGATTTCCCTTAAGGGCTGTTTTATTCAAAATATGTATATATTTTATTTTAATGGCGACTGGAAAATCTAAAATAATTTCAGTTTAAACCACCAGATAGCCGGAGTTTTTTTAATCCTTGCACATACTGGGGAGTGCCCCATAAAATATTGAATTTAAGAATGCCGGGACATCACGAGAGCGGCTTAGAGAAGACAAACGTCGAATGGCGAGAACAAATTGTATAAATCTCTTTGTTTAAGCGTGCGAGGCTGGATCGACTGGTTTACTCCGATATGTCGATGTCGAGCTTGAAGCGATTGGGGCTCGAAGCAATTGATACTTTGATAATTAGTCGGCTCTGTGTGATATCTCGAGACGTGGATTCGTTCTGGATTTAACCCCAGGCGAAGATTTGTGTCGATTCGCCTCTTGTTGAATGTTGAACTTCGACCGTTCATTCACGCAGAAAAAATTCGTTTTTAATTGGCTTGGCTTCTCGCAGTTGCCTTTAGGATGGACATTTATTAAAACACTAACGTACCTTCTTTAGATGTCCAGTGCTGGTTCCAATGAAGACCACTGTAAAGTCCCCAGTACTCGTGGCAACAACAGCAGTCAGTCTGGTACCAAAACTTAAAACTGGAACCGCAGACACTGGTTGCTCTCCGCCCAGAGGTGTGTTTACATCCAGCCCGCAGAAGTCTTCTCCAATTGACGATAATTTCTGCAAGAAAAATTAAAATAAGTTGTTGTTGTAAAACTCTATTTTCTAAAGTACACAGTAAAGGGAAAAGGATATTTTACTGCAGCAATAAGATGCGAAAACCCGGACGTCCCAGCGGTATAATCACTCGTCACTTTGAAGGATTAAACTGTTCAAATAAATACAAAATTAAACTGGAAGTTTTCTCAATTCTGTCCTGATTGAAAACTTACAAATTGCAGCGCAACCATTAAAGTTTATTTTAAAAAGACTCAAAATACACAATTTCCTTCACTGTCAGAACTTGACATCGACATTTGTACAGGAAAATGGATTTGTATTATTGTAAATGCTGTTGAATACCCTTGCATTACAGCTTCGAGGTTTTTCAACTTTTCAATTTAAAAAGATAAAAATCGGAAGTGTCGACGAATTGTTTCGTCATAAGCTGACCAGCAGTTACTAACAAATCTCTCTTAAATGCAGCCCACACTCTCCAACTCAGCTGTAAGCCTTTTTTTCTAGATATAGCCGTATAAAAACGAAACCGAGGACAACTCTTTTGATTGGATTTAGGGGGTGTGTTGTTTCTATAGAAACCTTTTTTCGAGAAGAATGCGTGGGCACTTAGCTTTATATGCCACTCGTTTGCCACACCTAAAATAAAGTGAGTCTAGGTAAAATTAAATTGCAAACCAACGCGAGCAAATTGCTCTATAAACTTGTCTTACTAACTCCAAGAAGTTGTATGGGGGAGGTGAAATTTCCTCCCGGCCCCGTCTGGACTTTGAGGTCAAGATATTATTGTAGCAGGTAGGGAAACTGGCCAGATTTATTGCCAAAATTCTCGGCAATTTAGTATTTATTGAAACTTTACCATGATTTAGTAATTGAAATTTAATAAGAATATTATTGCCCTTCTCTGTCATTCCAGGCTTAATACGAAACTGGCAGGAAAGAAATTTATTACTTTATTTAAAAAAAAAATACGCATGAAAATTGGAAAGTTGTCTACACTAAATTATACAAACAATATTCCAATGAAAAACTGAAATATATGAAAACTCGGAAACCTGAGACACTACCCCTGCAAAAACAAATGGCGCAACTTTATTACTAAATATTTTATAAACCTGGGGTTGCCCATAAAAAACGTAAATATTCCAGGCTGATCCAGATTAATACGATTTTATTTTATGGATAATATCGCTTATTGGATTCGTGCAAAAAATTGCTTTCAAATCAACAAAAAAAAAAGCCTGAATAATAGAAACACATTTCAGATTGTAAAGGTCGTTAGTGAGTTCAAAAGGGCTAGAAAAAAGTGAACACGAGTAGGTGGTGTAATGCTTTATTTTCGGTCCCAAAGTCACTTACACAACAGGCGTAATCTAATATCGTACCGGCTACGCAAGTTCCGCGGAAGCTATGACAGGATGGTGAAAAGACGGGTCTCCAAGGTCCAACGAGGAGGCGCAAGGGCTGGTTCTAAAGCGGAACCAATCTAATGTGAAGGAGCAAAGCGAGCGTCGAGCACAAAGAACCCTCATGCGCTTGACGGTTCCGAGTCTAAGCCTATAAATTCCCTGTCTGTTACTGGCTGGCTTTTTTAGAACTTGTTCTTCCTGTTTTTAACATCTCACCGCTTTCCCAGCTTGATTGGTTTGGCAAGCCATATCTTGCCAGGCATGTGGCTGTTGCTTCTCCATGCCTTTCATCTAGTGTTACCCCCAGATAAAGGGCTATGTCTTGTCACAGTACTCCGATTCCACCGATGCTGATCCGGGATGGCATGGCAACGTCTATATACCCATCAGGATTGCCTGGCATTTGTTGCGTTAATTTTTATCCTTCAACGTACCAGCCACTCCTGGGCCAGGTCACCTAGAGCTTGCTGCTGGTTCTGCGCCTTGGAGCACTCTTGTCTCTAGCGGGTTCCGTTGTCGAAATGGAGGATCCCACCTTTACAGCAATTGTCCGACTCGAAAGGTAACTATCGATAAGTCGGCACTATTTGCCGACGTAAATAGATCACTCAACTTGTAGATCAGGACTTCATGCCTATCGAACGCATATTCAACGTCCAGCAGAACCATCCTGGACTTCATCATGTTGTTTTTGTGTTCTGTAAAGTTTTCCACAATTTTCAGGACCATCAATACAGTCTTCTCCGCTCCAACACAATAAGGTGACGGCAAGTGACGATCATCATCGGCGTGGTCATGTAGCATGAACTCTCTTTCAAGTGTTTGGCCAAAAGTTTCCTTGTTGTCACCATTACCACCACTCCCTGTTTCCCCTTCGGTAGAAAGTGTACTATAGCGCAGAGTTGAGCTACACTTTTCCTGGTCAGGTTTTTGAGTACTTTTTTAGAGATACCTTCCCGGTCGGGAGCTTTAAGTTCATCAACGGTTCGTAAGATCCCCTGGATTTCACCAGGGTTATTCGGACAGTTCTTTCAACCGCCAGGATGTGACGATCATCATCGACGTAGTCATGTAGCATGGACTCTCTTTCAAGTGTTTGGCCAAAAGTTTTCTTGTTGCCACCATTATCACCACTCCCTGTTCCCACTTCGGTAGAAAGTGTAGTAGCTTCAGATAGCGTTTGCTACAGCGCAGAGTTGAGCTGCACCTTTCCTGGTCTCGTTTTTGAGTAGGTTTTTAGAGATACCTTTCCGGTCGGGAGCTTTAAGTTCATCAAGGATTCGTAGGATACCCTGGACTTCACCAGGGTTGACCGAGCCTCGCAGATTCTGCTGATCCCCGGGATTCTGTCTCGTTAGGACGCAGGACAGTTCTTTCAACCGCCAGGATGTGACGATCATCATCGGCGTGGTCATGTAGCATGGACTCTCTTTCAAGTGTTTGGCCAAAAGTTTCCTTGTTGTCACCATTACCACCACTCCCTATTTCCACTTCGGTTGAAAGTGTAGTAGCTTCAGGTTGCGTTTGCTACAACGCAGAGTTAAGCTACACCTTTCCTGGTCTGGTTTTTGAGTACTTTTTTAGAGATACCTTCCCGGTCGGAAGCTTTAAGTTCATCAAGGGTTCGTTAGATCCCCTGGATTTCACCAGGATTGTTCGGACAGTTCTTTCAACCGCCAGGATGTGACGATCATCATCGACGTAGTCATGTAGCATGGACTCTCTTTCAAGTGTTTGGCCAAAAGTTTTCTTGTTGCCACCATTATCACCACTCCCTGTTCCCACTTCGGTAGAAAGTGTAGTAGCTTCAGATAGCGTTTGCTACAGCGCAGAGTTGAGCTGCACCTTTTCTGGTCTCGTTTTTGAGTACGTTTTTAGAGATACCTTTCCGGTCGGGAGCTTTAAGTTCATCAAGGGTTCGTTAGATCCCCTGGATTTCACCAGGATTGTTCGAACAGTTCTTTCAACCGCCAGGATGTGACGATCATCATCAGGCTTGTCATGTAGCCTCGCGTTCATAGACTTTGAGCTTGCAGCATATCGTCCTTGTAGCAAACGCATTATAATGCTCTTGAAATCGCGTCATGTTAGTGAACTTAGAGCTAGTTGTAGTTGTTTTTATGTGATAGGGTGACGATAGATATGATTGTGATCCGAACTGTCTTCATCCACTTTGGATGAGGGAAGTGTCTTCATGATGCGATGAGTCTTCATCACGATTCGAAGTGTCTTCATCCATCGTCTACAACTCTGGCCAGAAATGAACGTTCTTCAATACAAATCAGCACCAACCAGCTCAATGCTTGTTGGCCAGCCAGCGTAGCCACTTCACTCTATGTATTCGAAGATTTACTTTAAAGAAGGTATTGAAAGATAAGAATTAGAAAATTACGGATTGTCCAGCGAATGTTCAGAAGGGTTTTTGACTTTTTAATTGGAAGAACAACTTCTCGTTGTAGTATATTGGTCCATAAAAGGGGCATAATAATTAAGATTTCTAAGATCTCTAAAATCATTATATCTTATGTATTTCGTATTGGCGCTTCGTCCCGGGGTCTACCTTGAACTAGTCAGTAAGGGATGGTAGACCCTTGCCTTATACGCCGGAGTGAGTTCATAGTTGGAACTTGTATTTGAAGACAAATGCGGCGAAGGAAAGGCGGCGTGATGTTATTAAGAACTTCGACTCATGCTGCCACCTCTGAGTCGGTGGGTGAAGTATTGGCGCTGCCACCTGTGAGTCGGTAAATGAAATTCCGCCACAATACTCCCCTCCCAATGACAACGAGGACGAAAAATGTATGATGGAAGAGAAGCGAGGCTCTTTTTGCGAACTGAGGGGACAAACTTGTGTTGCTGTTGCTTGACCGAGGTGAGTGATGGAGGAGGTGCCAGTGTTGCCGAAAATGGTACCAAAGAGTAATGTGTGTGAGATTATTCCGCGTTGGAGTGACTGAAGAGAGAGTTTGCTGAATGCTGCGTGCGGTGGGTATGAGAGAGATGCTGCTCTGGTAGTGTCGTGGCGTTAAAGCGATCCTTGTTGCGGCCTTGTGCTCGGAAGGTTGCGTGTTGCTTTTGTCGAGAATGACGTCACGAATGACGTGCCATAGATGGGAAATGTGTTCCCAGAAAATATTTTTGTTCAAACGTACAGCACCTGGACGTCCTGAGATCATTATAGCCTATGTATCTGGTGTTGGCGTTCATCCAGGGGTGTACCGTGGACTCATAAGTAAGGGGTAGTAGACCCCTGTCTTAATGTGGCGAAGGAAAGGCGGTGTGATGTTATTAAGAACTTCGACTCACCTGTGAGTCGGTAAATGAAATTCCGCCACAATACTCCCCTCCCAATGACAACGAGGACGGAAAATATATGATGGAAGAGAAGCGAGGCCCTTTTTGCGAACTGAGGGAACGAAGTTGTGTTGCTGTTGCTTGACCGAGGTGAGTGATGGAGGATGTACCAGTGTTGCCGAAAATGGTACCGAAGAGTAATTTGTGTGAGATTATTCCGCGTTGGAGTGACTGAAGAGAGAGTTTGCTGAATGCTGCGTGCGGTGGGTATGAGAGAGATGCTGCTCTGGTAGTGTCGTGGCGTTAAAGCGATCCTTGTTGCGGCCTTGTGCTCGGAAGGTTGCGTGTTGCTTTTGTCGAGAATGACGTCACGAATGACGTGCCATAGATGGGAAATGTGTTCCCAGAAAATATTTTTGTTCAAACGTACAGCACCTGGACGTCCTGAGATCATTATTTGCCTATGTATCTGGTGTTGGCGTTTCATCCCGGGGTGTACCGTGGACTCATAAGTAAGGGGTGGTTAACCCCTGTCTTAATGTGGCGAAGGAAAGGCGGTATGATGTTATTAAGGATTTTGACTAATGCTGCCACCTGTGAGTCGGTAAATGAAATTCCGCCACAGTTCTTTCACAAACAATTTTTTTCAGTTACTTATTGTTTATTTAAGTTTGCTAGGTAATTTTTTATTTTTACTTCAATTAGTGATGCTCAGAAATTATATTTTAATGTCTCTGCGCAGAAATTATATACTTTTTGTGGACAATGAGAAAATTTTCTTTGCCACCTACCTCAGGGTACATTAAAAACAAGTATTTGCGTACCTATCCCTTTCACTTTTTACTCGAAAAGTTAATTTAAATAATGTGTTAAAATGTAGGGCTTAGAAACATCAAGAAGCAAACAAATAATGTTCACTTTATAAAGCAAGAAGCTGTTGGTATAAGTATACTCTATCAATTATAGCTAAATGAACAAAGAAAAACGCGTTTAGGAAGTTCCAGAAGAAGAGAGTTTCAGATGTAGTTGTTTAAAAAACGCGTCAGTTCAGAACTCAAAGCGATCTTTGAGATCCACAAACAGACTTGATCTATACTGATCGATTTTTTAATAAGGTCATTCAAGAATATTTTTCTAATTAATTTGTTTACTAGAAGGTTAACTGAGAAAAGATACACAAAAAAAAACTGTTCTCAGTAGTTGTAGTAGTTATTACAATATTTTTAAATTTTAAGTAGTGGTTCTCATAATTTAGATTTTGAACTTGTAAACAAAATCAGTTTCAATCAAGACTACAGGTAATGACTGAAAAGTCTTCCTTGAAACACACCTCAAAAGGCAATGACAACTAGTTGTGTGTGTATAGATTACCTATATTCTATGTTATAAGAATTACTTTAAAGAAGATTACATGATACAGAAGGACGCGCATCTGGGCTCAGAAAGTACTAGGCCAGCCGCGGAAACTCAGAATTAATTTTCTTGGTCTTTTAGTAATTTCTAGAAAAACAATTATTGTGCTTCATCAAGCAATTATTAAGTGCTCAGAAGAACATTAATAACCTGTAAAAAACCGTTTTGATTGCTCGGCTCAGAATTAAAGGATGTGAACCAAATTGAGTTATTTTAGTAGTGCTCTGGTACTGCCTAAATATTGACGTAAAGCATCTGCTCTTCAAATTAATCTAAAAGGACGACTCCAAACGTTATACGATCTGGAACTTTCAAGGATCAAAGACAGTTTTCAAATTTTTTCATGGCAATGAAAAGTGGTGTCTAAACGTATTTCAAAATAATTATTGTTGTACAGTTTTCTATTAAATAGTTTAGTGTGTTCTTAGATCGTTGTGTTAGCTCAAAACTCTAGTTAATAATACAGAAATGTCTTGTGAAGAAGAAGCGGAAAAATATTAGTAAAAACAGAATAATATAAAAGCGTTTTTTAATACGTGCTCAGAAATGGAGTGTCCCATATATTATATTATTGATGTAAACAGAGAGCAAACAGAGGGCTCAGAAATAAGATACCGGAAGCTATAAATCCCGTTGTCGAGAATATGTAAGGGGCTGGGTAACGATCGTAACGATAAAACGATCCTTCGTAAATTCTTGCATTTTTGGAATTAGAAACTGACTTGTTTTGGGAATATTTGTACCTCCGCTTTCAATCCCTTGTTGATATTCCCTGATTCAAAACAACGTTTGAATAGGGTTTTGCGTTCGTCTTTGAAGAATGTATAAACGGCCCCGTTACAGTACGTCACAGATTACATGTCGGCCAGTGTATAATAAATTGAACTGGAAGTAAAATGCAGGAAATATTTATTGAAAATAGAAAAGTCTTCCCGGCCACATTCTCGATTTCTGGAAGGAATCATCAATAATGGTCTCTTAACTCGCAACGACGAAAACTTCAGGGAATATGAATGACCGTTACGAGCGAAAGAAATAAGGCAATATGTAAAATGTAACTGTCAACCGGGAACAAGTACAATATTTCTTTCCTCGTCTTTCGTTTAAATATCTCTTCTGCATTGTAAAACGTTAATTAGCTTTCGCAAGGCTAAATACGTAGCTGAAAGATTTTATATTAGCCGTTTGTTTACATAAGTACATACACGGAAACTTGTAAGCAGATAAACCACACCTAAAGAAAGACGTTTATGTTTCTAGGTACAAGAACAAGAAGTCCCTCTCGCTATTTAATATTTTCATCTCGCGAATAAATTCCAAGAGTACGATGCGGGAAGTAGCTTAAAATTTAATTTAGTTTGCAGAATACATATTTTGTAACAGCAGCGTTCTACAAGAGAACAAACACAGTCAACCCACAGCTTAACATTAAACGAGAGGTGTATAAAAACTTCAATTTACATGTCGAAACATTTTTTTCTTGTATCTCCGCTGTACGTTATTTAATTGCTTTTGATCGATTGCACTTTTAAAAAAAGTATTTCATATTTTCACATGACTAATAGACGACAGACTTTCACTCTCTTATCGTCTACGAGAAAAAGAAATTAAAATTAGTTCTTGCGTAAAATTAGTAGTTGATCTTACTCCGTTAGAAGTAACAGTTAAATTGTCCCATTGACCTTGCTTATACGTGATCTTAGGTGGGATATATGTTACATACAGGGTATTCTAGCTCTATAAGACTGAAGGCTTTCATGGCCGGTCAAAAGAGCCAGTTATTCGCGACAGTGAAATGAAATGTCATTTGAGGTGGACTCGTCCTACCAGTGCAAATGAGGCACTGGTAGGTTCCGGGAATTGGCGTGCAGAAAGACTGCAGAAAGAGCCGCAGCTTGTGGAAGCAAATGACTTCATATTTGGACCAATCAAGGAGCAGGGCACAAGACATTGGTTACAGAAGAAATACGGACCGAAATGCTGACCTACAGAAACCCGGATCTTATTCCAACTGCGGCAGAATGGGCCATTTTAAAAGGGACTATCGCGTTCGACGAGAAAGAAGTCAAACTCCGCCACGACGACAATCTGGCGGACTGACACATCAGCCGGAAAACTAAGACCAGGTGTGAAGGGGCGAATGCTGACTGGCCCCACGAAAGCCCCCAGGATCATTATGATTGGACAGCTTGGAAGAAGCCTCACCATCCTTGGCAAAATTGAACATCGTCCAGGCAGATCTCAAAGCTATGTGGGCTCAATGGGATTCCTTGGCGATTCAGAATAGTTTACTGAAGAGGACTAGGGAAAGCCCTGACGGGAAAAGTGCCACGCTCCAGATTGTCGTACCAGAAAGTAGACGGAAAGATGTCTTGCGAGAAATGCACAATGGAATGTCTGGAAGCCATTTTGGAGACTTGGAATAAGACCCTGGATAGAATTAGGGAAAGGTACTACTGGGTAAATTGCACAGATGACGCCCTGCTGCTCCGTAAAAAAACGCCAAAGAAAGACTGCAAATGAAGCAAAATAATGTTGGCGCCCCATTTGAAAGAATTGCGAACGACGTGGCAGGTTCTTTGCCAGAAACGGACGATGGCAACAAATACATCTTAGTTGCCATGGATTATTTCAGTAAATGGTCTGAAGCTTATGCACTACAAAATCAGGAAACTAACACCGTGGCAAGGGTCTTGGTTGACGAATTCTTCAGTAGATACTGCGTATCAATAGAGCTTCATTCGGACGGAACGGAATTTTGAATCGTAACTTTTCAAGAAGATCATGAAACTGCTGAGAATCCGCAAAACAAGAACAACTCCGCTCCATCCACAATCAGATGGCATGGTCGAGCGTTTCAATCGACGCATGGAACAATACCTCTGCAAAATGGTAGCGGACCGCCAGAAAAATTGGAACACATTTCTGCCTCTTCTAATGATGGCTTACAGAGGTGCAGTGCATAACACAACAGGACATACCCCTGCCAAGCTTAAATTTGGTAAAGAAGTTCGTCTTCCGGTAGATTTGGTGTACGGATCACCAGAAGAACCGGTGCAAGATGTCCAGAACTATGCTGATGAACTTCGAAAAAGATTAAAGGAAATCCATCAAAACGTGACGACAAAGATAAAGATTGCCAGCGATCGGATGAAAGCCAGATGTGACTTAACGGCGAATTCGGCAGAATTTAAGGCAGGTGACTTGGTTTGGCTGTATAATCTACAGAGGAAGAATGGAAAGTCTCCCAAGTTGTCTCCAAGTTGGGAGGCTCCATATATAGTCATCAAACCGATCAACGACGTGGTATACAGGATTCAACGTACCCTTAGAGCAAAGATGAAAGTGGTTCATCTTGAACGGTTACAGACTTACAGTCGTGGAGGTTTATCTGATCGGGACGATCAGAGCTAAGAGGGGGGCAATGTTACGCCCCCCGCTGCGTGGATTTGGGCCACTTCGGCCCAAATCCACGCAGCTGTAGCTCGGTATACATTGGCACCACAAAACACAGTGTCAACACGAGGGTTACGGAACAAAAGATGAATTGCAGACTGAGACAAATACAAAAGTCGCAGCAGTAGCAGAGAATGCTTTCTCCGAAGATGACGACATGCTTTTCAACAAGGTGGATATCTTATATCATTCGCAGCGCTTCTATAAGAGACTAACGAGAGAGGGCATTGAGATCTTTAAACACGACTATATTTTCAACAGGAAGGAGGAAATTACGTTTCTAAATAAAGACTGGATGCGAGTTCTATGATATACTTCAAGTGCGCCAAAACCCCGCGCCACCACTATCCCCACCCCAGTCCCTCCACCGTAGAGCGACTGCGCCGGTGGAGGAATAAATACCACGGAGCGCACCACAGTCGAATCAGTCAACGTCGGGAAGCACAGGAGATCACTTCGCCCATTGCCTCATCGCCTTTGATAATGTCTGTTGCACGAAACGTCACGAAGAAATTCCATTGGACCGCGGCTTCAAAGCCCGGAAAACACTTTAGATTGTATCCCAACTCTGTTTAGACCTATATATCATCGCCCCTGTACATCTCAGGTAACACATTTCGGGTTTAAGACGTCTTTTAGGCGACAGCACTTGGTTCAGAAGACGTCATTTAACGTCAAGACGAAAGTAAGACATCTCTAAAAGATGTCATATTTAAGATGTCGCATGTCCATATATAAAGAGAAAATCGGGACACTTATTGACTTAATTCTGCCGTCATATGGACGTCAGTTTTACTAAAAAAGTGTCCCAAAGCAGGTTCAAAAAAACTACAGTTTTTTAACACTTTGTTGCTGCATTTACTTATATTTCTCAATTTTCTACTATTCTGCTTAATGGAGTTTTTTTTTTACGAAAATTATAATTTACAATCATTTCTTTACCGCGTGACTTTAGAGAACCTAAACGAACCTGATTAGGATCCACAATACCACATTTGTGCAACAAAAAAAGACGCTATTTTACTGACGCCGTTTGGACGAAATATCTATGACGTCTTCAAGACGTCGTTTTATTCGTTAAATTATCTATTTATCGTTAAATTGGAGCAAAATAAGACGATTTCTTGACGACCTATACGTTAGACTGGTTACCTGGAATGCTGGGAAAAAAAGTTTCAAAAGCGGATGCGGATTTCAAAAGACAAAAATTAATTCCTGCAGTTCCCAACTCAAATACCATTGAAGAATCACATATCGCAGATTTAATTCACTAGAGTTGAAGCGAAATGACGGTTCTGGAGCTCCTAGAGATTTGTGTATGTTGTATCTATGCATTTCAAGTTTTCCTATGGCACTTGAGTATAAGTTGTTCAACATATGCCACCCACAGGCCAAATTGAACTAACCTGAGCTTCAGATAACCTAAACTCACCTGAACTAACCTGAGTGCGATCCACAAGCCACAATCCACCCCTTAGGTGCCGGCTAAGGGCCATCTTAGGGGCGGCGTATTGTCTTCAACTAGAACCACCTGGGAACCAATCTTTAAAAAAGTCGAGACGTCAACTTTCCATTTGCTTCTTGGTTGCAAATTGGAAAGGTACTCTCTAGACCACCAGCTCCAAAATATTTGTAGCAGCTGTTGAATCCTGTGATATCTAGTTAATGGGGAGATTTGCACATCTTTTACATTTTTTTCTGGAGGGTTTAGTAATGAGTAGCCTATGAGGAACTGTGAGGGGGTTAAGGGCAACTAATCGTTGACATTTAACGCATCATTTCCTAGCACACGCCGAAGATGAGATTTGCAGGACTTCACTGCCGCCTCCCACAGTCCACCTATGTGTGGAGGTTCCACATTTGTGGAACAAAAAATACGTCTATAGGACGCCATATTACTGACGACTTTTGGACGAAATATCTATGATGTCTTTAAGACGTCGTTTTATGGTCAACTGACCAATATGACCAAATTGAAACAAAATAAGATGACTTTTTGACGACCTGTACGTTAAACTGGTTACCTGGGATACTGGGAAAAAAAGTTTCAGAAGCGGATGCGGATTTCAAAAGACAAAAATTCCTGCAGTTCAAACTTCAACTCAAATACCATTGAAGAATCACATGTGGAAGGTTTAATTCACTAGAATTGGAGCGAAATGACGAGCTAAAATGCTCGAAACTGGTTCTTAAGCGGTTACAGATATGCATCTATGCATTTCGAGTTTTTCTATTGCATTGTAAGATTACAAGTTGTTCAATATATGCCATCCACAGTGCATTTCGTACAATATGGAGGATTATATTCATATTAGTTTGCAATTCCCTCTTTATTTTTTAACTTATGTTACACTTGGATCCTGGGGAAAAGTAAACTTTAAACCAGTACATGTCACTGTAAAGTCATTGCGTGAAGAGTGTTACTCGCAAATTCTATGAAAAAATGTATTTGTCATTACCTGGCATTGTTGGTGTTTCATTCATATACATACTTTTGATTTTTTGAGTCTCTCACCCAGGTAACCACTCTGTATAGGTCATAAAAAATTCGTCTTACTTTGGTCCAATTTGGTCATATTGGTCAGTTTACTACAAAACGACGTCATAGATATGTTGTCTAAAAGACGTCACTAACATGATGTCCAATAGACGTCATTTTTTGGTCTGCAGGTAGTACAAAAAGCGGTCAGCAAACGGCGCCGGAGATCATCAGTGTCTCATCGAATTTATTTAGTTTATCGTTCATGTGAAGTCACGCGGTAAAGAAATCATTGTGAATTTGAAAGTGAACAAAAAAATCTAAACAAAAGGACGCGTTATCTTTCTCTTATTGTTCGTATGAATACTTATAATCAATTATTTTAAATTATATTGTTGATAGTTTTATTTTTGTGCCAGGCAACTGTCAATCTCACAATGTTATAAATAGATGCAGTAGCAATCAAATAAAAATATACTTTTTGAAGAAAATGTTTTTTTTGTAACCTGCTTTAGGATATTTTTTTGGTAAAATTGACATCGTCATTATGGCAGAGTTAAGTCAATAAACGTCCAGATCTTGCCTTTATATATGGCCAGACGACGTCTTAAATATGACGTATTTTGGATGTGTCTTAGTTTCGTCATTAAGACGCTCAACTGGCCACCTATCTTTTGGACCAAATTCTGCCGTTTAAAGGACGTCTTAAAGACGAAAGTGTTACCTGGACAGGTTTCTAAAGTTTCTCATATGCTATGTTTTTTTAGGAGAGGAGACGAGAAGTGGGGAAAGAAGGAAGAACTAAAATCATTCAGAACTAGTCTGATATAAAATGAAGAAATTGATGTGGTTTGCAAGTGATTGCTAGACTAGACTCTATCCTTTACCAACTTTTGCCCACGCATCAAGATGTTCTGATTTGATATATATATTGTTCTCGCTTTTTTTATTTTGCTGCGATCTAGATTACTGTAATCGAATTCACTGAGGTTGTCTTGGTTTTGTCTGCCATAGTTCCATACACTATGAATTTGAATCATGATTTGTACTTTGAAAAAGGGCCGGTCCCCATAGCCATGTCAGTGTTGTTCTGCAATTCCAATGGTTCTGGACCGATCATTGGCAAGGATTTTGAAGAACCAGAAGAAAATTACTCTTTTATTTCTTTCATCTTACACGTGTTTATATGATCCAGTTCGTAACTACTACTTTTTTTCGTCATCGACTTTTAACTTTCCCTGTTCTGTGGTTATGGTGTTGTTCTTTTTTTGATCGGGAGAAGAAAAAAGAAATAAGCCAGTTTTCCCTTATTTGCTAAGTGCACATACATTTATTTTATTTTAATATTCGATAAACACTTAAACTTAGAAATGGTAAATGGATTTATTCCTTGAAACGTAAACTTAGTAGGTATCTTTGTTGTTTGACTTTAATTTAGTTTACATTATTCCTTAAGTTGAGCGTCAAATTAATGACCAAAATACTTGGCTTCAATCACAACTAGTTCGTTTCATTACGGCGGACATTTATTATGATTCGGGTTGAAAACAAAGGTCCGGTTTCCTTTACCTGGGCCCCCAAATATTTCATAACTTAACGCCTTGTGCGTGTCGAATAGGCGAATTCTTCGAGGGGAATTTGCCATAATTGGAATTCGCTTTACGTACCAAGTTGCAATTTTCCACTTGGGACCAGATTCAAAGCAAGTTATTAAAACTGCCGTCCCCGACGGAAATGCTTTTATTACCAAATATTGAATCTTATTCGTTTCGGTACCTATTCAAATATATTTCTTCTAATATTCCTGTCTCAAAAGTCAAATTCGTTCAACTAAACCTAAAAAAAAACTAATAGTTTTGCTTAAAACTTAGGTATATTTTATATATAGCATTCTTGATATACCTATACGCCATTAACTTATTATTGACATCAAATAGGCTATCTATATCTATATGTATATCTATATCTATATGAAATCTGTATCTTTTCTATTTTAGCTCATGTTGAGCTAAAAGGAGATAGGTATAAAAAATTAAGATTTCAGAGGTAACAAGATGACAACGCTCTTTAGACGCTACATATCACCGTCCCTGTACATGCAAGAAAAAGTTTCAGACAAAAAGATAAAGTTTAAAAAAGCCGCTTTCAATAAAAACTTACTGATTTATACAGGGTGAATAAGTGTCATTTTGACATAAACTTTTTTTTTTTCAATGGAACACCTTGTGTATTTTTTATTTTTGGCCCGGTGGGGGGCTAAGGAGCTCGAAATCGGTCTACGAACAGCTCAAGTCAGTTATGGGCGGAAAGTTGGTGCTTTGCCTCTATCGCTTTTGAGTTTTCGTTTTTGGAATGAGAGTGCAATAACATTTTAACCGTATCTAGACTTCGTAGCACAGATGAGATGGCCAAACACAAATTTCCCTGACATCATGTATAATATGACCTATCTAGAAATTTGGGAATAACAGGGAGTGACGTCAAAAGATATTTATAGTCTCAAATTATAATTTCTTTTCACAGGTCGACTAATGCGGGAGAACCCATAAACAACTGGGTTATTGAAGAGGCTTAAAGATATATCTCAGGAATATCAGAACTGAAAAACGCATTAATTTCAGAATAATTCAAAATTCTAAAAATAAACGCGCTATAAGCGTTTATTAATTAAAAACTTAAAATTAAAAACTTCAAGTCCGTGGAGCCAAAGTGCAATCTTTCTAAATAGGTACCCCTGATAGTCTGAAGTTCTCTAAAGACTGGTTTCCAAAACCAGTCTTTAGAGCTCCACTCGATCATAACTAGTTAGAAAGATGACAGTTTGTCTTTTCTCTGTTTGATAGGGAATTCTTTAAGATAAGAATCAACAGACCGAAGCCCCTTGAGAACTAGTTTGCGATTTCGCCATTCGAGTTATCTCCAGTCGATCAAATAAGATTAAAGCCATTATTGCAGGAAATACATTTAAACTTCCAATTATTGTGTAGACGCAGCACGACGGAGGACTAAGAAGCTCGAAACCGGTGTTCAGAGAGCTGCAGTGGATAAATTGGATTATGGTATTTTGCCTCGAAAGCGTTTGAGTTATCCTTATTGGAATAACAATGTAACCAACATAACCAACATCTGAAGCCAAATTGTGGTGGCTAATGTTCAATTTTCTGGCAAAAATTTGGGAATAAAATGTTTACTGGGAGTCTTTTTTACGCTCAGTGAATGACAGTTCTGTAGGAAGACCCATCAGCAAATTAGGCAATTGAAGATGCTTAAAACAATATCTGAACAGCAGAACAGAAAAAGATATTAACTGAGATAAATCCACAATTCTGAATAATAATTACAGTGTAGAATATGTTGTAAAATTCAAAGACTCGGTTGCAAAACGTCAAACCAAAACTCGAAATTTTTAAAGACTTTTTTGTCTACGTATAGTCATCTAAAGCTGCCTGAGGACCAGTTTCGAGCTCTCTAACTTTGGACCTTGGCTCATCTTCAGTCGGTCAACTGGGCGAATAGCAAGTGGAGAGGTAAGGAGCTCGAAACCGGTCTTTGGAGAGCTAAAATTGACCATGATTATATTAGAGGGAACTTGCTTTTTTATTTTTGTGTTTTCTCTATTGGACATTCGTAATTTCCAGTTTAGGGTTGTTAGAAGTCGTACCTTCCTATGAATGTACCTCCAAAAGAAAATGAGAAAAATCTAAGACTGGCAAGACAGACTGCCGGAAATGCCAGATTACGAACCAATAAGAAAAATGTTAATTAACACGACTAATAGTTTATCTGGAGAGAATATGAAGAGTAGTCGAAGATTGAAACAAAAAAAAAGAAGGAGAGATTTGCATTTTCATATTTTATATTATACAACAAAGGCAACACAGATTGTTGTGAAAAATGCCTTTGATGTAGGAAATAAATTGTCCTTTTTTCTGCTGTGCCGGATGGGAAGTTTCACTAAAAAAATGTCCCAAAACAGGTTCAAAAAGCCTACAGTTTTTTAACACTTTTTCTAATTGTCGCTGCATCCACTTATATATATATATTTTTTCTACTATTTGACTAAATGCGTTTTTTTTTACAGAAAATTAAAATTTACTGTGCACTTCATTGCATTCCATCATTTCTTTACCGCGTGACTTTAGATTACTTAAACTAACGTGAATACGATCCACAATAACACTACATTTGTGGAGCAAAAATGACGTCTATAGGACGCCATGTTACTAACAACTTTTGGACGAAATATCTATAACGTCTTTAAGACGTCGTTTTATGGTCAACTAACCAATATGACCAAATTGGGACAAAATAAGACGACTTTTTGACGACCTATACGTTAGACTGGCTACCTGGGATGCTGGGAAAAAAAGTTTCAGAAGATGCGGATTTCAAAAGACAAAAATTCCTACAGTTTCCAACTTAAATACCATTGAAGAATCACGAGAAATGACGCGCTAAAATACTCGAAACTGGTTCTGAGGGTGTTAGACATTTGTACGTTGTATCTATGCATTTCGAGTCTTTCTATTGCATTGTAAGATAATAAGTTGTTCAACATATGCCATCCATAGTCCAAATTGAACTAACCTGAACTAACCTGAATAGGATCCACAATAACACCACATTTGTGGAACAAAAATGACGTCTATAGGACGCCATGTTACTAACAACTTTTGGACGAAATATCTATGACGTCTTTAAGACGACGTTTTATGCTCAACTAACCAATATGACCAAATTGGAACAAAATAAGACGACTTTTTGACGACCTATACGTTAGACTGGCTACCTGGGATGCTGGGAAAAAAAGTTTCAGAAGATGCGGATTTCAAAAGACAAAAATTCCTACAGTTCCCAACTCAAATACCATTGAAGAATCACGAGAAATGACGAGGTAAAATGCTCGAAACTGGTTCTGAGGCTGTTAGACATTTGTACGTTGTATCTATGCATTTCGAGTCTTTCTATTGCATTGTAAGATAATAAGTTGTTCAACATATGCCATCCATAGTCCAAATTAAACTAACCTGAACTAACCTGAATAGGATCCACAATAACACCACATTTGTGGAACAAAAATGACGTCAATAGGACGCACGACATGGTACTGACGACTTTTGACGAAATAACTCTGACGTCTTTAAGACGTCGTTTTATGGTCAACTGATCAATATGATCAAACTGGAACAAAGTAAGACGACTTTTTGATGACCTATACGTTACACTGGTTACCTGGGAAAAAACGTTTCAGAAGTGGATGCGGATTTCAAAAGACAAAAATTCCTGCAGTTTCCAACTCAAATACCATTGAAAAATCACATGTCGAAGGTTTAATTCACTAGAATTGAAGCGAAATGACGAGTTAAAATGCTCGAAATTGGTTCTGAGGCTGTTAGAGATTTGTCCGTTGTATCTATGCCTTTCGAGTTTTTCTATTGCATTTAAGATTATAAGTTGTTCAACATATGCCATCCACAGTCCAAATTGAACTAACCTGAGCTTCAGATAACCTAAACTAACCTAAAATAACCTGAATAGGATCCACAATAACACCACATTTGTGGAACACAAATGACGTCAATAGGACGCACGCCATGGTAGTGACGACTTTTGACGAAATAACTCTGACGTCTTTAAGACGTCGTTTTATGGTCAACTGACCAATATGACCACACTGAAATAAAGTAAGACGACTTTTTGATGACCTATACGTTACACTGGTTACCTGGGAAAAAACGTTTCAGAAGTGGATGCGGATTTCAAAAGACAAAAATTCCTGCAGTTTCCAACTCAAATACCATTGAAAAATCACATGTCGAAGGTTTAATTCACTAGAATTGAAGCGAAATGACGAGTTAAAATGCTCGAAATTGGTTCTGAGGCTGTTAGAGATTTGTCCGTTGTATCTATGCCTTTCGAGTTTTTCTATTGCATTTAAGATTATAAGTTGTTCAACATATGCCATCCACAGTCCAAATTGAACTAACCTGAGCTTCAGATAACCTAAACTAACCTAAAATAACCTGAATAGGATCCACAATAACACCACATTTGTGGAACAAAAATGACGTCAATAGGACGCACGCCATGGTAGTGACGACTTTTGACGAAATAACTCTGACGTCTTTAAGACGTCGTTTTATGGTCAACTGACCAATATGACCAAACTGAAATAAAGTAAGACGACTTTTTGATGACCTATACGTTACACTGGTTACCTGGGAAAAAACGTTTCAGAAGTGGATGCGGATTTCAAAAGACAAAAATTCCTGCAGTTTCCAACTGAAATACCATTGAAAAATCACATGTCGAAGGTTTAATTCACTAGAATTGAAGCGAAATGACGAGCTAAAATGCTCGAAATTGGTTCTGAGGCTGTTAGAGATTTGTCCGTTGTATCTATGCCTTTCGAGTTTTCCTATTGCATTTAAGATTATAAGTTGTTCAACATATGCCATCCACAGTCCAAATTGAACTAACCTGAGCTTCAGATAACCTAAACTAACATAAAATAACTTGAATAGGATCCACAATAACACCACATTTGTGGAACAAAAATGACGTCAATAGGACGCCATGGTACTGACGACTTGTGACGAAATAACTCTAATGTCTTTAGGACGTCGTTTTATGGTCAACTAACCAATATGACCAAATTGGAACAAAATAAGAAGACTTTTTGACGACCTATACGTTAGACTGGTTACATGGGATGCTGGGAAAAAAAGTTTCAGAAGCGGATGCGGATTTCAAAAGACAAAAATGCCTGCAGTTCAAACTTCAACTCAAATACCATTGAAGAATCACATGTGGAAGGTTTAATTCACTAGAACTGAAGCGAAATGACGAGCTAAAATGCTCGAAATTGGTTCTGAGGCTGCTAGAGATTTGTACGTTGTATCTGTTTTTGAAAAAAGATTTTTTAATTTTTTAAATATTGTGCCTGAATACGCAATCCGTTATTTGTCACCCCATCGGGAAGAAATCAAATGGGATAAACAAATTTAAAATTCTTTATATTTTAGTGACCTATAATTTCTGTTGATGAAGGTTCTCTACTCCAATACATTGCCGGATTTTTGTTCGAGACTAAACTAATTCTTGAAAATTTCCTGATTATTCCCTTTTTTCTCTTTCTAGCATCTTCTTGTAAGAGAACAAATCAGTTTATGTTTTATTTGTCTTAAAAAAATAACTGCTTGGACTGAGGGAGAAGATTTAACTGAGAATTCAGTTTGTAATAAGCAATAAGATGACATTGTGTTTAACTTGGTTAAGGGTCCAATAAAGGATTTATTGAGAAAACTAATAAAATTTTCTGTAATAGTAGAGAAACGTGATTCTGCTATATTTTTGTGTATCAAATTTTCAAGCTGCAAAATCTTATTTTACAGCCCTTATTGAAGCAAGTGGCTGTATTTGAAATCGCCCTTAAATATCTGTACATTCTCCTTTGTAATAATAAACAAAACATTTTGCAATTCTAAATTTTGTGGTAAAATATACTGATTAGTAAAGCAACATAATTCAGTAACTTCTTTTTTATCTCAAGGGTCAGAACATTTTTCCTTTCTCCATTGCTGTTGCGCCCTGATTAACTGAACTGATGAACTAATCTGGGTTTTAAGTACGCAGCCAGAAAGGAAATCTTTCAATCCGAATGAGGGAAATGAAACCCAGCTGCATCAGAGATTTTTCTCGCGTAAATAAGAATGTATGCGATCTCTAAAAATCCCCTTTTGTGGGGAATAAACATTCAAGCGTAAAATCAGATTTAAATTGATGGATATACTGGAAAGTTTGAATAAGTACCTTTTTATTTTCCAGTCTTCGTTAATTTTTTATTTGAAATTTTTGCAGAGAGTGCGGATTTTAAAGGAAAGGTAAAACGGGCAGGGGCTTTTATTTTATGCCCGCATGTGATTTGGAATAAAGTTAAAGTTAGAACCTTTTCGTAAAAGGTCTATAGTATAGCACGAAGCATAAACGTTTCGTTTCATCTCATTATATGGAGCAGAAAAAGTTAACGATGATTTCGCTTCTATACATTCCCTTCGTCCTAGGAACGTATAACGGTTAAAGAACACTTAAGTTCGAGACGAAAAAGTACGTTTACCCCAAATTTAAGATTGTCGTAATTTTTGTTCGGTCACGTTCCACCGTAACGCGTTTCTGTATAAAATATGCCGATTCGGTCTCGTGGCTTGTCCGAAAATTTCAATAACATTTGGTATCATTTCTGGCCATTTTTAGCCTCATATTTTATCCTTTTAAAACGTTTGAAACGGTCTATAAAAAGAAAAAGCCATGTGAATATACTCTTAGGAACTTCCTTCGACATTGAAAAACGTTTCTTTGGAAATATTTAAAAAAAAGCAACGCGTCACCCTATGCGCCCCCACGCTGCTACTAACCAGGGGAAATCCCCCTTAAACAGCCTTTTTCCTCTGCCGTTTATTAAATAGCTTTCTTGCGTTTTGGGGAATTCGGAGGAGTTTTGTTTCGTTCAAACGGCTTATAATCGCTTGTGCTAGAGCCTGCTGCATTAACACTCTGATATTGATTACGTATATAAGTTCTCCCCTGAAGAGTTATGACGGAGTTTTAGCGAGGATCAATTTTCAAGTATTTAATTTGTTTTTTTTTAAATGTAATCTTTTTCTCGGACCTTGTGCCGCTGCATTGACCAAGGAGTTCATGATGCACATCGCAGAAGAAGATATAGATATGGTTGCTGTGTGACGGTAAAAAACATAAGAGTGAAGTAATATTGAAAAAGACGCAATTTTTCACTATAAAATTCTTTATCGGTGGTTCGGCTTCCGTATGCAGGCCATCATCAGCGCCAAAAATTCCTCACAAGAATAAATATCGTATCGATTCTTC
This sequence comes from Taphrorychus bicolor, assembly GCA_951812265.1. Classification (NCBI taxonomy): domain Eukaryota; kingdom Metazoa; phylum Arthropoda; class Insecta; order Coleoptera; family Curculionidae; genus Taphrorychus; species Taphrorychus bicolor. The sequence goes on from OX638307.1 coordinate 15,110,203, forward strand.
TGCGTATCTTTTTTCTAAACTCGTATGCAAACGACTGCACGCCCGGACAACCTACTTCACTGCATAAAAGCGCCTCCATAGGTACTTTTTTACTCCCTGAAAAATTCTTTTAATCAGCTTGGAAGTCAAATAGTGAAAACTTTGGAGTTAAAATCCAAAACCTATGAGTTTAAGCTTTTTAATTTTACTTTGGACCTTAGCAAAAAATTATTCTTCTTTTTCTTGTGGTGCCTTATTCTCTCCGAATGTTGGCGATTATCATGGCTATTCTTATCACTGTCTTAATAATTGTAAAAATTTCATCACAAGCCACTGGCGCAGGTTTTGCAGCCATGAGTTCCTTCTCCTTCCTGGTCCTCTCTTTTCCCTGTAGGATAAGCTGCAGTAGTCGAAATTTATTGTTCCTCATAATATGTCCGAAGTACTCCATTTTTCTTCTCTTCACTGTGAATGTCACTTCTTTCGTTTTATCCATTCTTCTAAGTACTTCTTCGTTAGTTACGTGCTCGGTCCATGAAATGCGCAGAATTCTCCGACATATCCACATTTCGAACGCTTTGAGCTTCCCCATCAAGGCTTCTGTCATGGTCCACGCCTCAACGCCGTACAAAAGGACTGGAAGGGTGTAACATCTGATCATTCATATTTTCAGTTGTAGGCTTTCTGTTGACGAAAAATGTTTTCATTCTATTGAATACAGTTCTTCTCTTCTGGGGATTCTGCATCAACTTCTGACATATGATTAAGCGTTTCATATTCTGTCATAAATCTGACATAATCTTGTCGTTATTTGGGGTTTCTTTTTAATTTCCATTCAAGTAAGTGTAATCTCTTTTGAGCAATATCCTTAGAATTTCCCAAATCCTTAATATTTGGTTTAAAAGGAATTTTAACAATAAACTTACCCTCGTCATTTCTTTTCACTGTTTTCTCAAAAAGATCTTCACAAACCTTTCCTTCTTGAGACAAAGCCTTATTCTTGCTGACTTCTATTTCCCAGAATTTCTGCAATAGGCCATCAGCTGATCTATCTGTAGTTTCAACTAAATGACAATTTATCGAGTTTTTTGCATTGCACTTGGATAACTCGGTATTCTCTGCTACAACCCAACCAAACAACGTATTTTTTAATATCGGCAGGTTTTATCCCAATGCTTCCGCTTCCATATTCCCTTTATTATGCAGGTAACAAAGTGAACAAAAAACAAACTTTTATGGAAATAATTATGTTCCTCATATGTGATTTAGAACTATAACAAAAGCGATGAAACCTACCATGTTCTCTTAAAGGACGTAGCTTCTCAAAATTAAAATACGGATATGACTGCAGTGAACAGAAAGCTTATGTTGGGTACGTCCTTGGATAAGATTGTATTATAAAAGTAACTGTAGCTTTAGTTCAAATCTACTCATTTAAATCCAGAGGCAGTGAAATATAAAATATGACAATGCAAATCTCTCTTTTTTTTTGTTCCAATCTTCGACTTCTTCTCACTTATCCAGATAATCTGTTAGTCACGTTAGCAAATATTATCTTAAACGTAAGGAAAAAACGTAAGGAAAAAATTCCATTGGACCACGGCGTCAAAGCTCGAAAAACATTTTAGATTGTATTTTGACCGGCCGTTAAAGCCTTCACAGTCTTATTATCTTATTGGTTCGTAATATGGCACTTCTAGCTGTTTGTCTCGTTTCACTCACTTCTTGCTTTTGGAGCTACATTCATGGAAGCGTACGATTTCTAACAACCATAATCTAGAAAATTGGTATTACGAATGTTGGGTCATGTTAACATATTATTGCATTCCAAATCCAATAGATAAAACACAAAAAACTATAAAAGCAAGTCCTATCTTCTAATATAATCTAGCTCTCCAAAGACCGCTTTCGAGGTCCCTACTTTTTCACCCTACCCTTCAACTGGAGATGAACCAAGATGGCTCGAAACCGGTCATGTTTAGATGATTATGCGTAGACAAAAAAACACTTTATCTTTATAAATTTCGAGTTTTCCTTTTTTGTATAATCGAGTCTTCGCATTTTATAACTTTTTCTATACTGTAATTTGTATTCAGAATTGTGAATTTATTTCAGTTAATGCCTTTTTTCCTCCTGCTATTCCTGAGATACTGTTTCAAGCATCTCTAATTATCTAATTTGCTGATGGGTCTTGCTACAGAATTGTTATTGACTGAGCGCAAAACGAAATTCGAACCAGTTCATCACATGTTTGTATTTTACTATCAAATTTCTGCAAATTTTAAATTAGCCATTACAATTTTTCGTCAGAATGTTGGTTCAAGTTAAGGAATTATTGCATTGTCATTCCAATAAGTATAACTCAAACGCCATCGAGGCAAAATGCCATAATACAATTTATCCATGATCCACTACAGCTCTCGGAAAACCGGTTTCGAGCTTCCTAGTCTTCCGTCGTGCTTTGTCCACGTAATAATTGGAAGTTAAAAGGCATCTATGAGTTTTTTCTGAATACAATTAAATAATGGCTTTTTCCCTATTTGATCGACTGGAACCGAATGACGAAAACAAGTTGGTTGGTTGGTGTTGGTTAAGTTCTTACAGATTTTTCCAACAGGAGTAGTGATAATACGGAGATACGAGTAAAAGTAAATTATATAGGAATATTAGACAATAATAAAATTGCCAACGTGGTCGCCAACATCATAAGAAGGTAGGCACCTCAACGATTGTGTTCCAACGACCACTCTTAGTCATTCTGATGACGCATTCAAGACTGATTACCTATGTCTGGAGAAAAAATTGAATAATATTATTAACTGATGGAATAGTAGAAGTGAATAGAATGTAGAAATGAATAGAAACCTTTAAATCAATGATCATGTCTTAATTGTTTCTTCTTCAATCGGATGAAGACATGAGACTTAGCTGAAATAAAGACCAAATGAACATTTTTTTCTTCACTCACTAGAAGCATTTCTAGAATGATGAACTGATCATACACGGTCATGATTAGAAGTAAACGTCGTAGGAAAAGCCTTGACACCATAGTAAATACTAACACTAAAAATCATCGAATTTTGATCAAGCGTCATGAGGTAGTAGTAGTAGTAGTAGTAGTAGTAGTAGTAGTAGTAGACATTGGGGGGCCGAAGCCTTGCGACTAGGCCTTAAAGGCCCTTTTCACGGTCCCCCGTTCCATCCATCCCTACTCTGCCTGGCCCTCATTCCCTCCACGAGTCGACCCGCCCCTTTAATAAAGGAGAGTATCTCGTCCAATCTCAGAGTCGGAAGCTCCTCTCGATGGAGGAAGGCGGCTCCCAGTGTCCTGTGGCGCAGTTGCGCCCACCTAGAGCACCACAGTGGGTGCAGAGTGGACTGTCCACCATTCCTAGGAGGTGCATGTGTCTGTTTAGACTGCAGTAGCCAGTGACGATTCCTATAAGGTCTCCCAGGCACAGCCAACTTCTCCCAAGTCGCCACGAGGCCTTGGATCTATCCGGGTTAGGCTAGATTTCCTTGGTCTGTCTACAGATTCCTGACTGTGTCCAGTTTGTCCTTGTACACTCCCATGACCACTAATTTAGACTGTGAGAGACGTACCTATTGCTTACTTACTTCTAGGCATAGCTCCGGTCCAGTAAAGCACGTCTGGGAACCACGCTTGGCCGATTCATCGGCGCTCTCGTTTTCCTCGATGCACCTATGTCCAGGAAACTATCCCAGAGTTACCTTTTTGTTTCTGCCAGTGATTCTAGAGCATCCCTACAGTCCTGAACGACCTCTGAACTCGTTGTTCCTGCAGATGGCTCGCAGGACCGCCTGACTGTCGGAGTAGATGAAGATGTTCTGTTCTGCTCCTTGTTTGACTTCTGGTCGTATGGTCACTTCGAGTATTGCAAACATCTCCGCCTGGAAAACCGTCGTGTGGCTTCTCAAGGGAAAGCTCTTGCCCTCTTCTCCTGATAACTGTGAATCAGCCATTCTTGATCCGACAGTATACCATACCTATTTATTCTCAGAAGGTTGCTGAAGCAGCTTTTCTTTGAATCCTTTTCTTATTGGGATGTTTATCCGAAATGGCTGTTTTAGTCTTAGCTGATCGCAAGGGCGCCCCTCCTGCGACAGGACAATTGGAATGTCCCGCTGGATGAGGCTGGCGATCTGCGTGTGACCGCTTCCCATGACTGTTTTCTTCCATTAGTCGCAGCATCCATCCTCCTGCAAGAAGCCATCGCCTTGCTCTTCATCCAGATTGCAACCTCCGGCAGACCCAGTAAGGCATTGAAAGCTGCTCCAGGTGTTGTTCTGAACTTACCCGTTATGGCTAGGCAGACTGTTCTCTACAGTTTGGCCAACCTCAACGCATAGCAGGCCCTATCACCGCTGGCCATCAGACCACGGAACCATAGGATATCATCGGTTTGATTACCGCAGTGCCATGTGCAGCGCACCCTGTGCAGTTGCCATAACAGTGTTGTTGCCTTATTGCATGCCTTTTCTACGTGACTTTTCCAGGTCAGCCCACTGTCGATGATCACCCCCAGGTACTTATGCTCAGGCTTTAGCAGCAGAGGTTCCGCGTACAGCGCGGATGACCGGAATCCAGCGTAGTTTCCTCCTTTTGGTGTAGAGCACAAGCTCTGTGTTCCCAAGATTGACTGACAGTCCCGTCTCGCTACACCTTTGTTCTATTATTCTGCATTCCCTTTGCATTCGATCACAAATGCGGCCGACGAATTTTCCTGGTATCATGACCAGTTCGTCATCCGCACACGCCTGTAGTCTCTCCAAAAGACCGTCCATTAAGAGACACCATAGTCTAGGTGATAAGCAGCCACCTTGTAGACATCCGCCCTCGACCTCGATTTCCTTCGGGTGATCTCCAAGAGAAGCCGTCACCCTGCGGTTGCGGAGCGCCGATCTGACACAGCTTACCAACTGTGTTGGAGTCCCCCTTAAAGATGTTGTTTAACAACAAGATGATCAAGAAGAAGAACAAACAAGATGTTGAAGATGTTGTTGTTACTGTCAGCATGTTGATCTTTGGATGAAGCGTCATAATGCTTCATCAAAATTCGATGATCTCTCCGTCACAAAACTGCTGAGTTCAGAGAGCAGGAAAAGGTTCAAAGTGACTCAACTGCTTTCCCGCAGTGTTTGTAAACCAAACGTTATGTATCGCAAATACCAAACAATGTTTTAGATTATTCAAATTCAGAATATATCGAGTCATCAGTATAGAATACTCCATTCCTTGTCAGAAATAAAGGTCATCAAAATGTCAAAAAAATGGAAATTTTAACAACAGACCTGCTAAAAGTAAAAAAATTATGAACGGACCACAATACAAGACAACGTAAGGTTTAAAGTAACGAAAATCAAAATAGATTGTGAAAAAAAAATACAGAAAAGAAGAAAGAGGAGCAGAAAAATAAAACGGTCACGACAAGAGAAAATATAAATTTAAGAAAAACTATCCAAATACCAAATTACAAGACAAATTAACGCTTAATAATTATAAAATTGAGCATAATTAAAAAGGAGGAAAAAGGGTGTGGATAGCTAAAGCAAAAAAAAAAAAACGCCTCAACATCAGAAACGAAACCTCCACTCTGATGACAATTCAAGGCTGAGACTGGTAGTAAATACTTGGGCATAAGTGAATATACTAGCATAATATCTGGAATCACATTGGACATGAAGTAAAATAAATGCTTCAATCACTGTGATATCAGAGGATCACTATTCAATAAGAAGAAGAACGAAGAATTACAGTAACTTATGATGACCTGAACTAACCTAGCCAAGGAAAACAACTGGACTAATCTGAACTAAACTAACCAAAGGAAAAGTAAAACTGGATTATCCTGTATTATTGTCATTTGTATTATTGTATCCTGTATTATTGTCATTCTAATTAGGTTTCAATATGATAGCTTTGCCGCGCCTTGTTATGCCGTCAAAATGATGATCTTTTTGACTGCCCTTTAGATTTTTGCCTTGCAATGTTGGCAGCAGTGCCCAATCAAATGTCATCATTAATAAGGATTTAAAAGTAAATGATATTGGATTATTTGGATACAGTAATCATGAAATGCAATTTATACATGGTGATTCTAAAGTTGGTGTTGTTTTTTCAGCAGCAAATAGGGCTTCAAAAATAATATTTTTTCTTCCTTTTTCTCAAAAAAAAAATTTAGGTACTTTTTACCCACTGCCCCCCATTGTATCATCCGATTCTGGACAAATGTGTTCATGACCACTTAATTTGTAGAAAGAGCATACACATTTATGGTAAGATACCAAATGTCATTAATTTATATCGACACCTTTAGTAAATATTAATAACAAACCATCCTCAAGATCTAACCTTTCATACCCTTTATATGGTAAACAAAACATTTTTCGATGTATGTTTATATAAAGTTTTTTTTTTTCTTATTTTAAAGCTTAGAATAAGTGGTCATATTCTCAGAATGCGCAAAAATGCAAAGATATGCAAAAAAAAGCTAAATGTTTAATTTAATAATTTTCTTCCACCTTTTTGTTGTAACAATTTTGTTTGAATAGCTGTAGGCTGAATGTTTTATTGTAGGTCAATGGGTTGTAGGTAATAAACACGTCAGCTTAATATTTGAAAAATTAATAATGAAATCACAAAAAGAGACTGCAACGCGCAGAGCCGAACCAGTGCTGCCCACATGCGCATATTTCCCTGATGGCGTCCCTTTACACCTAATAGGCAATATTTTAACGCAAACGGTTGATGCCTAATAAAGGTGAAGCCAAAGTCCATTTAGCCGATCAACATTATTTTGAAATGCCTCTTTTAAGAACTTTCCAAATTTATAGGTAAAGTTATACTATAATAAAGGGCAAAGTATTACTACCCCATTCCGAAATTTCCTTGGTGTGGCTTCATATAACTAAATATTTGACGAAGTAATTATGATTTATTCAGGAAAGTTAGGGGACGAGGCCGATATTTTCCCGCCCCTGCAAGTGGATAAATTTCTCGTCCGAAGTTTTTTCGGTTTGGGGTTAGCACTTTCAAAGGGAAGACTGGCACTAACAAGACCCGCCGTATTAGGAGGGTGTCGGATATCGAACTTCCGTTTCTTTGTAAGAAATTAGCAATATGTAGGTGGTATAGGTCGTGCGGAAAGGGGATAATTTCAGTAAATAAATATTTATCAGTCTCGTGGAGGACGAATTGTTCAAAAGAGATTATGAAGAAGTCCGCTGCCAATTAATATCCAACCGTAAAGCTCTTTCAGTGTTATTTGCTCGATATAAATTCTGGCTGTTTTCAACTTCCTAAACGGTGGTAGTCTGGTGTTGATTTATAATCGCACTTGTATCTTGTAGCACGATTAAAACTTTGCTGTGTATTAAATTCCTGTTAAATAATTGCTCCGCAAAAAGAAGATCGCTGGTAGGGAATCTGCCAGGGTGAAATATGTTGGCGAAAGTTTTTGCCCATCTCTTGAGATTTGTATTAATATCCTTAAGACCTTTGAGCATTCCTTGCCGGCTTTATTAGATATGTTTTTTTCAATAATAATACTTTATGTACACAACACTATTTGACAAGAATCATGAAAAAATTGAACGAAAACAAGGCACAAAAAGTAGGAAGAATATACGTCTTTTTGAAAAAGGTTAGTCACTGGCACGAAACCCTCGGTATTTTTCCAGATATTGATCGACTTGAATTAAATTAGAGCATACTTTTTTATTTATCTGTTGTCAGTATAATAGAATTTGACATGCTGGGAGAATCTTCCAGGAAGACCCTATTTAATAATGCATAATTTTGTTCAAAACAAAGTTAACTCCAAGTTTTTTTTTTGGTCACAGGAAATTTATTGTGGATATTTTCGCTTCAATGCACATACCTCGCCGACATTAAGCCTATTAAGTTGTCGCCGTTCCCTTTCTTCTATTTGGCTTATTGGACACCAGAGACCAATCCAACACTGACCATCGCTCCTCAACCAATCAATCTCTTTCGTGCACAGGACTCCGTGGAAAACTATTCCAGCTACTCTATTTCTATGATAAATTATGTGCTCCTTTTCTAAACTGCACCTAAAATTCTCGTTACAGAAATGTCAGGTTTTATAAACTGGCTCAAGACATTTAATAATAACAGGTTTATTACAAGCTAATTTTGCAGGTCAGTCTTTTATCCAATAATAACTTTCTTTGTCATGAAGACAGTTTATTATTATTTATTCCCTTTCTAGTGGTTGCTTGTGTAGTAGTTTTAATGGTTACTTCATTTTGTGTTTTAGTTACAAAAACATCCACATCTTTGTATAACCAATAATTTAGTATTAAATGAGTCATTCGGCCAAAAGTTCAGTGAAAATAGGAAATTCGAAATATACTGTGTATAAGTGTGATCATGTGTAATAATAAAAAAGCTGGCTTTAATTCTTTGAAATGTTAACTTTCCTATATTTAACTAAGAGAGAAAATAATTTTCCTTGACGATCTTTAACAAAATAGGGTCTTTCATAAAGAGGCTGCAGAGTTTTCTTTACTGCGTCCCGTCGTCTAAAGACCTGTGTAGAGATATGTAATTCTGGCGACACAAGAATATGTATTTTACTATCATAAATTGGATGTAAAAATTGGATTTTTTGTCGAAGTTTGCTAACAAATAATAAAAGATCAGTATTAAAAAATTCACCAGGCAATGGAAGTACAGTCCTGTAGACCATTTCCCCTGGAGAAACAACCACATCGTCCCTAAGTGTAGAATGTAAACCCATGAGTATGATTGAAACTTCTGACCGTGTAGTAGAATGTGCCATGATGGCTACTTTCTGAGTTCTATTCAATCTATCGACCTTTCTATCAACCTTTCTATTTTGCCATTTGGCATGGGATGGTACAGAGCAGAACGGACGCAAACACATGAAACGTGAAAAGAGCACTTTCAAATTGTCTATCCTGATCGGTGAGAATCCTTAAAACGACAAATGCCTCTGCCCAACAAGAAAATATGTCAATGCACGTCAGACAGTAATTAAATCCATTTGAAGGTGGAAATGGTCCCACAATGCCCATGTTGACAACTTGAAACCTTTCCTCTGGAATCAGGTAAATTCTGAAAAGGATTAAATGCGTGCCAGTTTATTTTTGCTTTCTGATAGTTTATATAAGCTATTGTCCACTCCCGAATGTCTTTATTCATGAACGACCACACAAAGAGCGCAGGAATTAACTTAAATAGTATCCTTTAATCCAAGATGAAACGTCTAAAACCTACTGGAGAATAAAAGGTCTTATTTTAGACTGTTTTGTGTCACAATAAATCAAAATTGAAGTACCGGGAAATATTCACTGTTCAAGAGAGCTAATGAGGTATTTTGCGGATTGGTGAAGGGTGTCAGTAATTTCTGGTCACCAGACCGATGCTTCTTTGCCAAAGTTCTAATATTAGTATCCTCAATAAGGTCTACTAACCCTTCAGATACGATATTGCGCTTACCACTAATATGTGATATATCAGTAGAAAATTGAGCAATATAGTCAAGGTGACGCATTTGGCGTACAGAAGCTTTGTCTAGTTTTTGTTTAAAAGTTATAACTTAAAAGATCCTTTAAAAAAAATAACGAAAATACTTAACAACTGAGTTCACTGCAATTTTCTATCATCAGTGCTATAGTTATGCTGAGCTAATAAGGTTTTTCTAGAAAAGAAACATAAGGGCTTTCATAAGGTGTCCTCGAATTGCTCGATAACATCTCCTAATGCAAAATTAGATATATCCACTCTCAAGGAGAAAGGCGCAGTAGAAGAAGGATATAGTGTCGTTAGCTAAATCCACTTTACACTGCTCCAAAATTGCCAGTGACTCTTCGCTCTACCTAAGAGGATTTTATCAGTTATTATGCATGCAAGAAGGATTGGTTTTCAGCTGCAATGAATTTCCTTTAAAAATGTATCATGCCTAGAAATCGTCGTTTTTCACAAAAAATACACTTTTGAAGATTGATTGTTAAACCATACAGCTGCAATCTCTCAAAGATGATGAAAAGATATTCTTGGTGGTGCTTCTCATCCTTTAAAGCAACAAATTAATCATCTATGAAGATCGAAAATTTCATTGGTCAATTGCTGAAAAGAGTGGGCTTCATCGCATCCTAGTAAAGTCAACTAGACCAAAGGGAGAAATGATTGGGTACTTTGGAAATCATGATTGCTCCACCGGTATCTGATGATGAGCCCTAAGCAGCTCTAAGGAGGTGAAGATGGTCTTTCCCTACAGAAAATGAAAAAAATCATGTAGATTCGGAATTGGCCTATCTTCTATGGAAGAAGCATTCAAATTCGACAATCACCAAATGGTCTCCATTCTCCTGGGGTCTTTTTCTACAAGTTTTAAACAACTAGACCACGGGCTTTTTGAGGAACGACATATCCCCCCCCCTACATTATCAAAGGCGATGAGGCAATGGGCGAAGTGATCTCCCGTGCCTCCCGACGTTGACTGATTCGACTGTGGTGACTTCCGTGGTATTTATTCCCCTGCCGTAGAACTCGTGTCGTAGAACTCGCTTCCAGTCTGCATTTAGAAATGTATTTTCCTCCTTCCTGTTGAACTTGTTGTTGTGTTTCAAAATCTCAATGGCCTCTCTCGTTAGTCTCGGATAGAATCGCTGGGACTGATATGAGATATCCACCTCGTTGAAAAGGATGTCGTGACCTTCACAGAGACCGTGCACTGCTACTGCTGACTTTTGTGTTTGGCCCAGCCTGCAACTCCTCTTGTGTTCTGTAACACTGCGTTTTGTGGTGCCACTGTATACCGAGCCACAGCTGCATGGAACTTGGTAAACTCCGGGTGCCTGATCTCTGTAGTCTTTGGGCGACCTTAAGCTCTGTTACATTGTACATACGAGTGGGTTTAAATACAGTTTTAATACTGTGCTATTCCAATAGCCTACCGATCCTGTCCGTTACTTTTTGGATGTACGGTAGACTAGTCTCTCAACATCTTCTCCTGTAGTTCCTTCCTGGCGCTCTACATTCCTTGGACGGACGGCCCTATCGAATTCGTAATTGCTGTATCCATTCTAACCAAAGGCTCTTTCCAGATGATTCATTTCCCGTTCCAAATCAGAAGGATCACAAATTCTCTTGACTCTCACAGACAGAGTCTTTATGACTCCCCTTTATTAGTCTGAGATGATGATTTCATCCGTTATTGAGGTACCGGTCAGTGTGTGTTGGTTTTCTATAAACGGTGTGCGCAAGCTTCCCATTCGGCCTCTTTGATACTAAGACATTCAAAAACGGTAGGCGTCCTTCCTTTTCTATCTCCATAGTGAATTGAATTTTTGGGTTGATCGAATTGAAGTGCAAGAGGAAGCTTTGAAGTTCGCCCTCGCCATTGCTCCAAATAACAAAGGTGTCGTTCACGTATCGGAACCAGCACTTTGGCCTCTTATTTGCCGTTGCCGACACCTTGGCCTCGAAAATATCCACAAAATGGTTGGCTATTACTGGACTAAGGGGGCTGCCCATAACCACACCATCAGTTTGTTCATCCATCAATTGAAAATATGTAGTGGTAGGGAAGTGTTGGAACAACTTGGCAATTTCTTGGGGGAATTCCCGGTTAATACGCTTCATGGCTTCCTTAGGGGGTACCATCGTGAAGAACGAAACAACATCGAAGCTAACGAGACTTTCTCCTGGAGAAAGAGTCAAAGAATGCAGTTTTTCAACAAAATGAGTGGAGTCTTTTATAAAGGCTTTCAGTATTTCCTATTTTAGGTTGCAGCAGTTTTGTGAGGTGTTTGGCGATTTCGTAAATAGGGCTTCCTATGGTCCTCACGATGGGTCTCAATTGCTCATCCGGTTTGTGGATCTTTGGCAAACCCTACAGCCTTGGTGACAAGGCTTCTGATTTTTTAAACTTAGTCATTTCATCCGATGCCATGTCCTTGATAAAAAAAGATTTAAAAACAATTTAAAAATATGCAAAAAGTCAACACCTATAATTACATGACTGGTTTTGGATACGACAAAAGACCATTTAAACTTCTGAGCAAACCCAAACTTATAGTCATTATTTTAGAACCAAATGTAGGTGTTGGGGTGCAATTAGCAGCAAAAAGTACAAACTCAGTATCAATGTTACATCTATCGTTCATTGTTCTATGTATAATGGAAACATCTGAACCCGAGTCGATCAGAAAATAAATGCCAGTTACAGGATCTGTATCGACAAAAGCCGTTTAATTGGTTGATTCTGGTTGGCGATTGGAACCACATCGCTCATCGCCTCCAGTGACCTGGGTTCCCATTTTCCTGCTGATTATAGGGTTGCACACATTTGTGGCCTTTCTTTAAAATTTACCGTGATACCAACAAAGTCCAGGAATATTTTACTTATTTCTAAATGGATGCTCCTTATTCCTGTTGCGGTCTCCACCTGATTTGAAAGCTTCAGTCAAAGTCTTGGCAGAGTGTTGAACTGCTAATGCCTGACGCTGCTCGATTTCTGCAATTTTATCTGTCATTTTAGACAGGTTCTCCAATGTGTCGTTGCTGGTTGCTGAATTTGCCAGTTGCAGAAACTCAATTATTTGCACTAATACCTCGGTATCTACTGCACTAACCACATGATTATTTTCTGTTCGAGACATTTCAAATCGAGCTTTAAGCTGAATGAACCAGACCTTTGGATCAGCCTTCCAAAAGACTGAACTCTTTTGCAGTTTTTTTTTGTTGACTTTTTTTTAACTTCAACTCTGAACTGTAAAACGTTCACCCTGGGCTTGAGGTTTCAATGATAGGTTATGATCCGTAATTTTTTATAGTTGCTAATGGTAACTTTTACACACTTCACAAAATGGAACTTTCGTATTTGGTATGTTTGTTTTGCATACCGTGTTTAACGTATAGTGGTGGTCATGTGACCAGGGACGTCAATAGTGATGATGTGGTATGCAGTAATTCTACCGAGACCGATTCTGGAGGAGTTTCATTTGTAGTCCACTCGCGGAGTAAAATGTATTGTGGTTCATTAGAGCTCGAGTCGGGGTGTCGGTCACCAATTGTGGTGGTTAAGATCTCCTTGGTTTCAGCTTCCTCAAAGTTGTGAGGAAACGAGACCTATTTCCACTTACGTTTTTATGAATAATTGGAATAGATTTTTATTTACTATTGGAATTGATTTTTATTTTACTTTTTAACACAAATGAGTATGAATTATATCGACTTTTTTACAATTGATAATAATAATTGTTTAAAGAAAGAAATCTTAAAAAAAAAAGATTGAGGCGCCAAATATGCTTGTACTGGCCTAAAGCAGAAACACAAGCGACACTCAAGACTTTGTTCTGAAAGACAAAAGACAATTGAGCACGTCATGAAATTAACTGTCAAGTGAGCACCACAGGAGGACTCGGTTGCACAGCTAATGAGCAGGTAATAGTAGACGCAGCGCGCAAGTCCTCTTTTATTTTAAGTGTGGTAGGCGGGGCTAGTCAGTATATAAAGTCCGGCATTTTTTGCGTGATAGATTGTAGATTTCAAGATAGATGATAGATTTCAAATAGAATTATCCGTGTTGATCGGAAGTGTTTTAGCAATAATTGTGTAAATACAAAAAAACATAAAAAGTAATAAAACGTAATTCAGTAAATTGCATCAAAGCACTTTTTGCCCAGGATTAATCATTAAACCTTGTCCACAAAGTTGACACACTACAAATATTAAAACAGTGACGTTTACTGCAGCCCGTTTGAACTCCTCTTTATTAATAAGAGGAAATTTGTTTAACTGAATTTATTCCGGGAATTTTATGGATTTCGAATGAACGCTCTTTTTGACAAATGGTGCATATTTAGTGTGATTTTCAACTAAATTGAAAATGTCCGAGGCAATTACAAACGCGACCGAAATGCGTTCTGCGTTACAATCCATGAGTTTTATTTTCGAACTATAGTACTGATTGTTTTTCACTGCCCTCACCACACAATTATACAAATACTGGCTAGACTCTTGTTGCCTATAAACGGTTTTTCAGATAATTATTGAAACACAAACGCAATATTCCCTGGGGAATAATTTAATTCCAGTAGCTCACAAAGTTCATCGATAAATTATAAATGAAGCATTTCCACTAAACTGCTAACTATATACATATATTGGTCCAAATATATGTGCCATTAATATTTAAAAACTAAATTAATATTTAGAAACTAATTTAGCTAATTGAAAATCCAAAATTTGATCTATACTCAGTGACCAGTAAACTTTTCCTTTCATTGAGCATGACCTCAACTCTGCAGTATGTTATCTCGTAAATTTGTTAATAGTGCCCTATATTATAGTAAATGGTTAACTAAAATCAATATTACAATAGGCAAGCGCATAAATCTTATTCTTGTGTTAGTGCACCCACACATTGTCATTCCACTTCCGTCAATTAAAGAGGCATACGTCTTGCATTAGTAACAATATGTATTAGCTCATTGTGTGCTCATAATACAACGTATACACTATGGCTTCATCTACAGCTAGTTCAGTTGGTGTCAGCCTTATCGCTGATTTGCATTATGAATACAAAAAAGCACAGGAAGCCTTAATATATGTGTATCCGTATCCATTATCGCTTAGGTATATATAAAAAAAATCCGTCGGGTTTGTGTTTTACGGGGCATTTATAATAATTTGAGGTACCTCTGGTTGGAGTAGGGAAAAGCGTCACTTAATTGGTTGGTTACGCGCAGACGGAAACGGAAGCCAATGACGAACCGGCTTGTGCTGCGAAGGGCGGGGTAAAGTGGTATATATGCACCAAATCTTTTGAACTATCGTCAGTTAAAAGTAAACTAGATAAAAAACTGTTGTAACGACACGTTTACATTAACATATCTACAGTGCTTTCAAACTATGACGAAATGACTAATTTTATGTCAAAACAATTCGTATTTTGTCCTCATTGTAAATGATCTATAAATATTTAACCTTGTTGATTAATGAAACTTTGATTGTATATAGAGCCAGCGAAAGTAAATTTGTTATTTCGTTTCTGCATTGAAATAAGCTGTCATCGACTTTTGAACGTTACAGTAAACTATATTAAAAGGTTTTAGTGGTCAATATTTTATTCTTAGTTTTTTTCAAATCAGGGACCTACTTTAACGTTGATCTTGTATTGTTTTTCGCCCATCAAAAGGCAGAAAAAGAGATTTTGGTAAACATTTTCAACGAAAGTGGTCCGAAAAAAATTGTTTTATTAGATTCTTCATTTTTGCACATCGACAGTTTTTCAGTGAACTGAATGAAATAGTCCAATTTTCAGCAAAAAACGGGATTTTGAAATATTAAAAGAGTCTTGTGGTCCCAACAATCGACGTTTCTTTAGATTTCTCTTTTTTTACATACTGACAAATGTTACAATGAAGTGAAGCAAGAGGCGTAAAATTCGGCAAAAAAAAACGGGATTTTAAAATAGAAAGCTGGCAACTAAGTGGGATAATGATAATAGTATAGGGTATTCTAGGAAAATAGCACAAATTCTGCCGTCTTAAAAGTGTTATTTATTTCTCCCTGGTTAATTAAGTTTTGCCCCTTTGCTGGGGAAGTAAATGAAATAGTCCAAATTTCAGCAAACAAACGGGATTTTAAAATATTCAAATTTGGCGCTCAAGTGGGGTAGAAGTGCTAAAACAGTCTTGTGCTCCCAACAATGGACGTTTTTAAATAG
Organism: Taphrorychus bicolor; assembly: GCA_951812265.1. NCBI lineage: Eukaryota > Metazoa > Arthropoda > Insecta > Coleoptera > Curculionidae > Taphrorychus > Taphrorychus bicolor. Next base: position 15,125,925 of record OX638307.1, read on the forward strand.
CTTTCTCTTTTTTTACATACTATGTCAACAATGAATTGAAACAAGAGGCCTAAACTTCGGCAAAACAACGGGATTTTAAAATAGAAAGTTTGGCAACCAAGTGAGATAATAGCATAAAGTATCTATGAAAATAGCACAAGTTCTGCAGTCGCAAAAATGTTATTTATTTCTCCCTGGTTACTTCAGTTTCGCCCCTTTGCTGGGGAAGCAAATGAAATGGTCCAAATTTCAGCAAACAAACGGGATTTTAAAATATTCAAATTTGGCGCTCAAGTGGCGTAGAAGTGCTAAAAGAGTCTTGTGCTCGCAACAATCGACGTTTTTTATTACATTTCTCTTTTTTTACGTACTGACAAATGTCACAATGAATTGAAGCAAGAGGCCTAAAGTTTGGCGAAAAAAAAACGGGATTTTAAAATAGAAAGTTTGGCAACCAAGTGGGATAATAGTATGAAATATATATATGAAAAACATTTTTTTTTATGAAAATAGCCCAAATTCTGCGGTCGTAAAAATTTTATTTATTTCTCCCTGGTTACTTCAGTTTCGCCCCTTTGCTGGGGAAGTAAATGAAATAGTCCAAATTTCAGCAAAAAAACGGGATTTTGAAATACTAAAATTTGGCGCTCAAGTGGGGTAGAAGTGCTAAAAGAGTCTTGTGCTCGCAACAATCGACGTTTTTTATTACCTTTCTCTTTTTTTACGTACTGACAAATGTCACAATGAATTGAAGCAAGAGGCCCAAAGTTTGGCGAAAAAAAAAACGGGATTTTAAAATAGAAAGTATGGCAACCATGTGGGATAATAGTATAGGGTATCTACTTATATAGTTTTGTACAGGGTATCTCATTTTTGTCATATCTCTTCCTCAGTTTTAAAGACAGGGTTGTGCTCGTGACGATAGTTTGCTATTTTTTTGAAAAACTAAAGCTGGCGCCAAAAGACTTTTTAAAACCCTTTTTGGTAATTTGAAATTCGGAATTTTTCTTATCTTTTTAGTTGTATAAAAAGTAAAAAATGCCCTCTAGTAGTTTTGGTTACGTAGAATCTGCACATCTAATTTTCATCTCCACTTAGAGGTTCAATCACTAATTAAAAACAATTTTTTTTTCAAAAACCTATGTTCCCGGTGGATCACCCTTGTGAAGGAAGCACCAGACGTTGTTGAATAGTCTAACATACACCAAAAATCGATTCCATTGAGATCTTTAAACATGACCACAATTTCAACAGAAAAGAGGAAATTACGTTTCTAAATGCAGACTGGAAGCGAGTTCTACGGCATACTTCAAGTGCACCGAAACCCCGCGCCACAATTACCCCCACCCAGTCCCTCCACTGCAGCGCGACGGCGGGGGAATAAATACCACGGCACTCACCACAGTCGAATCAGTCAATGTCGGGAAGCACGGGAAATCACTTCGCCCATCGCCTCATCGCCCTTGATATTGCGTATTTTGCTATTGATATATATTGCGCCTTTGAATATGATATATATTACGTTTCGTCTACATCCGCAGCTGTAGACGAAACGTCAGGAAGAAATTCTATTGGACCACGTCTTCAAAGCCCGGAAAACACTTTAGATTGTATTTTGACCGACCGTAAAAGCCTTCACAGTCTTATAAATCGAATTTTGGTTAATACTATTTGGCGCCCAATGTGGGCCAAACAGAGTTTGTTGCACTAGTTTCTTCTTTTTTTTTCAAATTCCGACCAATCTAAAGAACTGATATTATAAATAAGAAAGTCTACATGGACAAACCAGGATTTTGTAAAAGCGTATTGGGCTTCCAACATGGGGATTTAGATTTTTCAGAAATCAGAGGCGAAAAAAGATTGACAGAGTACAAAGCACACGACGTTAAAATGATGAATGATGTTGATGAAAATCAAGGTAAGAAGAGTAAGAAAAGAGCACTAGGTAGAGAGACTGAAGAAGGGGAAATTTAATAAATTAAGGAACAGACTGAACATAAGTAGGTATGTGGTGAATAAGCCTTTGTGTGAAGAGGTTTTCCTTGAATTACACACAACCAAAGAAGACAAAGAAAAATGAGGTTGTTGGAGAAGAAAGTTCCAGATGAAGAATGTTCTGTGTAGGAAGATACATAAGAAAAAAAAAAGAAAGAAAAATTAATAACTCCAAAAGAAGACCGAAAATTAAAGAAGGTTTAGAGATTATTGAGGACTACACCTCCAGTCCACCAGGCTCCACCAAGGGCGTCAGAGATAAAAAGTGCACCAGCTGAGTATACCAGAGACTAAACATGAATTACCTGAGGAAGAAATCGTTGAGTCGTTTAGAAGAAAAGACCGTGCTGCAAAGAAAAATAAAGTTGTTAATGAAAAAGGAGCAGAGCAATTTCCAGAAGAAGAATATTCTGTAGAGGATATATAAAGAAACATAGAAGGCAAAAATTAATAACTCCAAAAGAAGAATATTTGAAGTTCTTTAAGTTATATTTAAACAAAGGAACTTCGCTAAATGTGAATAACCAGTCATATTTACTTAAAAAACGTAAAGAATAAAGTTCATTGACAAAAATTTAGAGGATTTATGACAAGAGATGCTGAGAATATCGAAACAATTCCAAGTTAAAAAATAAAGAAATAAGTAGACTGAACAGACGACCTCAGAAATACTAGTTTTGATGCTATAGAGACAAATTGAACTTGAAAAAATTGATTTACTAGTTCCACAGTTTCATCACAAAAGTGGCGTCAAAGGAGAAATTGTTTCCTCACCCTTTTGCTGATCTGATGATCAGTTCAGATATTTGAGACTATGTCTTCCAGTCAAAATAAACGTCGAAAAGAAAATTGTTAAATAGAAGAAAATATGTTTTCATTGTTTTCTCCTTTGAAAATCGAAAAGTCAAAGCCCCAAAAGATTTTTACCCTTAATTGTTCTAAAATTAATTCTTGTTCTAGAATATGATTAATAATTAAAAGAAGGAATTACACTAAAAACAGGACGCAACATGGACAGGAGACTAGGGAGAGACCCTAAAGATTCTCCTGGAGACCCACTTTCCTGGAGAAAATGACGTGGCCACTCCTGGCCGCTCCTGGAGCTGGTTCTATAAGCATGCAATAAGGCAACAACACTGGTACTGAAACTGCGCAGGGCAGTGGGCAGGAGATGGGGTCTAAAGACACACGTCCAAGATCAAGAATGGCTGATTCGCAGTCTTCAGGAGTGGGCATATACAAAGCAGGCCATGAAGAGGGCGAGAGCTTTTCCTTGGGAGTCGACACGACGGTTTTCCAGGCGGAGATGTTTGCAATACTCCAAGTGGCCACACGACCAGAAGTTAAACAAAGAGCAGAACAGAACATCTTCATCTAATCCGATAGTCAGGCGGCCTTTCGAGCCATCTGGAGGAACAGGACGAGTTTAAAGCTCCTTCAGGACTACAGGGATGCTCTAGAGTCACTGGCAGAAAGAAACTCTGGGATGGGTTTCCGCACATAGGGGCATTGAGAGAAACGAGCGCGCCAAGCGTGGTTCCTAGACGTGCTTTACTGGACCTGAGCCATGTCTAGGAGTAAGCAATATGTACGTCTCTCACACCTTAAATGAGTGGGCGTGGGAAAATACAAAGCAAACTGGACACAGTCAGGAATATGTACACAGATCAAGGAAATCTAACCTAACTCGGATAGATCCAAGGCCTCGTGACTACTTGGGAGAAGTCGACGACAGAACCTTATAGGAATCCTCATTGGCCACTGCAGACTAAACAGACATTTGCACCTCCTAGGAATGGTGGACAGTCCTCTCTGCACCCACTGTGGAGCAGGGGAAGAGTCGTCATACCACTTTCTGGGAATGTGCTATAGGTGGGCGCGAATGAGCTACAAGACACTGGTAGCCGGCTTCCTCCATCGAGAAGAGCTTCCAATCTGGATGAAGAGGAAGGCGATGGCTTCTTGCAGGAGGATGGATGTTGCGTCGAGTGGATTGAAACAGACATGGGAAGTGGTCACACGCGGATGGTCAGCCTCATCCAGCGGGACATCTCAATTGTCCTGTCGCAGGAGGCGCCCTTGCGATCGGCTGAGGCTAAAACGGCCATTTGGGATAAACATCCCAACAAGAGAAGGATTCAAAGAAGAGCTGCTTCAGCAACTTTCTGAAAATAATTAGGTATGGTATACTGACGGATCAAGAATAGCTGATTCACCGTTGTCAGGAGCCGGAATATTCAAAGCAGGCCATGAAGAGGGCAAGAGCTTTCGCTTGGGAAGCCACATGACGGTTTTCCAGGCGCAGGTGTTGCAATACTCGAAGTGGCCACACAACCAGAAATCAAACAAGGAGCAGAACAGACCATCTTCATCAACTCCGTCAGTCAGGCCCTGCGAGCCATCTGCAGGAACAGGACGAGTTCAAAACTTGTTCAGGACTGCAGGGATGCTTTAGAGTCACTGGCAGAAACAAAAAGGGTAACTCCGGGATGGGTTCATGGATATAAGGGCATTGAGGGAAACGAGTGCGCCGATGAATGGGCCAAGCATGGTTCCCAGTGCTTTACTAGACCGGAGCCATGTCTAGGGATAAGCAATAGGTACGTCTCTCACAGTCTAGGGATATATCCAAGGCCTCATGTCTACTTCGGAGAAGTCGGCAGTGTGTGGGAGGCCACGGCAGACTAAACAGACACATGCATGCTCCTAGTAATGGTGGAAAGTCCACTCTGCACCCACTGTATCAGGGGGAAGAGTCGTCATACCCCTTTCTGGGAGTGTGCTATAGGTGGGCGCAACTGCGCCACAGGACACTTGGAGACACTCTGTGCTTTTTAGTAGATTTTAGTAGAAACAAAAAAAATGAAAATTGATAAGTCCTCCTCTACTTTTTAGGTACATGATACGTAAATTCTCGCACTTTCTGTTGTAGGTTATGCATAGCAATAGTAAAACACAAACTGAGCTAAACAAACTTTCCTGCTGTTTATGCGGAAGTTACATCCATGCATATTATGAATTTAAAACGATGCATTTCGCGGAAACTGGAAATTACCTGTATCTGTTCATATCTATTCTATATTCTTGACGTCTTGGATAGGAAATGACTATTGTCGATGAGTTTGGTTGAAATTGCAAATATCCTTTAAATATTTATATATCCTTAATAAGTAGAAGTATTATGACTTGTGTACTTGCTCTTGATGTTCGAAAACAGTTTCACTCTTTGCAATAATAAACACCACAACATGTTATGTCAGGTGTTTCTCCCCGGCTTTGAACTGTAATTAGCCAAGTGATTACTTGGGAAATTAACGCAGACATATAGAGATGTCACCCTTGCAAAACTTGTTCATTGAAAGTTCAAATGAAAGTTTACGTTTATCAGGACAATAGAGGAAACTCATTATATTAAGCCGTCTTTAACAAACCGGCTTAAAGATGCTGCAAGCAGGACTTAACTTGGCAGTAAAGTCTGAAGGGGATAACAAAACAATAAATTTATTAAACAGAAATGGAGCTGCCATTGTACTTCTAAATTAAATTGATAAATAACTTCTAAGTAAGTGTTTTCATTTCAAAATGAACTAAAAATCTTTACTTTATTTACAACACAAAATGAGGTCTTCCTTCTTATTATCTTGAGGAAATTTAAAAATATTATGAGGAATTATGTATGCATTAACGAGGAATTTAATATGTTCGGTTTAAGCTTTGGTAATAAAACGCTTTTATTTTTATGGAATAGTGTTTAGTTTTAAAGCATTTAGGCATGTCTTTATCTCCTAGGAAATGAAATTAAAATAGGGCGGAGTTCAACAGCCACACACTTGGAGAGCAAAATGTCATGCTTTAGTGTGCTGAAAAAAAAATCCTCACTTTGACCATCACTTTAGACAACATTAAGAAATCTGTAATTTAAGTAACGTTTAATTTTTTTATAATTTTCTAGCGGTGTAAGCTATTAGCTTGTCTTCTTCTGATTAAAACCTGTAGTGTATTAAAAAAAGATGAAAGCCGTTCATATAAAAAACTATCCCGTAATTAAATACCATAAAATAACAAAAAAACTGGATTAAAATAGCTGGTGTAAGATCAGGAAGCCTTACCTGGAACAAAGCGTCTAATATGAAGGACTAATACGTACCTGAAAAAGAGAAAAAAAATTAAAAAATGCTTAATTAGTTTTTAAAGAGTGCTAATTATCTTGGGCGGGATTGACATCTGGTTAATCATTTTGCTCAATACGCTTGCATTGGGATGGGCGTGCACCTTTGAATTAAAGAGCAAGTCGTGAATAACCTTAACGGGCATGGGCCTATTTTGGCTAGATGTTAAAGAGAAAGGCAAAAAAACGGTTTATTCTTTCAACTAACTGTTATGATTTGTTTTTCGGTTATTAGTTTTTTAGCTTTTAATCTAAAATTTACTTAAATTACCTAGAATCAATGTATCCACATTTAGTTTTAGTTAAAAATATTAGAAAGATATACGTAATGCTTGGATGGTGCGAAATAGCAAAAGCAATGTCTAAAAGAAAAAGTGGTTTTAAACCCAAGAAATCTATAAAGAACAGTTGAAGCCGACATCCTGAGATTTATAAATAAAAAATTTGAAGACTTACAAAACCTAAATGAAGATGAATTGAAACAACTAAAGTTAGATGGGGCTGCTGTTGATGTTTGTAGAATCAATATCTCAGAAACTACTAAGCAGGAAGGAAACAGTCAGTGAGTATTGTTTTAGTTTACTTAACCAGCTGCATTGAGCACTGACCAGCACGAAGCCCTGGACCAGGTCAAAATATACAGGGTGTCCGGAAGTTATTCCGTAAGCAAATGGACTCTAGACCCTTTAAAAAGTAATCCTTGGAGATGTTTTTTTTTTATTATATATTCGTTTTGTGTGCTGATTTTGCGTTTTGACTCAGCTTTTAAGCTTAATTTAGGCCCCAACTTTTTTAATTTTTACTTTTCTGCATGTAAACCACATGCCTTGAAAAACATGGTTCTTCTTGGCACAGTGAAAAAAGTGCTCCTTGTCGAATTCAAATTTTCGATTCTTTTCTGGTTTATGCTCTCCAATTTAATTTTATTCTCTCCAATTGGTCAACCAGCCGAAGCTTTACAGATGTGGGGTAGGTTACGAAATCGGTATGCATATGGATTGGTCGACGTGCAAAATCTTACTTGTCATATTTTCTGTAGAGCATTTATTATTTAAAAGTACTCTTTGAATCAATTTTCTAGGTATTTTGCCCACGCAGATTCCTTATTTCATAACTGCAATGAAACATTTGATTGGATTTCGCCAATTACCTTTGAGTTCTTAATTTTGATTGGCGATTATATTCTTTAACATTTCCGGTCGCAATTCTTGATTTATACCTTTTTTGCAATTAAGTAAATATCTGGAAGTTGCCTTCATAGTTCAGCTTTCAGCATCTTATAACTTTTCATCAATAAGTAGAACTTTTAATTGCCCTTTAAGAGGTATTATTAGTTATTTAGTGATTATTCGGTGCAGTCTAAAGTTGTTTCCGCCTGTTGTGTTGAAGCCTTGGTCCAAGGAAATTTCTTCCTGACGTTTTGTCTACACCTGCGACAGATTACAAAGGCGACTGTGGTGAGATCTGTAGTATTTATTCCCCCGCCTGTCAATGGCCTCTCTTGTTAGTCTCGGATAGAAACGCTGCGATTGATATAAGGATAAGGTATCCATCTCGTTGAAAAGGATGTCGTGACCTTCGGACAGAGCGTGCTCTGCTACTCCTGACTTTTGTGTTTGTCGCAGCCTGCAACTCCTCTTGTGTTCTGTAATCCTCGTGTTGACATTGCGTTTTGTGGTGGCAGTGTATACCGAGCTACAGCACAGCATGGAACTCGGTAAACTCCGGGTGCCAATCTTAAGTTCTGTTGTATTGTACGAGTAGGTTTAAAGACAGTTTTAACACTGTGCTTTTCCAGCAGCCTGCCAATCCTGCCCGTTACTTTGTGAATGTATGGTAGGCTAGTCAATCCGCGCTTTTCTTCATCTTCTCCCCTTGTTCCTTCCTGGCGCTCTACATTCCTTGGACGGACGGCCCTATCGAACTCGTGCTTGCTGTATCCATTCCAACCAAAGGCTCTTTCCATATGCTTCATTTCCGGTTCCAATTCAGCCGTCTCACAAATTCTTTTTGCTCTCACAGACAGAGACTTTATGACTCCCATTTTCTGTCTGGGATGATGATTTATTTAGAAGGCAGGTGGGGTGTCGGACGGAGGCAAATCTCTTGGCTCAGGAACATCAAGGAGTGGACAGGCATCCGGAGCGCCGTTGACCTGTTCAGGGTTGCAGAAGATAGAGACGCTCTCTCTATAGTAATCGCTAACGTGCGGGAGACCGGCCATGGCACATAAAGAAGAAGAATATGATGATTTCATCCGTTCTCGAGGTATCGGTCAGTGTGTATTGGTTTTCTATAAACAGTGTGCGCAAGCTTCACCTTCGGCTTCCTTGATACCAAAACATCCAAAAACGATAGGCGTCCTTCCTTTTCTATGTGGGGGGGGGGGTGAATTGAATTTTTGGGTTGTTAGAGTTGAGGTGTAAGAGGAAGTTTTGATGTTCGCCCTGGCCTTGCACGTATCGGAACCAGCACTTTGGCCTCTTATTTGCGTTGTCAACGCCTTGGCTTCGAAAACTTCCATAAATTAGTTGCGATTACTGGACCAACAGGGCTGCCCATAACTACATCATCAGTTTGTGCGCAGATATTTTTCTTCCAATGAAAATATGTAGTGGTTAGACAGTGTTGGAACAACTTGGCAATATCTTGTGGAAAATCCTGGTAAATGTGTTCAGTATAGCATAGCTTCCTTAATGGGTACAATCCCGAAGAGCGAAACAACATCGGAGCTAACGAGAATTTCTCCTGGAGAAAGAGTCAACAGTTTTTCGTCTTTTATTTAAGTCTTTTATAAAGCTGTCAATATTTCCTATTTTACGCTGCAGCAGTTTCGCGTAGTAAGCTGCTTCGCGATTTCGTAGATCGGATTCGATAGGGATGTCCGTTCAAGGACTGTAGAGCGTCAGGGAGGAACAACGAGAAAAGATGAAGCAACACGCATGAACTAGTCTACCATACATCCATAAAGTAACAGACAGGATCCACAGGCCACCGGAAAAGCACAATGTTACAATTGTTTTTAAACCCACTCGTACAATACAACAGAGCTTGAGATTGGCCAAAGACCGCAGAGATCCCCTATCGGCACCCGGAGTTTACCGAGTACCATGCAGCTTGGTATAAATTGGCACCACAAAACGCAGTGTCAACACGAGAATTACGGAACACAAGAAGAGTTGCAGGCCGGGACAAACACAAAAGTAAGCAGTAGCAGAGAACGAGAGAAGCCATTGAGATCTTTAAACAATACAACAATTTCTACAGGAAGGAGGAAATTAATTTTCTATATGCAGACTGCACGCGAATTCTATGATATACTTCAAGTACGCCTAAGCCCCGCGTAACCACTCCCCCACCCCATTCCCTCTACTGCACCACGACGGCAGGGAATAAATATCACGGAGCTCACCACAGTCGAATCAGTCAATGTCGGGAATCATTTGGCCCATTGCGACATTTTCGACAACAAGACTTTAGATTGTATAATGGCTAAAGTCTTCTTCATGATCTCTTCAGAATCAGAATATGTTTGCTGGGTGTTCTAAAAAAAGACCATAGGGTTGTTCCTCGATGACTCTTTTTATTAATTTTGTGTACAAAAGTACCATTTTTTTGGATGACAAGGTTGCGGCTATAGTCTCTTGAACGTTTCTTCTGTGCTTAAAATTAGCTGGCTCCGATAATATTTCTTCAAGTCATCTGTGGAAATGACAGGGCCAAAGAGTATATTCAAGAAGCAGCTAACTTGAATGTTCAGGCTACATAGAGTCTTAAAAATAAGTCGCTGCTACTAAACTATTGATTGAATCCTCAGGAGTCTCTTCAGCGTTCTAAGTGATTTTTTTCCAATTTAACCTCAAAACAGCTTTGCTTAGATCATTGATCTTCAAGAAGAAGGGATAAGAAACAAATGTCAATCCACTTTCTTCCAATTTTGTTCACTGTATAATGTTGATTTAAACAATTCGATGTAAACAGCTTCTTCACTATCATGGTGAAGTCATTAGCACACTCAAGAAATACAGATTTTGAAATCGAGGCCGTTTCACATAGAAAGTGACTATATCCACGCGATTAAAGAATACGTAACGTGATCAAGAAATACATACGTATTTTGCAAATTACTCCTTTACAATATAAAGTGTGTTCCGGGCTTTGAAGCCGTGGTCCAGGAAGAAATTCACTTCCTGACGTTGTAACGAAGTGTCCAAAAATTCAGTTAAAAACCGTATCATTGATCTTTCTATATATATTTAGCACATGCACGACGGCAACATAAACAAACTTGCCGTCGTAACAAGCCTTCAGCTAGCAACAGTACACGCAAAGGCCCTTCCAAAACCTCCCACACACCGATTGGTTTAAAAGGGCCACGCTCGGCCCTTCAAAGGCAATCTGCGGTGAGCTCGCCTACCCAAGAGACGTTCAGTGGTAGTCAAGGTAGAACACTGTGGGTAAAGGTGGTATTCGTCCGAACTTATCCTTCGGTTAAGCGCGGATGTTGGATTAACCGTTCGATAAGAGGACCATGCAAGTCATAGGACGATTTTATGGCTTGCCCGTGCCCATTATAGGTTGCCTCTGCCGTGTCTCTGTCCCTCAGTTGAGCCCAGGCGAATGTTGGATCAACCGTTGGATGGTGGGACCGTGCAAGACATGGGAGGATTTTGTGGCTTATCCGGGCCGTTTGTATTTTCTTACTGTTAGGGCCCCCTATTCTCCGTTTGAGCTCCGAGGGACCTCGCCCCAATTTCTGAAAAAGGTTTAGGTACACCGGACCAGTCGTAGGAGGATTTTGCGACTTGCTCGGAGCTTCGCTTGAACCGTATGCCCATCCATCAGTTAAGCTCAGTTGGATGTTGAATTGATGTCGGATGGTGAGAATTTTCGATGGGCCCCGCTACTTTTGGGTATTATCTAAACTTCATACTTCTCTGTTGCTACCGTGTATTATCCGTGAGTTCCCTGTATTACCGTGACTCTTATTTGTATCATATTTGTGTACTACCGGATTAGGATGTAAATGTACTTATTCATGCCTGTACCAAATATAGTGTAATTTAACCTTGTTCTGAGTTTTATTTAGAGCCGCTCACAGAACAGCGAAACGATGTGCACACGCTTCCCAATCGGCCTCATTAATACCAAAACATCCAAAAAGGCGTCCTTCCTTTTTTATCTCCATAGTGAATTGAATTTTTGGGTTGATAAAGTTGAAGTGTAAGAAGAAGTTTTGAAGTTCGCCCTCCCCATGGCCCCAATAACAAAAGTGTCGTCCACGTATCGGAACCAGCATTTTGGCCTCTTATTTGCCGTTGTCAACGCCTTGGCCTCAATCATTCCCATAAAACTGTAGGCTATTATTGAACTAAGGGGCTGCCCATAGCTACACCATCAGTTTGTTCGTAGAAATCTTCTTTCCATTGAAAATGTGTAGTGGTTAGGCAGTGTTGGAACAACTTGGCAATATCTTGTGGAAATTCTTGGTTAATATGTTCCATGGCTTTCTTAATGGGTACCATCGTGAAGAGCGAAACAACATCGAAGCTAACCAGAATTTCTCAGTCAAAGAATGCAGTTTTTCGACGAAATGAGTGGAGTCTTTTATAAAGCTGTTAGTATTTCCTGTTTTAGGTTGCAGCAGTTTTGTGAGGTCTTTCGTGATTTCGTAGGTCGGACTCGATACGATTTCAACAGGAAGGAGGAAATTACGTTTCTAAATGCAGACTGGAAACGAGTTCTGCGACATACTTCAAGTGCGCCGGAACACCCCCCCCTCTCACCCTACTCCCTCCACTGCAGCGCGACGGCGGGGGAATAAATACCACGGAGCTCACCACAGTCGAATCAGTCAACGTCGGAAAGCACGGAAGATCACTTCGCATTTGATAATGTCTGCCGCACCTGTAGACGAAACGTCAGGAAAAAATTCCATTGGACCCCGGGTTCAAGGCCCGGAAAACAATTTAGATTGTACTTTGACCTTCACAGTCTTACTCCTTCATAATACTCTATCCTTTAGCAGAGAATTATTTTAGGTTTGGCGAGGCTGAAAAGTGTAATCAAGAAGTTATGTCTTGAAGCATCACTTGAAGTACCTTGCTAATGTCTTTCACAAATTGATGCAAATAATTTCTTCTTTATCGTGGAAGTGTGATCAGTCTGGTGTGTGAACAGTGTGATCTTTAGGATAGGACTTCATGGTTTTGAAATTGAGTTTCCTTCCTAGGCAGAGAGCACTCAGCCCTCATTTGTGGAGATGGCAAATGTACTCAAGAAGCTACAGGTCTGAAATATCTTTGCCTGGAAATGATCTTAACGTAGAAAACTTCTTTTTTAGTTCGAAACGACTTCGTCATTTTTGATGAATCATTAATATCTTCAAAACATGCCGATTGCCTCTGATTCTCTCTCACCCTTTTACAGAGGCAGTGACTCTGTACTCTGCGACGTCAGAAAGCTTGTAATAAATCTTGATGCAAATTAGTTTCATGGGTGAGTGGGATCTTTAAGACCTCATGGTTTTAAAATTGAGGCATATTTCCTAGGTAAAGGACACTCATTTATGGAGATGGACAAAGTTGAAAGTGTACTCAAGAAGCAATGAGTCTGGCATGCCTTTAGATTTAGGCAAAGGGTTTTTTTAGAACCTTATAATAGAAAAGTTCAACTCTTCAAGACGAAAAGTTAAAAAGTAGTTTTTTCCTCCCATTTTTTACTATTTATTTACTAAAGTACTATTGTGATATACTATTTCGCTACTATTGTGATTCTTCAGGCGACTAAAATATTTTATGCCAACGATTTAACAAGGTAGAATTGTTATCTAATTTTTGTTAAATTATAATTATAAAATCTATTGCGATGATCATTAATGAACAGGTTTTCTCCACGGAGGCAGACATTTTAAGCGAAAAAATCTAATTAGAGCCAATAAAGTTATTTTCCAAGATAGTAATCGAATAAAATAACGTAAGCGAGTATTTTATTTCCCGAAAAGAGGTCTCTGAACTGCTGAAAAATTCGTATTGTAAATTGTAATTCAGTTTTGGTATGCTTAAGAAGACTGAACTTTTTTAAATTGAGTTCTCCCTAGCTGTCGCCGATTCTCATCACGGGCTTTTTTTGTGAAAGTAGGCTCGTCGCCTCCTTCCATTGGGGAAAAATCAGAATTTAAATTCAAAGTATAAATATTAATGCGCGCTTATTTTTTCTTCGGAAGCGTAAAAAAGCCGAGAAAAATCCTTATTTTTTATGTTTGTTTACGTAATAGAATTTCCTCTGAAAGCATTTACATTTTTTATTTGCAATTCCTGTATACCTGTTCGATATTACCGCACAGTCCAAGCCGAAAAGGCTTCTGCTTCGGCGATAAGCGGTTTTGAGGTATAAAATATATAAAGAAAACACCGGGGCTTAAAAATCTTTTTGCTTTAGTGGATTTCCATGTTTAACGTTGATCTATTTCCTTAATGGAATTTTCCTTCTTTCCGAAAGAATTCAATATTTCAGCGATTGACAAAAAATAAGTGATACAAAAAGAATCCATAACAATTTGCATGTATTTGTATTTAGTAAATACCACTCAGGATTTTTGTCAATATCACAAGTATTGTTACGGGATGCTTCAAAAACTTTTTGCGTTTAAAGCCATTAATTTATTTCAATTTTATTCTTTACAAATTATCCCTGAAAGAAGCATTCCACTTTATTGTTTTTTAATAAATTGTGTAATGTGGCTAAATTAATGTAATGTGGCTAAATTATATATATGTTTTGCATCCTTTCACCAAGTTTAAGGAGGTGGATGGCGGGTGTGGGACATAAACAACACTTCACGTTTGTGAAATTGCCAAAGTTTCGACTTAAATTGAGGTCTTCCTCAGTGTGATGACCACATATTAACACAATATAACCAACATTCTAAATCGTGCATCTTGAATAACTTTATCCCCTTGAAGAAAAAATAAACTATTTTGGCTAGACGAAAGAGGGAACAATATAAAAGAGGTAAAAAATAAAAAACTAATTGTTTTTTTCCTCACGCGAATATTGATTTGAGTTATTCGAGACGCACGATTCAGAATATTTGTTATGTTATGTTAATATGATGGTCAATTAAAAGAGCAGAAAAAAAAACAATTACGGTAATTACTGAAAAAACTGACTTGTGGTTCCAAGTACTTGCGAATGTTTTTATATTTTTGCTGTCTGGATTTATATTTATATTTTACCCTTGAGGAAGGCCCATTAAAGGTCAAAACGTTGGCATTTTTGACAAACGTGAAGTGTTGTTTATGTCCTCCATCCGCTATCCACCTCTTTCAATGTGGCTAAATTATAACCTTTTTTTACAGTAACGATGATTCCAGGTGATTCTAAACGATTCAAGTAAATTCTAGATTAGAAGCCAAATACATAATGGCATAACAATGAACTGTCATACAATTTCCAGTAGAAAACACAGCTTTTTTTTGTTCCCCCCCCCCTCTTCAAGTCGTAGAGTCGGGAACCACTTTGAGTTGTCAGCAAAGGACTCCAACGTCAATTCTAGGTAACAAAAAGCTGTCTTCGCGGCCTAAACTAACCTAACTGACTACCTAAAAAATCTTCTTCATTCTTAGTAACCTCATTGAAGTTTCGGTAGCCTACCAAAACAGGTAGTTCCACCCTTTTTCTTTACTAGAATAACTGGGGATGTTCCTAAGCTTTCATATGACTTGATAATGTTTGTATAACCTATTCACTTATTTTTGTCCTAGTTACCTTTGAAACCTTCATTTTTATCTCCTTTTAGCACATGTTGAGAAGATACGATCAAAATGTCAAAGTCAACTTTCCAACGCCTACTTGACAACAATAGTAAGTGAATGGCTTATATATGCATGTATTTAATGATTTGGGTTACCTTTTCTTGATTTGTAGGGAGAACAATTCTGGGTGCTTACTTTATGGGTGTAGTGTCGCTAGTGTTGATGCAATGTTGCACAAGATCGCTTTTACCAAAGTCTACATAGGAGACCGAGCAGATGTCTAAATTCATGACCAACAACTTCATCCAGTTGCTCCGAAGTTAAGTCAGAAGAAGCTTCAAGCACCAAAAGCTGTAATTGGTGACGTCTTTATAGTTGACAGTATGGAATGCTGGTGTTGGGCACAAGATCGGTATTACCAAAATCTACATCGTAGACTGAGAAGACATCTAGGTTCATAACCATTAAGTCTATAACATCATCCAGTTGCTCCGAAGTTAAAGCTGGAGGAAACTTCAAGAACCAAACTCTGTAATTTTTCAGGAAGTGCTAAAAGTGTGGTGGGTGGTGATATTTTTATAATTGACACTATGGAATGCTGCTGTTGATGCGATGTTGCACAAGATCCGTTTTACCAAGGTCTATATGAGAGACCGAGAAGAAATCTAAGTTGATGACCAATAAGTCTATAACTCTATCCAGTTGTTCCGAAGTTAATCTAGAAGCTTCAAGCACCAAACGCTCTATTTTTTCAGGTGTGTGGAACTGTTAAATGTGGTGGATGGTGATATTTTTATAGTTGACACTATGGAATGCAGGTTTTTCACAAGATCGGTATTACCAAAGTCTAGATCGGAGACCGAGAAGACATCTAGGTTCAGGACCTTGAAGTCTATAAATTCATCCAGTTGCTCCGAAGTTAAGCTGGAGGAAGCTTCAAGAATCAAACGCTGTAGTTTTTCACGAAGTGGTAAAAGTGTGGTGGGTGGTAATATTTTTACAGTTAACCTTATGGAATGCTGGTGTTGTAGCTATGTTTCACAAGATGTTTCACAAGACATCTAATCTAGGTTCATGACCATTAAGTCTATAACTTCATCCAGTTCCTCCGAAGTTAAGCTGGAGAAAGCTTCAAGCACAAACCTCTATAAATTGTCCAGGAAATGCTAAAAATGTGGTGAGAGGTAATTTTTTTACAGTTGACACTATGGAATGCTGGTGATGATGGGATGTTTTACAAGATCGGTATTACCAAGGTCTACATCGGAGACCGAGCAGACATCTAGGTTCATGACCTAGAATAAGTATATAACTTTATTCAGTTGCTCCGATGTTAAGCTGGAGAAACCTTCAAGAACCAAACCCTGTAATTTTTCAGAAATTGTTAAACGTGTGGTTGGGGGTGATGTTTTTACAGTTGACACTATGGATGCTGGTGTTGATACGATGTTTCACAAGATCGGTATTACCAAGGTCTTCATCGGAGACCGAGCAGACATCTAGGTTCCTATACATGACCAATAAGTCTATAAATTATTCAGTTGCTCTGATGTTAAGCTGGAGAAAGCTTCAAAAACCAAACGCTGTAACTTTTCAGAAAGTGTTAAAAGTGTGGTTGGTGGTGATTTTTTACAGTTGACACTATGGAATGCTGGTATTGAAACGATGTTTCACAAGATCGGTATTACCAAAGTCTACATCGTAGACTGCGAAGACATCTAAGTTCATGACCATTAAGTCTATAACTTCACTCAGCTGCTCCGAAGTTATGCTAGAGGAAGCTTCAAGAACTAAACGCTGTAATTTTTCAGGAAGTGTTAAGTGTGGTGGGTGGTGATGTTTTATAGTTAACACTATGAAAGGCTGGTGTTGATACGATGTTTCACAAAATCGGTATTACCAAAGTCTACATCGGAGACTGAGCAGACATCTAGGTTCATGACCACTAATTCTATAACTTTACTTAGTTACTCCGATGTTAAGCTGGAGAAAGCTTCAAGAAACAAACGCTGCAATTTTTCAGAAGGTGTTAAGTGTGGTGGGTGATGATGTTTTTATAGTTAAGACTATGGAATGCTGGTGTTGATACGATGTTTCATAAGATCGGTATTACGAAAGTCTTCATCGGAGACCGAGCAGACATCTAGGTTCATGACCATTAAGTTTACAACTTCATCCAGTTGCTCCGAAGTGAAGCTGAAGGAAGCTTCAAGCATCAGCCTCTGTAATTATCCAGAAAATGCTAAAAGTGTGGTGAGTGGTGATGTTTTTACAGTTGACACTATGGAATGCTGGTGTTGATGCGATGTTTCACAAAATCGGTATTACCAAAGTCTCCACCGGAGACCGAGAAGACATCTAGGTTCATGACCATTAGGTCTAAACTTTATCCAGTTGCTCCGAAGTTAAGCTGGATGAAGCTTCAAGAACCAAACGCTGTAATTTTTCAAGAAATGTTAAAAGTGTGGTGGGTGGTGATGTTTTTACGGTTAACACTATGGAATGCTGGTGTTGTAGCTATGTTTCACAAGATTCTAATTACCAAAGTCTACATCGGAGACCGAGAAGACATCCAGGTTCATGACGAATAAGTCTATAACTTCATCCAGTTGCTCCGAAGTTAAGTTGGAGGAAGCTTCAAGCACCAACCTCTATAATTGTCCAGAAAAGCTAAAAGTGTAGTGAGTGGTGATGTTTTTACAGTTGACACTATGAAATGCTGGTGTTGATGCGATGTTTCACAAAATCCGTATTACCAAAGTCTCCACCGGAGACCGAGAAGACATCTAGGTTCATGACCATTAGGTCTATAACTTTATCCAGTTGCTCCGAAGTTAAGCTGGATGAAGCTTCAAGAACCAAACGCTGTAATTTTTCAAGAAATGTTAAAAGTGTGGTGGGTGGTGATGTTTTTACGGTTAACACTATGGAATGCTGGTGTTGTAGCTATGTTTCACAAGATTCTTATTACCAAAGTCTACATCGGAGACCGAGAAGACATCCAGGTTCATGACCAATAAGTCTATAACTTCATCCAGTTGCTCCGAAGTTAAGCTGGATGAAGCTTCAAGAACCAAACGCTGTAATTTTTCAAGAAATGTTAAAAGTGTGGTGGGTGGTGATGTTTTTACGGTTAACACTATGGAATGCTGGTGTTGTAGCTATGTTTCACAAGATTCTTATTACCAAAGTCTACATCGGAGACCGAGAAGACATCCAGGTTCATGACCAATAAGTCTATAACTTCATCCAGTTGCTCCGAAGTTAAGTTGGAGGAAGCTTCAAGCACCAACCTCTATAATTGTCCAGAAAATGCTAAAAGTGTAGTGAGTGGTGATGTTTTTACAGTTGACACTATGAAATGCTGGTGTTGATGCGATGTTTCACAAAATCGGTATTACCAAAGTCTCCACCGGAGACCGAGAAGACATCTAGTTT
This sequence comes from Taphrorychus bicolor, assembly GCA_951812265.1. Lineage (NCBI taxonomy): Eukaryota > Metazoa > Arthropoda > Insecta > Coleoptera > Curculionidae > Taphrorychus > Taphrorychus bicolor. Next base: position 15,144,261 of record OX638307.1, read on the forward strand.
CATGACCAATAAGTCTATAATTTAATTCAGTTGCTCCGAAATTAAGCTAGAGGAAGCTTCAAGCACTAACCGCTGTAATTTTTCAGGAAGTGTTAAAAGTGTGGTGAGTGGTAATGTTTTTATAGTTGGGACTATGGAATGCTGGTGTTGATACGATGTTTCATAAGATCGGTATTACGAAAGTCTTCATCGGAGACCGAGCAGACATCTAGGTTCATGACCATTAAGTTTACAACTTCATCCAGTTGCTCCGAAGTTAAGCTGGAGGAAGCTTCAAGCACCAACCTCTAAAATTGTCCAGAAAATGCTAAAAGTGTAGTGAGTGGTGATGTTTTTACAGTTGACACTATGGAATGCTGGTGTTGATGCGATGTTTCACAAAATCCGTATTACCAAAGTCTCCACCGGAGACCGAGAAGACATCTAGGTTCATGACCATTAGGTCTATAACTTTATCCAGTTGCTCCGAAGTTAAGCTGGATGAAGCTTCAAGAACCAAACGCTGTAATTTTTCAAGAAATGTTAAAAGTGTGGTGGGTGGTGATGTTTTTACGGTTAACACTATGGAATGCTGGTGTTGTAGCTATGTTTCACAAGATTCTAATTACCAAAGTCTACATCGGAGACCGAGAAGACATCCAGGTTCATGACGAATAAGTCTATAACTTCATCCAGTTGCTCCGAAGTTAAGTTGGAGGAAGCTTCAAGCACCAACCTCTATAATTGTCCAGAAAAGCTAAAAGTGTAGTGAGTGGTGATGTTTTTACAGTTGACACTATGAAATGCTGGTGTTGATGCGATGTTTCACAAAATCCGTATTACCAAAGTCTCCACCGGAGACCGAGAAGACATCTAGGTTCATGACCATTAGGTCTATAACTTTATCCAGTTGCTCCGAAGTTAAGCTGGATGAAGCTTCAAGAACCAAACGCTGTAATTTTTCAAGAAATGTTAAAAGTGTGGTGGGTGGTGATGTTTTTACGGTTAACACTATGGAATGCTGGTGTTGTAGCTATGTTTCACAAGATTCTTATTACCAAAGTCTACATCGGAGACCGAGAAGACATCCAGGTTCATGACCAATAAGTCTATAACTTCATCCAGTTGCTCCGAAGTTAAGCTGGATGAAGCTTCAAGAACCAAACGCTGTAATTTTTCAAGAAATGTTAAAAGTGTGGTGGGTGGTGATGTTTTTACGGTTAACACTATGGAATGCTGGTGTTGTAGCTATGTTTCACAAGATTCTTATTACCAAAGTCTACATCGGAGACCGAGAAGACATCCAGGTTCATGACCAATAAGTCTATAACTTCATCCAGTTGCTCCGAAGTTAAGTTGGAGGAAGCTTCAAGCACCAACCTCTATAATTGTCCAGAAAATGCTAAAAGTGTAGTGAGTGGTGATGTTTTTACAGTTGACACTATGAAATGCTGGTGTTGATGCGATGTTTCACAAAATCGGTATTACCAAAGTCTCCACCGGAGACCGAGAAGACATCTAGTTTCATGACCAATAAATCTATAATTTAATTCAGTTGCTCCGAAATTAAGCTAGAGGAAGCTTCAAGCACTAACCGCTGTAATTTTTCAGGAAGTGTTAAAAGTGTGGTGAGTGGTAATGTTTTTATAGTTGGGACTATGGAATGCTGGTGTTGATACGATGTTTCATAAGATCGGTATTACGAAAGTCTTCATCGGAGACCGAGCAGACATCTAGGTTCATGACCATTAAGTTTACAACTTCATCCAGTTGCTCCGAAGTTAAGCTGGAGGAAGCTTCAAGCACCAACCTCTAAAATTGTCCAGAAAATGCTAAAAGTGTAGTGAGTGGTGATGTTTTTACAGTTGACACTATGGAATGCTGGTGTTGATGCGATGTTTCACAAAATCCGTATTACCAAAGTCTCCACCGGAGACCGAGAAGACATCTAGGTTCATGACCATTAGGTCTATAACTTTATCCAGTTGCTCCGAAGTTAAGCTGGATGAAGCTTCAAGAACCAAACGCTGTAATTTTTCAAGAAATGTTAAAAGTGTGGTGGGTGGTGATGTTTTTACGGTTAACACTATGGAATGCTGGTGTTGTAGCTATGTTTCACAAGATTCTTATTACCAAAGTCTACATCGGAGACCGAGAAGACATCCAGGTTCATGACCAATAAGTCTATAACTTCATCCAGTTGCTCCGAAGTTAAGTTGGAGGAAGCTTCAAGCACCAACCTGTATAATTGTCCAGAAAATGCTAAAAGTGTAGTGAGTGGTGATGTTTTTACAGTTGACACTATGAAATGCTGGTGTTGATGCGATGTTTCACAAAATCCGTATTACCAAAGTCTCCACCGGAGACCGAGAAGACATCTAGGTTCATGACCATTAGGTCTATAACTTTATCCAGTTGCTCCGAAGTTAAGCTGGGTGAAGCTTCAAGAACCAAACGCTGTAATTTTTCAAGAAATGTTAAAAGTGTGGTGGGTGGTGATGTTTTTACGGTTAACACTATGGAATGCTGGTGTTGTAGCTATGTTTCACAAGATTCTTATTATCAAAGTCTACATCGGAGATCGAGAAGACATCTCGGTTCATGACCATTAAATCTATAACTTCATCCAGTTGCTCCGAAGTTAAGCTGGAGGAAGCTTCAAGCACCAACCTCTATAGTTGTCCAGAAAATGCTAAAAGTGTAGTGAGTGGTGATGTTTTTACAGTTGACATTATGGAATGCTGGTGTTGATGCGATGTTTCACAAAATCGGTATTACCAAAGTCTACACCGGAGACCGAGAAGACGTCTAGGTTCATGACCATTAGGTCTATAACTTTATCCAGTTGCTCCGAAGATAAGCTGGAGGAAGCTTTAAGAATCAAACGCTGTAATATTTCAGGAAGTGTTAAAAGTGTGGTGAGTGGTGATGTTTTACAGTTGAGACTATGGAAGCAACTGGTTGGGAATATGAGAATTTCTCTCTTTTTTAAATATTGATGGTGATATGTCACATTCAATTTTGCTGGCAGCTTATTGGCTTTGCCTCGGTACAGTGTTCCGGGGCCACGCTTCTTTCGTAAATGGTATTATACAAATTCATTTCGACGATAAGCAAATTTCCATCCAGGTTTTCCTTACAGGGTGCCATTACAATAATTTCTGATTGATCCGGGTTTTGAACATTTTCGACTAGTTCCACTTTTCTTACAAATGGAGTGATTTGAAGAAGGGGCAAGCAGGGCTCTCCAGTCCTGAGAATATGTTGAGCAATATCAACACAAAAAAAGTGAAAAAAATATTGTCTGGCTCATAACGTTCATCTGCTATTGTAACCACGAGGACCTTCAGGTCTCGCAATTTGCGCCTACGCCACAGTTTTATCCACAAAGTTGTCCGTTTACACTTTAAACTGGAAACTGAATTGCGCACTTGAGATATTTTGTGCACTATTATTAACGCTCTGATTTGTTCTGACTGAGAATGATTGGTATAGTTTTGACATCCGGACTCATTTTATCCCATAAAACGTGTTACATCTTTTGCAGAACTGTCTAAATTCTGTTTTCCACAGCTTTTCATAAACTCTTCTTGAAAAAAAAAGTTTTTTTGAGACACCCTATATTTCTAAAGTAAAAATTGCTTATCTATCAATCTTAAAACAGTTTTGGCACGGAATCGATCCTTAAATATTCTTTCCTGGAAACTGAAAATTTGAAATTCGGTGTGAGGAGCTCTGAATCGGCCGAAAACTTAGGGGATCAGAATCGTATATCTTGTTGGTATTTGCGAGCTTCCATCTTGTTCCGATGAAAATGTTGCAACCAATATATATGATATACAGATGAACTTAGCTACTTTTTCTGTTTTTATCTATAACAATCTGTGTCAAAATATTTCTCAGAGACTAGACAGAATAACGTATTAAATTGAGATTATTTGGTTCAAATGTTCAATATAAATTAGTATTGCATCCGGTAACACGAACTTTTGACTAATTTAACTAACCTTCAACTGTTGACATTTAAGATATATAAACGGACCACCCTGCAGAAAAATGGGCACACGTAATAATTTTAAACAAACGCATTTATTACCAGCCCAAAAAATACATCAAGAACGTTTGGACATAATAACCCCTCTGTTACGAAGTTTGCTGAGAAGTAATAATTTTACCAAATAAATTAAATTAGTATCGAAGTACTCTCGATTCTTAAGAAGATACTCCTTTAAGTCAGTTTGTTTACGTTCTGGGATTCCAGAGCTGTCAGGTTTAATAAATCGGTCGATAGGGATATAGGGAAGCGGAGGAGCGGGGGCTGCCTTCCATAATGAATATTAATCACAATATAAATTACACATTATCCTTCACATTACGAACAGCTTCGCGTTCGCAGCTTTTCGCCCAAAAAATGACAAGAGTCTTTAGCCGAAATATTCTCCCGATATTGGAACGTCAAGAGCTATTTGAATTCGATAATTTGAAATTCCAGGCCCCGAGACCGCTTTTTGTCTTCCTATTTGAAATTAAAATGTTTTTTTTTCGCCCCGTCTCGATCGGAATTCAATATTTCGAGTTGATCGTGGCATAAACTAATCGTCAAAATCACAACGAGGTTAATTTAAAATGTCGATTTCAACTTGAAGAGATTTCGGTACAAAAATGTCTATTAAAAGGAAACATTGGGAAGGAAATGATGTTTTTCCAACTCAAATATTGCCTACCATTCACTTTTCGAGTTATCTCAAGGCAAACTGAATTAAAAATCGGACCGAGATCCTGCGGGGCTGCCTCCGGCTTCGCAATTGCATTAAGTACCCCGACAGAATTTCTGATATCCCAATGTAAATGTAATCAAAGTCAGGATATGGTTTTTGGAACGGTGGTTTCACCGACCGAAGTGTATTGTAAGCTTAATAGAGTTAATCCAGATGGGTCACCTGGAACCTCCATTTAAGCGCTATGGAAATTTCCATATAACATTTTGAATCGATGTTAGTGTCTAGTTTTATGTTTTAGTAAGGCAAAAGCATGTTTAACATGATTGTCGCACAATTCAGCAACTCTCTCGTGCATGAAGAAGTTATTTTAGTTAAACTATTTGGTATAACTTTTTTACTTCTACTAAAGAGTTGCTTCAGAAGCACATACAAATTCGATGCAGGTGCAATATTTGCATAGTTTCTTCAGCATCTGTTGAATCTGTGAAAACTTCAAGTCTTTGAAGACTCCACCTTCTCCAAACTTATTCAATTACTTATTTTATAGGTGTTCAACACTCATTTTGTATTTCACTTAATAGCCTTCAAAAATAAATTCTCTTCATTGCCGACGAATCGGACAAGCGTGGTTCCCATTCTCACCACAAAACGCAGTGTCAACACGAGGATTACGGAACACAAGAGGAGTTGCAGGCTGGGACAAACACAAAAGTCAGCAGTAGCAGTGCACGCTCTCTCCGAAGGTCACGACATCCTTCTCAACAAGGTGAATATATTATATCAATCGCAACGTTTCTATCCGATACTAACAAGAGAGGCCATTGAGATCTTTAAACACGGCAACTATTTCAACAGGAAGGGGGAAGTTACGTTTCTAAATGAAGACTTGAAGCGAGTTCGACGACATACTTCAAGTGCGCCGAAATCCCGCACTACACTACCCCCATTCCAGTCCCTCCACTGCAGCCCTACTGTGGGGGAATAAATACCACGGAGCTCACCACAGTCGAACCAGTCAACGTCGGGAAGCATGAGAGATCACTTCACCTATTGCCTTATCGCCTTTGATAATGTCTGCCACAGTTGTAGACGAAACGTCAGGAAAAAATTCCATTGCACCACGGCTTCAAACCCCGGAAAAAGCTTTAGATTGTATGTTGTTTACTTTCTTTTGCGCATAATATACTAATTCCATACAGCAGTCTAGCTCCTCAGGAAGTAGGTTGATATTGCTAGTCTGAAACTAACCTAAACTGATTTCTTTAACCCTCAGAAGCTACTACACGACATACAATCTATAATAGAAGAACGCCTTCAGAGCTCATCCAAGATTTGCAGTCTCTCAGAAGACTAAGGTTTTGAAACTCGGAGAGATCACTGATATTAGATTCAATACAAATTTTCTATTTATTTGAAAAATTTGTGAAAATCGAATCTCTCTTCAAGAGCTTAATTCAAATTCTTCCGCAGTTCTATATATCTCCATTTAGTAATTTGCAATTTGTTCATTAACAACTAAAAACTGGCAAAATGCCAGTTACAAACCGTATTCTTCAAGAGTTCCTGCAAAATATGTTGAATCTATGAAAACTGAAGTTTTGAAGCTCTTTCATTAGTTTGATTACTTGAGTTATCAAACTTGTCCTTCTGTTTAATTGGTTGGTATTGTAAGATAGATAAAAAACAGAAAATTACTATTTGTTATTGTCACCGCTTCGACTCACAATATCTTCAACTTCAATTTTCAAACGAGAATCTAGAAGTCGTTCTAGGAAACGTTTTAAAAACGTCCAAGCACTTCCAACAAATAATAATCTGCAGTCTGCATACAGTACTTTTCCATTTCCGTTAGTTTGTTTTGAAATTGCAATCCTCTAAATTTAAACAAGGGTAAATATAACAGTAGCGTTTATCAGTTTAAACGATGTGTTATGAAGTCTTGTCTTCATCAAAAGCTAACAACCTTATCGATAATGGGAGCGCGTTTTGTGATAAATCTTAGTAATCTCAAAAACTTTCCATGACCTTCAAATATGTAATTTACTATTTATTGCCTGTTAAATGTATTTATTTGAAAAATTTGTGAAAATCGAATCTCTCTTCAAGAGCTTAATTCAAATTCTTCCGCACTTCTATATATATCTTCATTTAGTAATTTGCAATTTGTTCATAAACAACCAAAACTGACAAAATGCCAGTTGCAAACCGTATTCTTCAAGAGTTTCTGAAAGATGTGTTGAATCTATGAAAACTGAAGTTGAAGCTCATTCATTAGTTTGATTACTTGAGTTATCAAACTTGCTCTTCTGTTTAATTGGTTGGTATTGTAAGATAGATAAAAAACAGAAAATTACTAGTTGTTATAGTCACCGCTTCGACTCATAATATCTTCAACTTCAATTTTCAAACGAGAATCTAAAAGTCGTTCTAGAAAACGTCCAAGCACTTCCAACAAATAATAATCTGCAGTCTTCATACAGTACTTTTGCATTTCCATTAGTTTGTTTTGAAATTGCAATTCTCCAAATTTAAACAAGGGTAAATATAACAGTAGAGTTTATCAGTTTAAACGATGTGTTATGAAGTCTTGTCTTCATCAAAAGCTAATAACCTTATCGATAATGGGAGCGCGTTTTGTGATAAATCTTACTAATCTCAAAAACTTTCCATGACCTTCAAATATGTAATTTACTATTTATTGCCTGTTAAGTGTATTTATTTGAAAAATTTGTGAAAAATCTAATCTCTCTTCAAGAGCTTAATTCAAATTCTTCCGCAGTTCTATATATATCTTCATTTAGTAATTTGCAATTTGTTCATTAACAACCAAAACTGACAAAATGCCAGTTACAAACCGTATTTTTCAAGAGTTCCTGTAAGATTTGTTGAATCTATGGAAACTGAAGTTTTGAAGCTCATTCATTAGTTTGATTACTTGAGTTATCAAACTTGCTCTTCTGTTTAATTGGTTGGTATTGTAAGATAGATAAAAAACAGAAAATTACTAGTTGTTATAGTCACCACTTCGACTCATATTATCTTCAACTTCAATTTTTAAACGAGAATCTAAAAGTCGTTCTAGAAAACGTCCAAGCACTTCCAACAAATAATAATCTGCAGTCTGCAAACAGTACTTTTCCATTTCCGTTAGTCTGTTTTGAAATTGCAATCCTCTAAATTTAAACAAGGGTAAATATAATAGTAGAGTTTATCAGTTTAAACGATGTGTTATGAAGTCTTGTCTTCATCAAAAGCTAACAACCTTATCGATAATGGGAGCGCGTTTTGTGATAAATCTTAGTAATCTCAAAAACTTTCCATGACCTTCAAATATGTAATTTACTATTTAATGCCTGTTAAATATATTTATTTGAAAAATTTGTGAAAATCGAAGCGCTCTTCAAGAACTTAATTCAAATTCTTCCGCAGTTCTATATATCTCCATTTAGTAATTCGCAATTTGTTCATTAACAACCAAAACTGACAAAATGCCAGTTACAAACCGTATTTTTCAAGAGTTCCTGTAAGATTTGTTGAATCTATGGAAACTTAAGTTTTGAAGCTCATTCATTAGTTTGATTACTTGAGTTATCAAACTTGCTCTTCTGTTTAATTGGTTGGTATTGTAAGATAGATAAAAAACAGAAAATTACTAGTTGTTATAGTCACCACTTCGACTCACAATATCTTCAACTTCAATTTTCAAACGAGAATCTAAAAGTCGTTCTAGAAAACGTCCAAGCACTTCCAACAAATAATAATCTGCAGTCTGCAAACAGTACTTTTGCATTTCCATTAGTTTGTTTTGAAATTGCAATTCTCCAAATTTAAACAAGGGTAAGTATAACAGTAGAGTTTATCAGTTTAAACGATGTGTTATGAAGTCTTGTCTTCATCAAAAGCTAATAACCTTATCGATAATGGGAGCGCGTTTTGTGATAAATCTTAGTAATCTCAAAAACTTTCCATGACCTTCAAATATGTAATTTAATATTTATTGCCTGTTAAATGTGTTTGAGGTTATTCTTTAATTTGTCTTCGTTTTTTATGTGTTTTTAGTGTTGCTATTTAGTAACTCCTATTTTATCGAGTGTTCTTAGCGGGTGAAATTTCTTAAAGAACTTTCTTAACTTTCGGTCGAACTTGAGTTATATTTTTTTCGGAATTTCAGAAGAAGTAAAAATTTGTAGAAATTTTGATAACGTTTAAGAGCTCAGAAAAACTGCAAACTTTATGAGATATAAGTAAATATTTCTATATTAATATAATTGTCGCACAAATCAGCAACGCTCCCTTGCATGAAGAAGTGATTTTAATTGTAATTAGATTTGCTGACTAAGGCCTTTTTTGGTAAAAATATTCTACCTACTTAAAAAGCAATTTGTTTTAGAATTGAAAAAACTTGCATCAAATTGCAGGTCACGCAGAGGTACAGGAAATTATCCACACAATTAAAATTCAGTTATTTCTTTATTGTGCATCCAAAAACTCGATTCCGAAGAGCTCACCTTTCCCCTTCAAAGCCAACAGATCTTTAGATGCTGTGTCGATAGTATCTACGTAGATAATGGTTTATTCCTTATGAAAATCGTATCTTTAGAAACATTCCAAGCATAGTACAGTCACGACTTCAAAACTGAACCTATTGTAACGTTTATCATTGTTGAAATTGTTATTTGATGAAATCAAGCCGATTAGAACCGACCATGATCATCAAGTTTATTGTTCTCTTACATTAAGTAGTACTTATTGTAATATCCCTAATGATGCTGATGAATGGATTTGGATAAAGTAGTAACAAAATGTGGAAAAGTTCACTTACATCTCGAGAGTACGGTACCATCATTGGACCATAAATTTTAACTGCTTTGACAAGGGTATCTCCTGGAGGATGACGTTTCATCTTTAGCTAATTGAGAATGGAGATTACTTTATCAGGAGTCCTGGCGCCTCGGGACTCGAACGTTATTAATGCAATATTATGCATGTTTCCTGGTTATGGGCAATAAAGATATTATGTTGCAAAGAGACAACGCGATTTGATATTTTATTTGTAGCCTAAAATGAATGTTTCAAGAAATTTTGTCCGACCAGCGAGAAAGCGACAGAATTTTAAAAACTCAATAACAAAATTTCGGTAACACTGAAGGGCAAAATCCATTATCAATGGGATGGCTAGTTATGGTGGTGTAAGAATTACTAAAGAACACATAATGATTAGATGTTTCTTTTTTTAGAAAAAGCCAAAAAGCTAATTCAATTAACAAAACAAAAATAAAAACTAAAACCATTGCGGAATGCAGAAAAGCTGGAGGAAAAACTCAATTAATGTTTTAACTATCTTTTGGAAGCATCGTACTAATTTACTTTAAAATGGTGAATTTTAGTTTAAACTTCTAAAAGCGAAATATTCTAAAATAATTCTGAATTTATACAGTTTTGGTACAAATTCAGAAATGTTAATTTGCGTGTTCTGGGGTCATAAATAAACTGGTAAAAATGTTTTGAAATATCTTGGGACGGTGTGCCAAAGCATTAGATTTGCAAAGACAAGAAATGCTGCTTGAAGTAATTAAAGCCACGGTTCAACTTGAACAAATTCTTTATTACAAATGTTAAAAGCCTTCGGCTATCCAATTTCTTATTCTTATTCGTTATCACATTCTTAATTTTTGTCCAAAACAACCCATGTAACAAGGGTTGTAATGGAGGAAAATTAAGAATACGATAACGAATTAGAATAACCGTTGTTGAGTTAAATAAGTTGGGTAACCTCGGCCTTATTTGCTGATTGTTCTTTTAATTAATCAAGGTTTGCAAAGTTTATCTGACACAAAGCACCCTATAAGTTTCGGAAGATGATAGAAATCTCACTCTAATAAATAAATAATAACCCCACAATACAGACAGATTTAAGAAAAGTCGAAAGCTACTCTACGAACAAAATGATGGTGTAGCTATGGGCAGCCCCCTTAGTTCAGTAATAGCCAACTATTTTATGAACATTTTTGAGGCCAAGGCGTTGGCAAAGGCACATAAGAGGCTGGTTCTGATTCGTGGACGACACCTTTGTTATTTAGAGCCATGGCTAGGGCGAACTTCAAAAATTCCTCTCACACGTCAACCCTATCAACTCAAAAATTCAATTCACTCTAGAGATAGAAAAGGAACGACGCCTACCGTTTTTGGATGTTTTGGTATTAAGAAGGCCGAATGGGAAGCTTGCGCACATCGCTTATAGGAAACCAACACACTGACCGATACCTCAATAACAGACAGAAAAAGGGAGTCATAAAGACTTTGTCTGTGAGAGCCAAGAGAATTTGTGAGCCGCCTGAATTGGAACGGAAAAAACATCTGGAAAGAGCCTTTGGTTGGAATGGATACAGCAAGCGCGAGTTCGATAGGGCCGTCCGTCCAAGGAATGTAGAGCGCCAGGAAGGAACAACGGAAGAAGATGAAGAAAAGCGCGGATAGACTATCCATCCACAAAGTAACGGACAGGATCGGCAGGCTGGTGGAAAAGCACAATGTTAAAACTGTCTTTAAACGCACTCGTACAATACAACAGGGCTTGAGATCGGCCAAAGGCCGCAAAGCTCCCCTATCGGCACGGGATTTACCAAGTTCCTTACAGCTGTGGCTCGATATACATTGGCACCACAAAACGCAGTGTCACCACGAGGATTACGGAACACTAGAGGAGTTGCACGCTGGAACAAACACAAAAGTCAGCAGTAGCAAACACGCTTTCTCTGAGGCTCACAACATCTTTTTCAAGTGGTGGATATCTTGTAGCAATCGCAACATTTCTAAATGCAGCCTGGAAGCGAGTTTTACGACATACTTCAAATGCGCGGAAACCCCGCGCCTTCACTACCCCCACCCCAGTCCCTCCACAGCAGCTCGACGGCGAGGGAATAAATACCACGGAGCTCACCACAGTTGAATCAGTCAACGTCGGGAAGCACGCGAGATCACTTTGCCCATTTCCACGCCGCCTTTGATAATCTGCCGCAGCCCGTCAAAGCCCGGAAAACACTTTAGATTGTAAGTTGAAGGCTTTTCGTCAATTTTCGTTTATCAAATCCATTTTTTCCTTCCGCTCTTATTTCTTGGGATGAGTTGAGAAGGTACTATACTAAAATTTATTATCGTCACACAACTTTTGTTTGTAGCAAAACCAAATAAGATAAAGTTTATATGAAATAGAATATTAAAAGAAACATAAAGGTTTTATACAGGGTGTCCAGTAAACACATGATAAAAGGTTATTGCGTGTTTTCTTTGGTTCAAAAGAAAATGATTTGATCAAATTTTTAAGAAAAATTTCTGGTTCCGTTGCTATTAGTTATCAAAGCTCTGCACCAAAATTTTGTTTGGTTCTCTTAACCAGCTGTGTGCATCGTCAAAACGACATTTTGGCAATTATAGCCAAGGAAATATCACCCTTTCTACATCGTTCCTTGTCCATCCTTTTTTTACATAACTTCAATTATGGCCTTCGTGTTCATCTTTACTTTTAAATCAAGATGTAGGGGAAATCGGCGGAAATTGGGACAAGGCAGCAAATCATACAACTACCTTTTCCTCAACGTTTCGTCTAATTGTACATTAAACTTCATCAGGGCTATGGCTAAAACTAAAAGTAACATGAACAATAAAAACACATCCTGTATAATACAAACCTCGAGATATTATCTCTAGACTAGAGCAACATACGATAATATCTCGAGGTTTGTATTATACAGGATGTATTTTTATTGTTCATGTTACTTTTAATTTTACCCATAGACCTGATGAAGTTTAATGTACAATTAGACGAAACGTTGACGAAGAGGTAGTTGTATGATTTGCTGTCTTGTCCCAATTTCCGCCGATTTCCCCTACATCTTGATTTGATTCTGGGACACAATCTTCATTCAATTTTACTTTTAAATTGTTGTTACACAAAATGTAAGAATTTTCTCCTAATTTGCTTCTCTTAATAAACTGTTTGTATTGACAAAACGACTTATTGGCAATTATACCTGAGGAACTATCACCCTTTCTACATCATTCTTTTCCAATCTTTATCTTTATTTTTCACTTAACTTCAATCATGGCCTTCGACTCGATCCTTACTTTTAAATTGTTCACAATATTTACTAATTTCCTCATAACTTGATCCTCTTAACGAACTGTCAACAGTTAATGTGTCCTTTGCATACACAACTATAGTACTTGTAAGCACTTAAAATAAGCACTAACCTGCGGCTGAACGTTGTCCACAATTCTGGATTATGTCATCTCGTTTTCCAAAATCGCTTGTTCTTAGTAGTTTCTCCACATATGAAAAATTCTCAATTTTTATGACGAAAGCATCTGACGTATAATCATGATTTTCAATTTAGTATTTTCAACTGTCTCGTTCTTTGTGCGTTTGTTTTCTTCTTCTTATCTATTTCTTTCTCGTTCTTTTTGCCCTTATTGATGTTTCTTTTAATCGAATTGTTTTTGTTCCCCTCGCTCTTCAATTGCTTTTTTGCTCCTTCTCTTAAGCTTTTCCACTCTTCATTTTACTTTGGATTCAGTTTGCTTCAAGTACCTAGTAAAGGGTGAAAACTCGAATGTGACCATGACTATATGACAGGCCAATGAGTAATAAACTGACAGGTAAATTTGTTGCAGTTTTGGGACTTTTCTTCATTTTAACAAAATATGAATTTTAAAACAAAGAGAGAAAGAAAGAAAGAAAGAAAGAAAGAAAGAAAGAAAGAAAAAAAGAAAGAAAGAAAGGAATGAGTTTCTGCGGATATGTACAAATGGAAGGCACAAAAAGGATGCGTTCAAGCGTAAAAAGGTAATAACTCGGGAAACGTGTTTCTGCTTATTGGCTTCATCAGGCGAATTATGAGCATTTACTATAGTAGACACACATATTAGGGAGCAGCCTAAAAAATAAAAATGGAAAAAAAATATTAAAATTATTTTGATACTTCTTCAAAGCCCAGAAAACACTTTAGAGTGTCTTTTGACTGGCCGTGAAAGCCTTCACAGTCTTATTTTTTTTTATTTGAAAAAGCTAACCGCTGCAGGAAGGTTCCTTTTAAGTAGAATACAGACTAACGACTCTTGTCTGTTTTCCAAAATAATAAAGTTTTTCATTTGGAATTCTTTTCCACCGTTATTTTTTTTTGTTTTTTATCCGCTCTTTATTACTTACTTTCATTTCTTGGAATTCTTCTCCACCGTTTCTGAATTTTTTCCGAAAAATCACCAAGAATTGTTCTTAAATTTTTTTGGTGCGGTTAAGCATGTTATAATAAAAAAGTGAAAGTTAGTAAGGAACAAAACCAAAACTCTTTGCGAAAGATGCAAAGGAAACAGTAAAAAACACGAAAAACGAAAAGAACTAATTAAAACAAAGACGAAATGATAACCGCAAAAAAAAAACTTTGTGTAAAAAAAAAGAGAAAGAAGAAAATATCATGTCGCATTGTCGTCCTAATTTAAGAACTGGCATGAAGATTATGTTCTTGTCTTGTTTTCTGTACATATTTGGAGAAAGAGCGCATAATATTCATCGGCAGATTTGTTGGAAACGTTTGTGAATGTAGTTCACATGTAATTTTCTCTTCTGGAAGTTCGAGTTTTGTAAGTGATTTTCAAAAAACATGGCTTTTTATCACAAAACTGTCCTTTATACGACTACTCCTTTTTTTAAACCTACAACAATTTTGATTTTTTTTTTGTTAACAGGGATCCATAGGTTATGTGGTCCTATGGAATTCTACATATTCCGCTTTTCTAATAATCTATTTTTAAATAACTTTCTTTCGAATAATTATTTTGTAAATTTCGCAAAAACTGGCTTTTTATGACTCTTTTAATATTGACCAAACATGTTTATTTTCTCCCACAAAGCTGTCCAAATAATTCGTTAATAACGAGAGAACACTACAAAAATGTCTCAAAATATGAAGTAGAAAGTGTATGTCTTGCTAACGTCACAATCACATCCCTATCATTGAAACGTCCATTTTAAAATACTATTTTTATTTGATTGCGAGTGTGTGGTCTGCTTAATCTCTGGAAGTGGTTTTTGTAAGGGGATAATTAATACTACTAATATTAAGTGTTGTATTAGATTGATGACTGAAAAAATTCCTAAAATTTGGCACCAAGAAATAAGCTTGCTGCTCTCATTGAGTAATAGAAGACGACTCGATTAGGAAAGAAAACAAATTCTTATGATACGTATTCTCTATTGTTCGATGATATAGTTAAGTGTAGTTTAAGACTTTTCGTTCGATGCACAACCTCTTGCACCTTGAACAGTTAATTTTACTATATCAGATATGCATAAAAAAATGTAATATCCTAATGCAATTTTTTTCTAATTATTATATAAAAACATTTTTTTACGGTACTTAATATTACAAACAACAAATTGACATTATTACATATTTTAAATAACCTTAAACCACGTCGCAATCAATGGTTTCATTATTCGTAAAAAATATTTGGAACGCTGGAAATAATTAACAAATTGAGGTGTCAACCTGCCATTATTAATTTTGCACTACATTTCAATTTTTGTAAAGTTAATTTAACCATGAATAGTAAATTTATAGCGACCAATGTGTGGTTCTGTTTTAAAGCCACAATATTTAATTTTATTTACTTTTACAATTTAGGGCTAACATTTTTGCACTAAACTAGTAGACAAAAGATCCCAACAACGATGCTCTGTTTGTTCTAAATTTGAAATAATGTCCACGTAGGTTTGAACTTAGTAACCTTACCACAAGTCACAGCATCGTGCGAAAGCCAAAGAGAGGTCACAGTTGCATCTGACCCTAGTTACCAATGGCGGTCGTTGTTCGCTCTTATCCCACAACAAGAGTTCGCGAAAAAACTAAACACGTCTTAAGTTACATCGTGCCTTCGAAAAAGGTTTATCTCATTGTGCCACAGAATCTTGCAACTACAGACACTGGTAATTGTATTTCTAGGTTTACAAGCTCGCCGAATCACTATTATTACCAACTTGGCGATGAACAATTATCGATCTTGCTAATCAAAAGAATACTACTTAAGGTGTTAAAGGTTAAATTTCCGCTTTGTTGGAATTGAAAAAAAAATAAATAGATTTACCAACATCCAATGAACTGTCCGTTCTGCTCACGAACTCCCATTGTTAGGGCCCTAATTATGAGAACATATGCCCATATTCTTTGTCTATAGCCCATCACACATTCAAACTATCCGCATAGCTCGATTTATGGCTTCATGTAAACATATGTCACAATGCCCATTACGATTGTAACATCTACGGTCATAACGGGTTCATAGAAAAGCAATTTAGTTGCATTTTTGTGCCTTGTAGTTTGCCATGTTTGACCATGTGAAGGTGCATTACATATTGCATAGAGTTTTTATTTTTTGTCTTCATCTCTAAAAGCACTACGAATATGCCAATACCTCCTTTTTCTCCGGTAGTAGTGGAGTAGAAAATAAGCAAAATTCCTCTATAAAATCGGAATTTAACAGATATGTACATACGAATGCCCCTTAGCATAAGCCACAAAATACATTCTATCGTAACTATCCAGGCTTTCATTATTCCTGGAAATTTTCTGCAGTTCTGGGTTACAAATCATTCAGCAAATTGGGTAAAAATGTAGCCATATGGAGAATATGAAAATAGATTTTGCTGGTTTCTCTGTTATATAATCGATATTGATGTAAATGAACGAAAATAAAGACAAGGGGCAGTTTCCAATTTTAACTACATTAAAGGTCTATATTAAATAGCAAATGAGTGTGATAACTTTCTGATAACATTTTTTTTCCAATATTATCACACAGGGTAGTTCAAAGTTGTTCAAGTCCATCTCCCAAACTGTAAAATTAGGAGGTCGGTTAGTTCAGGTTAATTACATTAATTGAGGGATTGTCATTTTTCTGGCAAATGGTCATCTATTTCATTAATCTCGTTAAATAATCTCAAAGCATTTGGTTCACAAATTATGATTGGAGCTGTGCATCGACTACTACCTTTCTAAAATACCTTAATAAGTAGCTCATTTTTAACCTCCATGGTTCCCAGGATGTCTTAACTGGTCTCACAGGTATTATGTCTCAAGAAAATACTTTTGGAATAACTGATCTGAGTATTTCATAATAAATCTGAGGCAGTTCAAATCTTCTGCCAGTTTCTGCTCTTGTTTACAATTCAACATAGAAGCCAAGGAAAGGTGCAGTTCGTAAAACATATATGTTCGTAGAAGGGTCTTAACCCCACAATTACAATTTTAATTTTTAATCTATGGTAACTTCTGAGCCAAATAAAGGTCCCAGAAATGTAACTTTCAATGCCAGACCACTTTAGAAATGACTATAAGGTCAACATCAGTTCTGAGGTTCTCACTCTGATATAATGAGAACAAGTGGACAACAATGTGTAATTGATTCTGAGCCCATAGCTATTTCTCAGTTTTTCTTTATTACTCAGACACATTGTTATCATGGAATATTACAAATATATCAAAACTATACTTTGGTTTCTAAATTAGTATATTTTACCTTTTGAGCACGTTCCTGAAGGGTGTTTTAGATAAGTGTTTTTTTAGTTTTACTTTCCAGTTATTTCTCAGAAGGTGTTTCTTGTTATCGCTTTGATGCACTGTGAAAAATGCACAACAATATGCAATTAATTCGGATCCCACAACTGTTATTTCTTGAATTATTATTACACCTTCTGAGTGGGTTCCGCAACTTTAGTTACGTGTTTGTATATATACTAATTATATATAAATTAACTATAACGTTATCATTTGATTCTTAGGGTCCTCAGGGTTCCTGTTGTTGAATGTTTGGATCAGAATTCAAATTTTTGATGCCAAGCAGTTAGATCATTTCAAAAGTGGCAGTAAGGTTGCCACTTTTGAAGAGACTTAGAAAACTTTCCCTTCACAGAGAACGGTATTAGAGAATTCTCCTTCATCTCGAATAATCCAAAATTCTTGTTAATATAAAATTATTCTTCGTCTAGAATGTAGTGAGAAAATTGTTGCTTCCTAAATGTATCTTTAGAAAACTTTCCTTCACAGAGAATAGTCTTGGAGAATTCTCTCTTATCTAGAATAATTTTACACTTTTTCCTAATTGTGGATAATACAGAATTCCTTTTTGTCTAGAAAAATTTTTCTCTCTAACTATATCTTTAGAAAAGAGATTTTTCTCTTATCTAGAATAATTTTACATTTTTTCCTTGTTGTGGCTATTACAAAATTCCTCTTCGTCTAAAATACTTTTTCTCGCTAACAGTATATTTAATGAACTTTTCCTTCACAAAGAATGGTTTTAAAAAATTCTCTTTTATCTAGAATAATCTTGCATTTTCCTCACATTATTACAAAATGCTTTGTGTAGAATATTGTTTGTAATTTGTTCCCCGCTAACTGTATTTTTAGAAAAGTTTCCCTTCACCGAGGACGGTCTTAGAGAAATCTCCTTCTTCTCGAATAATCTAACATTTTTTCCTTACTGTAATTTCAAAATTATTCTTCTCTAGAATGTAGTTACTCCCTAACTGTATTTTTAGAAAACTTTTCATTCACTGAGAATAGTCTTAGAGAATTCTCTGTTATCTAGAATAAATTTACACTTTTTCCTCGTTGTGGATATTACAAAATTCCTCTTCATCTAGAAAACTTTTTCTCGCTAACTGTATCTTTGGAGAACTTTTGCTTCACAAAGAATGATCTTAGAAAATTCTCTTTTATCAAGAATAATCCTGCATTTTTTCTCACATTATTATAAAATGCTTTGTCTAGAATATTGTTCGTAATTTGTTTCCACTAACTAAAAATACATTTTTAGAAAACTTCTTACACAAAGAATGGCCTTAGAGAATTCAACTTTATCTAAAAGAAGTCTCCATTTTTCCTCGCATTTTTCTTTGTTTTGGTTATTACAAAATTCTTCTTCGCTTAGAAAACTAGTTTTTTTGAATTTCTGGATAACTTTATCTTTAGAGGACTTTTCCTTCACAGAGAATAGTCTTAGAGAATTCTCTCTTATCTAGAATAATTTTACACTTTTTTTCTTAATGTAATTTCAAAATTAATCTTCGTCTAGAATGTAGTTAGAAAATTGTTGCTCCCTAACTGTATCTTTAGAAAACTTTTTCTTCACAGAGAGTACTCTTAGAGAATTCTCTCTTATCTAAAATAATTTTACACTTTTTCCTCGTTGTGGTTAATATAAAATTCCTCTTCGTCTAGAAAAGTTTTTCTCGCTAACTGTATATTTAGAGAACTTTTCCTTCACAGAGAATAGTCTTAGAGAATTCTCTCTTATCTAGAATAATTTTACACTTTTTTTTCTTAATGTAATTTCAAAATTAATCTTCGTTTAGAATGTAGTTAGACAATTGTTGCTCTCTAACTGTATCTTTAGAAAACTTTTTCTTCACAGAGAATAGTCTTAGAGAATTCGCTCTTATCTAAAATAATTTTACACTTTTTCCTTGTTGTAGTTAATATAAAATTCCTCTTCGTCTAGAAAAGTTTTTCTCGCTAACTGTATCTTTAGAGAACTTTTCCTTCACAGAGAATAGTCTTAGAAAATTCTCTTTTACAAATAATGGTCTTAGAGAATTCTCCTTTATCTAAAATGATTCTATATTTTTCCTTGTTTTGGTTATCACAAAATTCTTCTTGATCAGTATATTGTTAAAATATTTTTGGTCTTTAAGTGTATTTTTAGAAAACTTTTTCTTCACAGAGGACGGTCTTAGAGAATTCTCCTTCATCTCGAATAATCCAACATTTTTTCCTTCTTGTTATTTCAAAATTAATCTTCGTCTAGAATGTAGGTAGAAAATTGTTGCTCCCTAACTGTATCTTTAGAAAACTTTTTCTTCACAGAGAGTAGTCTAGAGAATTCTCTCTTATCTAAAATAATTTTACACTTTTTCCTCGTTGTGATTCATATAAAATTCCTCTTCGTCTAGAAAAGTTTTTCTCGCTAACTGTATATTTAGAGAACTTTTCCTTCACAGAGAATAGTCTTAGAGAATTCTCTCTGATCTAGAACAATTTTACACTTTTTTCTTAATGTAATTTCAAAATTAATCTTCGTTTAGAATGTAGTTCGAAAATTGTTGCTCTCTAACTGTATCTTTAGAAAACTTTTTCGTCACAGAGAATAGTCTTAGAGAATGCTCTCTTATCTAAACTAATTTTACAATTTTTCCTCGTTGTGGTTAATATAAAATTCCTCTTCGCCTAGAAAAGTTTTTCTCGCTAACTGTATCTTTAGAGAACTTTTCCTTCACAGAGAATAGTCTTAGAGAATTCTCTCTTATCTAGAATAATTTTACACTTTTTTTCTTAATGTAATTTCAAAATTAATCTTCGTCTAGAATGTAGGTAGAAAATTGTTGCTCCCTACCTGTATCTTTAGGAAACTTTTTCTTCACAGAGAGTAGTCTAGAGAATTCTCTCTTATCTAAAATAATTTTACACTTTTTCCTCGTTGTGGTTCATATAAAATTCCTCTTCGTCTAGAAAAGTTTTTCTCGCTAACTGTATATTTAGAGAACTTTTCCTTCACAGAGAATAGTCTTAGAGAATTCTCTCTTATCTAGAATAATTTTACACTTTTTTTTCTTAATGTAATTTCAAAATTAATCTTCGTTTAGAATGTAGTTAGAAAATTGTTGCTCTCTAACTGTATCTTTAGAAAACTTTTTCTTCACAGAGAATAGTCTTGGAGAATTCTCTCTTATCTAAAATAATTTTACAATTTTTCCTTGTTGTAGTTAATATAAAATTCCTCTTCGTCTAGAAAAGTTTCTCTCGCTAACTGTATCTTTCGAGAACTTTTCCTTCACAGAAAATAGTCTTAGAAAATTCTCTTTTACAAATAATGGTCTTAGAGAATTCTCCTTTATCTAAAATTATTCTATATTTTTCCTTGTTTTGGTTATTACAAAATTCTTCTTTGTCTAGAATATTGTTAAAATATTTTTGGTCTTTAAGTGTATTTTTAGAAAACTTGTTCTTCACAGAGGACGGTCTTAGAGAATTCTCCTTCATCTCGAATAATCCAACATTTTTTCCTTCTTGTTATTTCAAAATTAATCTTCGTCTAGAATGTAGTTAGAAAATGGTTGCTCTCTAACTGTATCTTTAAAAAACTTTTCTTCTCAGAGAATAGTCTTAGAGAATTCTCTCTGATCTAGAACAATTTTACACTTTTTTCTTAATGTAATTTCAAAATTAATCTTCGTTTAGAATGTAGTTAGAAAATTGTTGCTCTCTAACTGTATCTTTAGAAAACGTTTTCGTCACAGAGAATAGTCTTAGAGAATGCTCTCTTATCTAAACTAATTTTACAATTTTTCCTCGTTGTGGTTAATATAAAATTCCTCTTCGCCTAGAAAAGTTTTTCTCGCTAACTGTATCTTTAGCGAACTTTTCCTTCACAGAGAATAGTCTTAGAGAATTCTCTCTTATCTAGAATAATTTTACACTTTTTTTCTTAATGTAATTTCAAAATTAATCTTCGTCTAGAATGTAGTTAGAAAATTGTTGCTCCCTAACTGTATCTTTAGAAAACTTTTTCTTCACAGAGAGTAGTCTTAGAGAATTCTCTCTTATCTAAAATAATTTTACACTTTTTCCTCGTTGTGGTTAATATAAAATTCCTCTTCGTCTAGAAAAGTTTTTCTCGCTAACTGTATATTTAGAGAACTTTTCCTTCACAGAGAATAGTCTTAGAGAATTCTCTCTTATCTAGAATAATTTTACACTTTTTTTTCTTAATGTAATTTCAAAATTAATCTTCGTTTAGAATGTAGTTAGAAAATTGTTGCTCTCTAACTGTATCTTTAGAAAACTTTTTCTTCACAGAGAATAGTCTTAGAGAATTCGCTCTTATCTAAAATAATTTTACACTTTTTCCTCGTTGTGGTTAATATAAAATTCCTCTTCGCCTAGAAAAGTTTTTCTCGCTAACTGTATCTTTAGAGAACTTTTCCTTCACAGAGAATAGTCTTAGAAAATTCTCTTTTACAAATAATGGTCTTAGAGAATTCTCCTTTATCTAAAATGATTCTATATTTTTCCTTGTTTTGGTTATTACAAAATTCTTCTTTGTCTAGAATATTGTTAAAATATTTTTGGTCTTTAAGTGTATTTTTAGAAAACTTGTTCTTCACAGAGGACGGTCTTAGAGAATTCTCCTTCATCTCGAATAATCCAACATTTTTCCCTTCTTGTTATTTCAAAAATAATCTTCGTCTAGAATGTAGTTAGAAAATGGTTGCTCTCTAACTGTATCTTTAAAAAACTTTTCTTGTCAGAGAATAGTCTTAGAGAATTCTTTCTTATCTAGAGTAATTTTACAATTTTTCCTAGTTGGGGTTAATACAAAATTCCTCTTCATCCAGAAAACTTTTTCTCGCTAACTGTATCTTTAGATATATTTCCCTTCACAGAGAATAGTCTTCTCTAAAATTCTCTTTTATCTAGAATAATCCTGCATTTTTCCTCACATTATTATAAAATGCTTTGTCTAGAATATTATTGGTGAATTGTTCCTCACTAACTGCATTTTTAGAAAACTTTTCGTTCACAAGGAATGGTCTTAGAATTCACTCATTCACCAGATTCTGAGGCTATTTCTTGTTGCCACTTTGATAAAATATAAAAAAAATTAATTTATTTTGATCTTACAGCTACTTTTCAATTCTCTGTCTCGGTTTTTATAAGTCAGAAACATGACTGTAAGGAATATTAAAAAAACTATACCACATTTTTTTAATTATTGTATTACACCTCCTGAGCGCGTTTCGCAATGCAGCTCTAGTTACGTGTTTGGATCAGAAGAAAAATCTTCAGAGTCAGACAGCGAGTTTACTACGCAAATAGCGATAAGGTCATCACTTGATTCTTAGGGTGGTTTCTCAATGTTTGGCTCAGAATTCAAACATTCAATGCCAGGCAGTGAGCTCAAGACCAGATTTTTTGTGTTTGGCTCAGAATTTTTTTTTGATATAATATAAAGAAAATGTACGAAAATATGTAATTAATTTTGATCGTATAGCTACTTCTCAGTTCACTCTCTCTGTCTTTATCACTCAGAAACATGATTGTAAGGAATACTAAAAAACTATACTTCAATTTTTGAGTTATTATATTACATCTCCTAAACGCGCTCTCCAATGCAGCTCTAGTTAAGTGTTTGGCTCAGAAGATACATTTTCAGGGCCAGACAGCCAGTTTACTACGCAAATAACTATAAGTCTATCATTTGATTCTTAGACTGCTGAGGGTTCCTGTTATTGAATGTTTGGCTCAGAATTCGAGCTTTCAATGCCGGTCAGTGAGCTTATTTCGAAAGTAGCAGTAAGGTCAACACCAGATTCAGAGCCCGTTCCGCAATGCAGCTCTAGTTACGTGTTTGGCTCAGAAGAAAAAACTTTAGGGTCAGACAGCGAGTTTACTACGCAAATAGCTATAAGGTCATCACTTGATTCTTAGGGTGGTTTTTCAAGATTCCTGTAGTTGAGTGTTTGGCTCAGAATTCAAATTTTCAATTCCAGGCAGTGAGCTCATTTCGAAAGTAACTGTAAGGTTGACACCAAATGTCTTATGTTTTGCTCAGAATTCGAATTTTCGATGCTAGGCAGTTAGATCATTTCAAAAGTAGCAGGAAGGTCAACACCAGATTCTGAGGCTAATTCTTGTTGTCATTCTCTGCTGCTGTCAGTACCTTGAGATTACAGATTTGGCCTCTCAAAGGTAGAAGCACTGTCTGGAATATTTTTGTCATGTGTCTGTCAGATTTGCCACCACATTGCTTGACTTTTTTAGGTACGTGGCGGGTATTTGACTATTTGACCATTGGTCACGAAATGATTTAAATCTCCTACAAATCAAAAGCAAGTGGTTTCGCATTTCCACAAACGAGGACTGATGAAGATCTATTTGAAAGGTGAACCACTCAACGGTGCTCGTTTGGTGATGAAATATGTGTTCAGCTGTAATTAGCAAGCTACTCGGAGTTACTCAGAGCTGGTCCTGATACAGATGATGTTGTGATTACATGATGCGTCATGTTGCGGTTTTTTGTTGTAGAAAAATATATTATACAAGGTAGAAATGTAGAAAAAGTATTAGTCTTTTGAAACCTGCTGCAACCATATTCCTTCATTGAAAGGTGGGGTACATGTTTAAACAGAAAAATGGTTTATATACACATTTACCATACCAACCTTGGTATTTAACAAAACAACTGTTTACATTTTCTGCACAAGAGATTCTAATTTTCGGCCATTTTAGGAAAACGTAATTAGAACAGTGCTAATATTACCTAAACAGGTTGCTAATCTTGCTCAGCTGAACTTGATAGAAATATATATTGGAAGAATTTTTGTAAGAACACTTCTTGGAAAAAGAAATAAAAGGAAACGTGCCTCTTGAGGTCGTAGTGCTATCAAAAATCGAGCCTCAAGAAGATTAATACATTATCACCTCTTAAACGTATGACATGTGGGGACAGATTTTTATTAACGACATGTACTCGCATGGACTTGTAGGTGTATGAATACCGCACTTTTCTATTGATCGTCCTCCAGCTTGCTCCAAAAGGTCTTGTCGGGACGAATAATTAATTATTGAGGCAAGCCCTTTAGATATTAACCCTGACAGAGTTCGTAATAATAGCAGAAGGAACGAACACAATATTGTACCTTTTTTGACTACTATTTACATAGTAAAGCTTCGTTAATTTCTAATCCTTTGCACAATTTCGTGACATGCGATTACATGCAGTTTAAACGGCAATGAATTCCAATCTGAATTACATGAGCTTATGGTGGAGATTTCACGTACATTTGGGAGATGAATAGCAATAGATCGATGTACTATATAACATGCAACATATACAGTACAACACGGCATTACAGATACGGGATCGAGTAACGTATTCGAAATCTC
This sequence comes from Taphrorychus bicolor, assembly GCA_951812265.1. Classification (NCBI taxonomy): domain Eukaryota; kingdom Metazoa; phylum Arthropoda; class Insecta; order Coleoptera; family Curculionidae; genus Taphrorychus; species Taphrorychus bicolor. The sequence goes on from OX638307.1 coordinate 15,168,958, forward strand.
AGCAGATTCCCGGTGACATTTGTAAAACACGTCGCGCATGTTTCGATGTAAAACCTCCTTGCAACCGGGCCAACTACGTCCATAAACGGTCACCTCCAGTTTCCGGATATACCTGGTGATCAATATGCATAAAATATTCGAGGTTCGTTTTACAATAATTATACTAATGAATACCAATCTGGGTCTATGAAAGGTTAATAGGAGAAGGCCAACTAATTTAGCTGAGCCAATATTAAACCTGAAGTGATTCATTTATTTTCTTTATGATCAACTGAATAATTGGTTCACTGAAGCAGACATTTACTTTTTTCCCTTATTCCCACAGCTCAAAGCACAATAAATTAATAGATTAGCAGATATCCATAATCGGATGGTAAAAATTAAAAAGGCTACATGAAGCAGAAAAACACTGAACTCCATAATCCCAAGTTAGACACGGGGAATGAGCCCAACCCCAACTTTTAAAAGGGATCGTCGATATTATAATCTCGCTTGATATTCAGATTCCCATTGAACGGTCTTCTGTAAAAGTTTAACTCAATAAAATCTTCTAAGTAAGGCCCTTTATCCAAATGCCAGATTATCCGGGGATACTACTTGTTGGACATTCTAGCTAGAATAATAGGAATTTCCAATTTAAGTTAAAGAATTTAATAATCCCAATAGCCCATTTGAGAGTAAATAGAGAGTCAAAAAGGATTAAAGATTCTCACTTTTTTTATACATATCAAATGGTCGGCAAACCAAAGGCTTTCAGCTGAGTTTTCAAAAGGTGATAATCTAACGTTTGTTTGAAGGTGATAAACAATGATGCATTACTAAATGAAAATTTCATTTTTTTACACGATTACGCCGCTCCTATGAGGAGTTCAATCTCTGCTCCTTGAGAAATGAGAGTGAGACTAATCTCGGGATTACTCACTTATATATTAACTAGCCACACCCCCATTTCTCAGATGGTGTAACTGTGCGCAGGCGACTAGCACCAGACCTGCGTACCAGCAATTCCAGAACAGAAGCGTGATTTGTATTTAAGAAAATATATTTTCTCCAATGCTGTTGTCTCTCTCCAATGTATTCTGCATTTTCAAATTTCAAAGTTTCTCCTCTTATCGTATGAATTCTGTGGCCTGTGGAAGTCGTACCAGCAAAGGACGCTTGGTTTCCCTTATATATGATTTTCTGGTTTTGTTTTGGAGAGTGCAATTTTCAATATATTTTTGTCATTGTTATGAGGTAACTTTCCGAAGTTTCTTATTGACGTTTTTGTCTTGAAGAAACCCCTTTCCGAAACCGATATATTCTTAATATTATTTAACCATGAAGATGATATTGTACGCAAGTTGCTGCGACAAAAATTGCGATTTCGACTAAGCCTCATTGGAAATGTACTAACTCTATAAATGGCCAACTTTTTCTATATGTTTTCGTTTTATTATGGCATCTCTTAGTGTGCTAGAAAGAGACCTAGAAGCGTATGACGACCATTTTCAGAGACACTTAAGTTCTAGAACGGCTTAGCGGCTTAGTCGCAGTAAGACGATGTCGACTAAGCCGCATTGAAGCTGCAATGGCTCTAGAAATGGCCAACTTTCTCTACTTGTTTTCGTTTCATTATGGAATCTGTCAATGTGCCAGACAAAGATAGATAGCTTATAGTGACCATTTTCAGAGCTAGTACAACTCTAGTGAGGCTTAGTCGATATAAGACTGGAGGCAGAAAGTGGCAATTACCAAAATAAAATATTGAAGATTAGATACCATATATGATAGAAGAAGAACATCTGAAGAAGGATTTAGCTGAATGTGAAAAATACTGGAAATAAAGCAACAGTTTAATTTGTCCCTTCCCCAAAGACAATTTCAGTTTAAATAAGTCTGAGAGAATATACTATTATGATGATAACTTTCCCTGTGACATATTTAGAACTACCACAAACTCAAAAAAAAAGAAAGTAATTATGCGCAATAAGGATCTTCTTATATAGTCTTGGGACTAGAATCGACTGTGAAGACTTTCATGGCCGGTCAAAATACAATCTAAAGTGTTTTCCGGGCTTTGAAGCCGTGGTCCAATGGAATTTCTTCCTGACGTTCATCTACAGCTGCGGCATACATTATCAAAAGCGATGAGGCAGTGGGCGAAGTGATCTCCCCTGCTTCCCGACGTTGACTGATTCGACTGTGGTGAGCTCACTGGTATTTATTCTCCCACCGCCGTTCAGTGGAGAGACTGCAGCGCGAAAAAGGGGGGGGGGGGAGGGTGCAAAGGGAAGAGGGTAGTGGTGGCGAAGGGTTTCGGCGCACTTGGAGTGTGTCGTAGAACTCGCTTCCAGTTTTATAAACGTAATTTCCTCCCACCTGTTGAAATTGTTGTGTTTAAAGATCTCAGTGACCTCTCTCGTTAGTCTCGGATAGAAACGCTGCGATTGATATAAGATATCCACCTCGTTGAAAAGGATGTCGTGACCTTCGGGAGAGAACGTGCTCTGCTACTGCTGCCTTTTGTGTTTGTCCCAGCCTGTAACTCCTCTTGTTTTCCGTAATTCTCGTGTTGACACTGCGTTTTGTGGTGTCAATGTACTGACTGTAAAGACTGCGACCGACAAAGAACTCTCAACAGACCAGCTGAGCGTTCTGAACAATGGAGGAAATTTTGCCATAACACCATTCAAGATATCTGTGGAAGACATCATAGCAAACGTGGAGCGCGGAATCCGGCAGCTGCCAATCCAGAAAGCTGAACCAACAAGGATGGAGACGTCATGAATTCTACAACGCGGAAAACTACCAAAAAGCAATCTCACCTTTGAGGAAAAGGATATTGCATTCTTTGATCCTTTCTCCAAGATAATTTCTCATTAGCTTCGATGTTATTTCGCTCTTCACGATGGTACCCATTAAGGAAGCCACGGAACATATTAACCAGGAGTTTCCACAAGAAATTGTTGTTCCAACACTCCCTAACCCCTACCTATTTTCAATGGAAGGAAGATTTTTACGAACACACAGATGGTGCAGTTATGGGCAGCCCCCTTAGTCCAGTAATAGCCAACTATTTTATGGAAATTTTCGAAGCCAAGGTCTTGGCAACGGCAAATAAGAGGCCAAAGTGCTGGTTCCGATAAGTAGACGACACGTTTGTTATTTGAGGCCATGGCGAGGGCGCTATCCTCAACGCTATCAACCCAAAAGTTCAATTCACTATGGAGATAGAAAAGGTAGGACGCCAACCACTTTTAGATGTTTTAGTATCAAGGGAAGCTTGCGCACACCGTTTATAGAAAACCAACACACTCTGACCCATACCTCAATAACGGATCAAATCTTCATCCCAAACAGAAAAGGGGAGTTATAAAGACTCTGTCTGTGAAAGCCAGAAAGATTTGTGAGCAGGCTGATTTGGAATGCGAAATCAAGTGTCTGAAAAGAGCCTTTGTTTGGAATGGATACAGCAAGCATGAGTTCGAAAGGGCCGTTCGTCCAAGGAATGTAGAGCACCAGGAAGGAATAACGGGAGAAGATGAAGAAAAGCGCGGATGGACTAGTCAACACAAAATACCGGACAGAATCGGCCTACTGGAAAAGAACAATGTTGAAACTGTCTTTAAACCCACTTGTGCAATACAACAGAGCATGAGATTGGCCAAAGACCACAGAGATCTCCTATCGGCACCCGGAGGTTAAAAAAAAGTCAGAAGTAGCAGAGCACGTTCTCTTCGAAGTTCACAACATCCTTTTCAACGGGGTGGATATCTTAAATCAATCCCAGCGTTTCTATCCGACACTAACGAGAGGGGCCATTGAGATCTTTCAACACTACAACAATTTCAACAGGAAGGAATCACGTTTCTAAATGCAGACTGCAAGCGAGCTCTACGACATACTTCAAGTGCGCCGAAACCCCGTGCTACCACTACCCCCACCCCAGTCCCTCCACTGCAGCGCGACGGTGCCGGCGAGGGAATAAATACGACGGAGCTCGCTACAGCCGAATCAGTCAACGTCAGGCAGCATGGGAGATCACTTCGCCCATTACATCATCGTCTTTGATAATGTCTGTCACAGCTGTAGGCGAAACGTCAGGAAGAAATTCCATTGTACCAGAGCTTCAAAGGAAAACACTATAGATTGTAGCTTTATGTTAGTTTGGGCTACATTTTCCTATTCTGTCAGTTCTATAGTGGTAAAACTTAGTGATTTTGTTAGTTTGTGAAATAAATTACGGATTTTTTAACAAACCCCTGTAAATTTTTGCGTTGAACAAAAATCCGCCAAACATGTCCATCAGGGTCTCTAAATGCGACTATAGGGAAAGTTGTGTAGTGACTGTAGCAACCAAATGCACTGGTTTAAACTTTAATACTTTTCCATGACATTTTGCTCCGCCCTGTGTAGCCCGTAACAAAAATGTTTACTTCGAAACCAGGCATTGTTTATGATTCTGCGAGCAATGAGCTATTAGAATCACTTCGTTTCATTGAACTCGGCTAAAGCATCTCTGAGATACAACCTTTCAAAATTGACCGTTCCGACTATTTTACGAGGGGCAGTTTTTATGCCTAAAGGTGCCAGTCTTTACTTATAAACCTGCATCTGAGATTTCTCATATATAAAAATCCGATAGAAGTGAAAATAGAGGGTGTAGGACAGAAATAACTACTTCACATTTGTGAAAGAGCCAACGTTTCGACCTTTATTGAGGTCTTCCTCAGGGCTTTTTCAATATGCGAAGTTTGTCAACTAGGAACAACATTCCATTGAATATAAAACATCTCCACCGAGATGTAGCTCAGCCATCGCTAATGTGTGTGTCGTCATATATGGTGCTCGTTTGCTCGTTTTTTCGTGAAACTGGAGATGTTTTATATTCAGTGAAATGTTGTTCCTACTTGACAAACTTCGCATATTGAAAAAGCCCTGAGGAAGACCTCAATAAAGGTCGAAACGTTGGCTCTTTCACAAATGTGAAGTAGTTATTTCTGTCCTACACCCGCTATTTTCACTTCTATCGACCTGATTAAAGGACGCAAAACGTATATAATATAAAAATCCTTATACTTGTTTACTAAGTAAAGATCAACTAATAAGCAATAATAATGCCGCGCTCAAGTATTTTGCTACTTGATTTTTCACAAGTACTTGAAAGAAAATCTACTTGATTTGACTTGATATGTACTCCCTTAAGCTTGAATTAAAGTCAAGTCAAGTAGCTTGAAAATTAAGTCAAGCCTTGAATCCGTACTATTGATGCTCTCTGTCCAATTTGGGATAAAACCCCGGCCGCTTGCAAGAACTTCGTTTCTCTAACCGTTTTTAAGATATTTGCAAAAATATAAATAAAAGTATATAAAAATAAAAAATACATTGTTTGTATTTTTGCAAATATCTCGAAAGTGGTTAGAGTTAGGAAGTTCATTCAAAGGGCCTATTTTTTTTCCAATTGAACAAGGAACATAAATCTTCGAAAATGAACTAACAGACCTGATACTAAGAAAATACATTTTTGTAGATTTTGGAACCCAGTTGGCAAGTCTAACTATGTAAAGCATTCCAAATTTGAACTGATTTTGTCTAAAACTGGACGAGCTAGAAAAGAATAACATTTTTTTTTGTATTTTTTTTGGTCTATGATAAGCTGTTGAATTATTGTATGCTAATTTCGAAACACCCCATATTTTTTTTTAATAAAAAGGCGATTGAAAAGACGCTTGACAGCATGACATCTGATCCAGGACCAGCTCTCGGTACCCCCGAGTAGCTTGATAACTGCAGCTGGACACATAGTCCATTACCAAACCACATAATGATTATAATAATGAACAAATACGCCTCCATGTGGCTCTTTTTACGCCTCTTATTGAAATGATCAAAAAGCTGAGTTGAAATTGATTGGTAGAAAAAAAACAATGAACCCTTCACCTGGCAAAGTTTTTAAGTGAAATCCAGGCAGCTTTGTAACGTCATAGTAACATCGCATTGACGTAGCATAAACACGTCGTGAAAAAAACCGATATGGCAGTTAGCGATGGTGTAGGGTGGATTTGCTTCAAACTCGATGGAAATATTAGATCTCGCAAAAGCTTTTTGCGAATGCATTTGTATCGATTTCCTTTCATCGGCTATTGGGTTTTGTTTACCTGCCCTGCGAAACAAAAACTGAAACTTTGACGCTAAATTAGGGAAGCTGAATTTCCCTTGCGAATTAAAAGAAATTAGTGCTAAAATGCAAAATTTGTCTGCGGAGGTCTAACGACAGGAAAACTGACCTCAGCAAGGACAAAAAAATTGTATATAACCATATAGAATACACAAATTTAATTTTTAAATAATTATCCGCAGCAGGTTGTGTGCGACATACAAATGGCACTAAAAATTAAAACGTTTAAACAGAAGCAGCGTCCAGTGGCCGAAGTACGAAACGACACTTTTTATTAGATCTAATTTTAAGTGGTTCATATTTCAGAGGTCATATAATCTTCTTTAAGGCCGCCGGAATGTTTGTTATAATTTTTGTGTGCCCCGTTTACGTGGTCGGCCACAATAACCACAACGAGGGGTCGCACTCTCGTAATGCTCATTTGTATGTAGCAAACATTTTTAAACTAATGAATTAAATGTAGGGGTTGCCTTCCTCGACGGATTCAAACGTGTGTTTTTGTATTCAAAAAGCGTCTTCATAAAGTAAAACTTCGTTTTATTCAAGCTGTTGTGTATCCTACACAAATCCGCGGACGAGTGGATGATTGCTCCAGAAAAACAAAAATAATTGCAAACTGGACACTGTTATTTGACCATCCACGTAAGTGTTATTAAAACTTTCTTTGTAGACCAGGTAAAAGTGATAAAATATAGATTTATTCAACTATAAAACTTTGTATTTTATAGTATTTTCACTGGCTATTTGAAATGTAGTACCATTAAGTATTATAAAATATGAGCAATAAACTGGGGCCGAGAAGGAGCTATCTACTCACATAAACGGGTTTTCTGGATGCATTTTCCGCGATGCGTTTCCACGGGAGACGAGATTTGAATTGTTGATGTACCTAACAGTGTTAATGACTAGCGAAGGTATATATTTTTTTTAATAAAGCATTTTTACAATTATAATTGCAGCCGAACCAACTTTGAAACAGCTTAAGTGTTGGCTCTTAATGATTGTTCGTGATTATAAATCAAAAGTGATGGTCCATAATGGTCACCTTTCTTGTAGATATGACGAGAACACACACGATGCGTTTTTATTACACATTTTATTAAAGGATGTGCACTGGGTTATCGGTTTTGGGATGAAGAACTACTATAATTCAACTTTAATAAGCCTCTGTGGGTATACTTTAGTGTCGAGATTGCCTGAAATCGCATGTAATCTTCAAACGTTATACTTTTGTGTCACAGACCATAAATAAACAGAGTTTTATTATCTTTGGGTCTAACAATAATAAGAAAAGAAATATAGCTTCAAGTGCAGCCTCTTGTCTTCAGCATCATCTTCTGTATTCATCTAGAGCTTCACATTTTTCTCGCTTGTTGCAGTGACTGCACTGATGCTTTTGATTAGAAAATTTGTAAAACAAAAAATTGAGGGAAGAAATGCGAAAAAGGAAATGCATCAATATCTCTGAAAGGTTTCAAGACTTTCTTTCAATTTGAGGCTGGAAAACCTGTTACTATACACTCAGCTATATTATGTGAGTTCAGGCTAGAACGAAAAAGTTCAAAGTCAGACTCTTGGGTTTAAAATATTCAGCATTTAACTGTTTTAAGCAAAGATTATAGATGTCTGCGTATTGGATCATGATAGTAAGACTTCTAGAATCTTGTTAGTTGCTGAAAAAAGGAATACCAATGGCAAGAACGTTGGTGCAAAGTCGGAATACTGCACTCATCGGTACCACTAACAGCAAGGAGCGTGTTAGTGACTTGAACATAAAGAAGAGGGACGAAATTGCCTCACTCCAAACCAGTCATTATTGCAACCATGAGCTGATGATAAAACAATTCAACCAGATTCGTAACCTGTGGGAGGACCTACCCGAAGATATCAGGTACTTTGCAAGCGCTTAGAGACTAATAATTATGTTACAATGGTAGAGGAGGTCAAGAAAATAATATAGATTTAGACATATTTTACTTCATGCAGAAGAAGAAAATGGGATTGGTAACAGGAGAAAATGTGCAAAGAATAAGGTATCTTTTAGACCCTGATTCACTGCTTAAAGTGCAGAGAAGTCTGTTTCAACCTCTGCTTGTAAAACACAAAATTTATACGAAAATCCATCAAGCAGTGCCCTCATCGAATACAACTTGTGAAGAAAACTGAGATGGAGCAAATGCTTCAAGCTATGCCGAAGAAAACAGTAATCGAATTTTCCACAAGTCCAAGATCATTTCCTGTAGTACTAATGACCAATAAAGATGGCACCAGTCGGTTTAGGGTGAACTGCAGGAAATAGTTTTGCACCTAACACTTTGATCGAAAAAGAAAAGCAGAAGCATTGCAAAATCGTCAAGACAAACACTTCTAGAAAGCTTTAAAATCATAAAGTCATAAGAATTAAAGCTAGGACTGTGTACCGTCAGAGTTAGTTCAGGTTCGAAGAAAAATTTTTCACAGTCTTTGCCCTATAGCCTTCAACTTTCTAGTTGCTCACGGACACAGGATCCCAGAAAACTATAGCAAGACTTGAAGGTTTGCATCATTACAAATTATCCCCCATTACTGACAAGTTGGAAACAGCCGAATTTAGAAGGGTTTAAAATCAACCAAAATACGCCTTAAAAGTCAATAGTCGCAAATCGCTTTACCTACCGTGAGTGTGAAGGAGTATACATTGACCAATTAATTTCTTCAGAGTAGACTCTAATAGGGTTTTGGGGTGGCTGCTCTAAATTACTCTGAGAGTATTGTCTTCTTTAGATTTTTATTGAGGAAACAAAGGATAGGAATCACTTGAAAAGGCTTGTAACACGCCATCAGTTTATATATCACATATATCATCGTTAAAGTCGAGATCAACATGAAGTCGACGTCCTATAGGATGAAGCTTTCTTGGGCTGTAGTCCGATTCAAGAGGAGTAAAAACCAAACGGATTTTTTTTTGATCCTTAATTCCATTTATGACGTTTTGGTACCTTCATCAGAAAGTCGCAGACATTAGTTTGGTGTATTGCTAAGCTACATTCTGTAACCAAGTCCAAAATGCAGTGGGAAATTATGGGCATTGTTGTTCTCTTCTTCAATCGGAGCATAACCAGAAAACCAAAATTACATTACACTCAGGGTCCAATAACCACTGCACCAACTACTGAAGATCACTTTTTCTAGGACTCCAGTTTTTCTGGTTCCAGTTAAATCTCTGATAGCATTATTAAAACAATTTGTGATTTAATTGTAATATCAAGTATTTAGTCTATTGAATTGACGAGAATATTTGTTTTAAACAAGGATTATATGAATGGATTTCCAAAGCAAAAGCTATAGTAAAACTCTGTGTCTTGGATCTTGGAAGTAAAACTTCTAGAATCCGGCATTGAGGCTGCTAGTTAGTTGCTGAAAAAAGGAATGCCAATGGCAAGAACGTTGGTGCAAAGGCGGAATACTGCGTACATCGGTACCAACAACAATGAGGAGCGTTACCCGAACATAAAGAAAAGGGACGAAACTACTTCACTCCAAACCAGTCATTGTTGCAACGATGGATTGATGATACAATAATATCAATCAGAAGATATTGCCCTATCCGAAGACATCAGGTACTGTAATTAAGAAGTGCAAGTGCTCAGAGACTACTAATGATGTTTAATGATGGAGGAGGTCAAGAAAATCATATAGTTTTAGACATTTTACTATGCAGAAGAAGAAAATGTGATTGGTAACAGGCTTCTTCGCGAAACTGTGCAAAAGTTAGGATAGGTTGTCTTTTCTATCCTGATTCATTGCTCAAAGTGAAGAGGGATAAGTTTCAAAGTCAAAAGTCTCGTAAAACTCAAAATTTAAACATAAAACTATTAAGCAGTGCCGTCGTCGAATAAAAGTGAGATGAAGCAAATGCTTTAGCATATGCAGAAGGAAAAGAAAACAGTAAACAAACCTTTCACAAGTCCAGGGTCATCCCTCCCCCCCAATGACCAAGAAAGATGGCACCAGTCGGTTTTGTGTGAACTACAGGAAACTGTTGTCAACTTAACGCAGTTCCAGCTGATTATTAATTTCCTTGTGGAAAAGCATTCTGGTTCAAGAACTACAGTCATCATTGGATTATCTCCAATACTTTCAGATTTAAGGCAACAAGTTGAGCAACAACTGCAAAATTCGAGCTAAAGACCGTTATCTTGAGGATATCCTCAAAACGAAATATTCTGCTATTAACTTGTTGTTTTAATTAGTTGTATTGGCTTCCAGTCATATACAGCTGTTCCAGTTGACTACTGAATGTTTTGTGAAAAAACTTTCTAATTCAAAAACTAGAGTCATAATCTGATTATCTTCAAAACTTCCAAGTTGCCTGATTTAAGGAAATGCAGCTGCAGTGCTACAGTTAGTTCAAGTTTGAAGAAGAATTTTCATAGTCAAGTTTAAGGACAAACCTAGGAATTTGACCACTATCTTCTGGACATCTTCGAAAAGATAAAGTTTTGAGAAATGAAACTACGAAAAATGCTCTTATATATTTAACTCTATTGTCACAGTTAGTTTCACTGTCAGCTCCCTGAGTATTAACTATCTAGTTGCTCATGGCTTTCTGTTTCAAGGTATAGAGTCATCTGACCTTCCCCAATACCTCAAAGTTTTCAGATTAAAATCTGATTTAAGTTTAATCTTTTTAGTGTTCGTTTAGTGCCAGGGAAGAGTTTGGAATCTGGTCTTTCTTACATATTCGGGTTAATTCAGGTTAGTAGACTAAGAGGTAGTAAACGATTAACAAACTTCGTAATTGAAGAAGTTTGGGAGCAAAGCATTGCGACAATTGAACTAAAGACCACTTTCTTCTCTTCAATATATCTTCAAAACATTGAAGGTTTTAGAATTAGAGCTAGAAAAATTGTTGGTACAGACAGCTGCAGTGCCACAGTTAGTTCAGGTTTGAAGAGGAATTTTCATAGTCAAGTCCTTGACTTTCCAGACGAACTCTCTAAGTGAAGGAGTTGATGAGCAAAACATTGCGACATTTGAGCTAACGACCACTGTCTTCTGGACATTTTTAAAAATATAAAGTTACGAGAAGATTATAATAATATAAAGTTAAGAAAAATGCTCCTATATCTTTAGCTGCTTGAGTTTCAAGTAATCAGTTGCTAGTGGCTTTCTGGTTCAAGAACCAGAGTCATCTTGTGATCGTTCCCAATACTTCAAAGTTTCCAGATTAAAATAGTAGTTTAAAACCTGATCTTTTCAGTGTTCAGTCTATTGACGGTTGTGGTTAGTTTGGTTTAGTAGATTCTAAATGATTGACAAACCTCCTAATAATTGAAGAAGGTGATGGATTGATCAAAGCTATATCGTTGTTAAGATTTTGAAACTGCTCTTTCTTGCATATTCGGGTTAGTTCAGGTTAGTAAATCTTGGATTAGGAGGTATTGAACGATTGACAAAATTCATAATTGAAGTAACTGGTGAGCAATACATGGCTTCATTTGAACTTGAGCTAAGAGCACTAACTTATGGATATTTTCAAAACAATGAAGTTTTCAGAATTGAAGCGACGAAAAATGATCCTATAGAGAGCTGCAATGCCACAGTTAGTTAAAGTTTGAAGAAAATTTGCATAGTCAAGCACAGTGTTTCCAAACTTCGTATTTGAGAAAGATGACGAGCAAAAGAGTTGAGATATTTGAGCATTGCAATTGCTGCTATCTTGTGGACATCTTCAAAAAGGTACATTTTCGAAAACTGAAGCTGGAACAAATGCTTCTATATGTTTAGCTGCATTGTCACAATTCTCGCTTCCTCAATTTCAACTATCCAGTTGCTCATAGCTTTCTGGTTCAAGAATTAGAGTTACCTTCTCATTGTCCCCAATACTTGATAGTATCCAGATTAAAGTAATAGTGTAAAACCTTGTCTTGTTAAACTTTTCGTTCAGTCTATTGGCGGTAGTGGCTAGTTCAGTACTAAATAATTGACAAACTTTCTAATTGAAGAAGGTGATAGATTGATCAAAGCTATAGTATTAGCGTCCTTGTTAAGGTTTTGAATTGATATATGTTACCAAGAGAGAGTTGAGAATCTGCTCTTTCTTGTATATTCGGGTTAGTTCAGGTTAGTGGATGTTGGACTATGAAGTACTGAACAATTGACAAACAACTGAAGAAGTTGGTAAGCAAAACACTCCGATATTTGAGCTAACGACCACTGTCTTCTGGACATCTTTAAAAAGATAAAGTTACGAGAAGGAAATGCTGCTATACCTTTAGCTGTAATGTCACAGTTAGTTCCATAGTCAGCTCCCTGAGTTTCAAGTAATCAATTGCTAGTGGCTTTCTGGTTCAAGAACCAGAGTCATCTTGTGATCGTTCCCAATACTTCAAAGTTTCCAGATTAAAATAATAGTTTAAAACCAGATCTTTTCAGTGTTCAGTCTATTGACGGTTGTGGTTAGTTTAGTAGATACTAAATGATTGACAAACCTCCTAATAATTAAAAAAGGTGATGGATTGATCAAAGCTATATCGTTGTCAAGATTTTGAATGTGAGACATATTGCCAGGAGAGAGTTTGGAAACTGCTATTTCTTGCATATTCGGGTTAGTTCAGGTTAGTAGATCTTGGATTAGGAGGTATTGAACGATTGACAAAATTCATAATTGAAGGAACTGGTGAGCAATACATGGCTTCATTTGAACTTGAGCTAAGAGCACTAACTTATGGATATTTTCAAAACAATGAAGTTTTCAGAATTGAAGCGACGAAAAATGATGCTATAGAGAGCTGCAATGCCACAGTTGGTTAAAGTTTGAAGAAAATTTTCATAGTCAAGCACAGTGTTTCCAAACTTCGTATTTGAGAAAGATGACGAGCAAAAGAAATGAGAAATTTGAGCAATGCATTTGCTGCTATCTTGTGGACATCTTCAAAAAGGTACATTTTTGAAAACTGAAGCTGGAACAAATGCTTCTATATGTTTAGCTGCATTGTCACAATTCTCGCTTCCTCAATTTCAACTATCCAGTTGCTCATAGCTTTCTGGTTCAAGAATTAGAGTTACCTTCTCATTGTCCCCAATACTTGATAGTATCCAGATTAAAGTAATAGTGTAAAACCTTGTCTTGTTAAACTTTTGGTTCAGTCTATTGGCGGTAGTGGCTAGTTCAGTACTAAATAATTGACAAACTTTCTAATTGAAGAAGGTGATAGATTGATCAAAGCTATAGTATTAGCGTCCTTGTTAAGGTTTTGAATTGATATATGATGCCAAGAGAGAGTTGAGAATCTGCTCTTGCTTGTATATTCGGGTTAGTTCAGGTTAGTGGATGCTGGACTATGAAGTACTGAACAATTGACAAACATCTGAAGAAGTTGGTAAGCAAAACACTCCGATATTTGAGCTAACGACCACTGTCTTCTGCACATCTTTAAAAAATAAAGTTACGAGAAGGAAATGGTGCTATACCTTTAGCTGTAATGTCACAGTTAGTTCCATAGTCAGCTCCCTGAGTTTCAAGTAATCAATTGCTAGTGGCTTTCTGGTTCAAGAACCAGAGTAATCTTGTGATCGTTCTCAATACTTCAAAGTTTCCAGATTAAAATAATAGTTTAAAACCAGATCTTTTCAGTGTTCAGTCTATTGACGGTTGTGGTTAGTTTAGTAGATACTAAACGATTGACAAACCTCCTAATAATTGAAAAAGGTGATGGATTGATCAAAGCTATATCGTTGTCAAAATTTTGAATGTGAGACATATTGCCAGGAGAGAGTTTGGAAACTGCTCTTTCTTGCATATTCGGGTTAGTTCAGGTTAGTAGATCTTGGATTAGGAGGTATTGAACGATTGACAAAATTCATAATTGAAGGAACTGGTGAGCAATACATGGCTTCATTTGAACTTGAGCTAAGAGCACTAACTTATGGATATTTTCAAAACAATGAAGTTTTCAGAATTGAAGCGACGAAAAATGATCCTATAGAGAGCTGCAATGCCACAGTTAGTTAAAGTTTGAAGAAAATTTGCATAGTCAAGCACAGTGTTTCCAAACTTCGTATTTGAGAAAGATGACGAGCAAAAGAGTTGAGATATTTGAGCATTGCAATTGCTGCTATCTTGTGGACATCTTCAAAAAGGTACATTTTCGAAAACTGAAGCTGGAACAAATGCTTCTATATGTTTAGCTGCATTGTCACAATTCTCGCTTCCTCAATTTCAACTATCCAGTTGCTCATAGCTTTCTGGTTCAAGAATTAGAGTTACCTTCTCATTGTCCCCAATACTTGATAGTATCCAGATTAAAGTAATAGTGTAAAACCTTGTCTTGTTAAACTTTTCGTTCAGTCTATTGGCGGTAGTGGCTAGTTCAGTACTAAATAATTGACAAACTTTCTAATTGAAGAAGGTGATAGATTGATCAAAGCTATAGTATTAGCGTCCTTGTTAAGGTTTTGAATTGATATATGTTACCAAGAGAGAGTTGAGAATCTGCTCTTTCTTGTATATTCGGGTTAGTTCAGGTTAGTGGATGTTGGACTATGAAGTACTGAACAATTGACAAACAACTGAAGAAGTTGGTAAGCAAAACACTCCGATATTTGAGCTAACGACCACTGTCTTCTGGACATCTTTAAAAAGATAAAGTTACGAGAAGGAAATGCTGCTATACCTTTAGCTGTAATGTCACAGTTAGTTCCATAGTCAGCTCCCTGAGTTTCAAGTAATCAATTGCTAGTGGCTTTCTGGTTCAAGAACCAGAGTCATCTTGTGATCGTTCCCAATACTTCAAAGTTTCCAGATTAAAATAATAGTTTAAAACCAGATCTTTTCAGTGTTCAGTCTATTGACGGTTGTGGTTAGTTTAGTAGATACTAAATGATTGACAAACCTCCTAATAATTAAAAAAGGTGATGGATTGATCAAAGCTATATCGTTGTCAAGATTTTGAATGTGAGACATATTGCCAGGAGAGAGTTTGGAAACTGCTATTTCTTGCATATTCAGGTTAGTTCAGGTTAGTAGATCTTGGATTAGGAGGTATTGAACGATTGACAAAATTCATAATTGAAGGAACTGGTGAGCAATACATGGCTTCATTTGAACTTGAGCTAAGAGCACTAACTTATGGATATTTTCAAAACAATGAAGTTTTCAGAATTGAAGCGACGAAAAATGATGCTATAGAGAGCTGCAATGCCACAGTTGGTTAAAGTTTGAAGAAAATTTTCATAGTCAAGCACAGTGTTTCCAAACTTCGTATTTGAGAAAGATGACGAGCAAAAGAAATGAGAAATTTGAGCAATGCATTTGCTGCTATCTTGTGGACATCTTCAAAAAGGTACATTTTTGAAAACTGAAGCTGGAACAAATGCTTCTATATGTTTAGCTGCATTGTCACAATTCTCGCTTCCTCAATTTCAACTATCCAGTTGCTCATAGCTTTCTGGTTCAAGAATTAGAGTTACCTTCTCATTGTCCCCAATACTTGATAGTATCCAGATTAAAGTAATAGTGTAAAACCTTGTCTTGTTAAACTTTTGGTTCAGTCTATTGGCGGTAGTGGCTAGTTCAGTACTAAATAATTGACAAACTTTCTAATTGAAGAAGGTGATAGATTGATCAAAGCTATAGTATTAGCGTCCTTGTTAAGGTTTTGAATTGATATATGATGCCAAGAGAGAGTTGAGAATCTGCTCTTGCTTGTATATTCGGGTTAGTTCAGGTTAGTGGATGTTGGACTATGAAGTACTGAACAATTGACAAACATCTGAAGAAGTTGGTAAGCAAAACACTCCGATATTTGAGCTAACGACCACTGTCTTCTGCACATCTTTAAAAAATAAAGTTACGAGAAGGAAATGGTGCTATACCTTTAGCTGTAATGTCACAGTTAGTTCCATAGTCAGCTCCCTGAGTTTCAAGTAATCAATTGCTAGTGGCTTTCTGGTTCAAGAACCAGAGTAATCTTGTGATCGTTCTCAATACTTCAAAGTTTCCAGATTAAAATAATAGTTTAAAACCAGATCTTTTCAGTGTTCAGTCTATTGACGGTTGTGGTTAGTTTAGTAGATACTAAACGATTGACAAACCTCCTAATAATTGAAAAAGGTGATGGATTGATCAAAGCTATATCGTTGTCAAAATTTTGAATGTGAGACATATTGCCAGGAGAGAGTTTGGAAACTGCTCTTTCTTGCATATTCGGGTTAGTTCAGGTTAGTAGATCTTGGATTAGGAGGTATTGAACGATTGACAAAATTCATAATTGAAGGAACTGGTGAGCAATACATGGCTTCATTTGAACTTGAGCTAAGAGCACTAACTTATGGATATTTTCAAAACAATGAAGTTTGCAGAATTGAAGCGACGAAAAATGATGCTATAGAGAGCTGCAATGCCACAGTTAGTTAAAGTTTGAAGAAAATTTGCATAGTCAAGCACAGTGTTTCCAAACTTCGTATTTGAGAAAGATGACGAGCAAAAGAATTGAGATATTTGAGCATTGCATTTGCTGCTATCTTGTGGACATCTTCAAAAAGGTACATTTTCGAAAACTGAAGCTGGAACAAATGCTTCTATATGTTTAGCTGCATTGTCACAATTCTCGCTTCCTCAATTTCAACTATCCAGTTGCTCATAGCTTTCTGGTTCAAGAATTAGAGTTACCTTTTCATTGTCCCCAAAACTTGATAGTATCCAGATTAAAGTAATAGTGTAAAACCTTGTCTTGTTAAACTTTTCGTTCAGTCTATTGGCGGTAGTGGCTAGTTCAGTACTAAATAATTGACAAACTTCCTAATTGAAGAACGTGATGAATTGATCGAGGCTATAGTATTAACGTCCTTGTTAAGCTTTTGAATTGATATATGTTGCCAAGAGAGAGTTGCCAGTCTTCCATTTCTTGTATATTCGGGTTAGTTCAAGTTAGTAGATGTTGGATTAAGAGATACTGAACAATTGACAAACAACTGAAGAAGTTGGTAAGCAAAATATTCCGACATTTGATCTAAAAACCACTGTATTCTGGATATTTTCAAAACAATACAGGTTTCAGAGTTGAAGCTAGGAAAAATGCTGCTATACGCAGTTGCAGTTCCACAGTTATTTCAGGCAAACTTCGTCATTGAAGAAACTGATGAGCAAAAGCATTCCGATATTTGAGCTAAAGACAACCATCTTCTGGACTCTTTGTCTCAAAAAGACAAAGTTTTGAGAATTGAAGCCACGAACAATGCTTCTGTATATTTAGCTGTATTGTCACAGTTAGTTTCATAATCAACTCCCTGAGTTTTATCAAGTTGCTCATGCCTTTAGTTCAAGAACTAGAGTCATCTTCTGATTTTCCTCAATACTGCAAAGTAACAGTTTAAAACCTGATTTTAGTTTCATCTTTTCAGTGCTCAGTCCTTCTTCCTAATAATATCTAACTTTCTAATAATCGAAGAAGGTGATGTATTGATTAAGGCTATTTAGTCTTATCATCCTTGTGAAGGCTTTGAATGTGAGACATGTTGTCCGAAGAGAGTTTGGCATCTGGTATTTCTTGCTCAGGTTAGTTCAGGTGTTAGACAATTGACATTTTTAACATACCTACTTTTAAGATTGGGTGGTATTCACTAATATATGCTTAAGTAGATAATTTGAGGTTGACTTTAGTAAACTGTCTCAAGATAAAGCTTTTTTATTGTAGTAATTTTCTTTTTTTATGCAATACGAGTATTGAAAATTAGCTAACTTTATCTTTACAAAAATTTTGTTTTGTTTGACGATGCTAAGAAACTTATAATTCGAATGTTTTGCCACGACCAGCACTTACTACAAAAATATCTCCCATGTATGTTCTTTAGTAATGCCGCTGAGGTACATACCTGAAACAAAACAAAATACAAATTAGAACAATGGAAATAAAATTCAGTGCTATTATAGGACAATGAATATAAATTAAGAATTCTAATTTCCTGCAGCGGAGTGTTTAAAAAAGTTAGCAGGAAAGTTAATTCTCCATAATTTGTGATAAATTTAAAGAGAAAGTATAAATAGCTGCAAGATGTTTTCATAGAATTAATTGGAATCAATATCTAGATCTGAAAGAATTTTATGTGATTAATAATCGGGTTTATACTACATTGAATATTGCAGGCTGTTTCTAAATACCAGTAACTAAAGCATTTTCCCACGGAACTGAGATTGTACAATAAGGAATGAATGACCATATCGAGATATTATTTTGCCATTGCTTCATTGGATAAAGAAGACATAGTCGTACTCGGAAATTGCCTTTTGCAGTTTACAAGTACCACCTCGGCGACTCATTCTCGTAATACTTATAGAACTTTCACTGCCCGGTCGTAATAATTAATGTTTACGGTGGCATAAATACTTCTCAAAGTCGCAGAAATACGGCCTTAACGAACTCAAATCCACAAAAATGGCTACCTATTAACCAATGTTAAAACAGAGATACGTGTGGGCAGGGGATGAAGGGTGCGGCCTTTTGAAAGTATTGGCACCCTGTAATTATTTTACACGCAAGGCCGGATGATTCGGCTTCACCCCTATACAATCAGCCCCACAGAGGACCAGAATGAAGAATAATAAGGAAGTATATTGGCACGTTTTTTTTATGAATTGCTGGCAGGATGTCGGAAGTTTATCAGATTTTATGACTATACTTTTAATATTTAATGGCGTGTGAGGGTTTCATCCCTCTACAACCGAAAATGGAAACTACCGAATGTTATTTTTCCTTATCTCAGGGGAGTGTCAAGTGCAGCCACATAAACCAACTACTAACTGTGTAATCTGTATTTGACAAGGACCAATTTGAGGTGGACTTGCATTGTTAAAATTACAACACGCCGGAGGCCGTTAATTGTTAAAGGTCGGGGGTAACATACTCATTTCAATTTTACGGTAAGATCCCTGGGGCTAATCATATTTATATACTGATTTTCAGTGAAAGGGTAGAGCGCATGAGATGAACGAGCAAAGTTCCTGCAAACAAAACTGGCTTAAGGGTGAAAAATATTTCAATCTTCCTGATGAAGGGCGATATTCGTTAGACTAATTTTAAAATAAAATTAAATTTTGCCTGTTAAAACAAGTTTTCTGCTAATGTTTCTTTGCCATTAGATGAACAGCAAATTCCTGCAGTCCATTTCTCTTCCATTCTGCTATTTTTACGTTACCTCTCCTGCAACATTTAACGTTAAAGAATATAAGTAAAAACCTGTCCAGGAAAAAGGTTAAGACCATTATTTAAACCCGCAATCGTGACATTACACCATAACGTTACGAATGCGCTTCCTATTAGATATTTCAAATTAACTCTCCCCCACGATTCGTAAGGACCATTTTACTGCTCTGGTATCACTTTGCCAACACATGTTGTCGGGTTAAGGGATTAAGACATATGCGAAGGGCGCAGTCTTTGTTCTAAGAAATACTGGAGTTTTATTTATGGGTCCTTGGAACTATAGAGCTTAAAGTTGTTCCCTCAAGACACTAATCATTAAAGCCGGCTTAATGTGCAAAAGTTTAAGCATCATCAGTAGTATTTGAGGCTAAGTCATTCAGGCAATAAGGCCGAGAGCTCACTCCCATTCAATGACAAACCGTGTAATCTAGGATAGTTTTGTTACAACGTGCAACGACACTCTATTGCGTCACCACCACTTTGACAGTAAATTATTTTTCATTCTTCCCCGTAGTGTGTAGGATGTATGAGCGACCCCTCTAATATTATATTATAAAAGGGGTTGCCAGTAAGTCCGGGGGATATAAAATGACCTTTTCACTTTTTCTTGGCTATTGAGACACTTGATAAAGAGCTACGAGTCGAGTAAGAACTTCTATGGCACTTATTGTCGGTTATGTTCACTGCACTTTTATTACCGGAATTTTTTCCTGTTTGAGGTCTTCTTTCGTTTGAAGTAATAACATGATTTTTTTATGGGAATGGATCAGTAAACATGAAAATGTTTACAAACAATAATTGGTTGTGAATAACAAATGGTCAAAATGAGAGGCAAATAGACCATCCAACCCGAAATATTTTCAAAGGTGGGCTGGATATTTTAGGCACTTACGCTTAAGTTTAAACGCAGATTTAACTCGGACTTTGACGTAGATTATGTTGTTGCTTTGTCAAAATGTTCAGTTTAAATTCAGGTGAAGTTTAAACTGAAAGTATATAAGTTTACCTTGTTTCATGCAAATCTTCCAGTTGATCAAAGCATGTTCAACTGTCTGGCTGTCTGTCAGGATAACTTCGACTGTTACTTCAAGGTCTTTGGTAATTTTTGGTTACACCAATGAAAATGTTTCCAAATAATAATTAGTTATGATTAACAAATGATCAAGATGATGAATGTTCTGGATTATCTAATAGAAAAGGAAATGGACCACTCAACCTGTTGCAAATGCGGGCTGAACAGTTTGGGCTTCTTAATCCTAAGCTTAAACTCAGGTGTAAACAGCGATTTTGACTTGAAAAGGAATTTTTGAAATAAAATTTTCCGTTTAACCTCAGGTGGATTTAAGCTGAAAGTATACAAGTTGATTTTTGTTCATGCAGATCTTCCAGTCATTAATGCGTTGTCAGCCTGTGTATAGTAAAAATCCTTTCTGAAGATTACTCTTCATCTGCGGTGAACATTCATGGAAAAAGAGGCAATAGATAAAAAAACACAGGATAACTTCAAGGGTTACTTCAAGGTCTTTGGTAATTTTCATTACAGATGGTTAAAAAAAATGAAAATGTATCGAAACAATAAGTAGTTACGATTATCAAATGATAAACATGATAAATGGTCTGGATTGTCTACCAGAAAAGCAAATGGACCATCCAACCCGGATCGTTTGCAAATGTGGGCTGAACAGTTTGGGCCCAGTTGTATACCTTAATCCTAAGCTTAAACTCAGGTTTAAACAGCGATTTTGACTTGAAAATTAATTTTTGAAATGAAATTTTCTGTTTAACCTCAGGTGGATTTAAGCTAAAAGTATACAAGTTGACTTTTGTTCATGCAGATCTTTCAGTCATTACTGTGTTGTCAGCCTGTGTATAGTAAAAATCCTTTCTGAAGATTACTCTTCATCTGCAGTGAACACTATCAAAGACAAAGGGGCAATAGATAAAAACACAGGATAACTTCGACTGTTACTTCTAGGTCTTTGGTAATTTTTGGTTACACCAATGAAAATGTTTCCAAATAATAATTAGTTATGATTAACAAATGATCAAGATGATGAATGTTCTGGATTATCTAATAGAAAAGGAAATGTACCACTCAACCTGTTGCAAATGCGGGCTGAACAGTTTGGGCTTCTTAATCCTAAGCTTAAACTCAGGTGTAAACAGCGATTTTGACTTGAAAAGGAATTTTTGAAATAAAATTTTCGGTTTAACCTCAGGTGGATTTAAGCTGAAAGTATACAAGTTGATTTTTGTTCATGCAGATCTTCCAGTCATTAATGCGTTGTCAGCCTGTGTATAGTAAAAATCCTTTCTGAATATTACTCTTCATCTGCGGTGAACATTCATGGAAAAAGAGGCAATAGATAAAAAAAC